>OX451740.1:977325926-977925926 GCA_948472305.1 Vicia faba | reverse complement strand
TGTTCGATTGAGATTGTATCATATGACGAGTATGCTTCTGCAGATGAATTCTTTTCTTCAAATGAAGATGTTTCTTCCAGCAACGATCTTATGATGTCTAAATATTCAGAAGAGGGGGTCAATGTTATTTTGCCTTGTTTCGGTGTTCTCGCTCCTATAGAGATTGAGTATTGTAGCAAGCCAATTGTTGCTCCAGTGGTGATTTACTTGTCGGGTCTTGCTCCTTACGAATCAGACAAGGTTGTGCCATACAAATATAATGCTACAATTCTAGAGGATGGTGTGGAAGTTCCCATCCAGCCTTTGTCTGATATCAAGAATATCGCTGAAGCCAGCCGAGTGACCCACAGTGGTTGTGTTTTTGCACTGGTTATTCGAGCGAATGTTAGTGGTGATAAAAGGATTGCTGAAAGTGTTGAACCTAAGAAAGAAGTTGGGGAATCTAGTGGTATTACTTTGGAAAAAAATATGTAGATGATATATTGAAGATTATCAAGATGAGCGACTATAGGATCATAGATCAATTGTTGCAGACTCCATCAAAGATATATATTCTAGCCTTGCTGATGAACTCTTTTGCCCACATGGAATCTTTGATGAGAGTATTGGATCAAGCTTTCATGGAAAGTGATATGTCGTTGGACCAATTCAGCAGTGTGGTAGAGAATATTACATCCTGTAATAACCCAAGTTTCTGTGATGATGAATTACCTGATGAAGGAAGAAATCATAAATTGGCTCTCCATATCTTTATGAATTGTAAGAATGATTCATTTTTCAATGTGTTAATTGACAATGGGTCCGCTTTAAATGTCATACCAAGGAGCACGCTCATGAAGTTGAAGTACCAGGGAACTCCCATGCGCCCGAGTGGCATTATTGTAAAAGCTTTCGATGGATCAAGGAAGCATGTCATCAGGGAAGTATATTTTCCTATTCACATAGGCCCGCATTCATTTCAGATTACTTTCCAAGTTATGGATATTGTGCCCGCTTACAGTTGTTTATTGGGATGACCGTGGATACACGAGGCAAGGGCTGTCACTTCTACTTTACACAAGAAGCTAAAGTTTGTGCGTGAAGGAAAGGTGGTCATCATAAATGGACAACAGGCTTTGTTAATATCTAATTTATCCTCTTTCAGTGTTGTGGAAGTGGATGAAGTTGTTGTTGGAACTCAGTTCCAAGCTTTATCCATTGATAATATAAGATGAAATGAGAATTCTATAGCTTCGTTTAAAGATGCTCATCAGGTTGTGCGTATTGGCACTAGTAAAGTACCGGGGCAGATCGTTGATCCACCTATAAATAATAATAGAGCTGGTTTGGGATTTTCTGTGAAGAATGATAAAGGTAAGAACATGAAGTCGAAGTTTGCTTTGGGCAAATATCAGGATATTTTTCATAGCGGAAGTTATCTTCATCCAATTGTTCCTAGGATCAATGCTATTGTGGAGGATGAAGCAGAGTAAGAGATGTTGAACTATGTGACGCATGGAGTTAGAGTCCAGAATTGGATCACCATTAATCTTTTCAAAAATCTTTCACTCTGCCCAAGGTGAAAGTTGATATTATATGGGCTTATCTGTTTGCTTTGATCTTTAAAATCAATAATAAAAGTTATCTTTGATTCCCAATTTGTGTCTTTATTTTCTGGTTTTTCTTGGAAAATGGTAATAAAAAAAACCTTTCAAAATAAATAAATAACTGTAATCTGCATTATCAATTGTTATATATGTCAGTTTCTAAAAAGCAATCATGAATCATATGTGTAGATTAATTAAAAAACTTGTTGAATACAATGACCCTGCACCATCTCCCCACTTTGAATATCCTGTGTATGGGGCCGAAGAAGAAGAATATGATGAGATTTCAGAGGAGGTTTCGTGGTTGCTTGAGCGCGATGAAAGTTCCATTCAACCATATAAAGAGCCGGTGGAGATAATCAATTTGGGTTCAGAGGAAGATCCAAAAGAAGTCAAGATTGGAGTGTTGCTTCATCCCGACATGAAGAGCGGGTTGATTGAATTATTGAAAGAGTATGTGGACAACTTTTCTTGGTAATACTAAGACATGTCTGATATGGATACCAATATTGTGGAACATCATTTTCCGCTAAATCCAGAGTGCCCGCCAATCAAGCAGAAGTTTCGAAGAACTCACCCTAATATGGCAATGAAAATTAAAGAAAAGGTTTTAAAGAAGATTAATGCCGGTTTTCTTATGACATTAGTGTACCCTCAATGGATTGCCAATATTGTCCCAGTATCAAAGAAAGACAGAAAAGTACGCATATGCGTTGACTATAGAGATTTAAACAAAGCTAGTCCAAAAGATGATTTTCCATTACCGCATATTGATATGTTGGTTGATAGTACAACAAAATTCAAAGTATTCTCATTTATGGAAGGATTTTCTGGATATAATCAAATCAAAATGGCTCCTGTGGACATGGAAAAAACAACGTTTATCACACCCTGGGGAAAATTCTATTACAAAGTGATGCCCTTCGGGTTGAAGAACGCTGGTGTGATGTACCAGAGGGCTATGACAACCCTATTCCATGATCTGATGCACAAGGAAATTGAGGTATATGTTGATGATAGGATTTCCAAGTTCCAGATTGAAGAAGGGCATATAGAAGATTTGTTGAAATTGTTTCAGTGTTTGAGGAAGTATCGTCTCCGCTTGAATCCAAACAAATGCACTTTCGGTGTCCGATCAGGGAAATTGTTAGGTTTCATTGTCAGCCAAAAAGGAATTAAAGTTGACCATGATAAAGTCAAAGAAATTCAAGAAATGCCAGTGCCAAGAATTGAAAAGCAAGTTAGAGGCTTCCTTGGGCGTTTGAATTACATTTCCATACTCATTTCCCATATGAATGCAACGTGTGAACCGATCTTTAAGTTGTTAAAGAAAGATCAAGGTTGTGTGTGGATAGATTATTTCCAAAAGGCATTTGAAAGTATTAAAGAGTATCTGCTTGAACCTCATATCTTGCTCCCTCATGTTGAAGGAAGACCATTGATTATGTATCTGACAGTGTTAGATAGTTCTATGGGTTGTATTTTGGGACAACAAGATGAAACAGGGAATAAGGAATATGGCATTTATTATCTCAGCAAGAAGTTTACTGATTGTGAGTCATGGTATTCTATGTTGGAAAAGACATGTTATGCTTTAGCCTGGGCAGAAAAGCGGTTGCGGCAATATATGTTCAATCATACTACTTGGTTGATTTCCAAAATGTATCCAATTAAGTATATTTTTGAAAAGCCTGCTCTTACTGGGAGAATTTCCCATTGGCATATGTTATTGTATGAATATGATATTGAATATTGTACTCAGAAAGCTATAAAAAGAAGTGTGTTGGCAGATTATCTTGCTCACCAACCAGTTGATGATTATCAGTCAATTAAATATGATTTCCCTGATGAGGATGTGATCTTCTTAAAAATAAAAGATTGTGAGGAACCTTTTCCTGAGGAAGCCCCTGATTCTGATTCTCGGTGGGGTATGGTATTTGATGGAGCTGTGAATGCTTATGGGAAAGGAATTGGTATTGTGATTATCACTCTTCATGGATCGCATATCCCTTTTAACGCAAGGCTGGCATTGGATTGTACAAATAATATGGCAGATATGAAGCTTGTATCATGGGTCTCGAGGAGGCCATTGATCTCAGAATCAAAGTTCTAGATGTGTATGGTGATTCAGCTTTGGTAATAAATCAGATTAAAGGAGAATGGGATACTTGCCACCCTGGCATGATTCCCTACAAAGAATATTCTAGAAGATTATTACCTTTATTTAATAAAGTTTAATTCCATCATATCCCCAGAGATGAAAATCAGATGGCGGATTCTTTGGAAACTCTAGTTTCTATCTATCAAGTAAATACTTGAAATGATGTGCCTCGTATCACAGTGCAACGTTTAGATAGACCAACTGGTGTATTTGCAACAAAGGAAATGTTAGATGAGAAACCTTGGTATTTTGATACCAAACATTTTCTCCAGACTCAGGAATACCTGGCTGATGCATCAAATAAAGATAGAAAGACATTGAGAAGGTTGGCAGGCAGCTTTATCCTTAATGAAGATGTGCTATACAAAAGAAATTATGACATGGTCTTGCTCAGATGCATGGATAGACACGAAGAAAACATGTTGATGCATGAGATTCATGAAGGTTCCTTCGGTACCCATGCCAATGGGCATTCGATGGAAAAGAAGATGCTTAGGGCAGGTTACTATTGGCTGACAATGGAATATGACTGGTATAAATTTGCAAAGAAGTTCCATAAGTGTCATATTTACACCGACAAAATTCATGTGCCTCCGACACTTCTCAATGTTATTTCTTCCCCGTGGCCTTTCTCTATGTGGGGTATTTACATGATTGGAATGATTGATCATAAGGCGTTGAATGGACACCGTTTAATTTTGGTGGAAATTGACTACTTCGCCAAATGGGTGGAAGCAACTTCATATGCTAATGTAACTAAGCAAGTGGTAGTGCGTTTTATCAAGAATAATCTTATATGTCGGTATGGTGTGCCAAGAAGGATTATCACTGACAATGGCTCAAATCTAAATAACAAGATGATGACAGAACTTTGTGAAGAATTCAAGATTCTCCATCATAATTCATCTCCTTACAAGCCAAAGATGAATGGGGTTGTTGAAGCTGCTAATAAGAATATCAAGAATATCATCTAGAAGATGGTTGTTACTTATAAATATTGGCATGAGATGCTCCCTTTTGCTTTGCACGGGTATCATACATACGTCCGCACTTCAACAAGGGCAACCCCGTTCTCCCGTGTGTATGGTATGGAAGCAGTGTTCCCGATCGAGGTGGAGATTCCCTTTTTACGCGTAATAATGGAAACCAAGTTGCCAGAGGCTGAATGGGTCCATAACAGGTTTGACAATTGAATTTGATTGAAGAAAAGAGAATGACAGCCTTGTGCCATGGCCAGTTATACCAAAAGTAAATGAAGAAAGCTTTTAATAAAAAGGTCAAGCCTCGTGAATTCAGAGAAGGTGACCTCGTGCTCAAGAAGATTATGTCTTTTAGTGCTGATTATAGGGGCAAGTGGACTCCCAATTTTGAAGGCCCATTTGTTGTCAAGAAATCCTTCTCTGGAGGTGCATTGATTCTTGAAACTATGGATGACGAGGAGTTCCTGCATCCCGTGAATGCTGAAGCAGTCAATAAATACTTTGCCTAAAGAAATAAAAGAACAACTCGCTATGTTGAAAACCTGAAAGGGAAACTTAGGCAAAAAAGAGCGTCTCGGTAGGATGAAAACCTGAAAGGGCGGTCTAGGCAAAAATTAGAGACATAAACAGAATAAAATTTCCCGCTAGGTTGAAGACCCGCAAGGGCAACTTAAGAAAAAGTTAGGGATTTCTTAGTAAGTAACTGCGTCAAACGAGACTTGATCATTGAAGAAACAATCTTCTTAAATCCTCACCATACTTCAACAGAAATCTCTGCTCAGGAATTCAAAGTTGTTAGGGAGAATAGTGGTCATTGTATTTCAAATTATCTTTTCCAATATACATTACCATGTTCCAAACTTTGTAATCATCTATGGAGTCTAGCCATTCGCAGACTACCATTCTATTAATAAAGTTTGAGCTTTTACCAAGTTATTTTCAATTCTTATTTTTATTCTACTTACAAAGACTCCATTTATTATTTATGGTAATTTTCAAAGAAAAAAGATTAAAATAACAAAATTGTTTTTTTGAAAGGAATTTACAAACTACTTTTTACTTTAGATTTTGTGACACAAGAAAAAACAAAAATGGTGATTCCAAGGATGGACGAACTCAAAAATTTTGGAAGTTTGTTTTCCCCAGGAAGGCTCTCTCAGATAGTTGCAGATGAAACCAATTGATGTATGGCACGGTGTTGGGTCTATGGTCTCATTTTCCCCAATCAAGTCTTGGTTCATTTTGATTTCAAGTTTGTATGGTCTGAAGCCTCTACCCCAGATACCCTAGAAACTAGACAAGGACATTATCTTTTCTAAGAAGTGTGGGAATAATTGACAACTTTGTGGGTTTTCTCTCGCCAAGTGTTGGGTTTGACTTAAAATCCCCATAATTTGTTGTCGTATTGTTTGATTTCTTAGATCCCCAAGTGAAGCTAAAATATTGTTTCTCTCTAAGAGTTGTCATCCCCATGTAATTCCATAATTCATCCCCAATGAAGTTTATGTAATTATCACTCTTGGTATTGGAGAAGGTATTTTGGGCTTCTCTTAATGATGTCGTGTTGTACTCCCCAATAAAGTCAGCACAAGATCCCTAGGTGATATCTCGACAACATGGTATTGTTTTCCCCACTGAGGTCGGTATTGCAATCCCAGTAGAAGTACAAATGTTGAAGCATTTTTTCCCTCATTGAAGCCTGTGCGATGTTCCCTGGTGAAGCCTGGAGGAGGATGTTAGATCCCATTATTTGCACTGATTCTTTTGTCTTGATTTGATTATTTTCAGATTGTGTTTCTTCCTAATGAAATTAAGCCATGAAACAAGACTTTTTTAGTGTTTACTTTCTTAAATATTTTCCTCTTGAATGTGATTTAGCTGAGTATTTACTCTACCTAATTTGGTTTTGTCTGTTTATCCACAGTATGGTGTGATAGTTTTGTCAGCATATACACAATAACATTCATACATGCATCATACATAGCTGAATTAAATTTGTTACTCATTTGCATCCATTAATCTTATTGTCATATTACCCTATTTGCAGAGTTGTGTTATCCTCTCTCCATTAGATTGTCAACTTTAAGCATAAAGTGTATATTCTTTCATTTTCCCCATTGAGTTATCCCTCGTGGAATATTTTTGCTTTAGCCTTCCTAGTCAGTTCTTTATTCGAATGGCATGTGATCCCTCTTTTAGTTTATTTCTCATCAGGTGGTATCTCGGTTGACCGTTTCACTCCGGTTTATTTCTGGTTTGAATTTGTGATCCCCAACCATATCATTATTTTAATTTCTGCATGCTTAGAGCCCTAGTTTGAGAATGTGCATTTATTTTGCACGTGAAGACTTTAGTTCCTCAACATAACTATTTTAGAATTCCCCTTAAGAAGCCCTGTTCCCTCCCCCAGGAGATCATTATTACAATTCCTTTTCATAACAACAAGTGGCAATCTCTTTTTTTGAGCAACTTGTACTTCCCTAGTAAGTCTGTTGGTCCCCTGAGAAGATTTGTTTGTTACTTCCATGAATGGTAGTCTCGTCATTATGGGAGATAGTTCGTTGTTGAGATTTGTTACTCCAATGAATGGTAGTCTCGTCATTATGGCAGATAGCTCATTGATGATATTTGTTACTCTAATGAATGGTAATCTCGTCATTATGGGAGATAGTTTGTTGTTGAGATTTGTTACTCCAATGAATGGTAGTCTCGTCATTATGGGAGATAGTTCATTGATGAGATTTGTTACTCCAATGAATGGTAGTCTCATCATTATGGGAGATAGTTTGTTGTTGAGATTTGTTACTCCAATGAATGGTAGTCTCATCATTATAAGAGATAGTTCATTGATGAGATTTATTACTCCAATGAATAGTAGTTTTGTCATTATGGGAGATAGTTCATTGTTGAGATTTTTTAATCCAATGAATGGTAGTCTCGTCATTATGGGAGATAGTTCATTGATGAGATTTGTTACTCCAATGAATGGTAGTCTCGCCATCATGGTAGATAGTTCATTATTGAGATTTGTTACTCGAATGAATGGTAGTCACGTCATATGGGAGATAGTTCATTGTTGAGATTTGATACTCCAATGAATGGTAGTCTCGTCATTATGGGAGATAGTTTGTTGTTGAGATTTGTTACTCCAATGAATGATAGTCTCTTCATTATGGGAGATAGTTTTTTGGTGAGATTAGTTACTCTAATAAATGGTAGTCTCTTCATTATGGGAGATAGTTTGTTGCTGAGATTTGTTACTCCAATGAATGGTAGTCTCGTCATTATGGGAGATAGTTCATTATTGAGATTTGTTACTCCAATGAATGGTAGTCTCATCATTATGGGATATAGTTCATTGTTGAGATCTTTTTCCGATGGATGGTAGTCTCTTCATTGTGGGAGATAGTTCATCATTGAGATTCACATTACTCTGAAGAAGTTTATTTGTTTCCAGTTGTAAGTACTGATTCCAATCAATTGTTACCACCTCTAATATTGATGTTTGCTGGTATTAACCTACCACCTTTCACCCCAGTGGGTAGACATTACCTTTTTCGCTATCTTCTCTGAGAGTTGATAGTTTGCAGTTATCTATTGATCACTTTTATCCTTTATTTTCTCTCTGCGATGTCTGAGTTAATGTTATTTTGTCTTCTCCTTCGGCTTTACCACAATAGAGTCGAGTCTTTTTTTTGCCAGTGATTTATTTTCCTGGTCTAATCTTCTTTTGATCTTTTATTTTTTGTATCCCTAGTGGTGTATTGTATCACCCTTGTGTAGCGGTAGAAATGTTGAGACTAAGCCATTGGATTGACTTGACTCGCACATATCAAAATAAAATTTGCCACTGTGCTTTATTGTTTCCAAAGGAATGGGAAAAGAGCTAATAACCAAAAAGAGGGGGAAAGAATCTAAGTTTGGGGGTTGGTTATGTAAAGGGAAGGTATTAGAAACCTAAACATCTACGGTACTCCACAGGAACCTCTTTGAAAATCTGTGTATTTTGGCTATATGTGTTGTATACAAAAATAGATTGTGGGGATGAGAAAAGAAGTATTTTTTATAATCTTTGCACCCGCCGCGGTTATGAACCTTTAGTGCCTACGTACCACCTTCCGTGCAATAGGGGATCAGGGTACACGTAGTTCCTCTTTAAAAAATTTAAAACACAAATGTGTTGATTAATTTTAAGACGAGACATTATCGTCTTATCCGAGTGGAAAACATACTTACTACCCACGATTATGAGAAAGGAGAATATGCATCATCTCAAAGTGGAGGATATAGCTTGGATTTTAAAATAAACAAAGCCTCACTCAACACCCAAGTGGAAAATATCTCACTTCACTACATATCATAGAAGTATAGTAGCTCGCATCACTACAAGGATTGACAAGAGTCTAATCTTTTGAGAAAAAGTTTTAAGGTAAAAAACCAAAGTGGAAAAATAGTTTGAATGAGATTGATTTACTTTTAGTCTTCTCACAAAAATGTCAAAGTATTGTTAAATTGTTTAACGTTTGATTAAGAAAATATTTTTGAAAATGCATGGACCTAGGTCCAAGTTTATTACGAAAGCAGTTTAAGTTAAAAAACAAGAAGAGTTTTCAAAAGGAGGGAGAAGATTTTTTGAAATTAAAGAATATGGGAGGACATGAAGGGACTATCCTAAAGCATAAGGTAAAAGCTGGGGAAAAGAACCGTGTAACCAAAAATAAGCCAACACTTGACACAATGAGTCAATGTAGAATTCTCATCCTTTGGATTTGAAACTAAACAAGAAAAGATAATAAACCTCTTAAGAAAACCAATCTTAAATTGCATTAAGTCTTCACAAAAGTTAGGCAAGTAACAGTTGTATACAGATGAATTCATGATCACAGATAAAGCATGTAATCACAATAACCTGCACACAAAGCAAACAAACAACCCAATGTCTTGGGGTAAACCCCAAGAGCTCCAGAAAAAATAACAGTTGAGGTCACAAGGTCTCAAGGTAGGTTAAGGTCTCTAATCCTAAGTCCAAGAAGTCCATCACTCCATAATACCAAGGATAGTAACCAAATAGTCCAAGTAACACTAAATTTTTTATGGTTCCAGTTGATTATTAAGTATCTTCAAAGAGAAATGAAAAGCTCAAGTGAGCAAAATAAAAATGACATAAAAGTAAATTCTCAAGTGAGCAAAGATGAAAATAGCACGAAATGTAAATGCTAAAATAAATGTGCTTAAAGTAAAGAGCATAAAGTAAAGTCAATTGTTAGAAATTATAGGTTAGTTGAATGACCATCTTGAAACTTGCATTTAAAACTCATTAGAAGATTGATAAAATCAAAGCCTCTTAACAACAAGTTTCATTTGCTTTTTGTCAAGTATATCATTCATTTAAAATTCTCAAGGCAATCATAAATGATCAATGATGTTTAAGTGATTCACTTAGACTAAAGCTTATGAAGATTCATTAGAGGATTGATAAGACCAAAGCCTCCTAAAAATGAATCTCAAGGTTATTGGATCAAAGGATTCAAATTAACATACTTGGGCTTACAAACATAGGTTTAAGCCACGAATGATCATTTCTCGAATCGGGACAAAATTTAGCGCTATGTTAAGCAATCGTAAGTGGACTTATATAGAAGTCACACATATTTTGAGGTCGGTCAATAGCAATCTATGTACCATATGTTTGGAGAAATAATATGTAGAATATTTTCCAACAACATGTAGCACAAGTGAGAAGAGGATAAGATGAAGAGAGATGGAACAAGACTTAAACCACATTTGAACCCAAAATTTAATTATGCCATCATTAAAACCATCCATCCATTTTGGTGGAGTTAAAATCAACACCCAAGATCCAATGATGTTAATGAAGCTCATGATCAAAATATCATAGTTCAAGATCAGCCAGAATATATACAAAAATAAAATTGTATTTAAAAATAAAGAAAAGATCTTTTAAAATGGTTTTAAATGAAAATAAAAGAGAAAAATGAGGTCACCAATATTTGTCAAGAGGTCATTGGATCCTTCCTTATTTTTTTCATAATTTAAAAATTAAGAAAAGTATTTTTAAACATTTAAAACAATTCAAATAAAGTGAAAAAATATATTAAAAAAATATCAAAGCACAAAATAAAATTGTGAAAAGATAATAATCAGAAAGAAAAAAAACAAAAGTATTTTTAAGAATTTTTTCATATGTTTTGAAGTTAAAATGAATTTTTTTATGATTTTTGAAGTTTAAATCAATTAAAATAAAAACCAGAAAATAAAAATATCAAATCAAAAAAATATGGGCCATTTGATCATTGTCAAAATGTGTTAGTAAACAGATCCAGTGGATCTGGCGCGCTGTACATGTCATGGACTTTATTGAATTTCACACTGAATCAATCTTTATTAAATAAAAACAACTTAAAATGTGGCACGTTGGATGGAGTCTGACTTACTAAAGTAATCAGATCCAAAGGCTCCTGAAACACGCGCACAATAAAACAGATGTATTTGATAGAATTCAAAAAATCACATGTCACACTATCATAGGCTGAAGCACGAGACGCGGGTCATCTTTAACCTCCAAACGCCCTAGATTGGGATTCTTCAAACTGTAAAATTAGAGGACCAGACCGGTACCATTAGCTTTGTCTCTTCAAGACGATTCTAATGGTACCCTCGCACCAAATTTATATAAATTTTGCAAGGCTAAATTTGAAGAAAACCCGAAAAATAGCAAGCACGAAAATCCCAAGTATCTCCCTCAATTCTCAATGAAAATGTAAACCGTAAGAAGTGTGAGAATCAGCAGGATGAATATATTAGAATATGAATTTATTTGGTTCAATTTGATGGAGAATTCTACCTGAACGAAGCAGATGAAAATTGTTCTGAAACTGGACTTGGTTAGAACGATTTAGGGCACCTCAAGGCTTGATTCTTCTTCTGTTAGCTTCAAGGAAGTTTAAGGATTAAGGATCAATGGAGAAATTGGATTGAAAAGTAGGAAAAATAGGAATTCGAAAAATCAAAAAAGTGAGTTATGCGGGGAGTTTGGCAGGATGATTTTGGTTGTTCAAGCTTGAGAAAATGAATGAGGTATGATCCTCCATTTATAGGGAAACTAATGGAATGCTTAAGTGTGTGTGTGATATGGTGGCAGAACCGACTGTTATACTGGTTTGCATTTTTTGTTTGCAAATGTTGCGGTAAGCAAGAGTCACCACCGACTTTTATTTCATCCAACAAAGGAAAAGGAAAAAAGAACACAAAAAACATTTTTCGAGATGTTTCTGAGCACGGGGGGTAGATTATAGAAAGGGAAGGTGTTAGCACCCTTTCTATCTGTGGTTTTCCACGGGCTCTTAGGTACTTGTTCATTTTGAAATTGCTTGTGTGTGTTTTGAAATTTTTTTGTTTAACTTCGTGATAACCCTTGTATCTGTCCTCAAGAGTGTGACGAAGTTGTTTTTGAAAACTGTTTTGAAAGTGTTTGTGAAAAAGATTTTTTATTTTTTTGAGCAAGTACTTAAGAGTTTCTACCTACTCGAAAAAGATTGTTCATTTTCTCGTTTCCTTTAGATAGTGATATCCTACTATTTGTGAGTAGGTAGCCCTATCGTTGGATGTTAAAGGACTATCGAAAGGGACGCTATGGTCATCGAAGACAACATGTAAAAATATCTTAGCATTTGAAGGGACTGTCATCATATAGGCAACATCGAGGGACAAGATCTTTTCTCGTAGGAAAATCGAGGGACGTTAGGGACTATGATCTTTATGATGACTTTAGAATTAAGGGTCTTTGCTAAGACATCCCTACGTTCGAGGGACATGAACATTATTTTTCGAGGCAACCAAGTGAGGTAGACCCTAAGGGTGCATATATGCAAGGGTATTTTTTTCAGTTAATTATCTTTGTACAATTAGGGTTTTCTACTGTTTTAATTTCATTTATCTTTTGCATGCAATCCTATTTTCATTACATCTAACAGTTAAATAGTTGCGGAAATTAAAATCCTAACTATTACATGGCTTTGGGCAGATGCATAATTATTTTTGACTGAAAATAAAATGCGAAATTGAAATCCTATTTACATCTATTACAAACTCAGAGCAGTTACAAATAATAAAAAAGGAAAATTAAAAATGTGAGAAATAATTAGACGACCTAAAAATCTAAATTGAGAAAATAATTATGTTATTTTTTAAGGAAAAATTAGTTTAAATATAAAATTAAATCCTAAATCTAATTATTTTGAATTATAATAAAAAGACCTTAAATTACCCTAATTTAAGTAAACTAATTAATTAATAAAATATTCGTTATGAAAAAAAAATTTCATGTTTTTTGGTGACTTTTGATTAAATGGAAAAAAAATTTTTGGGTGTTATTAAATAAAAATATAATTAATAAATAAAAGAAAAAGAATTAAAAATAAAAAAGAGTAAGAAATTGGGCCTGTCTAAGCACCCAGGGGGTGTGTTTTTGAATTTTGTCCAGGTCCATTATGATGAGCCCATGTCTGCGTGAGATCCAGTGTGGAACAAGCTAGGAGGTCCATCATGTGGCTTCTCCCCCAAAGAGTTAGATCTGGCGTTGTTTGATTTGATGGTAATGAATTTGAGGCGCATGGTGATCTCCTAGAGGTGAAGCGCACTGGATCTGTAATAGAATGTCAAGAAAATAACAAAAGCATACGCCTGGGATCGAACCCAGGATGTTTGCTTCATAGGCGCGCCCTCCCACCATCTGTGCTAGCTGTTCTATTTGTAAGTATAATGAAACAAATAAAATATAACTGAAATAAAATGCATTTCCCAGAAATATGCGCCAATTTCAAATGGGCCAGTGGGACGCTGCCACGCCTTCATCTTCTTCCCAGAAGTGTCGTTTTTGCCAACAGACTTTTACCTACGGACATGTATGTTGCTAAAAACCTGCATATTTCCAAAATTCACCACAGGAAATATAAATTTGATGTAAATACATGTACCAACCAGGTTTGATCTCGTGAATACAATAGTATCCTTCTTTTGGCCTAATTTTGCCTATACTAAAAAACCCCAAAATGGACCTTGAAACCCTAACAATGGCAAGTGGTCAAACACGCATAAAAACAAACAATTAATCATTCAAACATGCTCTAAATGATCATATAAACATGAATGCATACTCAAAATTCATTTATAAAGCATATATTGGCAAAATCGATTTCAAGAACCAAAAGCAAACCGTGATGTTGTAGATGCTTGTTTTGGACGTCTTGATGCGTGTAAATGATCCAGTTAGCTTCCAAATATGCCCAGGAATTGATTGCAAGTGTCAAAACTTCTTGAATCCCTCTGCAAAGGTCAAATCGATTGCCACTTTTTGTTAAAAAATTTGAAGTTCTTATGTCAATTTCGTGCGGCCAACCCCTGTCCTCTTGCCTTATTTTTGTACATTATATGTAGTATAAAGGATTAGGGTAACAAAAAGGAACAGAATCCTTTGGAATTATGGAGATTGAATGAGATTCTCTTGCCATATGATATCTTTCCATAACCATGCAAATCATGCTCTTTTTGCCTCAAATTGCCTTGATTCATTTTGATTTGATTTGGCCAACATAATTAGATTTGATTTCCATCAAAATCAGATCTTCACAACATTTTTCATATTTTTTGTTATTTATTTATTTTAATATGATTTTTAATAAATAAAAATCATAATAAAATAAATAAATGGAGCAAATGAGATGTGGTTGCTGACTTGGGTCTTGGACCATGTCCATAACAAGATACAATCCTAAAATGCTAGACCCTTTTGGCAAAAAATGCATTTTTGAGCACATTTGACTTTTGGCAATTTTCCAAAAATGGTCAACTTTGACTATGCATAACTCTTCCAATTTTAACCCTAGAGAGGTGTTCTTGGACTTTTTAGAAATCTTAGGATGTCCCCTAAACAATTCTTTTGGTTTCATCTCAATTGGATCTTCCATGTTGGTGTAAGAAGCTTTGACCCAAAAGGTGTTTTTGTTGACTTTTGAAAAGGACCTATAATGTTTAAATTTATATCTTTTCATGATTGAATTTATTGAACTTGAGGGATGATGATGAGTTGTAGGGAATTTGATTCTCTTAAAAATGAGCCTTGGATGAAAAATTTATGATAAAGTATGAGAAAGTTATGCATGGTCAAAGTTTAGTTGACTTTTCCTATAGGAACCCTAATTTAGCAACTTTTGAGTTTTGATGAATTAGGAGAATTCCTTGAGGAATCATGATCAACCCTTGATCAAATGATTTATATCACTTAAAAATGTTGATGTTGACCAAAAATCTTGAAGTTTTACTGTATGTGGGTCACAGTTGACTTTTGACCTAATATAGTTGATTTTCAGGCATTTGAGGAGTTGACTGAGCAAACTTCTTGTGCAAGGAATGAAACTTGGCATGGATGATCTTGAGGACATATTATGGCAATGGAAACCACTTAGGACCCTTAGAAACTCAAACATCTTGAAGAGGAGTGAAACCCTAGTTTGAGGCTCATTGTCTTAGGAGGAGGATTTGTCTGGCCAATCCTTAGTCAACTTGAGCAATTGAGGACCTCTAGGAGTTTAGCTGGTGTGAAAATTGGAGGGTAAATTTTGGGGTGCAATAGCTGCCCCCGTTCAATCATCTTAAACCTGAGGATGTAGATTGGCTGGTCTGCCTTTCGTGATCTGAAGGTGGAAGATGATTGAACACTAGAGTGCCCGGAAATTTACACTCGCATGAAGTAATACTGATATATAATATCGGGAATGGGATTACAGATGCCATTTGGAAGGCGATGGAGAATCTTCGGAGATGGGCTTAAAGATGCCATACAGAAAAGATATTGGTTGCATAAGAGATTCCTTTGCGAGAATTCTGGTACCTGCCGTTGAGGAGGGCTTCGCCGGGGAATGTCGATTTATATCTTGAGAAATAGAGTATATGAGCTTCGGTTGTCCATTACTCTACTGGGGAATTAACTCTTGATTGATGAGACAAAAGTGAGTTGTTATCTGGTTGGTTCCAGGCTTCACAATGATTGGTTGAGGATGATAAGGATGACTGCTATCTGGTCGTATTCCAGGCTTCATAGTGACTTACTAGGGAATATGTAATCGACCGTATCTGGTCGGGTCTAGGTTTTACAGTGTTATAAACTGTTGTCCTGAGATAAAAGAGAAGGAACCTGTATAGAGATTTCTCGGGATAAGTCCATGCAAAATGGCGTCAATTAATTCATGAAAAGGAGCCTGGATAGTAGGGCTATGAGAAGGAACCTGGGTGGTAGGGTTACTTAGAAATGAAAGCCTGGATAGTAGGGCTATGAGAAAGAACTTGGGTGGTAGGGTTACTTCGAAATGAAAGCCTGCATAGTAGGGCTATGAGAAGGAACTTGGGTAGTAGGGTTACTTCGAAATGAAAGCCTGGATAGTAGGGCTATGAGAAGGAACCTAGATAGTAGGGTTACTTTGAAAATAAAGCTTGGATAGTAGGGCTAAGAGAAGGAACCTGGGTAGTTTGGTTACTTCGAAATAAAAGTCTGAATAGTAGGGCTATGAGAAGGAACCTGGATAGTAGGGTTACTTGGAAATGAAAGCCTGGATAGTAGGGCTATGAGAAGGAACCTGGATAGTAGGGTTACTTAGAAATGAAAGCCTGGATAGTAGGGCTTATGGGAAGGAACCTGGATAGTAGGGTTACTTCAAAATAAAAGCCTGGATAATAGGGCTACGAGAAGGAACCTGGATAGTAGGGTTACTTCGAGATAAAAACCTGGATAGTAGGGCTATGAGAAGGAACCTGGATAGTAGGGTTACTTCGAGATAAAATCCTGGATAGTAGGGCTATGAGAAGGAACCTGGATAGTAGGGTTACTTCGAGATAAAAGCCTGGATAGTAGGGCTTATGGGAAGGAACCTGGATAGTAGGGTTACTTCGAGATAAAAGCCTGGATAGTAGGGCTGCAAGAAGGAACCTGGATAGTAAGGTTACTTCGAGATAAAGGCCTGGATAGTAGGGCTATGAAAAGGAATCTTGATAGTAGGGTTACTTCGAGATAAAAGTCGGGATAGTAGGGCTATGAGAAGGAACCTGGATAGTAGGGTTACTTCGAGGTAAATGCCTGGATAGTATGGCTATGAGAAGGAACCTGGATAGTAGGGTTACTTAGAAATGAAATCCTGGATAGTAGGGCTTATGGGAAAGAACCTGGATAGTAGGGTTACTTCGAGATAAAAGCCTGGATAACAGGGCTATGAGAAGGAACCTGGATAGTAGGGTTACTTCGAGATAAAAGCCTAGATAGTAGGGTTGTGAGAAGGAACCTGGATAGTAGGGTTACTTCGAAATGAAAGCCTGGATAGTAGGGCTTATGGGAAGGAACTAGATCATAGGGTTACTTCGAGATGAGATCCTGGATAGTAGGTGTGATACGGTGGGAGAACTGACTTGAGGTTTTGCACGTGTTCGCAAATGTTGCGGTTTAGCAAGAGTCTCCACCGACTTCTATTTTATCCAAAAGGAAAGGTAAAAAAGCACAGGAAAGACCTTTGAGATTGTTTTTGGGTTCGGGGGGTAGATTATGAAAAGGGAAGGTGCTAGCACCCTTTTCATCTATGGTTTTCCATGGGCTCTTAGTTACTTGTTTAGATCACTTTCTTTTGCTTTTCAATTGTTTGAAATGGTGCTTTGTATGTGGTTTTGAAAGATGTTTTAAAAAGAGGCCATCATTGTGGCAACCTTTGTAATGATTCTTGTTTGAATGTATACAAAGATTTTTTTGTCTTTTTGAAAAGATTTCGATATTTGAAAGTTTGATTTGGGAAATTGTGTTGTGAGGTGTGTTTTGAAAATAGCAAGGATGTTTTGCAAGTTTTTGATCAAGTACCTAAGAGTTATCTACCCTATTTTACTCAAAGATATTTCCTATGTGTTTTTAACCCCTGTGACAGTGTTATTTCACCAATGCATTTGGTGAAAAACCTTGTGTTAGGATGTTAAACGGGACAGGCGCGGGTCATCGTATAGACCATGATAGCAATTGTGTTAAGTATTTTTGGCAATTTTCCGAGGGACTTGATCATTTTGTTTAGGCAACCAAGATAGCGTCATCGAGGGACTATGATCTTTTGTTTTGTTTTTGTTTTGCCAAAGTACCCAACATGCATAACATGGCCCATTTTTAAGGCAACAAGTGGATTGTAACCCTAGGGGTGCAAGTGTGCATTGTGTATTGATTTTCATGCATTTTTGTCTTTGCATTAGTCAAGCTACTTGTTGATTTGGATTTTTGCATACAAACCCTAATCTCTAATCACGGCATAATTGAAAGCATAGAGTGCGAGAATTAAAAGTCTAAGCTATTACAACATGATTATGGGGATGGGGTTACAATCTTTGAATGGGGGTTATTTGACAAGAAATTCAAACCCTAATTTACTATTACATCCAAATTGAATCAAATGGTACAAATAATAAATGAACAATATTCAAATAAATAAATTAAATAAATATACCAAATAATATGAATTATGCAAAAAAGTTTATGTTTATTTTCCAAGTATGTAAAAATATTTAATGTAAAAATAAAGAAATAAATAAAAGATTAACTTTATTTGGTTAAGGGTAAAACCCTAATTTTCTTTAAGAAAATAAATACATTATATTATTTATATACAATAAAATAAAATAATACATACAAAAATAAAATATATTTAGAAAAAATTATTTTTTAGTATAAATAATAATAAAAAAATAAAAGTGTAATATTTTTATATTTTTTAATTCTAAAGTATCTTAATAAAGTAAAAGTATATATTTATATATGTATTAATTATATTAAATATGTATAATAAAAATAAAATATATACAAAAAATAAAAAAAATATAATTAGGACAATATTTTTTAGTGTGGATAAAATAATAAAATAAAAGTATAACTTATTTATTATTTTTTAAGTTTTTAATGAATAAGATAAAAGTAATTAAATTGTTTTCATGTTAGAAAGAAATAAAATAAAATGTAAAATAAATGTAAAAAATTCTAAAAATATTTTTTGGGTATTTTTATATTTAGAAAATAAAGAAACAAAATCAGAAATGGAAATAAAATACAAAAATATCAAAGCATAAAAAAATTGGGCCAGGGGGTGCAAAAGGTAAAAGGGGAGTGCCAATAGTGAGCCAGGACCAAGCCCAACCCACCACTTCATCTTTAACCTCTGTCCTTAACAAAACGCGCGCGCCTGTTACCAAACCTGGACATCCTGTATACGAGCTCTATTGCAAAAACACATAACATCAAAGTTGTAGAGCTTTTCAAGACGAATCTAACCATATAAAAAACTAATCCTAACTCTCAAAGACCAGAGAGAATTTCTCTGGCCCTAAAATCTAACCTAATTTTTTCAGTATGTTCATGGATGAAATTCTCTTAGCATGCTTAATATAAATGAAAACTGAGCATATGTACAGCTTCATGGCAATGAATACTACATTTCTTATTCACAAACCTAAGGCTAAATGTTCCTAAATAGAGAGATAGGAAGTTGACAAAAACCTATTTCAGCTGACTTCGTTTAGGGAAATATGGAGCTTTTCAACAAGGCTTGAGATGTTTGGGAGCTTGCTTGAACTTCACTTGACCTTCTCCAATACCCTGCTTTCCTTGAATATGCTTGAACAAGCCTACAAAACTCAACCTGCACAAGCTCAAAATGAAAATGGAAAACCCTGTAAATGGAGTTATAGTTGGTGTTTAAGGTTTGGGATAGCTTGGATGGATGGAATGGAAGGTGTTTGAACAGGTTTGGGCAAAACCGCACGAGCCAATTGAGCTATGGAAGTCAAGTTGCAGGTGCTACCCTGTTTTTCCAATGGAAGGTGATTTCTTGCTGTGGGATGTTTGAATGCTCAAGAGATCGTGTATCTGGCTCAGAGAGGTGTGAGAAAGATGGTTCAAATGTTTGCACAAGTTTGTTTTGGCTGATGTTCCAGTTCTCATGTATTTTGCATATTTCTTGTATATGAAGCAAAAGTGGGAAATGATGTGTAGTAGGCCTATACAGGCTATCCACCACCTTGCACACTTTTCCCTTGGCCCCTCCAATTTGTGGATTTGATTAGCTGCAAAAGATCTGGACCAATGCTCAAAGATTGTGGTTTGACATAAAGCAAGATTATGGAAAAAATGGTAATGTACCTTTTTCTACTTAGGGATTAATTTTGTGTACAATGCCCTAATGACCAAAACAATGCCTTAGACCAATGGATTTGCATTTAATTATTGAGTTTGGAATGGTTTAGAGGCCTGTAAACTAGTGCAAAGCATGCTGACTTAAAATTGCAACTTGTATGAACATGAACATGCCATGGATGAAAAGTGAGTTTTTTCCAACTTCAAGCCTTTGATTATCCCTAACCACAAATGATTTTGGAGAGTTCTTGGACATTTTGGAAAGCTTGCAACATTCTCTACAATCCATCTTTGAAATGCAACTTGAGATTCCAAGTGGAACTATGTGAACAATAGCTATGAAGATAGGTCAAAATTCTGCCTAAACTAGGGCAAAATTTCACTAAGTTAAAAGTTTTAGGGACCCTTGTTCGAAAAATCATAACTTGAGATCCAAGATTCTTTTGGGAAAACTTTGTGAATAAAAGTTGTAGACTTTGTGGAGGACTACATCTTTCATGTTGGAAGTTTTGTTTGAATCCAATTGCATCATGGTGAAAATGTTGGGCAAAGTTAGAAACAATTAAGAAAATTTCATAGTCAAAGTTTCGTGTTTCATGTTTTGGTATATTTTGGTGAACAAGTTTCATGTTTTGACATATTTTGGTAAAAAATGACCCTTGGCACTTGATTTTGACCAAAAAGTCAAAGTTTGACTTTTCAGTGTACAGTCAAATTTTGATTAGTTGACTGGAAAATTCATCTGTCAATCCAATGCACTTGAGATCTTTTGAACCTTGTGAATAGGTCAAGATGATTCCATTGAGTCCTTAAGTCCATGCTTGAACCAAATTTGCCATTGGCTAGGTCAAAAATTGCCTTTGTGCAGTCAAAACCCTAAAAATGACCATTTTGCCCTTTTGATGATCTTATCAAATTTCTTGAAGAGTTATGGTCCAAACTTGATCAAATGATTCATATGAGTTTATAATGTTGATGTGGGTCAAAAATCATGAGGTTTGGCTGTAAATTGGCCATAGTTGACTTTTTCCCCAATACAATTGATTTATAGGTCAATTGTCCAATTGACTGCACAAAAATTTGATTCAAGGCTTGAAACTTGGTATGGACAAACTTATGAGTCCAACATGAAGTATGAAAGTAATTTTGAGCATTAGAAGTCCAAAAATTCCTGTGCAAACTCAAACCTTAATTTAGGTCATTAGTGCAAGGAGATGTCTTGGGCAATGCAAAAACCCTAATCCTGTCTGGAGTTCAAGGAGCCTTGTGAGGGGAAATCTTGATAAAATGAGAGGGAAAATTTTGGGGTACAACAGTAGGGATTATGGGAAGGAACCTGGATAGTAGGGTTACTTCGAGATGAAAGCCTGGATAGTAGGGCTTATAGGAAGGAACCTGGATAGTAAGGTTACTTCAAGGTGGAAGCCTGGATATTTGGGCGATGGGAAGAAACCTGGAGAGTAGGGTTACTTCAAAATGAAAGCCTGGATAGTAGGGCTATGAGAAGGAACCTAGATAGTAGGGTTACTTCGAAATGAAAGCCTGGATAGTAGGGCTACTTCGAGGTGAAAGCCCGGATAGTAGGGCTATGAGAAGGAACCTAGATCGTAGGGTTACTTCGAAATGAAAGCCTGGATAGTAGGGTTTATGGGAAGCAACCTGGGTAGTAGGGTTACTACGAGATAAAAGCTTAGATAGTAGGGCTGCGAGAAGGAACCTGGATAGTAGGGTTACTTCGATATATAAACCTGGATAGTAGGGCTATGAGAAGGAACCTGGATAGTAGGGTTACTTCGAGATAAAAGCCTGGATAGTAGGGCTATGAGAAGGAACCTAGATAGTAGGGTTACTTCGAGATAAAAGCCTGGATAGTAGGGGTATGAGAAGGAACATGGATAGTAGGGTTACTTCGAAATGAAAGATTGGATAGTAGGGCTTATGGGAATGAACCTGGATCGTAGGGTTACCTCAAGATGAAAGCATGGATAGTAGGGCTTATGGGAAGGAACCTAGATAGTAGGGTTACTTCGAGATGAAATTTTGGATAATAGGTCTTATGGGAAGGAACCTGGATAGTAGGGTTACTTCCAGATGAAAGCCTGGATAGTAGGGCTTATGGGAAAGAACCTGGATAGTAGGGTTACTTCGAGATGAAAGCCTGGATAGTAGGGCTTATGGGAAGGGACCTGGATAGTAGGGTTACTTCAAGGTGGAAGCCTGGATAGTGGGGCTATGTGAAGAAACCTGGATAGTAGGGTTACTTTGGAATAAAATCTTGGATAGTAGGGCTTATGGAAAGGAACCTGGATAGTAGGGTTACTTCAAGGTGGAAGCCTGGATAGTAGGACTCATAGGAAGGAACCTATATAGTAGGGTTACCTCAAGGTGGAAGCCTGGATAGTAGGGCTTATGGGAAGGAACATGGGTCGTAGGGTTACTTCAAGATGAAAGCCTGGATAGTAGGGCTTATAGGAAAGAACCTGGATAGTAGGATTACTTCAAGGTGGAAGCCTGAATATTAGGGCTATGGGAAGAAACCTGAAGAGTAGAGTTACTTCAAAATAAAAGCCTGGATAGTAGGGCTACGAGAAGGAACCTGGATAGTAGGGTTACTTCGAAATGAAAGCCTGGATATTAGGGTTACTTCAAGGTGAAAACCCGGATAGTAGGGCTATGAGAAAGAACCTAGATCGTAAGGTTACTTGGAAATGAAAGCCTGGATAGTAGGGCTTATGGGAAGGAACCTGGATAGTAGGGTTACTTCGAGATAAAAGCCTGGATAGTAGGGCTGCGAGAAGGAACCTGGATAGTAGGGTTACTTGGAGATATAAATCTGGATAGTAGGGCTATGAGAAGGAACCTAGATTGTATGGTTACTTCGAGATAAAAGCCTGGATAGTAGGGCTATGAGAAGGAACATAGATAGTAGGGTTACTTCGAGATAAAATCCTGGATAGTAGGGCTTATGGGAAGGAACCTAGATAGTAGGGTTACTTCGAGATAAAAGCCTGGGTAGTAGGGCTGCGAGAAGGAACCTGGATAGTAGGGTTACTTATAGATAAAAGCATGGATAGTAGGGCTATGAGAAGGAACCTGGATAGTAGGGTTACTTCGAGATCAAAGCCTGGATAGTAGGGCTATAAGAAGGAACCTGGATAGTAGGGTTACTTCAAGATAAAAGCCTGGATAGTAAGGCTATGAGAAGGAACCTGGATAGTAGGGTTACTTTGAAATAAAAGCCTGGATAGTAGGGCTTATGGGAAGGAACCTGTATCGTAGGGTTACCTCAAGATGAAAGCCTGGATAGTAGGGCTTATGGGAAGGAACCTGGATAGTAGGGTTACTTCAAGATGAAAGTCTGGATAGTAGAGCTTATAGGAAGGAACCTGGATAGTAGGGTTACTTCGAGATGAAAGCTTGGATAGTAGGGCTTATGGGAAGGAACCTGGATAGTAGGGTTACTTCGAGATGAAATCCTGGATATTATGGCTTATGGAAGGAACCTGGACAGTAGGATTACTTCAAGGTTGAAGCCTGGATAGTAGGGCTATGGGAAGAAACCTGGATAGTAGGGTTACTTCGGAATAAAAGCCTGGATAGTAGGGCTTATGGGAAGGAACCTGGATAGTAAGGTTACTTCAAGGTGGAAGCCTGGATAGTAGGGCTTATAGGAAGGAACCTGGATAGTAGGGTTACTTCAAGGTGGAAGCCTGGATAGTAAGGCTTATGGGAAGGAACCTGGGTCGTAGGGTTACTTCAAGATGAAAGCCTGGATAGTAGGTCTTATGGGAAGGAACTTGGGTCGTAGGGTTACTTCGTGGGGAGTTTTGGTAAAACTGCATCTGTACCGAGAAGGAACCTAGGTAAGGTTGCTTCGTGGTAAGTCCGTGTAGGGCTTCAGGAGGAACCTCGGTAAGGTTACTTCGGGATGAGTTCGTGTGAAACTTTATTTGGAAACTTATGAGAATGGACTCGTGTAAGATTTTTTTCAGGATAAACCTGTGTGAAGTTGTATTTAGGAGAAACCCGTGTAAGATTGCTTCGTGACAAACCCGTGTAAAGCTGCATCTGGTCGCATAGATCATTACTTTGTTTAGTTTCAGGAGCTAATCTTGGACCTACTGGAAATTGTTGATGATAACCATCTTTCCTGAAAAGGTACATGATTAATTATATGCGATGCATGAAATGCATTATATGATGATGTTCTCAAAATAAAGGAGATTATGTTGTCGCAATATGTCTGCGTATGTCATGATGTATGAACATGAGATGCTATTGTGACATATTCGAGTTCAGGAAAATAAATCCTTGACTGCTGTCGGAGAGTAATGGAAATTGAATTCCTGACCGTCGTAGAAAAAGTGGTTCTTTTACTTCTGCTTAGGACGGTGAATGGAGATGATTATGTCGTGGATTTACTCCTGTTTGTGAATAGTCTGCCGGGGTGAGACTCCGTTTGAGAATAACTCTGCGGGGAAATAACTCTGTTGGAAGATGAAATTCCGTAGCTGAAGTAATAAGCTCTGTTGGGGATTGAGCTTCTATATTCAGAGAAATAAACTCTACTCGGGAGAAAACTTTATGACCCTCTTGCGATTATAAAATTCGGCTGGGGAATATAGATGTCAGTTTTCTGAAGGGACCCGGCTGGGGAGAGTAACTCCTGTTTGGGGAAGCCAATGTCAAAGCTTTAGTTATCTCTACTTTGTGGGGAGTGTAGATGTCACTAGGATGCATGCCGAGGATACGGCAATGAATTTGCTTCAGGACTTTTATGCCCCTGTACTTGCTGGAGAAAGTACCTGCAGAGGCTTTGGGGGTAGCTCGAGTGTTATCCCAACTCATGAGGTGCTTGGTAACTTCCGATCAGAATGATAAGTCTTCGACACATGGTCGTACGCTTTAATCCCTAACTTTTTCCTGGACAGTCTTTTCAAATTTTCTGTCCACCGGGATACCCTTTTTTGCCCAAGCCTCCTTTTCAAGTTTTCGACTTGCCAGGTATACAGATTTTTTTGTTTTTATCCCTAATTTTTGCCCGAAATTTTTTGGTTCGCCGGGATGCCTTTATTTTTTCCTAGGCCAGTCGACCTAGCAGTTCTTTTTCATGTGTGGTCTTTTCCGACTATGTCCACGTTCTCGGGATGTAGGGAGTTGTCACCGTCCATAGTGTTGTGTTGTAGTACTGTCAAGATTTTTTCTTGATGGCACATGATTTGTTGCTGGAGTGCGTGCGTGATGCCCCAAGTGATTCAGATGGAGATCTTCCCCTAGTTATTTGGCACTTTTGGAGAGACTGCCCCAGCTGTGTTAGACATCATGTCATGCCCCTTGCTTATGGAAGACTTGTTGTTGGAACTGTCTTTCCTTCTGAGGTGATTCCGTCCATTGAGAGGATGTATGTTCATTGAATATCCATTGTGCGGATTTCTCTGATGTCAAATAACTAGTCATATGCAAACAATGTCATTTAAAGAATGCAAAATCATATATGTCTTGAAATGTTTTTGAAAATGTGTTTTGCGTAGTAAAATTTTTTTGCAAGAATGTGATATCAACTCAGGATTCGTAACAAGTCCTACAGGAGTCGTGATACCTTTGTAATAGTATGCTCTCAAACTAACCCATGCTTCAGCTAGGACTTTTAAGGGTTATAACGTGGTTTGGTTCACGGTTTAAGAAACAAAGGATAAAGGCTCAAAATTCATTTGTACCCACCCGTTCTTCGTGATGTCCTTCGGTCCTATGCTTAGCTAATTGTGTGATTAGAATCCCAGTTGGGTCCTGAAGTAATGTCCTTGATGTTTCGGTAATGGTTCGGATACTGAAAGTTTATTTTGCATAGGCAGTCATTTTTGTAATCTTTTTTGTCGAGTGTTTGTAGGACCTCTTTCTTTTTGATTTTATTATCCCTGTCTTTTTCCTGAATTGTTTCTTTTTGTGATTACAGTCAGCGGGATGCCCCAGTTTTTTTATTCTTAAGTCTCGTTCATAGGTTTTTACTTATTAGGCTTTTATTTCGAGAGATAATGATTGTCTGTCTTGACGATTATGCAGAACCATCACCGTCTTTTGTTTTGGAAGGACGTCTTCGATTCCATTCGTTGTGTACGAAGCGGCAGATTGTGACAGAATGCGCACCTGAATTAACCGAGAAAACTACCCTGGCCCAGGTTATGATTAAGCGTTTTAATTTGTGTGAAAAGAAAAACTCCTACTTCTTTGGCTCAAAGGGGTTGACTAGGGGTTATCTTCCTTATAACTCCACTGTTTAGGACTTTGAAACAATGCATGTTCATCGTTAGCAGGGTCTGTTCAAAAGTATACTGTGGGGATTGTGGTATCATTTTTGTCATCCTCCCTCTAAAGGCTCAGCTTTTTTAATCGAGAGTTGAATATCATAAAAAGGAAAGAAGTTTAAATATAGTGAATACGAATGAACTGATTCAAAACAGACATATGCAATGCATTGATAAATTAACAAAATTTGACATGAACAAATGTTCGAACAATCAAAAGAAAATTACAAATTGAAAATTCTAACGAACAAAGGCCTCTTCGTCTGATCTTGTCACTTCAGATGACGTGCCTTTGAAGGATGGCAGAAGAACTCAACCTGGCCATCTTGTGTAAAATCCAGCACTCCTTCATCAATCAAGTTTTGAATTTTATATTTCAACATCCAACAATCATCAGTATCATGTCCCGGACTGTTGGAGTGATATGCACACCTTGCATCAATATTGTAGTTAGGCAAAGAAGTCTTGGGATTCGTATGAGGCCCTATCAACGTAACCAGATTAATCCTCAACATGTGTTGTAAAGCTTGAGACAGCGGCACATTGAGTTTTGTAATGCCTCTTGGGTGTATCCGGCTTACTCTGATTAACCCGTAGTTTTTGGTGAGGTTGTTGTTGGACCCGTGAGGTAGTAGCAATTCGGAAGATCCACTCTTCACCAAACCAAACTCTTGTCTTCTTGGAGGTTGATCAATGACTTGGCCCTCAGCCTCGACTGTTTTCTTCATACGGTTGCAGTCGTCTTGATGAAGTTTCTTGATAATGGCTCTCATCTCTTCTTGTCCCCGGACTAGGCCTTGGATAAGAGCCCTCTGCCCCACCATCTGGGTTCTCATTATTTCTACCCCATCTTGCAGTTGTTCCAACCGTTCGTCCTTATTGTCTTCAGAACTTTTCTTATCCAGGTTCCCAGTGAGGAGTGCTTTCAACTCTTCCTGCCCCTTGGATAGGTTTAGGAACATTTGCATGAACTGGGCCTCTTGAATTTGGAGATCTATGTTGTCTTGTTTGAGATCCATTTCTGAAATAAAAATCAAGGACATGAGAGACCTTCTTTAAAACCGGCTTTTGCAATGATATGTATGATGTATATATGCAATGTTTTCAAGGATCTCGCAGGGTAAACACAAGAAGATGTTAGAAGTTGAAATTTGCAGCTTTAATTGAAGAACTTTGTATCGCTGAGTGTCCTTCTACGAGATTCAAGATCACCATATCGAGTGAGTCATAGCCCCTGACTCAAGTTGTCATGGTTTGGTCTTTTGACGGCATTGGCTAGAGGAAAATAAATCCCCTTGCCCCTTACTAGACGTCTGATTTATCATAACCTGCATCACAAACCCTTGAGATCCTTGAAATGGTTAAGGAAATGTTGTGGCATGATGTTATGATGTGTATTATATGCGTTAAGCAAAAATGCAGGGTAAGAAACCAATTTATTGGATTTATACAAACAAGGTCCTGTAAGGAATACAAACAAAGCCCTGCAATGAGTTCAAATATTTAGGCAAAGAAAGCAAACAAGTCACACAAGTAGCCTTAGGTTTAGGCTTGCATGGATTCCATAGGTAAGTACCCTCTTGAAGTTTAGTTGATTTCAGACCTGTCTTAGAAAAGTAACCGGGTTCTAAGGATTCTCAATATCACTGATCATCCTTTATCGGGCATTGTTTCAGCTCAGACAATCTTTTCTTGCGGCCGAAATATCCTGAAAGTCTAATCTCAATGAGTGTAGCATCGAGTATCAACCAATCCTCAGCTTTATACCGAGGTCGGCTATCTCACTACTTTCTAATGGCCAAGTTTGTTTAACTAAGGTTCTAAGGTCCGTTAGTGCTTTACGATACCACGCGGCGGCCCCGTATTATCCTCGTTTCCACACGAAGGATACCGGTACCAACCAAAGTGTCACACCAACATAGCCATCGCTTAAACGTATCGGTCTACACCGTATAGTCTCCATGATCTATTGTTGTTTACCTAAAAAGTGCCCCCAAATCCGGGTGTAGGATCTTCAACAATACCCAAGTAAAAACCCTTAAAGATAAAGCAGGCAAAGCAAACATGAAAGCAATTAAAAATGACATAGATCCTAAGGTAAACCCAACTTTATTAACTCCCCAGCAGATTCGCCAATTCTGTGATACGGTGGCAGAATTGACTATTATACTGGTTTGCGTTTTTTGTTTGCAAATGTTGCGGTAAGCAAGAGTCGCCACCGAATTTTATTTCATCCAATAAAGGAAAAGGAAAAAGAACAGAAAATACCTTTTTCGAGATGTTTCTGAGTACGGGGGTAGATTATAGAAAGGGAAGATGTTAGCACCCATTCTATTTGTGGTTTTCCACGGGCTCTTAGGTACTTGCTCATTTTGAAATTTTTTGTGTGCATTTTGAAAAGTTTTTGTTTAACTTCGTGATAACCCTTGTATCGGTCCTCAAGAGTGTGACGAAGTTGTTTATGAAATTTGTTTTGAAAGTGTTTGTGAAAAATAGTTTTTATTGTTTTGAGCAAGTACTTAAGAGTTTCTACCTACTCGAAAAACATTGTTCATTTTCTCATTTCCTTTAGACAGCGCTATCCTACTATTAGTGAGTAGGTAGCCCTATCGTTGGATGTTGAGGGACTATCGAAAGGGACGCTATGGTCATCGAAGGCAACATGTAAAGATATCTTAGCATTCGAAGAGATTGTCATCATATAGGCAACATCGAGGGACAAGATCATTTCTCATAGGCAACTCGAGGGACGTTAGGGACCATTATCTTTATGATGACTTTAGAATTAAGGGTCTTTGCTAAGACATCCCTACGTTCGAGGGGCATGACCATTATTTTCCGAGGCAACCAAGTGAGGTATACCGTAAGCATGCATATGTGCAAGGTGTGTTATGTTTAGTTATTTTAGTCTTGTGTTAAGTTTGCTAATGTTTGATTATTCTTGCCATACAATCCTATTAGTCATACATCTAGCAGTTAATAATTGCAGTAATTTAAAAGTGCAGAAATATAAAATCTAACTATTACAAGGCTTCAGGGAGGGGGATTATGTACATATCCAAAGCTCGGGGAAAAAATAAATAAAGCGGTAAAGGTCCTACTAATCATCTATTACATCCAAATATACAGTTACAATAATAAAATGAAGTGCGAAAGAATAATAACGCGCAAATTTGAAAAGACGTCTAAAAATCCTAAGATATACAAAATCTTTTTGTTATTTTTTGTTTTAATTTATGAAAATGGTTTAAGTTATAAAAATAATTGATCTAGATCTATATTTTAAAAAAAGTTAATTATTAAAGAAACATGAAATTTAAATAAAAGAAATTAATTCTATGTTTTTTTGGTATTTTTGTTACGAAAAGGAAAATGAAATAAAATAAAATTAAACATAAGTTCTATTAATTTTAATTTAAAAAAAAAAGTTAAAGTGATTAGTTAATTAATTTACCAAAATTAAAATTTAATTAAGAAAAATCCTAAATTGATTTTTATGTGATTTTTATATTTGTTTATTGATTAAAATAAAAAAAAGGGATTAAAAGAAATAAATGAAATGAATAAAATAAGAAAATAAAGATGGGCCTAGTATCAAAGTAAATAGGGGGTGCAATCATCAGAAATCCCTAGGCCCGAATCTTCGAAAGCTTCATGCCCTAACCATGGTGTTTTCAGATTCTTGCGTGGAATCTCTAATTCAACCATCCATAATTATTCTATATAAACTCAAACAAATGTTAGCATGCCATTAAATGTGATTAAAATTAGAGATTCGAAGTTTAAATTTTTACCAAACCCGTGTTGTCAAATAGGGGCGTGTTAGGCATGTAATGGATTGCTCTTGAGCCTTGTAAGACTCCTGAGGACTTCAAGAAGATGGTTTGAGGCTTGATGTCAATCGAGAGAGACCGGAACCTTGAGATATGACTTGCACCAATTCTTTGATTTCTGGAGAGCTTTTTGAAGAGCTTTTGGAGAGATTTTTGAAGAGATTTTTGAAGAGCTTTTGGAGAGATTTTTGAAGAGCTTTTTGAGATATTTTTAGAGAGGAATTTCGTGTCTTTCAAGCTTGTATGGCTCTATATTTATAGAGGAGAATGAGGAGACAAGAAAGCATGGAAAGAATCTCCCTTATAATGTTATGTTTTAAGACCATGATCAAAATTTGAAAAAAATGTCATATTTGATGATTTTATGCCATTTCCACATGTGGATGAACCTGGACATATTTCAAGGGTTATTGCACGAAATCAATTGATACAAACCAGCATAAAACTTTCCCAAAATTGGTTCACATAAAAATTTACATTATTTCTATTATATATTTATTTAATTCTGAATTTTAATGAATAAAATATCAAAATAAATAGCATAAATGGTAGAAAAATGTATGGGTGGTCTTAGAGGTCGTGGACCATGTTAGGAATGAGTTTCAAACTTGAAAAGATGGGCCCATTTGGAAAAAATCCAAGTTTGGTCAATATTTGCTTCATGCATTTTTTTCAAAAATTTGCAAACTTTGACAATGCATATCTCTCTCAATTTTAACCCTATGAGGGTGTTCTTGGACTTTTTAGAAAACTTATGATGTCCCCTAAGCAACCTATTTGGTTTCATATCAATTGGATCTTCCATGTTCGTGTAATAAGCTTTGACCCAAAAGGTGTTTTTGTTGACTTTTGTAAAGGACCTATAATGTCTGAATTTATATCTTTTCACGAGTGCATTTATTGAACTTGAGGGATGAAGATGAGTTGTAGGGAATTAGATTCTCTTAAAAATGAGCCTTGGATGAGAAATTTATGATAAAGTATAAGAAAGTTATTCCTGGTCAAAGTTTGGTTGACTTTTCCTATAGGAACCCTAATTTAGCAACTTTTGAGTTTTGATGAATTAGTAGCATTCCTTGAGGAATCATGATCAAACCTTGATCAAATGATTTATGTCACTTAAAAATGTTGATGTTGACCAAAAATATTGAAGTTTGACTTTATGTGGGTCACAATTTACTTTTGACCTAATATAGTGGATTTTCAGGCATTTGAGCAGTTGACTGAGCAAACTTCTTGTGCAAGGCATGAAACTTGGCATGGATGATCTTGAGGACACATTATGGAAATGGAAATCACTTAGGACCCTTGGAAACTCAAACATATTGATGAGGAGTGAAACCCTAGTTTAAGGCTCATTGTCTTAGGAGGAGGATTTGCCTGGCCAATCCTTAGTCAACTTGAGCAATTGAGTACCTCTAGGAGTTTATCTGGTGTGAAAATTGGAGGGTAAATTTTGGGCTGCAACAGTGTGAAATGATGAAGTTTGGAGGGAAATCGTGTGAAGTTGCAAACATGAAAAGTGTGACTTCTATTTTTCTTAAAACTCAACCAAATCTCGTGTTTTAATGTGCTAATCACTTCTGTAAGTTCATTAAACTTGATTAGAAGTGAAAACACACAGAAATTTTGTGTTTAGAGGCCAAATCAAGGATTTCAAATTCTGACTTTGGAGAAAACTTCAGTTTCAAGGTACCATCTTTGAATCAACGGTGTGCACGATTTAGGGAACCTTGGGACTTGATTCTTGATGCATTGAAAAGATGAGATCACAAAATTTACATTGTGCAAAGAATGGAATCAAATGGATCCTTGAGTTGAAAGTTGTGATGAGTCAAAGTTGAGAAAAAGATGTTGACTCTTTGTACTTAGACAAGTTCTAAGTTTTTTCTTCAAAATGACCTATAATGTTTTGCATCCAAACATGTCCTTCCATTTAAAATTTTCTCTTGACCGAAATAGACGGCATGAAGTAGATCTCTTGAATGACATTTTGAGACTTGAATCACTTAAAAACTCCAAAAATTGAGAAAGTTTTGACTTTGTGAAGTTGGTGAAAATTCATGAGATGACCTATAATCTTTTGCATCCTAGGGCATCTTCCATCCATTTTCAAGCTTTGCACATAAAAGAAGAGTTGAAGTTCACACCTTTAAGATCATTATGGAAAAAAGTGGGCTTAAGGAGATAAAAGTTGACAAAGTTATGTTTTTTTGAACTCACATAAGGGATTTTAATGGCCTATCTAGAGGACTTGTAATCTCTCTCCATTATTAGGTATCTTCCACACAAAAGTTTCTTGAGACTTTGGAAGTGATTTATTGATAACCCTTCGAAGAGAAGCGTGTTTTTGGAATCACTCAAAAATTCCAAAAGATGAGCAAGATATAGCCCTTTGAAATTCATAACCCTAGCCCTTAGAGCAACAAAATGCCTTGGAAACTCTTCTTCATTTTGACAAACCTTCTTGCACAAATAATTTTGTCTTGTAACTAAAAGTTGTTGATGATGATAATGAGGAAACCATAGCAACCATAACCACTACAAATATTGAGAATTGAGGGAGATATGCACATGTGACCAAGAAATCCAAAACTTGTCCAATTAGGTCAAACTTCTTCCATCAACCCTTATATCTTTGGATTATCTTTGACAACTTGAGGCATGATGGATCATAATAGACTTTGTCATGATATTACTTCAACACATATTCAATGATGAAGCTTGAATATCAATGAAGCTTTATTGAAGAAGGCATGGAAATAAACTCATGAACCTATAGATCAACTTGATGGAATGTGTTATGCTTTCACCTATAATATCAACAATTAAGGCAAACATTCATTGCATTTATTAGTTAAAAGTTAATCAATACAAAACATAGATGATCACAAAATACAAGTGAAGGTGCTTGATGATTCCCCCTAAGCAAATCTAAAGATAAGGAGAAGAACCAAACCCTAGTATGATCTTGTTGTGACTGAGTTGATATTATATAATAGAGGAATCTTAGGGGCAAAAATCGGGGTACAACAACTGCCCTTATTTAAGTGTCTTCTATCCGGAGATGTGAAGGTTAAAATATTTGTGTTTACGCGATTGAAGATACTTAAATATAAAACAAGCCCTATTTTTGGCCCTAAGATGCCATGCAATGCTTATGATTATGAATGCAAATGAGAAAAATACAAAAATGACACAAGACACCACTGGGAATGTAGCAAAAAAAATAGGGATCAAAAGAAAAACCCGACTAGGAAAATAAATCACTGGTGAACAAGAGACCCAACTCTATTGGGGTAAAGCCCAAAGAGGAGATAAGGCATCATCAAATCAAAGATTGAGGAGAGAAATTAAAGGATAATTATGATCGACAGATGACTTCAAACTATCCACTCACTGAGGAGATAGCAAAAAAAGTAACGTCGACCCACCAGGGTATGAAGTGGTAATATAATACTGGTAAATATCAATATTAGGGTAGGTAATAAACTATTAGCACCCGTATTCATAACTGGGAACAAAATAACTTCTTCAGAGTAATGGGAATCTCAACGACGAACTATCTCCCATAATGACGAAACTACCATCCATCGGAAAAGATCTCAATAACGAACTATCTTCCATAATGACAAGGCTACCATTCATTGGAGTAAAAAATCTCAATAACAAACTATCTTCCATAATGACAGGGCTACCATTCATTAGAGTAACGAATCTCAACAACGAACTACCTTCCATAATGACAAGGCTACCATTCATTAGAGTAACAAATCTCAACAATGAACTACCTTCCATAATGACAAGGCTACCATTCATTATAGTAATAAATCTCAACAACGAACTACCTTCCATAATGACAAGGCTACCACTCATTGGAGTAACAAATCTCAACAACTAACTACCTTCCATAATGACAAGGCTACCATTCATTGGAGTAACAAATCTCAACACCGAACTACCTTCCATAATGACAAGGCTACCGTTCATTGGAGTAACAAATCTCAACAACGAACTACCTTCCATAATGACAAGGCTACAATTAATTGGAGTAAAGAATTCCAACAACGAACTACCTTCCATAATGACAAGGCTATCATTCATTGGAGTAATAAATCTCAATCTTCTCTGGGAACTGACAGACTTACTGGGGAAGTACAGGTTGCTCAAATAAAGAGAACTGCCACTTGCTTTTACGAGAAGGAATTGCAATAATGATTTCCTTGGGAAAGAAATAGTACTTCATGGGGAAATGTTAATATATTCCTGCTGAGGAGATAAAGTCTTCTCGTGGCAAAATAAACGCAGATTCTCAAACCAGGGCTCAAAGCTTGCAGAAATCAAAATAATAATATTGTTGGGGACCATAGATTCAATCTAGAAATAAACCAGAATGAATCAAGCAACCAAAATAACACCTTATGAGAAATAAACTCAAGAGGGGACCACTTTCTATCCAGACAAAAGGCTGTACAGGAAGGCTAAAGGAAAAATCTTCCACGAAGGATAACCCAGTGGGGAAGTTGAAATAATATACACTTTCTACCTAAGGTTGACATTCTATTGGAGAGAGGATAACATAACTCTGCAAAACGGGTTAATATGCCAACAAGATATTAATGAATGCAAATGATCAATGATTTGCTAAATTCAACTATGCATGATGTATGTATGACTGTATGAATGTTATCATGTATATGCTGACAAAACAGAAATATAACACTGGGGATAACCAGTCAAAACCAACTTGGGTAAAGTCAATACTCGGCTAAATCACATCCAATATGAAAATTTCATAAGAAAGTAAGCACCAAATGAGGAAACAGATTCCTATTTCGCGGCTTAACTTCACAGGGAAGGAACATAATCTGAAAAATAATCGAATCATAACAATAAATCAGTACAGATACACGGATATAACATTCTCCTCTAGGCTTCACAGGGGAATATCACACAGACTTAAATGGGGAAAATAAATATTTCTAGGTCTGTATTTTTACTGGGGATTGCAATATTGATTTCAATAAGGCAGATGAAAACCACATCATTGAGATATCAACTGAAGATTTCATACTGACTTTGTTAGGGAGATGCAACACTACACCGTCGAGGGGAACCCAAGATACATTCTTCAATACTGAGAGTTATGATTACACCAACTTCTATGGGGAGAAACTATGAAACCTCATGGGGGTAGCATTTTTCAGGGAGACCCGTTATCTCGACTTTTCTTGGAGATTTAAGAAAGTCAAACATTATAGCAAGAAATCAAACTTATGGGGATTTTAAATCAAACCCAGCACTTGGCGGGAGAAAACCCAAAAAGTTGACAATTGTTTCAACACTTCTTAGAAAAGATATTTCCCTTGTCTGGTTTCCTATAAAACAATGACAAAAATGCTAGCACTATAAAGGGCGATGTTTTGCAAATTATTTAATCTCAGCACACAAAGAGGGAAGATACTTTCGTCATTTAGGCGAAGACTTTACTAGGGGATCTGGGATAGAGACTTCAGACTATGCAAACCCGAAATCAAAATGAACCAAGACTTGACTGGGGAAACGGGATCACAAACCCAACACCGCACCATACATCAATTGGTAAAATCTTCAACACTCTGAGAAGCACAAGAAGATCATACTCATACCAGCAAAAGTGACTTGGGAGCCTTCCTGGGGAATTCATATTTCCAAAATTTCAGAGTTCGTCCATCCTTGGAGTCACTATTTTTGTTCTCCTTGAGTTACAAAATCTAAAGCAAGAAGTAATTTGTAAATTCTTTTCAATTTTTTTTTATTTAATCTGTTTGCTTTGAAAATTACTATAAATAAATGAAGTCTTTGTAAGTTGAATAAAATAAGAATTGCAAAGAATTGGATAAAAGCTCAAACTTTATTAATATGATGGTAGTCCGCGAATGGCGAGACTCCATAGATGATTACAAAGTTTGGAAAATGGTAATATGTGTTGGAAAAGATACATTGAAATGCAATGACCACTATTCTCCCTAACAACTTTGAATTCTTGAGTAGCGACTTCGTTTTAAGAGCGGTGGGGATCCAAGAAGATTGTTGCTTCAATGATCAAGTCTTGTCTGATGCAGTTACTTGCCAAGAAATCCCTAACTTTTGCCTAGATTTCCCTTACGGGTTTTCAACCTATCAGGAAAGATTTATTTTGTTTTTGTCTCTAATTTTTGCCTAGACCGCCCTTTCGGGTTTTCAGCCTATCGAGACGCTCATTTTTTCCTAAGCTGCCATTTCGGGTTTTCGAATTAGCGAGCTGTTCTTTTTATTTGTTTAGGCGAAGTATTTCTTGACTGCATCAGCATTCACGGGACGTGGGAACTCCTCACCATCCATAGCTTCAAGAATCAATGCACCGCCAGAGAAGGATTTCTGGACAACATGTGGGCTTTCAAAGTTGGGAGTCCATTTTCCCCTAGAATCAGCATTAAAAGACATGATCTTCCTGAGCACGAGGTCGCCTTCTCTGAATCCACGAGGCCTGACCTTCTTATCAAAAGTTTTCTTCATTTTTCTAATATAAATGACTATGACACAAAGTTGTCATTCTCTTTTCTTCAATCAAATTCAACTGGTCAAACATTTTCTGGACCCATTCAGCCTCTGACAACTTGGTTTCAATCATCATGCGTAAAGAGGGAGTCTCAACCTCAACGGGGAATACTGCTTCCATGCCATACACAAGGGAGAATGGGGTTTCCCATGTTGAAGTGCGGACAGATGTTCGAGACCCATAAAAAAGAAAAATGGAGCATCTCATGCCAATCTTTATAAGTAACAACCATTTTCAAGATGACCTTCTTAATGTTCTTATTAGCAGCTTCAACAGCCCCATTCATCTTTGGCCTGTAGGGAGATGAATTGTGGTGGATAATCTTGAATTATTCACAAAATTCTATCACCATCTTGTTATTCAAATTCAAGCCGTTTTCGGTTGTTGTACCCCAAAATTTGCCCTCTCACTTATCAAGAATTTTCTCATAAGATCTCCTTGGGCTCAAGACTGCACTAGGGTTTGATCAGCTCAAGACACCTCCTCATGCACTGATGACCAAAATTAGGGTTTGAGTTTGACCAAGGATTTTGGACTATCAATGCTTCATATGAATTTCATGTACCATTATGGACCCCCAAGATCACTCATGTCAAGTTTCAAGCCTTGGATCACACTTTTGATCAGTCAATTGAACAGTTGACCTAAAAATCAGTTGTATTGGGGAAAAAGTCAACCATAGCCAATTTACAGTCAAAATTCATAATTTTTTATCCACGTCAACATTTTAGACTCATATGTATGATTTGATCAAGTTTGGACCACAATTCCTCAAGAAATTTGATCAAATCTTCAAAAGGGCAAAATGGTCTAAATTAGGGTTTTAACTCGGGAAAGGGCAATTTCTGATTTTTTTTTACCTAGCAAATGATAAATTGGTTTAAGGAATTATTTTAAGAGTCCAAGTGCACCATTTTGACCTAATGACATGATTCAAAACATTACAAGTCCATTGGATTGACAGATGAATTTTGCAGTCAACTGATTAAAAGTCAATTGTATACTGAAAAGTCAAACTTTGACTTTTTGGTCAAATTCAAGTGCCAAAGATCATAATTCATCAAAACATGTCAAAATAGGAAACTTATTCATCAATAAATCAAGAATTTAATATTTCATCTTAAAATGTTAAAATTTCTTAACTTAGAATTTTTTCTAAGTATGAAAATTTTCTTATTTTTTTCATAAATTTAAGCCAAGTTTTCACCATGATGCAAGATGATTCAAGAGAAACTTCCAACATGGAATTTATAGATCTCCATGAAATCTACAAATTTTAATCACACAACTTCTCCTAAAAGTGCTAGGATCTCAAGTTATAATTTTGTAAATACATGCTCATGAACTAAAAAAGACTTAGTGAAATTTTGCCCTAGTTAGGCAAATTTTTGACCTAAATTCATGGAAATTTTTCACATAGTTACAAGGGGAGTATTCAAAAGAAATTAAAATATGATTGAAGATAAAATTTCAAGCTTTCCAAAATGTCCAAGAACTCCTTGAGATCATTCATGAGCAAGGAGAATCGAAGGCAAGAAGTTGGTGTTTTGTCACTTGGATTACAAGCCATTTTGTGAAGAACACTTGATCCAATCTTCAAGCATGCTGTACAAATATTGCTTTGATGGATTCAAACTTGCTAATCACTCAATAATTTAATGCTTAAACAAATTATAGAGCCATTGTCCAAGCATTTGATCCATTATCCAAGTTGCATTTCCATTTTTGGAAGAAAGTCACCACTTCCATTTTGGAAAAGTAACTTCAATCACAATGTCAACTCTTCTTGAGCCCATACATTGTTGTTTCTGACTCAAAAGCATTCAAAAGCAAGAAGAAACACACCTACAGCCTGCTAACCACCCTGCAAACCCTTGTACTCCACATTGAAACCATGTTTGTCAACTTTGCTTCAAAAACAAGTAACCAAACCATAACATGTGATTTCAACTTCTAAGTTGTTTCAAGCCTCAAAACCTCTTTCCTATAAGTACAAACACTATTTGCAAGATGATACATGAATGCTAGTGCCCTGAAACTATCTCAAACACTCAAAAACCATAAATCTTCTCAAGAACACCATTGATACACAGTTTTGAACCAAAACTCATCTTCTTCATTTCCACTCGTGCGTTTTGAAAACTAATCATTCAAAAACCTTTTATACACCATACCAAAGCAATCCAGGCCCCTGTTTCAAGACTGTAACTCCTCCATCACAATCCACCATTTTCAAATATCAAGCTGGCAGGTTGACTTGAGTAGAGAGATTCGGGGACTTTCAAGGCAAAGTAGGAGTTGGAATACACTCAAGGAGGTCCAAGCAAGCTAAAAAGAACCTCATGAAATCTCAAAAGTTGCTCAAACTCCATTCATGACTCCAGCTGCAAGAGGTAAATTTTCAAACTTCTATCTCTTCATACAAGCATCATTTGATCCTGATTTGTGAGGACAAAATGTAGATATCTTTGCTCTAAAGCTGACCATGTTCATAGTTCCCATTTATATTGACTGTGTATAGAGAATTTTGGATTTGAAATTTCTGAGAAAATTAGGTTTCGATATAGGGCCAGCAAAATTAGTTTTTATCTTTGACTTTTAGCGTACATAAGTATATGGTTGGATTCGTGGGAAGAAACACCACAACGTTCATGTTTGAACTTTCCATTTTTGTGGAGAGATGAGGAAGATATAGGTGGTCCGGCTAGGCGCGAGGTTGAAGACGAAGTTGCCTTTAGAAAGCAGTTTCTAATATATATTTATGGTTTGGTTATATGACCGAATGAAACAGCCACAAAAGTGGCAAGCGCGCGCGTGCTAAGTTACTTCTTACCTAAAGGGCGAGGGTTCGAACCAATGTGAACCCCCCTTTTTCATTTTTACATATTTTCTGTTTCTCTGACATTATTTTGCAGGCGCTGGGCCCTTTGGGCCTGGAAGTGTTTTTTTATTTATTTTTTGCTAGCTCACCTCCCTACCTACTTTTGGCACCCCCTGGCCCATTTATTTTTATTTACTTATTTATTTCACTTTTCCTTTCAAATATATTTTCTAAAATACCAAAAATCATAAAATAAAAAAAATAATAGATTTATGTTTTGATATGATTTAAATATTTTTTCCCATAAAAAATTTATTTTTATTCATTATACTTTATTTAAATTTACTAGTTTCCTTTTAAACTAAATTAAAACCTAATTATTATTTATTTAAATATAATTATTTTAATGTAGAAAAGGCCAAAAATATTTCACAACACCACATATTATTTTCAAGACAAAAATACAAAAAAAATATACTTTTTCTTTAAACTTATTTTTTTTAATCAATTAAATAGAATTAGGGTTTTATTCAAAAATCTTTTCTTAATTAATTTCTTTTCTTAATTAATTTAAGTAATTTAATTTAATTATTTTTTCTTTAATTAGGTTTAGGTTAAAACCTCTTTCATATAAAAATCCAAACACAAAAATCATTTCTTACAATTTGCATTTATACTTTATATATTTCTTTAATTATTTGTACATATTCAATTTGGTTGTAATAGATTAATTAGGTTTATATTATTGCAATCCTCATTCATAAATTGTATACCCCATCCCACAAATGTTGTAATAGCATAGTAACATTAAATTTCGTAATTTACCGCTTTTACATAACATGCTAGTAATTAGGGTTTGTATGGAAAGAATAAAATCAATCAAGTAGAAAACCCTAATTCAAGACAAAATCAAGCATGAAAATAACACACTTGCACACAAGCACCCCTAGGGTAAAATCCACTTGGTTGCCTTACAAAATGGCCATATTACGCATGTGAGGCATCTTAGCAAAAATAAACAAAAACAAGATCATAGTCCCTCGATGACGCTATCTAAGTTGTCTTACAAATGATCTTAGTCCCTCAAAAAGAAAGCTAAGATAACTTGCAACATTGCTAATCATGGCTATACGATGACCCATGCTCGTCCCGTTTACATCCAAAGATAGGGTTGCTTACCAAATCAATGGTAAGACAACAATGTCAAAGGAAAATAAAATGAACAAGAAAGACATTTGAGTAGGTAGATTGTTCCTAATTACTTGCTCCATTTCAAAACAAAAATCCTTGCTATTTTCAAAAACAAACACACACATTTTCAAACATCTTACAAACATTAAAAACATTTTCAAAAGATCAAACATCTTTGTATACATTCTTACGAACGAGAATCATTACAAAGATTGCCTAAACAATGGCCTATTTACAAAATACTTTCAAAAACCACACAAAGCACAATTTCAAACAAAATCAAGTGATCTAGCAAGTAACTAAGAGCCCATGGATAACCATGGATGAAAAGGGTTTTAATACCTTCCCTTTTCATAATCTACCCCCCGAACTCAAGAAACAATCTCAAAGGTCTTTCTTGTGCTTTTTCACCTTTCCTTTTGGATAAAAGAAAAGTCGGTGGCGACTCTTTCTAACCGCAACATTTGTGATCAAACGCAAAACCCTCAAGTCAGTTCTCCCACCGTATCACAGAACTGGCGACTCTGCTGGGGAAAATTCTAAAAGTAGGGTTACCTTAGGGATATATCACATTTACTTGCTTACATTGTTTGACTTGTGTGCTTTACATTACGGTTCTTTGTTTGGGTTTGAATCCTCTACCCGGATTTGGGATACACTATAGGTAAGTAGCAATACGTTGTGGAAATTGTGCGGGGTATACCGACATGGTCTAAGCAATAGCTATGTTAGTGCGATATATTTGTGGGTAACGGTAGCCTTTGAGTTAATCAAAGAGAATACGGGGCCGCTGAGTGATGTCATAAAGCACTAATGAACTTTTAGAACCTTTACTTGACCAACTTGGCCTTTAGGATGTGGTGAGATGACCGGCTTTGGTGCAATCCGAAGTTGGTAGATACTCGATACTACACTCATTGAGGTTTGGTTTCTTACGATATTTCGGTCCCCATTAGAGGCTTGTGCTAAAAAATAAACAAGGAAACAAACCAATGATATTGAGCTCCTTAGAACCCGGTTACTATTACTAGGACATGTTTAAGTCAACTAAAATTCAAGAGGGTACTTACCTATAAAACTCCATGCAAGCCAAAACCTAAGGATTTATTTGTTTTGTTTGTATATGCATACTTGTACATAACATCATCAACATCATGAACATCATATACATCCACTAACCATTTCAAGGATTTTGGGATTCGTCTTTGTTCTTGTTTTGTAGGATATGGATTCTCTTCGCAGAAAAACTATTCAAGTCAACCTTGTAAGAATCCCTCCATAACTTAAGGAACTAGCTTTAAGGATTCCTGAAAACTCTCCATTTACTGAGAGACATGGTTGCCTACTCAACTTGGTTACCTCCAACACAGATGAGGACATAATGAAGGTGCTTTTTCAGTTCTTTGATCCTTTACACCATTGCTTCACATTTCCCGACTATCAACTGTTGGTGTAAGCCCTAGAGGCCAATACTTTTGGTACTTGTATCGAATTATTTATTAATAATAAAAGGCATTTCTTTATTATGTTTGCTTTCCAAAATAATAAAGTCCCTAGAATGGTTTATTTGTTTAATGAAATGTTAAGTGTGACTTAATCATGAGATCCCATTAAACATAAGACATTATTCTTAAAGTATCCGTAGTCAAGCTTTAATGTGAAGTGGGATAACATTAAAGCATTAAGATTATTATGAAGATAGATTGATGATCACATCTCATGGATCAGAGATAAGGAGTTATCAAGTCTTAACATAGGTATGAATATTAGGAGTAATATTTATACTGGATTGACCCGCTATGAGAATACTACATAGAATGTTATGCAAAGTGTCATAAGTTATTCTCATGATGATAATGGTGTATACCACCCTTCGACCTGAAACCACTATGGACCCTAGATGTAGAGTCAGGTACTTTATTGCTGATCAAACGTCATCCGTAACTGGATGACTATAAAGACAGTTGATGGGTACTTCACAAAGCATGCTAAGGGACATGAGTGACCTAGATGGAATTTGCTCATCCTGCATAACAGGATAAATGTCTAAGGGCTCAATATTGAACTGGACAAGGGTGACACAGTGTATGCCTTGTGTTCAATATAGACATGAGGGCAAAAGGGTAATTGTACAACACAAATATTATCACAGAAAAGGTTTGGTCATATCACATGACATTTTCGTGACTTGGGTAACAGTGATGTGTTGCTAGATACCGCTCACTGTTTATTATATTAAATGTGTGATTTAATATAATTGCCAACGTCGCGAAAACCTACAGGGTCACACACATAAGGACATGTTGATGAGAGATAGAATAAATAAGGAACACCGTAAGGTACGGTGCACTTAAGTGTAATACGGAAAGTGGTAAGGTACCACGTGGATAAGAGATATATGGTACATCATAAGGTATGATGTCCATAAGCTTAATTGGGCTTTTAGCTTATAGCCTTAATTGGGCTTTTAGCTTGTAGCCCACACGAGTGATTCTATAAATAGATCCCTTGTGATGAAGCAATTTCACTTGATGCAATTTCGTTTTTGATTCTCTCTCTCACTCAAGGTTTCCGTTCGTGATCAGCTAGCACTGTGACCGGAAGCGATCTGTTCGTGTGGACTGAGTAGAGGCATTGTTCTTTATCAACGCTCGTGATTACAACATCAAAGGTTTTAATCGCCACAAGAGGTAAATATTTCTATCACTGACTATGTTCATTCGTAAGGATCGCTAAAGGAAAATTTTAAATTCCGCTGCGCTTTTGATCGCAATTTTCCTTCAGTGGTATCAGAGCTACTTACGAAACCATGGATTTGATAGTTGTTTATGTTCTATATTTTCTGTTTTGATTCGATTAAAACCAGAATGAATTGAATAATAAACGAGTAATTAAATTTGGCATCTGTTGTGTACGATTTGGATGATTGATGTTGACTATGCTTCGGAATCCGACATTAGTATGGTGAAGCAGCGATACATCGATCGTCCATAGGTTACACAAATAAGATCGATCACATTTATATATGATATAAGTAAATCTGATGCAACGATGGTATATGGGATATACTGTTTCTGTTTCTTTCATTCAAACACTTGATGATTGTTATTCCTTTGACCGATCACTGTTCATATGCTTCAGAATCTGACATTAGTATGGTGAAGCAATGGCATGTGATTAATCATACTGAATTATCAATCGAAATGTGTTTGACAGCATGAAACTGTTGCATTAGGGTTCATGACGGCACAAGGGTTGTGTTGTTGCAGAGTTATGCGATTAGGGTTGTGAATGCACAAGAGTTGTGCGAAAATGACGCCAATTTCAAATGAATAGTTCATTAAAATTTTGCGTCGGGGCGCTGCCCCCTTGACCCCCGTCCGCTGAATGGTCAGCGGAACCACCGTCTGCTGACCGGGCAGTGGAACCCCCGGCTAACTCTGCGTAGTGTGATCAATCGTCGAAATTTAATTTGCCTTTTTTTAATTAACAAAATTTAAACTAATAATAAAAGTGTGTTTATTATTATTGTCTTGTGGTGATCAGTTATGGCCTTAGTTTTTTTTCCTTTATTTTGTTTTGGGATTGTAAAATACGGCCTGCGTGTCGTGCCTCTCTCTAAAATTCTTGATGTAACTTCTTTTCTCATCTCACTCCCTCGTATGTAAAACGAGTTTATTTTATGTAATGTAATGTTATGAAGAAAGAGAAGAATACAATATCAAAGGAGGATAACCTTGGAGATCTTGCTTGGAGAAGTTTAGATCGTTATTAGGTTAGCTTAGGTTCTCTCATTGGCTTGGGAGAACAATTGCGCTAGGGGCCATAACTGTATCCTTTTATGTATATTGATGCATGTGTTTGTATGTTGATGCATGAGAGAGACGAATTGCATGTTAAGCCGGTGAGATCAAACTAATAACAAAATCCCTCAAGTTAAATATTAAGTTCATGCTTTCCAAGTTTTAGCACTCATCAAGACTAGTATCGAACAATGTAGGTTTCGCCTATGCGAGGTGCATGTTCTATATTAGTAAGGTGCGATGGGATAATTGTAATATCCAACTGCTAAAACAATGGGTCAAACTTAACTAAACACATTATAATAAGATTATACATGTTTAGAAGCAAGAGTTGGGAATGATTCATATGATGAATTAGAATAAGGAGTTATTCACCCAACTGAAAATATTCGAGAGTTGTATGAGATACAATTGGAAGGAGTTCCTACCTAAATAACCTAGTTTTGCGTAATCAGCCTAACGCTGACTTAGAACGAAGTGAAATGTGGATCTCGACCCACTAGAAAGTCTTCCAACGGGATTTTCCGAATCAAATGATGAGGGTCATTTGGTTTGAGTAAAATAGTGGGAGCATATTTGATTAAAGGCCTAATTAAATATGTTGTTTTAATGACACTTATATTTTCATTTTTTTGTAGATTACCATGACAACAAACAACCATATTTTGCGATCAATCCTAGATAAGGAAAAATTGTCTGGGACAAATTTCCTGGATTGGCACCGAAATCTGAGGATTGTCCTCAAGCACGATAAGAAGCTGTATGTCTTGGAGACACCTGTTCCTGAAGAGGAACCGCCTAGTTCGGCACCTAAGGCAGAAAGAGATGCTTATAAGAAGCATTTTCATGATGCTAACGAAGCCGCTTGTCTCATGCTAGCTACTATGAACTCGGAGTTGCAAAAGCAACACGAGAACATGTCAGCGTTCAATATGATCGGACATCTGAAAATGCTCTATCAAGAGCAGGCAAGAAATGAGAGGTTTCAGGTTTCAAAGGCCCTTTTTAACAGCAAGTTATCTAAGGGAAACCCTGTAGGTCCCCATGTACTCAAAATGATTGGGTATGTGGAGAACCTTGAAAGGTTAGGGTTTCCGCTTGGAAAGGAACTTGCAACTGATTTTATCTTGCAATCGTTGCCAGATAGCTTTAATCAGTTTGTCATGAATTTCAACATGAATGACATGGATAAGAGTCTTCCAGAATTGCTAAGCATGTTGAAAACTGCTGAGCAGAATATGAAGACAAAAGGGAAGTCCATTCTGATGGTCAGTAATGGAAAGAAGCTGAACAAGAGGCATACCAAGCAGGTTGGTAAAGGGAAAGGCAAGGAAGTTGCCAAGCCTAAACCTATTGTTCCTGCTTTGAAGCCTAGTGGAGGCATAGCAAAGGAGGGCACTTGCTTCCATTGCGGTAAGACCGAACATTGGAAGAGAAACTGCCCAAAGTACCTGGAAGATATGAACAATGGAGTAGGGACTTCAAATTCAGGTATTTTTGTTATTGAAATTAATTTATCTACTTATGCATCATGGGTATTAGATACTGGATGCGGTTCTCACATTTGTACTAATGTGCAGGGGCTAAAAAGGAGTAGAGATTTGGCAAAAGGTGAAGTTGACCTACGAGTTGGAAATGGAGAAAAGGTTGTTGCTTTAGCCGTAGGAACTTATGTTTTGACTTTACCTAGTGGTTTAATAATTCAGTTAGAGAACTGTTATTATGTACCTGCAATTAGTAGGAATATTATTTTCGTTTCTTGTTTGGACAAGTTTGGTTTTTCATTTATAATAAAGAACAATTGTTGCTCTATTTATTTGAATGATATATTCTATGCTTCTGCACAAATGAACAATGGACTATATGTCCTTGATCTTGAAATGCCAATTTATAACATTAATACTAAACGGATTAAACCTAATGAGTTAAATCCAAGCTACCTTTGGCACTGTCGCTTAGGCCACATAAATGAGAAACGCATTTCCAAACTCCATAAAGATGGACTCTTGGACTCTTTTGATTATGAATCATATGAGACATGCAGATCTTGTTTAATTGGAAAGATGAAAAAGTCCCCATTCACAGGAAAAGGTGAAAGGGCTAATGATCTTTTGGCCCTCATACATACTGATGTATGTGGACCAGTGAACATACCAGCCAGAGGAGGTTTTCAATACTTCGTCACATTTACTGATGATTTCAGTAGATATGGTTATGTGTATTTAATGAAACACAAATCTGAAACCTTTGAAAAATTCAAGGAATTCAAGAATGAAGTACAAAACCAACTAGGTAAGAATATTAAAGTTCTTCGATCAGATCGAGGCGGTGAATATTTAAGCCTAGAGTTTGATGACCATCTAAAGGAATGTGGGATTTTATCCCAACTTACTCCTCCCGGAACACCACAATGGAATAGTGTATCTGAGAGAAGAAATTGAACCTTGTTAGACATGGTCCGATCCATGATGAGTCACGCCGATCTTTAGAACTCCTTTTGGGGACATGCACTATTGACTGCAGCTTACACACTTAACCGGGTTCCATCCAAAAAGGTTGAGAAGACACCATATGAGATATGGAGTGGTAAGAAACCACATATGTCTTACATGAAGATTTGGGGTTGCGAAGTTTATGTGAAACGACAAATTTCAACTAAGCTTGAGCCCAAATCTGACAAATGCTTATTTGTGGGGTATCCTAAAGAAACAAGAGGGTATTACTTCTACAATCCTTCTGAGGGCAAAGTGTTTGTCGCTCGAACTGGAGTTTTTCTGGAAAAGGATTTTATTTCTAAAAGAATCAGTGGGAGGAAAATAGAGCTTGAAGAAATTCAAGAACCACAAAGCATTGATACACCTATGGAGGAATTAGAGCAGGAAACACAAGTAGTTGTGGAAGAGCAACCTGCTCAAGTAGAACAAGACCAGCATAGGTCAAGCAGGATACGTCAACAACCTGAGAGATATGGATATCTCATAAGTGATCAGGGTGATGTATTACTCATGGATCAAGATGAGCCTGTGACCTACCAAGAGGCCATAACTGGTCCTGAGTCCGAGAAGTGGCTAAAAGCCATGAAATCTGAAATGGATTCCATGTACACAAACCAGGTTTGGACCTTGGTAGAGCCTCCTATAGGAGTTAACCCTATAGGATGCAAGTGGGTCTTCAAAAAGAAGACTGACATGGATGGTAAGGTACATACCTATAAGGCAAGACTGGTTGCAAAAGGCTATAAACAAATTCATGGGGTTGACTATAATGAAACCTTTTCACCAGTTGCAATGCTTAAATCTGTTCGGATTTTACTTGCTATCGCTGCATATCATGATTATGAAATATGGCAGATGGATGTCAAAACTGCTTTCCTTAATGGGAATCTTCTTGAGGATGTGTACATGACACAACCTGAAGGATTTGACATACCAGAAGAAGCCCAAAAGATATGTAAGTTACAGCGATCAATTTATGGATTGAAGCAAGCTTCCAGAAGCTGGAATCTTCATTTTGATGAAACAGTAAAACAATATGGATTCATCAAGAATTAAGATGAGCCTTGTGTCTACAAGAAGGTTAGTGGGAGCAAGATCGTATTCCTGGTATTATATGTAGATGACATATTACTCATTGGAAACGATGTCCCTACCTTGTAACAAGTGAAGACTTGGTTAGGGAAATGCTTTTCAATGAAGGACCTAGGTGAAGTAGCCTATATATTAGGAATCAGGATCTATAGAGATAGGTCACAAAAACTGCTTGGCCTAAGTCAGAGTACATACATAGAAAAGGTGTTGAGACGCTTTAATATGCATGATTCCAAGAAAGGATTCATACCTATGCAACATGGCATGTGTCTGTCAAAAACACAATCCCCTTCAAGTAAGGAAGAAAGGGATCGCATGGATAAGATTCCATATGCATCTGCAATAGGATCTATCATGTATGCCATGCTATGTACTCGACCAGATGTCTCGTATTCTTTAAGTGCAACGAGTAGGTACCAGTCTAATCCCGGTGATGCTCATTGGGTAGCTGTCAAGAATATCCTTAAGTACTTAAGAAGGACTAAGGACTCATTCTTGATATATGGAGGTCAGGAAGAGCTTGCTGTAATTGGATACACCGATGCTAGCTTACAGACAGATAAGGATGACTTTAGATCGCAATCTGGTTATGTGTTTTGTTTAAATGGTGGCGTTGTGAGCTGGAAAAGTTCAAAGCAAGATATAATTGCTGATTCTACAACCGAGGCTGAGTATATTGCTGCCTCAACTGCAGCAAAGGAAGCTATTTGGATCAAGAAGTTCATTAGTGAACTTGGCATAGTCCATAGCATTGTGGATCCCATTGATCTCTATTGTGATAACAATGGTGCTATCGCACAAGCTAAGGAGCCTAGATCTCACCAACGATCCAAACACATACTTAGGCGTTATCATCTCATTCGAGAGATAATCGATCGGGGAGATGTGAAAATATGCAGAGTACCTACACTTGACAATGTTGCTGACCCATTAACAAAGCCTCTTGCGCAGCTGAAGCATGATGGACATACTAGATCTATGGGTATTAGGGGTATGCCTGATTGGCTCTAGTGCTAGTGGGAGATTGTTGGTGTAAGCCCTAGAGGCCAATACTTTTGGTACTTGTATCGAATTATTTATTAATAATAAAAGGCATTTCTTTATTATGTTTGCTTTCCAAAATAATAAAGTCCCTAGAATGGTTTATTTGTTTAATGAAATGTTAAGTGTGACTTAATCATGAGATCCCATTAAACATAAGACACTATTCTTAAAGTATCCGTAGTCAAGCTTTAATGTGAAGTGGGATAACATTAAAGCATTAAGATTATTATGAAGATAGATTGATGATCACATCTCATGGATCATAGATAAGGAGTTATCAAGTCTTGACATAGGTATGAATATTAGGAGTAATATTTATACTGGATTGACCCGCTATGAGAATACTACATAGAATGTTATGCAAAGTGTCATAAGTTATTCTCATGATGATAATGGTGTATACCACCCTTCGACCTGAAACCACTATGGACCCTAGATGTAGAGTCAGGTACTTTATTGCTGATCAAACGTCATCCGTAACTGGATGACTATAAAGACGGTTGATGGGTACTTCACAAAGCATGCTAAGGGACATGAGTGACCTAGATGGAATTTTCTCATCCTGCATAACAGGATAAATGTCTAAGGGCCCAATATTGAACTGGACAAGGGTGACACAGTGTATGCCTTGTGTTCAATATAGACATGAGGGCAAAAGGGTAATTGTACAACACAAATATTATCACGGAAAAGGTTTGGTCATATCACATGACATTTTCGTGACTTGGGTAACAGTGATGTGTTTCTCGATACCGCTCACTGTTTATTATATTAAATGTGTGATTTAATATAATTGCCAACATCGCGAAAACCTACAGGGTCACACACATAAGGACAGGTTGATGAGAGATAGAATAAATAAGGAACACCGTAAGGTACGGTGCACTTAAGTGTAATACGGAAAGTGGTAAGGTACCACGTGGATAAGAGATATATGGTACATCATAAGGTATGATGTCCATAAGCTTAATTGGGCTTTTAGCTTATAGCCTTAATTGGGCTTTTAGCTTGTAGCCCACACGAGTGATTCTATAAATAGATCCCTTGTGATGAAGCAATTTCACTTGATGCAATTTCGTTTTTGATTCTCTCTCTCACTCAAGGTTTCCGTTCGTGATCAACTAGCACTATGACCAGAAGCGATGTGTTCGTGTGGACTGAGTAGAGGCGTTGTTCTTCATCAACGCTCGTGATCACAACATCAAAGGTCTGAATCGCCACAAGAGGTAAATATTTCTATCACTGACCATGTTCATTCGTAAGGATTGCTAAAGGAAAATTTTAAATTCCGCTGCGCTTTTGATCGCAATTTTCCTTCATCAACTTGTGCCTACTTTGGAAGAATTCTCCCAACTCTTGAGGATTCCCATTCTCAATCATCTACCTTTCAACGGTACGAAAAGAAATCCAAATCCAGAAGAGATTGCTCAAGCTCTACACTTGCACTCATATGATATCACAACTCATTGGGAAACAAGGAGTGGTGTCAAAGGTTTCTTAGCAAGGTTCTTGTTTGAGAAAGCCCAAAGTTGTTGGAATTCCTTATACTTGCAAGCCTTTGATGAAATTGTGGCTCTCCTCATCTATGGGATGATTTTGTTTCCAAATCCTGACCAACTCATAGATGTCTGCGCCGTCAAAATCTTCATATCCCGCAACCCGGTACCTACATTGCTAGGAGATATCCTACACTCTTTTCACACTCACACAATGAGGAAAAGAGGTGTTCTTATGTGTTGCACTCCTCTCTTGGCAAGGTGGTTTATTTCTCATCTTCCCTAATTTGTATTAAAGAATGAGCAAGGTTCAAGGTGGTCACAAAGGTTGATGACGATCAAACATTCGGACATTCATTGGTGCTCCCGATCCAAAGAGAATGTTATCATTGTCGACTGTTGTGGAGAATTCCCTAATGTCCCTTTACTTGGCATTAGGGGAGGTATCACCTACAACCCATGTTTAGCCTTAAGATAGTTTGGTTACACCCGAAGAGATGGCCCGCACGAGATGTTGATTCAAGGTTTGGTGTTTGACTACGACAATGACGATCAAGGTCTTCGCCAGAGATTTATCTGAGATTGGAGGATGTTGATAAAAGGTGGATAGCAAGACTTTGGGGCATAAGAATTCCATTCCTCTTGAGCCTTACCTCAAATGGGTACGAACTCGTGCTCAGAGTCTTATGATGCCTTACCCCTCCATTATCCCAGTAATCATTGAACCTATCATGGAAGGAGATGTTCCATACACTATCCTACACCATGATATGCCCACCTCTCTTGAAGACCTACAAAGAGATTGGATACAACTCAAGGGGGAGCGAGATACTTTCGAAGCCCAATTCTGCGCAAGCGAGAAGAAGGTTTTGGAACTCACTAGGCTACTTCATGAGGAGCTGACTCTCAATGCCTACATTGCACCAAAGAGGATGCATATTACCTTTCTATCTTAGAGTTTTTATATTATTTTACCCAAGGGGCATTGGTGTACTCAAGCTTTAATTTATTAATATAACGTGTGTTTCCTTTTTGTCTAAAACAAATCTGAATCTTAAAATCCTTGAAATCATTACATATGCATATACCATTCATCATAACATAAGCAGGTCTTTTGCAACAAGTCTCCTCATCTCTCTACTGTTTATTTCAGTAAGATGGATCTCGAGCAAACAGTGAAGGACCTCAAGCTCACAGTTTCAATAGTTGCTCTTGACCCTAGCCAAAGAATAAGAAGAGTTGAAGACTTTGCTAGCTGAGGAGAGGAAAAATAAAACAAAAACGGTAACCGGAGTCCTAAACATGGGAAGAATATTTCATGGGCAGACAAGAAGGACCTTAGACTTTGCAACGACATCCGGTGGAAGAGACAACCAAGATGGGAAAGGCAAGGAAACATTTGTCCCGTCAGAATCAGAAGAGGAAGAGGAAGAAGAAGACTACTCTAAAGAACAATACCCACCAACTGATGACAAGTATAAACATCTCGAAGAGCGGTTGAGTGCAATGGAAATCTAAAAAGTTCCTGGCTTGGACTTTGAGGAACTGGGTTTAGTGTCAGGGATTGTGATTCCTCCGAAATTTAAAGCACCTGTGTTCGCTAAGTATGACGGAGTCTCATGGCCTAAAATGCATCTCTGGTCATATGTAAGGAAAATCCAGCCCCATACCGCTGACAAAGACTTATGGGTACATTTCTTCTAAGACATCCTGTCTGGAACTCAACTTAACTGGTTTTACCAACTAGAAAGAGCCAACATTCACAATTGGGAAGATCTTGCTGCAGCCTTCTACAAACAATACCAATATAATGCTGATCTTGCGCCTACCCGTACTCAACTCCAGAGTATGGCCATAGTGTCCAATGAAGGTTTCAAGGATTATGCGCAAAAATGGGGAGACTTGGCTGGAACAGTTCAACCCCCTCTATTTGAGAGGGAATTGGTAGACATGTTCTTGGGCACCTTGTCTGGTCCCTTCTTCAATCATTTAATCGGAAGTTCATCTGCAGGTTTTACTGAACTAATATTGACCGGAGAAAGGGTAGAAGCCGGTATAAAGAGTGGAAAGATTCAGAAAGATACATCTTCTTCTGCAGCTGTAAGGAAGCCTTTCATCAGAAATAAAGAGGTGGTTGTTGTATATCCGCAAAGAAACCAAGATAGGGCCGAATGCCGACCCATGGTGGGGGCTGTTATGATTCTTAAGCCTGTGCCTGATCAGCAAATGAATAATCAACCAAGGATGGAAAGGCCAGTCAGGCAGTTCACCAGAATTAACATGACCCCGTCTCAGGTATTACCGCATCTACTAAGATCCAATTTGGTGACCTTGAAAGAAGCTCCGAAAAACCCCAATACAACATCTCCTCACTATCATCCCAATGCTCGTTGCGTATATCACTCTGAATGTCCCGGCCATGACACTAATAACTGTTGGGCTTTGAAGAACAAAATACAGGACCTCATTGAAGAAAAAGAGATTGAATTCGATGTGCCTGAAAAGCCAAATGTCATTTCTGCCCCTATGCCCAGACATGGCCATAATACCAATGCCATTGAATAAGGATTGTTTATTACTTCAGTTGATGAACTTATGACCCCACTTCTGACTATTAAAATGAACTTGTTGAAAGTCGGTGTGTTCCCGGGCTGTGATGAAGTTTGCCATTTCTGTTTATCCTCATTAACCAGTTGTCCTTTGTTGAAAGTAGGCGTTCAGTGCCTAATAGATAACAAAGAAATTTTGTTCGAAAAGACTTTTGTTCCACCTATTCCTTTTGAAGATGTTTCTATCATTAACATTTCTGCCAATTCTTCCAGGGTCTCCTCCAAAAGACCCGTTAGAATTACATCAGTTCTGAAAGCAACTCCTTTAATAATCACAATGCCTGGACCAGTCCCATATGCGTCAGACAAAACCGTACCATGGAATTATGGAGGGGATGTCTATTACCATGGTATCAAGCAGGACTGGCCAACCGCCGAAGATTCAAGCTCCGAGAAAGTCAACTCTGACATCAGTAATATTGCAAGAACTAGCAAGATTACCTGAAGTAGTAGGATCTTTTCTCCAGAAATTTCTCCCTCAAAAGAAGTTTCTGGACCCGTAATCATTCCTGTTGTTGCTCCCCCAAAATCTGTTCCTGGTCCTACAATTATCTCCAACAATACTCCAACTGACAAAGCTGTCACAACCCCTGTCATCATTCCTACCAACACTCCTGCCGCCAAATTAACCGAAACTCGAGGAAACGGTGTTCTAGTTGACTCTGTCAAGACAAAGACACAATCATTGGCCATCCCTGAGATCTCCGAGAAAGAGATGGAGGAAATTTTGAAGATCATTAAGAGAAGCGACTACGATGTAGTTGAACAACTGGGGCAGACTCCCTCTAAAATTTCCATGATGGCATTACTACTATGTTTCGAGGCGCATGCAAAGGCCTTGGTAAAATTCTTAAAAACTTCCCATGTACCTCAAGAAATATCTGCTGATCAGTTCCAAGACTGCGTAGCCAGCTTGACTGCGGATAATGGCCTAGGTTTTTCATATGCTGATATAACACCAAGAGGAAGGAAGTATAATGAGGCATTGCATGTCTCAGTTGAATATAGGGGCACAACCTTGGCTCATTTTTTGGTGGACACCGACTCATCTCTGAATGTACTGCCTAAAAAAGCTCTTGATAGACTTGACTGCGAGGGACTGACATTAAAGCCAAGCAACATAGTAGTAAGGGCTATTGACAGCTCGAAAAGGATAGTGCATGGGGAAGTGGATATCCCCATAAAGGTTGGAACCCAAACTTTTAATTCAACCTTTTATGTAATGGACATCCGCCCTTCATACTCCTGCTTGCTAGGCCGACCATGGATCCACAATGTTGGCGTTGTTACTTCTACGTTGCACCAAATGCTGAAGTATCCAATTCAAGGGAAGATTATCACCGTTCATGGAGAGGAAGAGTACATGATTAGCCATCTCAATTCCTTCAGATATGTGGAATTAGATGGTGGATTTATTGAAACCCCGTTTCAACACTTTGAAGAAGTCCCCCAGGATGTGGCAGTGACCAAGGTTGTGTCTCAGGTTCCCAAGATTACAAGGCCTCCACTCCGGATGTCATCTCTGAAGGATGCCAAAGTAGTGGTAGAAGAAGGTGGGTGCACTATATGGGGACAACTCCCAGATATCCCATATAATTCTGACAAGTTTGGCCTAGGTTTCACTTCAAGTGCTCAGAAGGCTGTACGTCGCGCTCGTGCTGGAGGACCACCCTGAAGATCAGCAACTGTGAGGTTAACGCCATAGATGGAGATGAATATAGTTGTGACTTGGAGGATTGGATATTCCCGAATGTCAGTGGAGGGCTCAAAAATTGGGAGGCTAGAGACCTTGTCCCGATCACTTTTATCCCACAGTAATTTCTATTTAAATTTTTTTGGATCTGTAATATTAGAACAATTCGCACTCTTAAAACCTTGTGTCTTACCTGAGGCACAATGGTCCATTTGTAAGGGTTATTATCTCATTTTCATATGACATCAATGAATCATGGACGTATCCGCATACAAACTTTTACGCTCATTGTTTTTCTTTTACATTTTTTATTTTCTTTCAAGGATAGTTATACCTTTACACACACTCACACTCATAATGCAGGTATACATTCATTCGGGATCCCATGGGTAATGATACTTCTATGGCCTTTTGTGACTCTGGGAATCTAATCTACCAAGCCGAAGACGAAGGTGAGGAAGATTGTGAAGTACCAAGCGAACTTGCCAGACTACTACAACAAGAAGAGAGAACCATTCAGCCTCACGAGGAACCCGTGGATATGATCTACCTAAGTACCGAAGAAGACAAAAAAGAGGTCAAGGTGGGTGCCAATCTGGAACCCAATATCAAGGAGCGTCTGATTCAGTTGTTGCACGGTTATGTCGAAATCTTTGCCTGGTCATATGAAGACATGCCAGGACTTGATGCAGATATTGTGGTACATCGTCTGCCTACAAGAGAGGATTTTCCACTAGTAAAACAAAAGGTTCGCTGCATGAGGCCTGATATGTCAGAAAAGATTAAAGCAGAAGTCATGAAGCAATTCCACGCTGATTCTTGGCTGTCACCTCTTATCCCCAATGGGTTTCCAATGTTGTTCCCGTACCCAAAAAGGAAGGGAAAGTGCGAATATGTGTAGACTACAAAGATTTGAATAGGGCAAGCCCTAAGGATGATTTTCCACTCCCCCACATTGAGATTCTAGTCGATAGTATAGCACAACATAAAGTGTTTTCCTTCATGGACGGTTTCTCAGGTTATAACCAAATCAAAATGGCGCCTGAGGATATGGAGAAGACAACCTTTGTCACACAATGGGGCACATTTTGCTACAAGGTGATGCCATTCGGACTGAAGAATGTTGGGGCCACCTATCAGCGTGCCATGGTAGCTCTATTTCATGACATGATACATCACGAAATAGAGGTCTACATGGACGATATGATAGCCAGATCTCAAACAGAAGAAGAGCATCTTGATCACTTATAAAAACTGTTTGAGAGACTGAAGAAGTATAAACTAGGTTTGAATCCAAACAAATGCACATTTGGGGTACGGTCTGGTAAACTCCTGGGCTTTATCGTCAGTAACAAAGGTATCAAGGCCGATCCTGCCAAAGTTAAAGCAATATAAGAGATGCCTGCTCCTCGTACTGAGAAGGAAGTCAGAGGATTCTTGGGGAGTTTGAATTATATTTCCATATTCATCTCTCACCTGACAGCTACTTGTGAACCAATCTTCAAATTGTTGAAGAAAGATCAAGTAGTCAAATGGAATGACGAGTGCCAAGTTGCTTTTGACAAAATCAAAGAATACCTGCAAGAGCCTCATGTGTTAATGCCACCAGTGGAGGGAAGACCATTGATCATATATCTGACTGTTTTAGAAAACTCAATGGGGTGTGTATTGGGGAAGCATGATGAGTCTGGCCGAAAAGAGCACGCTATTTATTACCTGAGCAAAAATTTTACCGACTGTGAAATATTCACTGCTCGAGAAAACTTGCTGCGCTCTGGCCTGGGCTGCTCGCCGGCTAAGACAGTATATGCTGACTCATACTACCTTATTGATATCTAAAATGGATCCAATAAAATACATCTTCGAGAAACCCGCACTCTCTGGAAGAATAGCGAGATGACAAATGATCCTGACGGAATATGACATACAGTATACCACCCAGAAGGCAATAAAGGGCAGTGTATTAGCCGATCACCTTGCTCACCAAGCTGTAGAAGACTACCAACCCATGAAGTTTGAATTCCCAGATGAAGACATCATGACGATAAATAACTGTGAAGAATTCAGGTCATATGACAGACCTGAACAAGGATCCCGATGGACCCTGTTCTTTGATGTGGTATCCAACGCACTTGGCAATGGTATCGGTGTTATACTCATATCTCCTAAAGGGTTTCATACTCCCTTCACCTCAAGACTCTACTTCAATTGTACAAACAACATGGCGGAATACGAAGCATGCATCTTTGGTCTCAGAGCTGCCATAGACCTGGGGATCAAATCCTTGGATGTATTCAGAGATTCAGCTTTGGTTATCAATCAGATCAAAGAGGAATGGGACACCAAACACCCTAACCTTATCCCTTATAAAGAACATGTTTTGACATTGCTACCATATTTTGAGAAGATTACCTTCGAGCATTTCCTGCGAGAAGAAAATCAGCTAGCAGACGCTCTAGCCACAATGTTATCTATGTTTAAACTTAATTGGGATAACAAGGCTCCCCAGATCACCATTGAAACAATGGAAGAACCAGTGCACTGTCATGAGATTAACATTGAAGAAGTAGTGGACTAACCCTGGTTTCACAAAGTCAAGAAGTATCTCGAGGCTCAAGAATATCCAGAAGGAGCTTCAATCAATGACAAGAAGTTCTTAAGGAGATTCTCTGCTAAATTTTCCTTAGTAATGGCATCCTATACAAACGCAATCATGACTCTGTGTTACTTCGGTGCGTAGATAAGGTTGAAGCTGAAAGGATCATGGCTGAATTGCATGAAGGAACTTTTGGCACCCATTCCAGTGGGCATACGATGGCAAAGAAAATCCTACGGGCAGGCTATTATTGGTCTACCATGGAAGAAGATTGTTATCGACACTCTCGAACCTTCCATAAATGTCAGATTTATACTGACAAGGGGCACGTGCCTCTGGTTCCTCTGAATGTCTTGACAGCTCCTTGGCCATTTGCTATGTGGGGGATTGATATGATTGGGGAAATCAAGTCGACAACCTCTAATGGACACCGCTTCATCTTAGTGACCATTGATTATTTTACAAAGTGGGTGGAGGCAGCTTCCTTCACTTCCGTTACCAAGAATTTTGTTGCCTGTTTCATCAAGCAAAATCTCATTTGCTGGTACGGTATACAGGAAAGGATCATCACTGACAATGGTACAAATCTCAACAACACTATGATCACCGCCTTGTGCGAGCAATTCAAGATCCAGCATCACAATTCTTCCCCTTACCAGCCAAAGATGAATGGTGTAGTCGAAGCTGCAAATAAAAACATTAAAAAGATCATATAGAAAATGACAGTCACATACAAAGACTGGCATGAGATGTTACCATTCGCTCTCCACGGGTATCGTACTACGGCTCGCACATCAACTGGGGCAACACCCTATTCTCTGGTTTATGGCATGGAAGTTGTCTTGCCTATCGAGGTCCAGATACCCTCTCTGAGGATTATGAAGGATGCAGGGCTGAACAAAGACGATTGGATCCAGACTCGACTTGATCAACTGAACTTGATTGATGAGAAGAGACTTACTGCTGTTTTCCATGGTCAAATGTATCAAAAATGGATGATCAAGGCTTTCAACAAAAAGGTCAGACGCCAAGTGTATCAAGTTGGAGATCTGGTGATCAAATGCATCATACTGCCACAAGGTGATCATAGGGGCAAATGGACTCCTACCTATGAAGGACCATTTATAATCAAAAACATTTTCTCTGGTCGGGCAATGATCTTAACCACCATGGATGGTGACGACCTGCCGCATCCTGCAAACGCGGACATAGTCAAAAGATACTACGCATAAGAGACCCGCTAGTTAACATGCCTAGGCAAAACAAGGGCATCCCAGAGAACCAAAAGGGTTCGGGCAAAAATTAGGGATAAAACAAAAAAATCTATACACCCGGCAAGTTGGAAACTCGAAAGGGCGGCTTGGACAAAAAAGGGTTTCCCGGTGGACTGAAAACCCGAAAGGGCGGTCCAGGAAAAAGTTAGGGAATTAAAGTGTATGACTATGTCCCATTGGATCACCTTACGGACAACCTTTGGCTTCAGCTGACAAACTCAGATGTTTTGATCAATTCAATCATCATCGAACGAGGCAACAAATAGACAAGATGCTCAGAGATACAAAGGCTATAGCAAAATGGGAACCCCGTGGGATTAATGCACATAGCTATCTTTTCTTTGTATTTAAATTTTCATTTTTTCTTACGACGGCGTTCTCCTACTAGAATGTTTGTCTCACTGTACAAAAATACTTACTCAAAGTCAATACAAAGATATTCCTTTGAAAGTGCAAAACTATTTATTTTTCTTTACTCTTGTGTTTTGCTTACAAAAACGTCCAATGATCCATTGTTGAACATATGTATTTGAATATAATTATTGTTTACAAATAAACAAAATAAAAGACAATTACTAAATGCCTTTAAGAGGTAGGAAAATCTCTCTAAGATATTTCCATAAATTCCCCACAGTTTGCAGTTTAATTTCCAGCGAAACGAGTTTCCAATTATTAATCCCCAGTAGAAGTCGTCAAAATTCTCAGGATTCCCCAATAATATTCTACAAGCAGTACATGGCATTTCCTTTACAACAGAGTTTGTTTCTCTAAGCAGAAATTCATCAACACATAGACTTCACAACATGAAGGCTTATACTCCATATCTTCAGTAGCAGTCAGGGATTTATTTTCCCCAATCCAACAGCAGCGCAACAAACTAGCTCACATACACAAACATTGCATCCATATATCATAAACATTGATAACATGAAAGCATTATATCATACATTTCATACAACATGACTTTGCATTTTAGCTAACATCTTACCCTTTTCAGGATAAAGTTAACAGCTGCTGAAACTACGCGGCTGGAACCTGTCATCTGGATGTTAATGAAACATCAATGGAGTCGCCACCAAATGTCTTTTATCCCGCAGAGAGGTAAAGGTAAACATCGAGAAAACCTGAAAAGGGAGAAATCACGGTCTTTCGACCGAGAGATCGGGTAAGGGAGTCTGTTACGCGAGGGGAAGGTTTTAGCACCCCACACGCCTGTAGTACTCTACGGTATCCACTCTTGTTGTCTAATCTAATGGGTGTGGTCAAATCCTATGTCTATGGCTTAAAACTGAAAAGGGAATGCATGCGAAAGAAAAAGAAAATAATGTAGGGAAAATAAAAGTTGTGTTCGGTTGGGCCCTACCCCAATGCCTATGTATCCCTTTTAAGGAATCAGAGCAGCCGTAGTTCGGCTTATGTGTTTTGGTTGGTTTATGTTTTTTAATTAAGACAAACAAAGATAGTCAAGATGGCAAAACATCGAATGAAACAACAAACAAATGAGGCGATCAAACATCGATTAAGTAATAACAAAGTATCATGTCAAAGATGGTGAAACATCGAGTGATAAAACGGATGACAAAACAACATCACACCTATCAATGATATTGAGAATCAAAGCAGGAAAACATGCATGTGCGATGGCTAAACATCAGCTTCAAACAAATGTGCGATGGCGAAACATCGAGTAAGAGATAACAAGATATCATGGCAAAGATGGCGAAGCATCAATAAGATAGATGATAAAACATCACACCTAATAATGATATTGAGAATCAAAGTAGGATAACATACATGTGCGATGGCGAAACATCGACTTCAAACAAATGTGCGATGGCGAAACATTGACTAAGAGATAACAAGATATCATGGCAAAGATGGCGCAACATCAATAAGATAGATGATAAAACATCACACCTAACAATGATATTGAGAATCAAAGTAGGATAACAAACATGTGCGATGGAGAAACATCGACTAAGAGATAACATGGCAAAGATGGCGAAGCATCAATAAGATAGATGATAAAACATCACACCTAACAATGATATTGAGAATCAAAGTAGGATAACATACATGTGCGATGGCGAAACATCGGCTTCAAATAAATGTGCGATGGCGAAACATCGACTAAGAGATAACAAGATATCATGGCAAAGATGGCGAAACATCAACAAAACAGATAACAAAATATCACACCTATCAATGATATTGAGAATCCAAGTAGGATAACAAACATGTGCGATGGCGAAACACCGGCTTAAAGATAACACAGACAAAGTAAGATTGGTTTGTATCTTTTACTTTGATGAAGAGTTTGGGTTCATTAGAAATGTCTTATGATTTGCCAAGAAACAAATTTTTGTTTTAAGATGCAAAAATGCAAAGAGAAAAAACAACTAAGGGAAACTAGCCTAGCACTATCCCTAGTGTTATCATACAATGGTTGACCCTAAGGTTGAGGATAAAAGGAAAATCCTATCCTAATTTACATGTTAAAGGGAACTCAACAAAACTATCCTATAGGGAACATGCAATGAGAGCGAAGTCGTGATCTCAATTTCTAAATCGAGTGACTCATCGATCAACAATTAAAGAAGAAAAGCAATAAACATCCTATAGGGAACATGCAATGAGAGCGAAGTTGTGATCTCAATTTCTAAATTGAGTGACTCACCGATCAACAACACAATACATGCATCAGATAAAAAAACCAGAGGGCCTCCTGACATATATCAGCAACAGAGATCCCATCATGCAATCAGAGAATTATGCAAAATGAAAATGGGAGAAAGGAAGTAGTACAATACCAAACAGATAACTATCTGTAGTAATCAAGCAAGAATAAAAGAAACCCAGAGAAACTTCAAGCAAGCTGGCATCAGTAAACAAATTGAGTCAAGAATCTATCAGATATGAACAAGTCCCAGGGGCAATGTATGGCATTCAAAATCATATGTATATATATCCTGCATAAACCATCAAACATGCCAAGCACAAAAACAATGCCAGTATAATAGATTGTGTTTCACAAATAAAGTGAAACACAAAAAAGCCTCAAGCCAAAAGTGGCAATTTTCTCAGAGTACCTCGCACATTCAACAACCAAGTTAGTATTCCATAAGGTGAAAAAGTGAGAACAAACATGATGGCTTTAGACATGATAAACAAGAAGAAACAAGCATATGCACATATTAGGTCAAGAAAAGCAGGGGAATGTTGCTCCTTTCTATCACCATGTTGAATTGACAATTGAATATCAATCAAGGACCATAAGAGCTTGAGAATAATATGAACAAAGACCATGAAAGTCAGTAGCAAACACATTTTAATCATGCACAATTGATTCAAACACAACTTCATGAATACAAAAGGAGATGAAACCTACATAATGCACTAGGAGGTTCAAAACATTCAAGTATGGGACATTGAGTCAAAACAGTTTGATGCTAAAATGGAAAATCAAAACCAACATGATCATTAGGTTCCCAATTATAGGCCTCACTCAAGTTCATTGGCCATCAAACAAATTGCAACAAGTCATGCAAACATAATTGGGTACCTTCACTTCAAAATTACATCAAAAATAGAAATAAAGATCCATAATTCAAACCAAAAAAATCTTAACATCTTGGAAGTGTTTAGAAGTCAGAATGCAAGCTATAAGTTCATGAATGATTGACGAGGAGACCAAATGAAATTCCAAGTTCAAGACTAGTTGGCAAAACCACCAAACTAGACAAGTTTTCAAAATTATTTGTGGAAAAATGTCAAACCAAGTCAAATGATTCAAGAAAAATGGTTTTCAAGTCCCCAACACATTCATGAACCATAAACAAGACCTGAATTCCAAGAAAATTCCAAGGCACAAGATTTTGAACATGAAACATGCACCATAAGCAACAAAACCCTATATTTTGACTTTTAGTCCCAAATATTAATTAAATAGGATCAAAACTCAACCAAGGTCATGAAAAATATCAAAAAACCCTAAATGTCAGAAAAAATATTTTTTTCATATTTTTTTGAATTAGGAAAATAGAAAGAATGGAATTAAATTCAAACAATTATGCCATTAGCAAATATTCACATATCAAAAAAAGTATTTAAATAAAAAAGTCAGAAAAATGCCCAACAAAAATTATATTCAAATATTAGAATTAAAAACACACATCCCTGAATTTTTATGAATTTTTTGGATAAAAGGAAAATATTAAAAATAAGAAAACAAACAATTAATAATTGAATTATTATTTAAGGGCAAGAAAATGCAAACCATAACCAAGAATCATGGAAAAGGTCAAATTAAAATATATTCAGATTCTATGATTAAAAAAAAGATTACATGATTCTTTTGGGAATTTTTGAATTAATAGAAGTATTAAAAATAAAAAAAAACAAACAAATATTACAAATAACCTTTTGAAATTAAATTTTAAACCAAAAATAAGAAAAATGATGAACCAAAATTAGAATCAATTTTTACATTATTTTGTGAGTCTAGAGTATTTTTTGTGGAATTTTTCGGATCAAAGAAATATTAAAATAAAAATTATCTTGAACAATTAATTTTAAGCCTATGAATTTTTTAACCAATCAAATTAATTTAAAAAAAATACAAAAAAAATGAAAAATACTAGAAAATAATATTGACCTAAGGTAATTTTTTTGTGATTTTTGAAAGTGTTTTGATCAGAAAACAAAATTAAATAAAATGTCAAATAAAACAAAAATTCAAATAAGCCAAAAATTCAAACGGACCAATCATGATGTGCCACCACATCATCTTCAACCTCTGGACGGTTCAAAAAAGCGCGCAGCATCCAGGTCTAGGGCTCACTTTCAGATCAGCATAACATACTCAATTTTGCATCATTTTTTATGAAATCAAAGGCAAATCAAAGCTAGCATGGCAAGGAATCCATAGTAATTCGAATCAAATAAAAACATCAACCACATTGTTCACAATCAAGTCAGGAATATGAAAAAAACATTCTGAATCACAAGTTTCAGAGCATCCAATCATGCACAATTCACCAAATTAAACGCTATAAAGCTTCAGAAACATTCCATTAACATCACTGAACATGAATCCAAGCTCAAACATCTCAATAAACAAGTGAATCTTAGAATTTGAAGTTTGGAATCATTACCTCAAGGCGAAAAGTGATATACTGTCTCCTTCACTCCAGATACAAACAAATGGTGCTAGCTTGATCTACTTGCTTTGCTGAAGCAGAATCCACAAGAATTTTAAAGAAAACACCAAGTAATTGAGAGAATTGAATCAAGTTGCAGAAGATGAAGGAAAATTTCATATCTGGAATTCTTGCAAATGGCGCGTTCTCCCTCTCTCTCTTTGCTTGCTTCCTCTTATATAGAGTTTGTAGAGAAGGTTAGAAGTGGAAATCAGACTTTATAACCGTTGGAGGGCAGGATTGGGGATTTTGGCCAAAAATGAGGTGCATATTGAATCAGGTCTTTTGCCCGTGCGTTCTCTTGCTTATTATGCGCTTCGTGAGCCAAATAACTTCAGAATATTGTGCTTAGGATCTTGGCCTTTAATTCCATATGATCAAAGAATGTTGGAGTTTTTGCAAGTTTGGACCATTTTTGCATTTTTCTTTCAAACAATCACCAAGGTCCATAGAACACGAAATGGCTGATATTATGGGCCTTAGCAAATAAAAAATAGGACATGGGCTGGGTTAGGAACAAAGAGAATGGTTGAGGATTGAGTTTTCATGAATTGGCCATTTTGCATATTTGCCAAATTTCAATAAAATGCCCCAAAATTGCAAAACTCATAACTTGCTCATGCTTTTGAATTTTGACACAAATGATCACAATTTGGAAAGGTATTGAAGAGATCTACAAACCCTTAGTTTAAAGCATTTGCAAATTAATCTACTAAGGCTCTCAAAATTTGGCTTGAAATTCACTAATTTTGAAAAATGACCTATAATTTTGTAACTTCAAAAGACCATAACTCTTGATTCCTTGCCAAATTGGTCATGAGACCAAAAGGAGGTGAAAGATCATCCTCTTAGCTTTTCAAGCATATTTCATTTGCATCTTCTTGATCAAGGATGAATAAAATATGAATTTTTGAAATCAAGTCCTTATTTTCCAAAATTAGTAACTTTTAGGGTTTCTTCAAGAACAAGTTTCAACCCAAACCTCAATCTCTTTTTTTCAATGACCAAAATGGACTTGACATATGAAAAGTGAATCCTTGAGTTGATGGTTGACCAAAAATTCACTTGGTCAACCTTGACTTTGACTGATTTTGACCAAAATGACCATTTTGCCCTTCTGAATCAATTGATCCATTTCTCTTCAAAATTGATGATCAAAACTTTAAACATATGATCTTCCAAATATATAGAGGCCATGCACAAAGTTTCCCTTCAAAATTATCAAAGAAACCTGATGAAAACCCAAACCCTAGTTGTGTTCAACACACTAGGAGACTGATGAATTATTTTCAAAACTTCAAATCCTCTGGGCATCTTGACCAATTTCTTGTGCAAAGACCTCTTAGATACCAAAGAGATGTTATAGCTCCCTAAATCAAGTCTTGTACATTGGCCAACAACCTTGCTCAAACAAACCCTAATTTGGCTGATGAATCCAAAGAGTGATTCCACTTGTGATCAAACACAAGCTCCAATCTTCTGGGGGGGCAAAGAGATGAATAAAGCATCTTGAGATATGCAAAAAAATTTGAGCTTGAAAAATTCAGAAGTTTAGATGATAAGATTATTCTTGAGCAATTTGTTAATTCCATCAACCTTCAAAGCTTGAGGAAAACTTGGTTACCAAAGTACTTTGATCCTATCATAATGTATGAATGCAATGCACTATGATGTTCATGATGAAACATAAGCCTAAATCAAGAGGGTAAATTTTGGGGTACAATAGCTACCATTAACAACGTTCAAAGTTTTTAGATACAGTTTAGATACACTACAGACATGGATACCATCCTGATACTCATTCAGACTCAACTTTCAGATACAGTTCAGATACGCTCCAGACACGGATGCCATCCTGATACTCATTCAGACTCATCTTTCAGATACAGTTCAGATACGCTCCAAACACAAATGCCATCCTGATACTCATTCAGACTCAACTTTCAGATATAGTTCAGATACGCTCCAGACACGGATGCCATCCTGATACTCATTCAGATTCAACTTTCAGATACAGTTCAGATACACTCCAGACACGGATGCCATCCTGATACTCATTCAGATTCAACTTTTAGATACAGTTCAGATACGCTCCAAACACGGATCCATCCTGATAATCATTCAAAATCAGCTCCCAGATACGCTTCAGACACGGATGCCATCTTGGTACTCATTCAGATTCAACTTTCAGATACAATTCAGATACTCTCCAGACACGGATGCCATCCCGATACTCATTCAGATTCAACTTTCAGATCCGCTCCAGACACGGATGCCATTCTGATAATTATTCAAAACCAGCTCCCAGATACGGTTCTGATACGCTCCAGACACGAACGTTATTCTGATGCTCATTCTTTCAACTTACAAATTACAAAACCAACAATCACTTTTGGATGGCATCTTTTAAGCCCATCTCCTACAGATTTCTATCACCTCTCCAAATGGCATCTTTAAGCCCATTCCCTCAACCATCACGTCACTGAGTGCAAATTTTTGGGCACTCTAGTGTCCAATCATCTTCCACCTTCGAATCACGACTTGCTCAACACGCAAATCTAACTCTTCAGGTTTAAGAAGATTGAACAGGGGCAGCTGTTGTACCCCAAAATTTTCCCTCTCACTTATCAAGAATTTTCTCATAAGATCTCCTTGGGCTCAAGACTGCACTACGGTTTGATCAGCTCAAGACACCTCCTTAGGCACTGATGACCAAAATTAGGGTTTGAGTTTGCACAAGGATTTTTGGACTATCAATGCTTCATATGACTTTCATGGACCATTATGGACCCCCAAGATTACTGATGTCAAGTTTCAAGCCTTGGATCACACTTTTGATAAGTCAATTGAACAGTTGACCTAAAAATCAATTGTATTGGGGAAAAAGTCAACCATAGCCATTTTATAGTCAAACCTCATAATTTTTTATCCACATAAACATTTTAGACTCATATGTATCATTTGATCAATTTTGGACCACAATTCCTCAAGAAATTTGATCAAATCTTCAAAAGGGCAAAATGGATAAAATTAGGGTTTTAACTAGGGAAAGGGCAATTTCTGAATTTTTTTTACCTACAAAATGATCAATTGGTTTAAGGCATGATTTCAAGAGTCCAATTGCACCATTTTTACCTAATGACATGATTCAAAACATTACAAGTCCATTGGATTTATAGATGAATTTTGCAGTCAATTGATTAAAAGTCAACTGTATACTGAAAAGTCAAACTTTGACTTTTTGGTCAAATTCAAGTGCCAAAGGTAATAATTCATCAAAACATGTCAAAATAAGAAACTTATTCATCAAGAAATCAAGAATTTAAGATTTCATCTTAAAATGTTAAAATTTCTTAACTTAGAAATTATTCTAAGTATGAAAATTTTCTTATTTTTTTCATAACTTTAATCCAAGTTTTCACCATGATGCAAGATGATTCAAGAGAAACTTCCAACATGGAAGTTGTATATCTCCATTAAATCTACAACTTTTATTCACACAACTTCTCCTAAAAGTTCTTGGATCTCAAGTTATAATTTTGTGAATACATGCTCATGAACTAAAAAAGACTTAGTGAAATTTTGCCCTAGTTATGCAGATTTTTGACCTAACTTCATGGCAATTTTTCACATAGTTCCAAGGGGATTATTCAAAAGAAATTCAAAGATTAGTTGAATAGCACATTTCAAGCTTTCCAAAATGTCCAAGAACTCCATGAGATCATTCCTGAGCAAGGAGAATCGAAGGCAAGAAGTTGGTGTTTTGTCACTTGGATTACAAGCCATTTTGTGAAGAACACTTGATCCAATCTTCAAGCATGTTGTACAAATATTGCTTTGCAGGATTCAAACTTTCTAATCACTAAATAATTTAATGCTTACATAACTGATAGAGCCATTGTCCAAGCATTTGAGCCATTATCCAAGTTGCATTTCCATTTTTGGAAGAAAGTCACCACTTCCATTTTGGAAAAGTGACTTTAATCACAATGTCAACTCTTCTTGAGCCCATACATTATTGTTTCTGACTCAAAAGCATTCAAAAGAAAGAAGCAACATACCTACAGCCTGCTAACCACCCTGCAAACCCTTGTACTCCACATTGAAACCATGTTTTTCAACTTTGCTTCAAAAACAAGTAACCAAGCCATAACATGTGATTTCAACTTCTGAGTTGTTTCAAGCCTCAAAACCTCTTGCCTATAAGTACAAACACTATTTGCAAGATGGCACATGAATGCTAGTGACCTGAAACTATCTCAAACACTCAAAAACCATAAATCTGCTCAAGAACACCATTGATACACAATTTTGAACCAAAACTCATCTTCTTTATTTCCACTCGTGCGTTTTGAAAACTAATCATTCAAACACCTTCTATACACCATACAAAAAAATCCAGGCCGCTGTTTCAAGACTGTAACTCCTCCATCACTATCCACCATTTTCAAATATCAAGCTTGCGGATTGACTTGAGTAGAGAGATTCGGGGACTTTCAAGGCAAAGTAGGAGTTGGAATACACTCAAGGAGGTCCAAGCAAGCTAAACAGATCCTCAGGCCATCTCAAAAGTTGCTTAAACTCCATTCACGACTCCAGCTGCAAGAGGTAAATTTTCAAACTTTTAACTCTTCATACAAGCATCATTTGATCCTGATTTGTGAAGACAAAATGTAGATATCTTTGCTCTAAAGCTGACCGTGTTCATAGTTCTCATTTATATTGACTGTGTATAGAGAATTTTGGATTTGAAATTTCTGAGAAAATTAGGTTTCAGTTTAGGGCCAGCAAAATAATTTTTATCTTTGACTTTTAGCTTACATAAGTTATATGGTTGGATTCGTGGGAAGAAACACCACAACGTTCATGTTTGAACTTTCCATTTTTGTGGAGAGATAAGGAAGATATAAGTGGTCCGGCTAGGCGCGAGGTTGAAGACGAAGTTGCCTTCAGAAAGCAGTTTCTAATATATATTTATGGTTTGGTTATATGACCGGATGAAACAGCCACCCAAGTGGCAAGCGCGCGCGTACTAAGTCACTTCTTACCTAAAGGGCGAGGGTTCGAACCAATGTGAACCCCCCTTTTGCATTTTTTTTCATATTTTCTGTTTCCCTAACATTTTTTGCAGGCACTGGGCCCTTTGGGCCTGGCAGTGTTTTTTTTATTTTTTGCTAGCTCACCTCCCTGCCTACTTTTGGCACCCCCTGGCCCATTTACTTTTATTTACTTATTTATTTCACTTTTCCTTTCAAATATATTTTCTAAAATACCAAAAATAATAAAAAATATAAAAATAATATATTTATGTTTTGATATGATTTAAATATTTTTTCCCACACAAAAACTATTTTTATTCATTATACTTTATATAACTTTACTAGTTTCCTTGTAAATTAAATTAAAACTAGATTATTATTTATTTAAATATATGTATTTTAATGTAGAAAAGGCCAAAAATATTTCACAACACCATATATTATTTTCAAGACAAAAATACAAAAAAAAAAAATACTTTTTCTTTAAACTTATTTTCTTTTAATCAAATAAATAGAATTAGGATTTTATTAAAAAATATTTTCTTAATTAATTTCTTTTCTTAATTAATTTAAGTTAATTTAATTTAATTATTTTTTCTCTAATTAGGTTTAGGTTAAAACCTCTTTCATATAAAAATCCAAACACAAAAATCATTTCTTACAATTTGCATTTATACTTTATATATTTCTTCAATTATTTGTACATATTCAATTTGGTTGTAATAGATTAATTAGGTTTATATTATTGCAATCCCCATTCATAAATTATATACCCCCCTCCCACAAATGTTGTAATAGCGTAGTAACTTTAAATTTCGCAATTTATCACTTTTAAATAACATGCTAGTAATTAGGGTTTGTATGGAAAGAATAAAATCAATCAAGTAGAAAACCCTAATTCAAGACAAAATCAAGCATGAAAACAACACACTTGCACACAAGCACCCCTAGGGTAAAATCCACTTGGTTGCCTTACAAAATGGCAATATTACGCATGTGAGGTATCTTAGCAAAAACAAACAAAAACAAGATGATAGTCCCTCGATGACGCTATCTAAGTTGCCTTACAAATGATCTTAGTCCCTAAAAAAGAAAGCTAATATACCTTGCAACATTGCTAATCATGGCTATACGATGACCCATGCCCGTCCCGTTTACATCCAAAGATAGGGTTGCTTACCAAATCAATGGCAATGTCAAAGGAAAAGAAAATGAACAAGAAAGACATTTGAGTAGGTAGATTGCTTCTAATTACTTGCTCCATTTCAAAACAAACATCCTTGATATTTTCAAAAACAAACACACATATTTTCAAACATCTTACAAACATTGAAAACATTTTCAAAAGATCAAACATCTTTGTATACATTCTTACGAACGAGAATCCTTACAAAGATTGCCTAAACAATGGCCTCTTTACAAAATACTTTCAAAAACCACACAAAGCACAATTTAAAATAAAAGCAAGTGATCTAGCAAGTAACTAAGAGCCCATGGATAACCATGGATGAAAAGGGTGCTAATATCTTCCCTTTTCATAATCTACCCCCCGAACTCAAGAAACAATCTCAAAGGTCTTTCCTGTGTTTTTCACCTTTCCTTTTGGATAAAAGAAAAGTCGGTGGCGACTCTTGCTAACCACAACATTTGCGATTAAACACAAAACCCTCAAGTCAGTTCTCCCACCATATCACATTGGTGATAATCCTGCTTGGCATACCATACAGACATATGAGATTATTCTTAATAAAGCGTACTACCACCTATTTAGTAACATTAGCATATGAAGTTGCTTTCACCCATTTGGTGAAGTAGTCAATTGCCACCAAGATAAAATGATGTTTGTTCGACGCCTTTGGTTCAATCATCCCAATCATGCCAATATCCCACATAGAAAAAGGCCACGGGGAAGAAATGACATTGAGAAGTGTTGGAGGCACATGAATTTTGTCAACATAGATCTGGAATTTGTGGCACTTCTTCATAAGTTTGTAACAGTCAAATTCTATTGTCAGACAATAATAACCTTCCCTAAGCATTTTCTTTGCCATTGAATGTCCATTGGCATGGGTACCAAAGGAACCTTCATGCATTTTATGCATCAACATGTCTGCTTCGTGTCTATCCACGCATCTGAGAAAGACCATGTCATAATTTCTTTTGTATAGCACATCTTCATTGAGGAAGAAGCTTCTTGTCAACCTTCTCAATGTCTTTTTATCTTTATTTGACGTACCAACTGTGTATTCATAAGTCTGAAGAAAATGTTTGATATCATAATACCAAGGTTTCTCATCTGACATCTCCTCTGTTGTAAACACATGAGCTGGTCTATCCAAACATCGCATTGTGATACAAGGCACATCATTATGGGTATTTACTTGATACATAGATGCCAGAGTCTCCAAAGGATCCGCCATCTGATTTTGCATCTCTGGGAATATGATGGAATTCAAATTTATTAAAGAAGGGTAATAATCTTCTAGCATAGTCTTTGTAAGTGATCAAGCTAGGATGACGAGTATCACATTCTCCTTTAATCTGATTTACTACCAAAGCTGAATCGCCATATACATCTAGAACTTTGGTTCCGAGATCAATGGCCTCCTCGAGACCCATGATACAAGCCTCATACTCTTCTATATTATTGGTACAATCAAATGTTAACCTTTCAGTAAAAGGAATGTGTGATCCATAAGGAGTGATAATCACAGCACCAATTCCTTTCCTATAAGCATTCACAACTCCATCAAATACCATACCCCATCAAGATTCAGGATCAAGACCTTCCCCAGGAAAAGGTTCATCACAATCTTTCACTTTGAAAAACATAACATCCTCATCAGGGAAATCATATTTAACAGACTAATAATCATCCACCCGTTGGTGAGCAAGATAATCCACCAACATGCTGCTTTTTATAGCCTTCTGAATACGATATTCAATACCATATTCAGACAATAACATCTGCCAACGGGAAATTCTTCCAGTAAGAGCATGATTTTCAAAAATATACTTAATTGGATTCATTTTTGAAATCAACCAAGTAGTATGATTCAACATATATTACCGCAACCGCTTTGCCGCCCAAGCTAGAGTACAACATGTCTTTTCCAACATAGAATATTGTGACTCACGGTAAGTAAACTTCTTGCTGAGATGATAAATGGTGTATTCCTTCTTTCATGTTTCATCTTGTTGTCCCAAAATACAACCCATAGAATTATCTAACACTGTAAGATACATGATCAATGGTCTTCCTTCAACAGGGGGAAGCAAGATAGGAGGTTCAAGCAGACTCTTTAATACTTTCGAATGCCCTTTGGCAATCATCTGACCACACACAACCCTGAACTTTCTTTAACAACTTAAAGATCGGTTCACACGTTGCAGTCATATGGGAAATAAATCTGGAAATGTAATTCAGACGTCCAAGGAAACCTCTAACTTCCTTTTCAGTCCTTGGTGCAAGAATTTCTTAAATTTATTTGACTTTATCAGGATAAACTTCAATTCCTTTTTGGCTGACAATGAAATCTAACAACTTCCCTGATCGGACACCGAAGGTGCATTTATTTGGATTCAAGCAGAGACGATATTTCCTCAAACGCTGAAACAACTTCAACAAATATTCTACATGCCTTTCTTCAGTCTGGGATTTAGAAATCATATCATCAACATATACCTCAATTTCCTTGTGCATCAGATCATGGAATAGGGTTGTCATAGCCCTCTGGTACGTTGCACCAGCGTTCTTCAACCCAGAGGGCATCACTCTGTAACAGAATGTTCCCCAGGGTGTGATAAACGTTGTTTTTTCCATGTCCTCAACAGCCATTTTGATTTGATTATATACGGAAAATTCGTCCATGAACGAGAATACTTTGAATTTTGATGTACTATCAACCAACATGTCAATATGTGGCAATGGAAAATCATCTTTTAGACTAGCTTTATTTAAATTTCCATAATCTACGCACATGCAAACTTGTTTATCTTTCTTTGGTACTCGGACAATATTGGAAATCCACTGAGGGTACACTGATGTCACAAGAAAACTGGAATTAATCTGCTTTAAGACTTCTTCTATAATTTTTACTGCCATATCTGGGTGAGTTCTTCACAACTTCTGCTTCATTGGAGGGCAGTTTGGCTTTAGCGGCAAATGATGCTCCACAATATCCGTATCCAAACCCGGCATATCTTGGTATGACCAAGAAAAGACGTCCACATACTCTTTCAACAATTCAATCAACTTTCTCTTTACATTGGGATGCAGCAATGCTCCAATCTTGACTTCCTTCGGATCTTCCTCTGAACCCAAATTGATTGTCTCCAACAACTCTTTATACGACTGAATGGCATTTCCCTCGCGCTCGAGCAACCGTGAAACCTCTTCTGGAATTTCATCTTATTCTTCTTCTTCGGCCACATACACAGGATATTCAAAGTTGTGAGAGGGTGCAGGGCCATTGTATTCAACAGGTTTTTTAATTAATCTACACATATGATTTATGATTGCTTTTAGAAACTGACACATATATCAAGTGATTATGCAGATTTATTTACAGTTATTATTTATTCAAAAGGGTTTTTTCTGATTACCATTTTTCCGAGAAATAGTAGAAAATAAAAACACAATTTGGGAATCAAAGACAATTTTTATTAATGATTTTAATGATCAAAGCAAATAGATAAGCCCATATAAAATCAACTTTCACCTTGGGCAGAGTGAAAGCTTTTTCAAAAGATTAACAAAAACAAATTACTTTGAGACATGGATATAAGCGGGAACATCAATAGTGACCCAGTTCTAGACTCTGACTCCATGTGTCACATAGTTCGACATTTCCTGCTCTTCTTCATCCTCCACAATAGCATTGATCCTAGAAACAGTTGGATGAAGGTAACCTCCATTATGGAAAATATCTTGATACTTTCCCAAAGAAATCTTCGGCTTCATGCTCTCACCTTTGTCATTGTTCATAGAGAATCCCAAACCAGCCCTATTCTTGTTCATCGGTGGATCAACGATCTGTCACAATACTTTACTAGGGCCATTATGCACAACCTGCTGAGCATCTTTGAATGAAGCCATAGAATTCTCATTCTCCCTTACACTATTAATAGATAAAGCTTGGAATTGTGTTCCAACAGCAGCTTCATCCACTTTCACAACACTGAAAGAGGATAAATGAGATATTAACAATGCTTGCTCTCCATTTATAATGACCACCTTTCCTTCACTCACAAACTTCTTCTTTTGGTGAAAAGTTGAGGTGACAGACCCTGCCTCATGTATCCATGGTCGTCCCAATAAACAACTGTAAGCTGACACAATATCCATAACTTGGAAAGTAATCTGAAAAAATTGTGGGCCTATGTGAATAGGCAGATCCACTTCCCCAATAACAGACTTCCTTGATCCATCGAAAGCTTTTACAATTATGCCACTTGGGCGCATGAGAGCTCATTGGTACTTCAGCTTCATAAGTGTGCTCCTTGGTATGACATTTAAAGAGGACCCATTATCAATCAACATATTTGAAAATGAATCTTTCTTACAGTTCATGGAGATATGGAGATCCAGATTATGATTCCTTCCTTCGTCAGGAAATTCGTCATCACAGAAACTTAGGTTATTACAGGATCTAATATTCCCTGCCACGCTGCTGAATTGGTCCAATGACATATCACTTTCCACGAAGGCTTGATCCAGTACACTCATTAAAGATTCCCTGTGGGTAGAAGAATTAATTAGCAAGGCCAGAATAGATATCTTTGAAGGATTCTGCAACAATTGATCTACAATCTTGTAGTTGCCCATCTGGATAATCTTCAATATATCATCCATATCTTTTTCCAGAGTAGCACCGCTGGATTTCTCTATTGTTTTCCTAGTTTCAACACTTTCAACAACCTTCTTATCACTACCAACACTTCCTCAAATAACTGGTGCAAAAACACAGCCACTACGGGTCACTCGGTTGGCTTCAGCAATATTCTCGACATTAGACAAAGGTTGGATGGGAACTTCCACACCATTCTCTAGAATTATAGCATTGTATTTGTACAGTACGACTTTGTCTTATTTGTAAGGAACATGACCCAGCAAGCAAATCACTATTGGAGTAACAACTGGCTTGCTACAGTTTTCAATCTCGAAAGGAGCGGGATTACTGAAACAAGGCACAATTATGTTCACCCATTCTTCGGAATATTTGGTCATCGCATAATCATTATTAAAGATCATATCTTTGTCTGAGGAAAATAATTCATTCGCGGAAGCATATTCATCATCTGACACAGTCTCAGCCAAGAAATCTTCAATCACATTAATCACGTTGCAATCATCTCTATGGCCTGAAACCTTGATGGTACCATTATCCAATAACAACTTAATACCTCTTCTCATGATGGCACAACCACGTGAGTCTCTGTAGCAAACCCGACAAGATCTATAGTGGTGTTTTACATGACCTTCCATGTGGAAGAAGGTAGCGTGCAATTGCACCAAATCGTCATTCATATGGTTCATGTCAAAGATCTAGAATTCCCCAGGACATCCAAAGACCATGTTCACTTCTTTCTCGTATTCTGTCCTAGGACAGATTATATGAATGAGGCCTTCATCCATCATTTCCTGTAGATCAGCCTTTATCTTATCACACCATTGTATGTCTGTACCGCAAATACCACAACCAGCATGGTCATGCATATAGTAACTAAACTCGCAAAGGTCGGCATGCATCTTTACCAAATTTCCTCTAACCAAGTTGATATCAAAAATCCAGAAGTCCCCTGGACAACCAGCAACCATGTTGACCATATTTGCTCCTCCATGTTTTGGCAAAGGATTATCTTTTACATTAGGACCGACATCTTTACAGGAAAAAAGTCCAGATCTCACTGTGATACGATGGGAGAACTAACTTGAAGGTTTTGCGTTTATGTTTGCAAATGTTGCAGTTTAGCAAGAGTCGCCACCGACTTTTCTTTTATCCAATAAGGAAAGGTAAAAAAGCACAGGAAAGACCTTTCAAGATGTTTTCTTGAGTTCGGGGGGTAGATTATGAAAAGGGAAGGTATTAGCACCCTTTTCATCCATGTTTTCCCATGGGATCTTAGTTACTTGTTAGATCACTTGCTTTTGTTTGAATGTGCTTGTATTGTGTGTTTTTGAAAGTATTTTGAAAACTTCTTTGTAACGGTTATTGTCTCTATAGGAACGCGTACAAAGTGTTTGTTTGGAAAATAGTTCAAAGGAGTGTTTGTGAAATGTGTTTTCGAAAGTATTTTGAAAAGGTGCCATCGTTTAGGCAAACTTTGCAATGATTCTCGTTCGTAAGAATGTATGCAAAGTGTTGAGCATTTTGAAAATCTTTCAAGTTTTGGAGAGATGTTTGGAAAGTGTACGTGATTGTTTTGAAAAATAGCAAGGATATTTGTTTTGAAATTGAGCAAGTAACTAAAAGTAATCTACCTACTCAAAAAGTCTTAGATGCGCTTTTCTTCTTCCTTTAGATGTTGCTATCTTACCATTGAATTGATAAGAAATGCCATCGTTGGATGTGAAGGGACGGGTGTTTGGGTCATCGTATGACCATGATAGCAGCGTTGTGAGATGACTTAGAACTTTTCTTTAGGGGCTAAGATCATTTTGAAAGGCAACTTTGATAGCGTCATCGAGGGACTATGATCTTTTTTCGATTCGTTTGTGCTAAGACATCCCACATGCATAACATGGCCATTTTTGTAAGGCAACAAGTGGAATTACCCTAAGGGTGTAAGTGTGCGAGTGTGTTTGGTTGCATGCATAATTTATCTTGATTAGGGTGATCTATTTGTCAATTTTCATATCTTGTCATACACCCTAATTACTAGCATATATTGAAAGCAATAACAATGCAGAAATGTAAAGTCCTACGCTATTACAATATTTAAGGGGATGGGGGTACATATTTATGAATGAGGGTTGCAAGTTAAAATTCTAGGTTACTATTACAACCATATTGAAATAGATAAGAATGTACAGGAAATGTGAAATGTTTGTCTGTTTAAAAGAGAAAATAACTATTGTTTAAGAAAATATTTTTTGTCTTTTTATATTAAAAGAAAATATATCATGTAAATGTAAAATATTTTTGGTGTTTTTTGATTAAAAATGAAATATAATATTATGGCAAAATAAAATAAAATAAAAAACGAAGCAAGGAAAAACATAACCAGCGCAAGGTGCTAAAAATAGAAGAGGTCAGAAGTTCTGACTCTGACTTGGCTGCACAAACAGAAACATGTTAGCAAAAATATGAAAGTTTAGAAGTTCTGGATCTTCTGAGAACTTCAGAAGTTCTTCAGAAGTTCTGACGCAACTGTCAGAACTTTGCCTCTCTTCATGCCAGTCAGAACATCTGCAGCTTAGTCATTTACAGAACAGAAGTTGCATGTATAACAGTTATGACAAATTTCATGAAATATCATAAGCATGAATCAGAAGCAACATGTATTTGCTAGTTCTAATTTTGAGTCCTATTTTATTTATGAAGCTCTGAACTGGGATTTCCTCTACTTAGGCAAGCAGATGCATGAATTTCAGAATATGTACATCCTTAGAATCAGAATATCTACATTGTGCTAAATATGCAAAATCTGACAATGCTTAATCAGTTAAGATAAGGGTTAGCAGAAAACTTACCTTGCAGCTGGAAAGGATTCTTATGAACTGGAGATTGGTCTTGAATTCTGACGATGTTCTGAGCAACTTCTATACGTACTCAGCATGATGGAAGTTTGCAACTTCTGAAGAAGCCCAGGGGTGATATTCTGACTCCTTTGTGGTGAAAGTGAATGGAGAGCGTATGGCAATAGGAGTACAGAAGTTAAGGTAGCTTATAATGTATGAATCAGCAGCTACGTGGATGGCTTTAGTCAAGAACACTTGAGGGGTAAAAATGGAGTTTGAATATAAGGAATCAATGCTAAGATTTTGGTATTTTGTGTTTATAGTTTCCTGGGTTCTTGGAAATTTTGCAGAGGTTCAAAACCTTCTTTCTCAATTCTCGTTTCTTTCACAAATTTTTATGGGCGAGGGGAGGGGATCCTTTCAGTGTGCAAATGGTGTTCTATTTATAGGCAAAGTTTTGCAGTTGGGGCGGTTAAGTGGCACCAACATCATATGCTTGATGTTGACTTACTCTTGAAATAATCTTAACAAGTGGGGGTTCTATGCATTCAAGTTGGATGGTTAACAATGCCTCAGCTGGATTTGGCAGCGTGAATTAATGAAAAGTAGAGACAGCGTGTAGGTCTAGCATACTTTTGAACAAAAATTTGTCTTCCCAAGACAGTAGGGGTACACGTGGGGAAAATCCCTTGAATACAAACTCAGGCGGTTGTGAGCATTAAATGAGTTCCCATGTGAAACTCTGGATCCTTTCTTGAATCTGGATTAGAAGTTCTGCTTCAGCGTAGCATCTCATCTTCTGATCCTCGTATCTTCTGACTTCAGCATGTTATGAAGGATCCTTCAGAACTTCCAGTATACTTACAGCATGCTTTACTACCTTTTTTTATTTAACCTTTGCAAACTCTGACTGAACCTTTGTGAATACTGGCCCAGAAGTTTTGACCAGATTTTGTCTTAAGAATATCCAGAATTTGCTGAGTGTGAACACTAACTTAGAAGTTCTGAAATTGTCATATTTCTTAAATACTTAGAAAATTTCTAAGTATTTAGAATTTGATTCTTTCAAAGTAAAATTTGACTTTTGAAACTCTTGATGAAGCAAACTTCATATTCCAACATGTCTTGATGAAATATGATGATTTTGATTTGATTTAGATCCAAAATTCAAGGTTGGACTTCTCAGTGCGCAAATGACAATTTTGCCCTTGTGAGTGATTTTCTTTGAAAAATTGATAATTCAAGCCTTAGATTTTGATGAGAGGAAAATTCAGGATCCAGGGGGATTCCTTGGAAATGAGAGGGAAAATTTTAGGGTGCAACAGCTGCCCCTGTTCAAACTTCTTGAACCTGAAGATTTTAGATTGGCGGATCCGCCATTCGTGACTTGAAGGTGAAAGATGATTGAACACTAAAGTGCCCAGAAATTTGCACTCGAAGATGGATGTGAATGGGCTTATAGATGTCATTTGGAGGAATGTTGGTAAACTCTGGAAGAAATATCAACACAAATCTCTTGTTGATTTATACTAAACTTGACATTTTACCTGGGATAAGAGGGGTTAGTAAAATGCAAATGCTTGCATGATGTTCACCAGATGTGGTATCATGCTAAACGCATATGGTATGTACATGTTATGATGTATGAATGTGAGATGTGTGTTTTCATCCGGGAAAATAAATCCCTGACTGCTGCTGAGGAAATCCAGGGAGGTTAAATCCCTGATTGCCTGTTGGAAATGAAGAACATGCATATCTTCAAATTTTATTGAAGGGATGATTTTTGCTGGGGAACATCACTCAAATATCAGCTGTTATCTGGTCGGATCCAGGCTTCACAGTTACTGAGGATGAAGTAGTCGATTGCTTTTTGGTCAGATCCAGGTTTCATAACAACTTGTTGGGGATGCGAAAGTTAACTATTATCTGGTCGGATCCAGGATTCACAATAACTTGTTGGAGGTAAGGATGAATTAACTGTTATCTGGTCGGATCCAGGCTTTGCAAAAAACTCCTTGGACTTGAATAGTCATCTAGTCGGGTCCAGGCTTTATGTTTTTTTTGGAAAGTTGTACTATTATCTGGTTGAATCCAGGTTTCATAGTGTCTTTCTGGGGATCATGGTTAATTGTTATCTGGTCGGGTCCAGGCTTCACAATATACTGTTCGAAAATTGTTATCTGGTCGGATCCAGGCTTAGCAGATTTCTTTGATGAAGTTAATTGTTATCTGATCGGGTCCAGGCTTCACAATAGACTGTTTGAAAACTGTTATCTGGTCGGGTCCAGGCTTCGCAGATTTTTGATGAAGTTAATTGATATCTGGTCGGGTCCAGGCTTCACAATGAACTGGTTGAAAACTGTTATCTGGTCGGGTCCAGGCTTTGCAGATTTCTGAAGTTTAAGTTTAATTGTTATCTGGTCGGGTCCAGGCTTCACAATAAACTGCTTGGGGATTTAGTTGTTATCTGGTCGATTTCCAGGTTTCACAACGAATTTATGAGGATGATTGTTATCTGGTCGGATCCAGGCTTTGCAATGGCTTTCTCGAAAAGATGGAAATGAGGAATGGTATCTGGTCGGATCCAGGTTTCTCAGTCCTTTGTCGAGGATAGAGAGGCAACTCTACTGGGAAGAAGAAGTTAAAACCCTGGTCGGATTGAGTTCAGGTTTTTATATATATTTGAAGAGTTAGGCTATTATCTGGCTGGGTCCAGGTTTCATAGCGTTTGAGAAATGAGATCAACTGTTATTTGGTCGGGTCCAGGCTTCAGTAACTCAAAAAGTCAAATTATTATCTGGTCGGGTCCAGTCTTCAGTAATAACTTGAAAATTATGCTAATATTTGGTCGGATCCAGGCTTCATAGCATTTCCTGGTAATAATAAAGGCTTTGTTGAAGACTTTACTGGGGATTAGGGGTTGTGGCCTTGTGTTTGCAGTCATTTGAAAGGGACATTCAAACTTGAAGAGTATAGACTCAGTTGGGTGAGGTAGACTCAGTTTGGGGAGGATGGGCTCAACCAGGGATGAAGGACTCATCTGGGGAGGATAGATTCTGTTTGGAGAAAATAGCCTTGGTCAGAGAAGATGTACTCAGCTGGGTAATTTGGACCCAACTGGGGAATTTGGGTTCAGCTGGAGAAGATATACTCGGCTAAGGAAGATGGACTCGGCTTGGGGAATAAAATCTTGACATACTCCGCTGGGGATGAAAACCTCGGTTGGGAGATATACTCCGCTGGGAATGATGGGCTCTGTTGGGAAATTTTGGACTCACTGAGGAGTGTTTACTCAGTTGGGGAGGTTGGACTCAACTTGGAGAATAAAATCTTGGTTGGAAGATATACTCCACTAGGGATAAAAACCTCGGTTGGGAGATATACTCCGCTGGGGAAGATGGGCTCAGCTGGGAAATTTTGGACTCACTGGGGATTTTTACTCAGCTGGGGAATTTGGGGTGTCTTGTACACTGAGAAATTTGCACTTGGCCGGGGATTTATCCTATGTGAAGAAATTTTGTAGGCAACTCCGCTAGGGAAAGGTTGCATTGGGGTTGTCCCTATAGGGATAATGATGATGAGATAATTCGGTGGGGAATAAAATTTGCTTAGGAGGTGAATTCCCTTTAGGAAAATATTTCCTAGGCTTTAGCTGGGGAGAAAGCTGTCAAGAGGTTGAGACTCTGTCCGGGATCATCCCGTGTAAGGAGATTTTGTGGGCGACTCTGTTGGGGAAAGGTTTGTTGTCACAGTCTTGGTGGGGATAATGATGATGAGATAACTCTGTGGGGCTATTTCACATACATTAAAGGGATGCTTACTGCCGTTTGTGCACTGATGCCTTGTTGAGGCTGCTGCTTGGTAGGACACATGTGCCAAATGGTTTTAATTATGTTCATATGCATATGTTCATTCAATTTTAGTCATTGGACAAATTTGCATTCAAAACAGAGATAGAAAATTTTGCACTTCAAAGTGTATTTGTGTTGATATTTTGCCCAAGAATAGGCATTTTTGTACATAGAGACGGAAATCCTAGTAAGAGGAAATCGCCAAAAAAGGAAAACAAAATTGAGAAATGAAAACAAATAGCCATGTGAAATGATCTCGTTGCCTTCCAGCTCTATTATTGCCCCAATGTCTTTGAACGTCCCTTGTCGTTTGATCGAAGTTGATTGGATTGATCCTGGACCATTTGAACTTGGACCTTGGTTATAGCATTGACCGTGTTGATTTCACGGGACATAGTCGTACGCTTTTAATCCTTAATTTTTTCCTGAACCGCCCTTTCGGGTTTTCGGTCCACCAGGATACCCTTTTTTGCCCAAGTCGCCCTTTCGGGTTTTCAACTTGTCGGGTGTACAATCTTTTGTATATATCCCTAATTTTTGCCCAAACCTTTTGGTTTGCCGGGATGCCCCTTTTTGCTTAGGCGTGTCAACCTAACGGGTCTCTTATGCGTAGTATTTTTTGACTATGTTCGCATTTATAGGATGTGGGAAATCTTCACCATCCATGGTGGTCAGTATCATGGCACCGCCAGAGAAAACTCTCTTGACAACAAACGGCCTTTCATAGGTGGGGGTCCATTTTCCTCTGGGGTCACCTTGTGGTAAAATAATGCGTTTTATCACCAAGTCACCAACTTGATATACTCGAAGCTTGACCTTTTTGTTGAAAGCCTTGATCATCCGTTTTTGATACGTCTGACCATGGCAAATAGCATCTAATCATTTTTCATCGATCAAATTCAGCTGATCTAATCTCGTTTGAATCCATTCGTATTTGCTTAGGATTGCCTCAATCATAATCCTTAGCGAGGGAATTTGAACTTCTACTGGCAAAACGGCTTCCATGCCATAGACCAGAGAGAAGGGAGTTGCCCCAGTTGATGTTCTAGCTAAAGTACGGTATCCATGTAGAGCAAACGGTAACATCTCATGCCAATCCTTATAGGTCACTACCATTTTCTACACAATCTTCTTGATATTTTTGTTGGCCGCTTCGACTGCGCCATTCATTTTTGGTCTATACGGGGAAGAATTGTGATGCTTGATCTTAAATTGAGTGCACAATTCTCTGATCATGGAATTGTTGAGGTTAGTCCCATTGTCGGTGATGATCCTTTCGGGGATACCATAACGACAGATGAGGTTGTGTTTGATGAATCTGGCTAACACATTCTTGGTGACTGAGGAGAATGAGGCGGCTTCGACCCATTTTGTAAAATAATCGATGGCGACAAGAATGAAATGATATCCGTTGGAAGCTGTGGGCTTGATCTCTCCGATCATGTCAATACCCCACATCACAAATGGCCATGAAGCGGTCATGACATTCAGAGGGATTGGAGGTACATGGACCTTGTCAGCATAGATTTGGAATTTGTGACAAGTCTTTGAATGTTGATGACAATCGGTCTCCATTGTTGACCAATAGTAACCTGCTCTTAAGATTTTCTTGGCCATCGTATATCCACTTGAGTGAGTACCGAAAAGGCCATTGTACATGTCTTCCATGATTTCCTCTGCCTCCCTCTTATCCACACATCGGAGTAGAGTTGAATCATGGTTCTGTTTGTACAATATCTCGTTACTTAGGAAGAATTTGGCTGCAAATCTTCGCAAGAACTTTCTGTCATTGATAGAGGCCCCCTCTGGATACTCTTGTGCTTCAAGGTATCTCATTACCTCATGGTACCATGGCTTTTCCGCATCGGTGTCAAGCTCATAGCAATGTGCAGGTTTATCAAATCTTTCAATTGTAATCATAGGGGCTTCGTTATCCCATCTGACTTTGAACATCGAGGACATGGTTGCCAAAGCGTCAGCCAACTGGTTTTCTTCCCTAGGGAAATGTTCAAAAGTGATTTCTTCGAAGTGAGGAATCAGGGATAGCACCATTTCCTTGTAAGGGATAAGATTAGGGTGTTTAGTGTCCCAATCTCCTTTTACTTGGCTGATTACCAAGGCAGAATCCCCAAACACATCCAAATGCTTGACCCTTAAGTCAATGGCAGCTTTCAGACCTAAGATACATGCTTCATACTCAGCCATATTGTTTGTACAATCGAAGCATAGTATGGCATTGAAAGGAGTGTGGCAACCTTCAGGAGAGATAATCACAGCACCAATTTCGTTACCTAAGGCGTTGGAAGCCTCATCGAATACCATAGTCCATCAGGATCCTTGTTCAGGTCCATCATACTGTCTAGGTTTCGCATAGTCGGTTACCAGCATAATATTCTCGTCAGGGAAGTCAAAGTCCATTGACTGATAACCATCCACAGCTTGATGCGCCAAATTATCTGCTAGTACACTTCCTTTAATGGATTTTTGAGTCATGTATTGAATGTCGTACTCAGTCAAGATCATTTGCCACCTGGCTATTCGTCCGGAAAGGGCAGGTTTTTCGAAGATGTACTTAACCGGATCCATCTTAGAAATCAACAAAGTGGTATGAGTCAACATGTACTGCCTTAGCCGGCGAGCAGCCCACGCTAAAGCACAACAAGTTTTCTCGAGCAGTGAATATCTGGTTTCACAATCGGTAAACTTTTTGCTTAGGTAGTAGATTGCATGTTCTTTTCGGCCAGACTCGTCATGTTGACCCAAAACGCACCCCATAGAATTCTCCCGTACTATCAAGTACATGATCAAGGGTCTTCCTTCAACCGGAGGCATGAGAATAGGAGTTTCTTGTAGGTATTCCTTGATCTTGTCAAAGGAAATCTGGCATTCATCGTTCCATCTGACTACTTGATCTTTCTTCAAGAGTTTGAAGAGTGGCTCACATGTAGTAGTTAAGTGTGATATGAAACGGGCAATGTAGTTGAGACGACCCAAGAATCCTCTTATTTCTTTTTCAGAACGAGGGACTGGAATTTCTTGGATGTCCTTTATCTTGGCAGGATCAACTTCAATGCCTTTATTACTGACAACAAAACCTAGAAGCTTTCCAGAGCGCACCCCGAATGTGCACTTGTTAGGGTTTAACCTCAGCTTGTACTTCTTTAGTCTTTCAAATAGTTTGTGCAGGTGACCAAGCTGTTCTTCTTCGGTTTGTGATCTAGAAATCATATCATCCACATATACCTCTATCTCATGATGAATCATGTCATGAAATAAAGCAACCATAGCCCTTTGATATGTTTCCCCTGCATTTTTTAATCTGAACGACATGACCTTGTAGAAGAAGGTTCCCCATTGTGTAACGAAAGTAGTTTTTTCCATATCTTTGGGAGCCATCTTTATTTGATTATAGCCTGAGAATCCATCTATGAATGAGAAGACTTTATGCTGAGCAGTGTTATCGACTAAGACGTCAATGTGTGGTAGAGGGAAATCATCCTTGCGGCTTACCCTATTCAGATCCTTATAGTCTACGCACATGCGAACTTTTCCGTCTTTTTTTGGCACTGGCACTATATTAGCCACCCATTGAGGATAGGATGTTACAGCTAGGAATCCTGCATCAAACTGTTTCATTACTTCGGCTTTGATCTTTTCAGACATGTCAGGCCTCATGTGACGAACTTTTTGTTTAACTAGACGGAAGTCTTCTTTAGTTGGGAGATGATAAACCACAATGTCGGTATCCAACCCAGGCATATCTTCATATGACTAAGAAGATACTTCCACATAATCACGCAACATCTGAACCAAACGGCTTTTGACACTACTTTCCAAATTAGCGCCGATCCTGATTTCCTTCTTATCTGACTTAGTACCAAAGTTGATAATTTCAACCGACCCTTCATGTGGTTGAATATATTTTTCCTCTTGTAAGAGAAGTCTGGCTAGCTCTCCTGGTATGTCACAATATTCCTCACTTTCATCTTCGGCTTGGTTGATAGGACATTCAAAGTCATAATTGGCAATAGTAGAGTTGTTGACAATAGGATCCAGAGTGGATGAAATCCTGCAAGAGTGTGTGTGTGCGCACATGTAAGATACATGGCTATCTTTTGGAAATGTATTTGAAAGAAAAGAAAGACAATGAGCATAAATATTTGAATTCAAAAGAGTCCAATGTACTGAACGATCATATGATTAGATGAACAAAATATAAAGCCGTTGACAAAAGGACCAAAGTGCCCCAGGCTAGGCACATGGCTTAAAAGTCATTATCAAAATATTACAAACAACGAGTTCTTGAATTGATTAAAAGCAAAAACAAGTAGATTACTCCTCAATGAAGGATATGGGCATAAATTCCTTCGCATGCCAATTGTTGGGCTTCCCTTCGGTTGTTGGGTAGATCCAGTCTTCAAAAGCAAACTCATCACCAGAATCCTCTACAGCGTTCACTTCATGACTCTTGAGGCGGAGAGGCGGCTTTCCAGTACGAGCACCTCTAACTTCTTTCTGAACTTTGGAGGTGAAACCTATCCCAAACTTATCTGTCTTGAGTGGGATGTCGAGGAGTTGACCTCACATCTCATTGTTTCCTTCTTCTACCACAACACGGGTATCCTTAAGAGAAACCATCTTGAGGATAACTTGATCGGCTCTTGGAGTGTCGGAAGAGATTTTGGTGGTGGCCACAACTTCAAATGTCTGGAAAGGAGTATCTATGAATTCACCATTCATTTCTACGTACTTGAAAGAATTGAGATGGCTTACCATAAATTCTTCTTCACCGCAAACAATGACAACCTTCCCTTGAACTGGGTATTTTAACTTCTGGTGGAGAGTAGAAGTGACTGCACCTTCCCCATGGATCCATGGGCGCCTAAGCAAGCAATAATACGCAGGCCGTATGTCCATTATATAAAATTTGGATTTGAAAATTTGAGAACCAACCTTAATTGGGAGATCCACCTCTCCATGAACCATCCTTTTAGATCCATCGAACGCCCTCACGACAATATCACTTGGCTTTAAAACCAAACCTTCACAGTCTAGCTGATCTAAAGCGCCTTTAGGTAACACATTTAAAGATGAGCCTGTGTCCACCAAAACATGTGCTAGAGTGGTCCCCTTACATTCAACAGAGACGTGCAAGGCCTTATTGTGATACTTTCCCATGGGAGTTAAATCTGCGTCAGAGAACCCCAGACCATTTTCGGTTGTCAAACTTGCTACACAGTTCTCAAATTGGTCGGCTGTGGTTTCTTGTGGCACATGAGCCTTTTTCAAGAACTTAATCAAAGCTTATGCATGGACGTCAGAACATAGCAATAAGGACAACATTGATATTTTGGAAGGGGTTTGCCCCAACTGCTATACTATTTTGAAGTCGCTTTTCTTGATGATCTTCAGAATTTCCTCCATCTCTTGAGTGGATGGTTCTTCCATAACATACTTTTTAGCAGGTTCCTCTTCCCTAGCAGGCTCACTTTCTTTCTATTTCCCTCTAGTATTGGCACCAGCATTGCCATTGGTTATGCGGATTGGAACTGTGGTAGTGGTTGGTGGTGAGATAACAGGGGAAAATACCTTTCCTGTTCATGTGACTTTACTAGAACCAGTAATATTAGTAACACCAGCTTCATTACCACCAATCCAAGAATCTTGTTTTACCCCATGGTAATAAACCTCGGCACCATAATTCCACGGTACCGCTTTATCAGAGGTGTATGGAACAGGTCCGACAGCAGTAATTATGAGAGGAGCAATGATTGGTTCGTTCAAAATCCTGATAGGACCTTTGGATGAGATCCTAAGAGGTTTGTTTGAAATTGTTATGATGGCCTAATCTTCAGTTTTGTCGATTGAATTTTTGGCAACGGGAAACTTTTCGAATAGAATTTTGTGGCTATCCATTAGGCGCTGTATACCTTTCTTCAGTTCTTTACACCCATCGGATTGTCTCATACAGCCCACACAGTCTTTTTCACAGCCAGGGAAACTCCCAGCTTTCAACAGATTATTATTAATTACATTCACTGGAGTAGTTAACTGTCCAACATAGGCAATGAAAGTTGTATCTTTGACGGCATTAACTCCTTTGTCATGCTTCGGCATTAGAGCAGTAATTACACTTGGCGTCGGAGGAGGATCAAATTCAATAGTCTTGTTGTCAATTAAATCCTGGATTTTGTTCTTCAAAGCCCAGCACTGATCAGTCACATTCCCGGGGCTGTTTGAATGGTAAGCGCACTTTGCATTTGGATTATATCTCAGTGACGAGGTGTCAGAGTTGGCAGGAGGATCTCATAATGTCACTAAATTGGCCCTGAGAAGATGTTGAAGGGCTTGAGATAATGACATGCCTAACCTTGTGAATTGTCTTCTTGGAGCTTCAACCCATTGATGATTGGTAGATGGTCTTTGAGTAGCTGTCGGATTGTAGATTCAGGCAACATTGATGGACGGATGATTATTCATTTTGGTATGGGCCTTTGCTCTATACACAACATTAACTTCTTTATTCGCGACAAAAGGTTTCTTGACAGGATTGGGAGTGGAAGTAGATGCCACAGAGATCTTTCCACTTTTAATGCCACTTTTTACTCTCTCACCGGTTAGTATTAATTCGGTGAAACCAGAAGAAGAGCAGCCAACCAACAGATTAATGAAAGGACCAGATAATGTGCTCATGAACATGTCAATGTGTTCCCTATCAGTAAAGGGAGGTTGGACCCTACTTGCAAGGTCTCTCCACTTCTGTGCATACTCATTAAATCCCTCATCCTTCCCCATAGTCATACCTTGCAATTGAACCCTCGTTGGCGCCAAGTCGGTGTTATATTGATATTGATGGTAGAAGGCAGTAGCTAGACCCTCCCAAGTATTGATGCGAGAGCCATCCAACTGATAAAACCATTCAAGTTGTGTTCCAGCCAGACTCTCTTGGAAGAAGTGAATCCAGAGTTTTTTATCAGTAGTGTGCGGTTGTATCTTGCGCACATAGGACTTCAAATGGAGTTTTGGGCAAGAAACCCCATCGTATTTTGCAAAGGTTGGTATTTTGAACTTGTGGGGAATGACTACCCCAGAGATTAAGCCCAAATCGTCAAAATTTAAATCGGGAATAGCTTGGATTTCAACTGCTTTCAACTTGTCTTCTAGATATTTGTATTTGATGTCTGCGGGTGGATATTGTTCATTAAAGTAATCATCATCAGATTCTTGGTCATTGATACAGTCGGCCTGGGTACTCTTGACCTCACCAATTTGGTTCTCGTCCTCTTCGGATGAATCTTCCTCTATTGGAATTTGACGGATTGTCTCCTTGAACCTTTTACCCATGTTGAGTATAGCTTTCTTCTTTGGCTTTTCCTTAGAGGCCAAGAAGGCCATCATATCCTGCTTCCCCTTGACCAGGGAGAGTAAAGCTTCCTGAAATTGAGAATTTTGGGCTTGAAGTTCCGTCACGGTTTTCTCTAGATCCATTTTGCTGAAATAAACAGCGGAGAGATAAGGAACCCTGTTATGCGGACACATGTTATGTTATGATGCATGAAAATGCAATATGCAAATGATTTCAAGGATTTAAGGAATTTAAATTTGTATAGACAAAGAGTGAACAAACGTTAACTTGCATTTAAAGAGTTCTTATTTGAATATAAACATGCCTCTTGGGCTTACAACAACAGAGATATAAAGTAAACTCCTAAGACAGAAAAGTTATGCGCCTCCTCTTTGGTGCAATGTAGGTGTTTAAGCTCCTTTATTCATGAAGTTCCTTTGTAAGCTCTAATATCTTCTTCTCGCTTTCATAGAACTTAGCTTCAAAGGTGTCTCGCTCTCCTCGTAACGGAATCCAAGCTTTTTGCAAATCTTCAAGGGAAGTAGGCATATCAGGATAGAGGATAGTATGTGGAATGTCTCCCTCGACTACTGGCTCCATAATGACAGGTAAGACGGCTTCATAGGGCATCTTAAGACTTTGAGCGCGAGCCCTCACCCATTTAAGATAAGGCTCCAAAGGAATGGAATTCTTATGCCCTAACGTCTTGCTATTAACTTTGTTAACCATACCCCAAGCTCGTATAAATCTTTGACGGTAACCTTGGGTATCGCTTTCGTAGTCAAATGCAATTCCTTGGATGAGTACCTCATGAGGGCCATCTCTTCTAGCATATCCAAATTTTCGCAAATCTAAACAAGGGTTGTAAGTAATGCCTCCCCTAATGCCAAGCAGAGGGACATTAGGGAATTCTCCACAGCGGTCAATGATGGTAATGTCTTCCAAAGAGCGATAATACCAACGGATATCAACATGTGAAAGTGACATTAATCTTCTAGACCATCTCATACCTTGTTCATTCTTCGCCACGGATCGAGGTAGGTGCGAAATAAACCACCTAGCCAACAGAGGAGTGCAACACATCAAAGTCCCCCTCTTCTTCAAAGTGCGAGAGTGAAGAGAATGCAAGATGTCTCCAAGCAATGTAGGCACCGGATTGCGAGATATGAAAACTTTGATCGCATTCACATCTATAAATTGGTCAGGATTGAGAAATAGTACCAATCCATAGATGAGAAGAGCCAAAATTTCCTCAAAGGCTTGTACATCCAAAGTATTCCAACACTCTTGAGCCTTCTCCAACAAAAACTTTGCTAGTAACCCTTTAACACCACTCCTTGTCACCCAATTTGCTACTATGTCAGATGGTTGCAAATGTAGAGCTCGAGCAATTTCCTCATGTTTAGGGTCTCTTTCAATACCGTTGAAAGGTAACCAATCAAGAATAGGAATCCCTATGAGTTGATAAAATTCTTCCAAAGTGGGCACAAGCTGGTAATCAGGAAAAGTGAAGCAATGATGCAAAGGGTCGAAGAATTGGACAAGCACCTTTACCATATCTTCTTCAATACTTGAGGTTACCAAACTAAGAAGTCGACCATGTCTTTTGGTGAACAGAGAATCTTCATGGACCCTTGATACTAAATCCTTGAGTTGTGGAGGTATCCTCACAAAACTGACTTGGATAGTGCTCCTACGAGCGGAGGCCATGTCCTACAAAACGGTACAAAGATAAATCCAAAAATCCTTGAAATGGTTAGTGATGATATGATGTTTATGATGCTTATTATGTGTTATGTACAAGTGTATATTCAAAGAAAACAAGTCCTCAGTTTAGGCTTGCATGGGGTTTCAGGTAAGTACCCTCTTGAAGTTTTAGTTGGCTCAACCTGTCCTAGTTAAAAGTAACCGGGTTCTAAGGGATCTCAATATCACTGATCTTTCCCCCAAGTTTCTTTCAATAAGCGATTTACTCGCAACCAAACAAAACTCAAGAGTCAAACCTCAATGAGTGTAGTATCGAGTATCAACCAACTTCAGACTGCACCAAAGCCAGTTATCTCGCTACTCTCTAATGGCCAAGTTGGTCAAGTAAGGTTCTAAGGTCAGTTGATGCTTTAAGACACCACGCGGAAGCCCCGTACTCTCCTTGACTGACTCAAGGGTTACTGGTACCAACCAAATTGCCATATCAACGTAGCTACTGCTTCAACCGTGTCGGTATACCCCACACAGTTCCCTCACAGTTTATTGCTACTTACCTAAAAGGTATCCCCAAATCTGGGTGTAGGATTTAAAATAAACCCAAACAAGGAACCAAAATATAAAGCAAGCAAATCAAACAATGTAAGAAAGAAAGGTGATCTATCCCTAAGGTAACCCCACTTTTTAAGTAATAATTCCCCAGAAGAGTCGCCAGTTCTGTGATACGGTGGGAGAACTGACTTGAGAGTTTTGCGTTTGTGTTCGTAAATGTTACGGTTTAGCAAGAGTTTCCACCAACTTTTCTTTTATTCAATAAGGAAAGGTAAAAAAACACAGGAAAGACCTTTCGAGATGTTTTCTTGAGTTCGGGGGGTAGATTATGAAAAGGGAAGGTATTAGCACCCTTTTCATCCATGGTTTCCCATGGGCTCTTAGTTACTTGCTAGATCACTTGCTTTTGTTTGAATGTGCTTGTGGTGTGTGTTTTTGAAAGTATTTTTAAAACGTCTTTGTAACGGTTCTCGTCTCTATAGGAACGCGTACAAATTGTTTGTTTGGAAAATAGTTCAAAGGAGTGTTTGTGAAATGTGTTTTCAAAAGTATTTTGAAAAGGTGCCATCGTTTAGGCAAACTTTGCAATGATTCCCGTTCGTAAGAATGTATGCAAATTGTTGAGCTTTTTGAAAATATTTCAATTTTTGGAAAGATGTTTGGAAAGTGTATGTGATTGTTTTGAAAAATAGCAAGGATGTTTGTTTTGAAATTGAGCAAGTAACTAAAAGTAATCTACCTACTCAAAAAGTATTAGATGTGCTTTTCCTCTTTCTTTAGATGTTGCTATCTATTGTACCCCAAAATTTTACTTCTCATATTTCTCAATACATTTCAAGTGAGGTCCTCAAATTGCTGAAGGAAGCCCAAGGGTTGACCAGACAAACTCTCTCCAAAGGCAGTTTACCTCAAATTAGGGTCTCATTTTGCATCAAGATGCTTGAGTCCAAAGGATCCCAAATTCTCACCATTGTCCTAATATGTTCTCAAGATCATTCATGTCAAGTTTCAAGCCTTACAAAGGAAGTTTGCTCAGTCAATTGCTCAAAGGCCTAAAAATCGACTATGCTAGGGCAAAAGTCAATTGTGTCCCACATACAGTCAAACTTCAAGATTTTTGGTCAACATCCTCATTTTGAAGCATTATTCATCATTTGATCAAGGGTTGATCATGATTCCTCAAGGATTGCTCACAATTCATCAAAACCCAAAAGTTGCTAAATTAGGGTTTTGTAGGAAAAGTCAACTCAACTTTGACCAAGCATAACTTTCTCATACTTTATCAAAAATGACCCATCCAAAGCTCATTTTGAAGAGGATAGAATTTCCTACAATTCATCTTCAGCTCCCAAGTTCAAAATATGCACTCACAAGAAGATATAAATTTGGACATTATAGGTCATTTTGAAAAGTCAACAAAAACACCTTTTATGTCAAAGCTTCATACATGAACATGGAGGACACAATTGAGATGAAACTAATAAGGTTGCTTAGGGGACATCCTAATATTTCTAAAAAGTCCAAGAACACCCTCATAAGGTTAAAATTGAGAGAGATATGCATTGTCAAAGTTGGACAATTTTTGAAAAAAAATGCATGAAGCAAATATTGATCAAACATGGATTTTTTCCAAATGGGCCTATCTTTTCAAATTTGAAACTCATTACTAACATGGTCCACGACCTCTAAGCCCACCTATACATTTTTCTACTATTTATGCTTTTTATTTTGATATTTTATCCATTAAAATTCAGAATTAAATAAATAAATAATATAAATAATGTAAATTTTGATGTGAATCTATTTTGGGCAAGTTTTATGCTGGTTTATGTCAATTGATTTCGTGCAATAACCCTTCAAATATGTCCAGGTTCATCCACGTGTGAAAATGGCATAAAATCATCAAATATGGCATTTTTTTCAAATTTTGATCATGGTCTTAAAACACAACATTATGAGGGAGATTCTTTCTATGCTTTCTTGTCTCCTCATTCTCCTCTATAAATATAGATCCATACAAGCTTGAAAGACACGAAATTCCTCTCTAAAAGCTCTCAAAAAACTCTTCAAAAAACTCTTTAAAAGCTCTTCAAAAAGCTCTTCAGAAATCAAAGAATTGGTGCAAGTCATATCTCGAGGTTCCGGTCTCTCTCAATTGACGTCAAGCCTCAAACCATTCTCTTGAAGTCCTCATGAGTCTTACAAGGCCCAAGAGCAATCCATCACACGCCTAGCACGCCCCCATTTGACAACACCGGTTTGGTAAAATTTTAAACTTCGAATCTCTAATTTTAATCACATTTTATGGTATGCTAACATTTGTTTGAGTTTATATAGAACAGTTATGGATGGTTGAATCATAGGTTCCACGCAAGAATCAAAAAACACCATAGTTAGAGCATGAAGCTTTCAAAGATTCGGACCTAGGGATTTCTGATGATTGCACCCCCTGTTTACTTTTGCTACTAGGCCCATCTTTATTTTCTTGTTTTATTCATTTCATTTATTTCTTTTAATCCTTTTTTTTATTTTTATCAATAAACAAATATAAAAATCACATAAAAATAGATTTAGGATTTTTTTTCTTGATTAAGTTTTAATTTTGGTAAATTAATTAACTAAACACTTTAACTTTTTTTTTAAAATTAAAATTAATAGAACTTAGGTTTAATTTCATTTTAATTCATTTTCCTTTTCGTAACAAAAATACCAAAAAAACATAGAATTAATTTCTTTTATTTAAATTTCATGTTTCTTTAATAATTATCTTTTTTTAAAATATAGATCTAGATCAATCATTTTTTAACTTAAACCATTTTTATAAATTAAAACAAAAAACAACAAAAAGATTTTTTTATATCTTAGTATTTTTAGACGTCTTTTCAAATTTGCGCGTTATTATTCTTTCGCACTTCATTTTATTATTGTAATTGTATATTGGGATGTAATAGATGATTAGTAGGACCTTTACCGCTTTTATTTATTTTTTCCCCAGTTTTGGATATGTACATAATCCCCCTCCCCGAAGCCTTGTAATAACTAGGTTTTATATTTCTGCACTTTTAAATTACTGCAATTATTAACTGCTAGATGTCTGACTAATAGGATTGTATGGCAAGAATAATCAAAGATTAGCAAACTTAACACAAGACTAAAATAACTGAACATAACACACCTTGCACATATGCACTCTTAGGGTATGCCTCATTTGGTTGCCTCGGAAAACAATGGTCATGTCCCTCGAACGTAGGGATACCCTTAGCAAAGACCCTCGGTTAGAATCATCATAAAGATCATGGTCCCTCGATGTCCCTCAAAGTTGCCTACGGTATATGATCTTGTCCCTCGATGTTGCCTACGAATATATGATGACAGTCCCTTCAGAATGCTAAAGTATCCTTACATGTTGCCTTTAATGACCATTACGTCCCTTTCGATAGTCCCTTAAACTCCAACGACGGTGCTACCTACTCCTTAATAGTAGGATAGCGCTGTCTAAAGGAAACGAGAATAGAAATAATCCTTTTTCGAGTAGGTAGATGCTAGTAGGTACTTTCTCAAAATCAAACTTTTTCACACCAAACACTTTTCTCAAACAAAGTTTTCAAAGACAACTTCGTAACACTCTTGAGGACAGAAACAAGGGTTAAAACGAAGTAAAACAAAACTTTTCAAAACAAAGCACATATACAAGAAATTTTTAAAAAGATGAGCAAGTACCTAAGAGCCCATGGAAAACCATGGATAGAAAGGGTGCTAACACCTTCCCTTTCTATAATCTACCCCCCGTACTCAAAATCTCGAAAAAAGGAATTTTCCATGCTTTTGTCCTTTCCAGTTGGATAAAATAAAAGTTGGTGGCGACTCTTGCTTACCGCGACATTTTGTGAATACAAAATGAAAAACGCACACCAGCATTTTCCAAAACAGTCGATTCTGCCACCGTATCACACTATCTTACCATTGAATTGATAAGAAGCCCCATCATTGGATGTGAAGGGATGGGTGTTTGGGTCATCGTATGACCATGATAGCAATGTTGTGAGATGACTTAGCACTTTTCTTTAGGGACTAAGATCATTTTGAAAGGCAACTTTGATAGCGTCTTCGAGGGACTATGATCTTTTTTCGATTCGTTTGTGCTAAGACATCCCACATGCATAACATGGCCATTTTTGTAAGGCAACAAGTGGAATTACCCTAAGGGTGTAAGTGTGCGAGTGTGTTTGGTTGCATGCATAATTTATCTTGATTAGGGTGATCTATTTGTCAATTTTCATATCTTGTCATACACCCTAATTACTAGCATATATTGAAAGCAATAACAATGCAGAAATGTAAAGTCCTACGCTATTACAATATTTAAGGGGATGGGGGTACATATTTATGAATGGGGGTTGCAAGTTAAAATTCTAGGTTACTATTACAAACATATTGAAATAGATAAGAATGTACAGGAAATGTGAAATGTTTGTCTGTTTAAAAGAGAAAATAACTATTGTTTAAGAAAATATTTTTTGTCTTTTTATATTAAAAGAAAATATATCATGTAAATGTAAAATATTTTTGGTGTTTTTTGATTAAAAATGAAATATAATATGATGGAAAAATAAAATAAAAAAGGAAGCAAGGAAAAACATAACCAGCGCAAGGTGCTAAAAATAGAAGAGGTCAGAAGTTCTGACTCTGACTTGGCTGCACAAACAGAAACATGTTAGCAAAAATATGAAAGTTTAGAAGTTCTGGATCTTCTGAGAACTTCAGAAGTTCTTCAGAAGTTCTGACGCAACTGTCAGAACTTTGCCTCTCTTCATGCCAGTCAGAACATCTGCAGCTTAGTCATTTACAGAACAGAAGTTGCATGTATAACAGTTATGACAAATTTCATGAAATATCATAAGCATGAATCAGAAGCAACATGTATTTGCTAGTTCTAATTTTGAGTCCTATTTTCTTTATGAAGCTCTGAATTGGGATTTCCTCTACTTAGGCAAGCAGATGCATGAATTTCAGAATATGTACATCCTTAGAATCAGAATATCTACATTGTGCTAAATATGCAAAATCTGACAATGCTTAATCAGTTAAGATAAGGGTTAGCAGAAAACTTACCTTGCAGCTGGAAAGGATTCTTATGAACTGGAGATTGGTCTTGAATTCTGACGATGTTCTGAGCAACTTCTATACGTACTCAGCATGATGGAAGTTTGCAACTTCTGAAGAAGCCCAGGGGTGATATTCTGACTCCTTTATGGTGAAAGTGAATGGAGAGCGTATGGCAATAGGAGTACAGAAGTTAAGGTAGCTTATAATGTATGAATCAGCAGCTACGTGGATGGCTTTAGTCAAGAACACTTGAGGGGTAAAAATGGAGTTTGAATATAAGGAATCAATGCTAAGATTTTGGTATTTTGTGTTTATAGTTTCCTGGGTTCTTGGAAATTTTGCAGAGGTTCAAAACCTTCTTTCTCAATTCTCGTTTCTTTCACAAATTTTTCTGGGCGAGGGGAGGGGATCCTTTCAGTGTGCAAATGGTGTTCTATTTATAGGCAAAGTTTTGCAGTTGGGGCGGTTAAGTGGCACCAACATCATATGCTAGATGCTGACTTACTCTTGAAATAATCTTAACAAGTGGGGGTTCTATGCATTCCAGTTGGATGGTTAACAGCGCCTCAGCTGGATTTGGCAGCGTGAATTAATGAAAAGTAGAGACAGCGTGTAGGTCTAGCATACTTTTGAACAAAAATTTGTCTTCCCAAGACAGTAGGGGTACACGTGGGGAAAATCCCTTGAATACAAACTCAGAGGAGATTGTGAGCATTAAATGAGTTCCCATGTGAAACTCTGGATCTTTGCTTGACTCTGGATTAGAAGTTCTGCTTCAGCGTATCATCTCATTTTCTGATCCTCTTATCTTCTGACTTCAGCATGTTCTGAGGGATCCTTCAGAATTCTAGTATACTTACAACACGCTTTACTACCTTTTTTGATTTAACCTTTGCAAACTCTGACTTAACCTTTGTGAATACTGGCCCAGACGTTCTGACCAGATTTTGTCTTAATAATATCCAGAATTTGCTGAGTGTGAACACTGACTCAGAAGTTATGAAATTGTCATATTTTTTAAATACTTAGAAAATTTCTAAGTATTTAGAATTTTATTCTTTCAAAGTAAAATTTGACTTTTGAAACTCTTGATGAAGCAAAAGGTACCCCACTGAGTAACAAAGGTGGTCTTCTCCATGTCTTCGGGAGCCATTTTATCTGATTATAATTGGAGAACCCATCCATAAAGGAGAATACCTTATGCTGAGCAGTATTGTCAACCAGAACGTCGATGTGAGATAGAGGGAAGTCATCCTTAGGGCTCGCCCTGTTCAAATCCCTGTAGTCAACACACATTCGGACCTTACCATCTTTCTTCGGTACTGGAACCACGTTGGCCACCCATTGAGGGTAAGAAGTAACTGCTAGAAAACCGCCGTCAAACTGTTTCATTACTTCAGCCTTGATTTTCTCAGACATCTCTGGGCGCATCCGGCGGACCTTCTGTTTTACGGGAGGACAATTTTCCTTGGTAGGCAGGCGATGAACCTTAATATCAGTATCCAACCTAGGCATATCTTTGTAAGACCAGGCAAAGATCTCAACGTAGTCACGCAGCATCTGAATCAACCGCTGTTTCACACTAAGCTCCAGATTTTCACCGATCTTGACTTCCTTCTTGTCTGTCTCTGTACCTAGATTCACTGATTCCACCGGCTCTTCATGTGGCTAAATGGCCCTCTCTTCTTGGAGCAACAGTCTTGCAAGTTCACCAGGAACTTCGCAATCATCTTCACCTTCATCTTCGGCTAAGTTGATCGGATTTTCAAAGTCATAACTGGCAGTAGCAGAGTCGTTACCAGTGAGATCCAGAGTGGATGTGGACCTGTATATGTGAGTGTGTGTAAATGTGCACAAATGACCATTTTGCCCTTGTGAGTGATTTTCTTTGAAAAATTGATAATTCAAGGCTTGGATTTAGATGAGAGACAAATTGAGGATCCAGGGGGATTCCTTGTAAATGAGAGGGCACATTTTGGGGTGCAACACTCACGATTTTTTGTACCTCCAATTTCAGAGGATAACAGTTTTATACACTATGCCCTGGTGATCCCTGATGGAAAGCGCACGTCTGATCTGCCTTATAATACCAAGGAAAATGTGATGATATAGCAGGGGTGGCCTGGTCTGAACCAACGTTTTCTGAATCAATGCTGGGAGTAACTCTGCATAACTCATGGGGATAGGTCAAAACCCTCTCTCCTCTGATTATGCCCTTGATTTCCTTGAGGGGTTGGTCTTTGACAAGCCATTATGGTCAGAGACGTATTCACAACTAGAGTTACTGAAGCAACATGTTGGTGGCGCTGATGATTTCTTCTAGGAGGATTAACCCTTTGTGATACGGTGGGAGAACTGACTTGAGGTTTTACGTTTGTGTTCGCAAATGTTTCGGTTTAGCAAGAGTCGCCACCGACTTTTATTTTATCCAAAAGGAAAGGTAAAAAAGCACATGAAAGACCTTTGAGATTGTTTTTGAGTTCGGGGTGTAGATTATGAAAAGGGAAGGTGCTAGCACCCTTTTCATCCATGGTTTTCCATGGGCTCTTAGTTACTTGTTTAGATCACTTGCTTTTGCTTTTCAATTGTTTGAAATGGTGCTTTGTGTGTTTTTTGAAAGTTTTTGAAAAGAGGTCATCGTTTTGGCAATCTTTGTAATGATTCTCGTTCATAAGAATGTATACAAAGATGTTTGTCTTTTGAAAAATGTTTCAATGTTTTGAAAGTTGTTTGGAAATTGTTTTGAAATTGTGTTGTGTGTTTGAAAATAGCAAGGATGGTTTGCAAATTTGATCAAGTAACTAGAAGCATCTACCTACTCAAAAGTCTTTCCTACACATTTTTATTCCTTTGATATTGTTGTTTTACCATTGTATTTGGTAAACAACCCTATCTTTGGATGTTAAACGGGACGGGCGTGGGTCATTGTATGATCATGATAGCAATAGTGCCAAGTATCTTAGCAAGTTTTAGGGACCAAGATCATCTTTGTTTAGGCAACCAAGATAGCGTCATCGAGGGACTATGATCTTTTGTTTTGTTTTGTTTTGCCAAGATACCTAGCATGCATACCATGGCCATTTTTAAGGCAACAAAGTGGATGAAATCCTAGGGGTGCTTGTGTGCAAGGTGTTGTCATTTTCATGCATTTTTATCTTGTATTAAATCATGCTATTTGTTTGATTTTTGGTCTTTCGTATACAAAACCCTAATTTACTATCATGGTATATGAAAGCAATAAAATGCGTAAAGTAAATCTAGACTATTACAACAATATTATGGGAAGGGGGGTACAAGTTTGAATGGGGAATATTGCTCAAAATAAAACCCTAGTTTACTATTTCAACCCAATTGAATTTATTGTGCAAATAAATAAATAAACAAGTATTTAAATATGCAATTAAATGTGTGTATGCAAAAATGTTTTTTTGTATTAATTTTATGTATGTAAAAATAAGTTTATTTAGGTCTTAAAAATAAGAAAAAAATAAAATGATTATTTTTGAAAGGGTGAAAACCCTAATTTTGTTTAAAAGAAATATATTGTTTTCTAATTATTTATTGTCCATTTTTGTTTAAGAAAAAATAATAATAATATATACAAAATGTTAAAAAATTGAAATATGTATAAAAATATTATTTTAAGTGTATAAATAATAAAAATAAAAATATATAATATTTTTATATTATTTACAAGTTTTATTTAAGAAAATAAAGTATAAAATCCTAACAAACTATTTATTATGCAAAAAAATAAAATAAAAAAATATGATAAAATGCAAAAAATAAAGAAAATATTTTTTGTGATTTTAAATGTTCAGAAAAAATAAATAAAGTCATAAAATATAAATTGTACAAGAAAATATAAAAAATAAAAGAAAATAATCAAGGGGGTGCAAAAGCAAAATGGAGGGTGTGAATAGAAACAGGCCCAAGCCAACTTCATCCCTGTCCTTCAGCCAAACGACCAAACGCGCGCGTTCTGCCTTTCAAATATGTTCTTGTTATTCTTTGCATAAAATCAAAAACTTATAACATGAAAAATGTAGCTCATGATCACACGATTCCAATGATATAAAGAACATGACTTAACTCTCAAAGATCAGAGAGAATTTTAATGGCCCTAATTTCTGACCTAGTTTTTTCAGCAACTTCAACAATCAAATACTCCTAGCTCAGTTAATATAAATGGAAACTAAGCATATGTACAGCTCAAGCATGTTAAAGACTACATTTTTGCTTTACAAAGCTAAGCTTAAGGATGCCTAAATAGAGAGATAGAAACTTGACAAATACCTTGTTCAGTTGAGTTTGGATATGGCAATGTGGGAACTTTGAGTGATGCCTGAAGGTCGTGTGAGCTTGCTTGAAGTTCCCTCAAGCTTTTCCAATGCTCAACTTGCCTTGTAGATGCCTGAATCTCTTTGTAGAAGTCAACCTGCAAACTCAAAAAGTGAAAATGGTGAAGTGTGAAACTGAGCTCACAGTTGCAAGACAAGGTCCTGGACAGTTTAGGTGTGATGTATGGAATGTGTTTGAAGTTGTTCTAAGCAAAACGCACGAGGCAATATGGAAATGGCTAGTGATTTGCAGAGGTTGCCCGGTTTGGGCAAAAAAATGGGATTTTCGTGTTTTAGGGTGTTTGAGAAGTTGGAAATTCGTGCTTTTGGCTTGCAACAATGTTTTGAGGTTGTTTGAAATGGTACAAAGTCTTGGTTTTATCAGATGCATAAGCTTTCTTGACTTTTGCAAGTTTGCTTGCTTTTGAAGAAAAGGTGAGATGACAATGCCCAAAGCCTGTACAGGCTTGTTCCTTAGCTTCACATAGTTGGTGAACTTTTCCTGATAACTGTGTATCTTGTTTGCAAAAAGATATTAGGTCCATGGCTCAAGATAAACAAAGTTGTAAAAGCAAGCTTTATGAAAATGGTATTATGCACTTTATGCCATAAATGGATTAATTCATTGTGAAAAGCTTCAAAGATCAGAATAAGACCTTTATCCATTGTATTTGCATTAAATTAAGGAGTGTAGAAGGGATTAGGACCTGTAAAACCAAGTACAAGCATGCTTAGAACAGATTTTCAACTTGAACCATTGTGAAAAATGCCTTGGACAAAAGTGAGAAATTGCCATTTTCTTTTCTTCGATTCTCCCTAACCATAAATGATCTTGGAGAGTTCTATGACATTTTGGAAATCTTGTAACATGCTCTACAATCAATATTTGTAATGCATTTTGATATTCCTCTTGGAACTAGGTGAAAAGTAGCCATGAAGTTAGGTCAAAAATCTGCCTAAACTAGGGCAAAATTTCACTAAGTTAACAAGTTTATGGACCCTTATTCACAAAATCATAACTTGAGATCCAAACATCTTTTGGGAAAACTTTGTGAATAAAAGTTGTAGATTTTGTGGAGGAATAAAACTTTCATGTTGGAAGTTTTCTTTGAATCCAATTTCATCATGGTGAAAAAGTTGGGAAACAATGGGAAAAAATAAGAAATTTTCATAACTTAGAAAAATTCTAAGTTATGAAAAATTTCAAACTTAAACCCTAATTTCCAAATTTAAGTTTCTTGGTGAACAATTTTCATGTTTTGACATATATTGATGAAATATGACCCTTGGCACTTGATTTTGACCAAAAAGTCAAAGTTTGACTATTCAGTGTACAGTTGATTTTTGATTAGTTGACTGGAAAATTCATCTGTCAATCCAATGCATTTGAGGTCTTTTGAACCTTGTGATTAGGTCAAGATGGTGCCATTGAGTCCTTGAGATCATGCCTGAACCCAATTTGCCATTGTCTAGGTGAAAAATCAGAAATTGCCTATCCTCAGTCAAAACCCTAAAAATGACCATTTTGCCCTTTTGAAGATCTGATCAAATTTCTTGAGGAGTTGTGGTCCAAACTTGATAAAATGGTTCATATGAGTCTATAATGTTGATTTGGATCAAAAATTATGAGGTTTGACTGTAAATTGGCTATGGTTGACTTTTTTTCCCAATACAGCTGATTTTTAGGTCAACTGTCCAATTGACTGGGCAAAAAGTGATTCAAAGCTTGAAACTTGGTATGAGAAATCTTAGGAGTCCAATATGAAGTATGAAAGTAACATGAGGCATTGGAAGTCCAAAAATCCCTGTGCAAACTCAAACCCTAATTTCAGGTTATTAGTGTAAGAAGAGGTCTTGAGCTGAGCAAACCCTAATCTGGTCTTGAATCCAAGAAGTCTTGTGAGGAGAATCTTGATAAAATGAGAGGGCAAATTTTGGGTTACAACAACTGCCCCTGTTCAATCTTCTTGAACCTGAAGAGTTAGATTGGCGAGTTTGTCGTTCGTGACTCGAAGGTAAAAGATGATTGGACACTAGAGTGCCCGTAAGTTTGCACTCGTCAAGTTGTAGTTAAGGGAATGGGCTTAAAGATGCCATTTGGAGATATGACAGAATCTTGTCGGAGATGGGCTTGTAGATGCCATCCAAGAATGTTTGTTGAACTGTATGTTGTAAGTCAAAAGAATGAGTATCAGAATGGTGTCCGTATCTGGAACGTATCTGAACTGTATCTGGAGATTGAATCTGTATGAGCAATGGAATGGCGTCCGTGTCTGGAGCGTATCCGAGCTGTAACTATACTTGAATCTGAATGAATAACATAATGACTTCCATGTTTGGAGTGTATCTGTATTGTATCTGAGTCTGAAATTTGAATAAGCGACAGAATGGCATCCGTGTCTGGAGCGTCTCTGGGCTGGGGAAAAAGTAAGAATAAGTGACAGAATGGCAACCGCGTCTGGGGCGTATCTGGACTAGAATCTGAACGTTGAAGTCTGAATGAGTATCAGAATGGCTTCAGTTTCTGGAGCGTATCTGAACTATATCTTTACCTTGAATTCGGAATGAGTAATAGAATGACTTCCGTGTCTGGAGTGTATCTTTACTATATCTGAAGTTGAAATCTGAATGAGTAACAGAATGACTTTCGTGTCTGGAGTGTATCTGTACTGTATATTTGAATAGGAGATCTGAATGAGTAACAAAATGACTTCCGTGTCTGGAGTGTATCCGTACTGTATCTGAAATCTTTGAATATTTGTTAAAGATAGTTGTTAATCTTATCTTGAAAAGGGTAAATGTTAGCTGAAACACAAGGTTATGTTGCATGAAATGTATGATGCAATAAAATGTGTTTTATCAATGTTTATGATATATGAACGTAATGTATGCGCATGTAAGCTGATTCCCTATATTGCTGAGGAAAATAAATCCTTGAAAGCCGGGGATAACAAAACCCTTGACTGCTGCTGGGGAAGATAAATCATTGACTGTTGAGGATGAGAAATCCTTGGAGGCTGTTGGGGATTAAGAGAAATCCTGACTTCTCTGGGGATGTAGGGATCCTTCCTGTCCTTGAAGTTGGAGGATGATAAACATTATGTTGTGAGAATAATTCCTAGTGTTGCTTGAGAAACCTGCTTGGGGAATCCCGAGAACTTTGATGACTATGGCTAGGGATGGCACAATGGGAATCCTTACTCGGTTGGGGAATAGGGAAAACTCTGATGGTTTCTGCGGGGAACTAAGAATGAGAATCTTCATTCTGTTGAGGAGTAATGAAAACTTTGGCGACTTCACTGGGGAATGATGAAGACTCTGTGGGGAATAGCTATACTGCTGGGGAGATCAAGAGTTTGGGTTGTATGCCAATCTACTGGGGAATTATCCAGAGTTGTCGTCTGGTTAGCTGTCAGGCTTCAAAGCAACTTGTTGGGAAATTATAAGGTTTTAAGATAACTCGCAGAGGAATTTGAGGAAACTAGAGGATTTCCACTGGGGTTTAAAGGTTGAAGTTTTAGCTCCGCTGGGGAAGAAAGTTTTATCTCAGCCGGGGATTGGGAGTTTGAAAATTTAACTCTGACGGGGATTTTGAAATTTAGCTCTGCTCGGGATCTAGATGATGTACTGTAGGGATTGCCCCTGGAATAGCCTAAAGACGTTTTCCTATACTTTCAACCTGTCAGTAATTAATCTTTTCCAAATCGTTTATTTGTAAACAGTGATTATATTCAAATGCATATGCTCATTAATAAATCATTGGACGTTTTCAAATAAAACACAAGTGTAAAAAGGAAAAGACAAATAGTTTTCTGCACTTTGAAGTATCTTTGTATTAACTTTGTGTAAGTATTTTGTACAAAGGAGACAAACATCCTAGTAAGAGAAAGTTGTCATAAAAATGAGAAAAATTTATACAAAGAAAGATGGCTATGTGTAAAAATTCCATGGGGTTCCCATTCTGCTATAGCCTTCGTAACTATGGATATCTTGTCCATTCGTTTCTTCGTCCGAAGATGATTGAGTTGATCAGAAACCCGGAGCTTGTCTGTGAAGAGATTGACCTTAAAGTGATCTGACGAGACATAGGCATACGCTTTAATTCCCTAACTTTTTCCTGGACCGCCCTTTCAGGTTTTCAGTCCAGCGAGAAATCCTTTTTTGCCCAAGTCTCCCTTTCGGGTTTTCAACTTGCCGGGTGTACAGGTTTTTTTATTTATCCCTAACTTTTGCCTGAACCGCCCTTTAGGGTTTTCGATTCACCGGGATGCCCTTTTTTTGCCTAGGTGTGTCAACCTAGCGGGTCATTTATGTGTAGTATCTTTTGACTATGTCTGCGTTCGCAGGGTGCGGCAGGTCATCACCGTCCATGGTGGTTAAGATCATTGCCCCACCAGAAAAGATATTTTTGATCATAAATGGTCCTTCGTAAGTAGGAGTCCATTTTCCCCTGGGATCACTTTGTGGCAAAATAATGCGCTTGATCACAAGATCCCCGACTTGATATGTTTGGCGTCTGACTTTCTTGTTGAAAGCCTTGATCATCCGTTTTTGATACGTCTGACCAAGAACAACAGTAAGTCTCTTCTCGTCAATTAAGTTCAATTGATCAAGTCGGGTTTGGATCCAATCGTCTTCACTCAAACCAGCATCCTTCATGATTCTCAAAGAGGGAATCTGAACCTCGATAGGCAAAATAGCCTCCATGCCGTATACCAAAGAATAGGGTGTTGCCCCAGTTGATGTACGCGCCGTGGTACGGTACCCGTGGAGAGAAAAAGGTAGCATCTCATGCCAGTCCTTGTAGGTGACTGTCATCTTTTGTATGATCTTCTTGATATTTTTGTTCACAGCTTCGACAGCACCGTTCATCTTTATCCGATAGGGAGATGAATTGTGATGTTGAATCTGGAACTGCTCGTACAAGGAGGTGATCATAGTTTTTTTAAGGTTTGTACCGCTGTCAGTGATAATCCTTTCAGGGATACCGTACCAGCAAATGAGGTTCTGCTTGATGAAACGGGCAACGACATTCTTTGTGACAGATGCGAAGAAAGCTGCTTTGACCCACTTGGTGAAGTAGTCAATGGCCACCAGAATGAAACGGTGTCCATTGGATGTTGTAGGCTTGATCTCTCCAATCATGTCGATCCCCCACATAGCGAACGACCAAGGAGCTGTTAAGACATTGAGAGGAACTGGAGGTATATGTACCTTGTCCGCATAGATTTGACATTTGTGACAAGTCCTGGAATGTTGATAGCAGTCAGCTTCCATGGTAGACCAGTAATAGCCTTCCCGTAGGATCTTCTTAGCCATCGTATGCCCGCTAGAGTGAGTGCCAAAGGTACCATTGTGCAGCTCAGCCATGATCTGTTCAACTTCAATCTTGTCCACACAACGGAGCAGAATGCAATCATGATTGCACTTGTACAGGATACCATTGCTCAGGAAGAACTTAGCTGAGAATCTCCTCAACAACTTTTTGTCGTTGACTGAAGCTCCTTCGGGATATTCTTGAGCCTCGAGACACCTTTTGACTTCATGAAACCAAGGTCGGTCCACTATTTCTCCGGTATTAATCTCGTGACAATGTGCAGGTTCGTCCATCTGTTCAATGATGATTTGGGGAGCCTCATTATCCCAGTTAAGTTTAAACATGGATGACATTGTAGCTAGAGTATCTGCTAGCTGATTTTCTTCTCGCGGGAAGTGCTCGAAGGTAATCTGCTCGAAATGTGGTAACAATGTCAAGACATGTTCTTTGTAAGGGATGAGGTTGGGATGCTTAGTGTCCCACTCTCATTTGATCTGACTGATGACCAAAGCTGAGTCTCCAAATACAACCAAAGATTTGATTCCCAGGTCTATTGCAGCCTTGAGACCAAAGATACAAGCTTCATACTCGGCCATGTTGTTCGTGCAGTTGAAGCAGAGTCTGGCGGTGAAAGGAGTATGGCAACCTTCTGGAGAAATGAGTATCGCGCCGATACCGTTGCCAAGTGCATTGGAGGCCCCATCAAAGTACATGGTCCATCGGGATCCTTGTTCAGGTCCTTCATATGGTATGAAACCTTCAATGTTGTCCAATGTCATAATGTCTTCGTCAGGGAAGTCAAACCTCATGGATTGGTAATCTTCGACAGCTTGATGGGCCAGATGGTCAGCTAGCACACTTCCCTTTATAGCTTTTTGGGTTGTGTACTGTATATCGTATTCTGTCAAGATCATCTGCCATCTAGCAATTCTTCCAGATAGAGCAGGCTTCTCAAAGATGTACTTTATCGGATCCATCTTAGATATCAACAGAGTGGTATGAGTCAACATATACTGCCTTAGCCGGCGAGCAGCCCATACCAAAGCCCAGCAAGTTTTCTCGACCAGTGAGTATCGGGTCTCACAGTCGGTAAACTTTTTGCTAAGGTAATAAATGGCATGCTCTTTTCGGCCAGACTCGTCATGTTGGCCTAGTACACACCCCATTGAATTCTCTAAGACGGTCAGATACATGATTAGCGGACTTCCTTCGACGGGTGGCATCAAGATAGGAGGTTCTAGAAAATACTCCTTGATTTTATCGAAAGCAATTTGATAGTCATCATTCCATTTAACTACCTGATCTTTCTTCAACAACTTGAAGATTGGTTCACAGGTAGATGTTAGGTGAGAAATGAACCTAGCAATGTATTTTAGGCGTCCCAAGAAACCTCTGACCTCCTTCTCAGTGTGAGGAGCAGGCATTTCTTGTATGGCTTTGACTTTGGCAGGATCAACCTCGATGCTTTTGTTGCAGACAATGAAACCCAAGAGTTTATCGGACCTGACTCCGAAAGTGAACTTGTTAGGGTTTAATCTTAGCTTGTACTCCTTCAACCTGACAAACAGTTTTTGCAAGTGGTCGAGGTGTTCTTCTTCTGTTTGTGATCAGGCTATCATGTCATCTACGTAGACCTCTATCGCATGATGTATCATATCATGAAACAAAGCTACCATGGCGTGTTGATAGGTTGCCCCAGCATTCTTCAGTCTGAATGGCATCACATTGTAACAGAACGTACCCCACTGTGTAACAAAATTAGTTTTCTCCATGTCCTCGGGTGCCATTTTGATCTGGTTGTAACCTGAAAATCCGTCCATGAAAGAAAATACCTTGTGCTAAGTTGTATTGTCAACCAGGATGTCAATGTGCGGAAGTGGAAAGTCATCTTTAGGGTTGGCCCTGTTTAAGTCTCTGTAATCCACGCACATTCTCACTTTGTCGTCCTTCTTAGGAACGGGCACAATGTTAGCAACCCATTATAGATAGGAAGTAACAACAAGAAATCCAGTATTGAACTGCTTCATAACTTCTGCTTTGATCTTTTCTGACATGTCAGGCCTCATTCGGCGGACTTTTTGTTTGATTGGTGGACAGTATTCTCTTGTGGGTAGATGGTGTACCACAATGTCTGTATCGAGTCCCGACATGTCTTCGTATGACCAGGCGAAGATCTCAACATATTCATGTAATAGTTGAATTAGGCGCTCTTTGACACTTGGCTCTAGGTTGGCACCCACTCTGACTTCTTTTCTATCCTTCTCAGTACCCAAGTTGATTGTCTCTAACAGCTCCTCATGAGGAAGAATTGCTTTTTCTTCCTTTTGTAGCAGTCTAGCCAATTCTCTCGGCACCTCACAATCTTCCTCACCTTCGTATTCGGCATGGTAGACCAGATCTTCAGAGTCACTGAAGGCCATAGCAGAATTGTTACCCATGGAATCCGGAATGGAAGGGTACCTGCATTTGTGAGTGTGGGTGTGTGTAAGGGATAGCCACCTTTAAACAAATAAAAATGTAAAAAGAAATACAATGAACACAAAAGTTTATATTTGAAAACGTCCATGATTCATTAAAATGGCATATGAATATGAAAAATCAAACCCTTACAAATGGACCTATGTGCCTCGGGTAAGGCACGAGGTTAAAAGTGTACGAATTGTTTGAAAGATAAATTATTGCGGTATGAAAGTAATCGAAACAAAGTCTTTTACTTCCCAGTTGCACAGTCCACCATAACAGTAGGGAAAATCCAGTCTTCCAAGTTGCTCTTATCTTCACTATCCTCCAAAGCATTGATTCCATGATGGGTGATCCTCACTGGTGGCCCTCCAACACGGGTGCAGCGTACAGCCTTTTGAGCAGAAGAAGTGAACCCCAAGCCAAATTTATCTAATTTATAATGAAAGTCTGGAAGCTGCCCCCAGATTGTGCTTCCTCCTTCTTCAATCACAGCCTTTGCATCCTTGAGAGACGACATCTGAAGCGGAGGTCTGGTAATCATGGGTACAGAAGACACTGTCTTGGTTGCCGCAATCTCCTGAGCTACCTCTTCAAAATGCTGAAAAGGGGTTTCGATGAATTCGCCATCCAGTTCTACATAGCGGAAAGAATTTAGATGGCTTATCATGTATTTCTCTTCGCCATGAACAGTTATAACTTTCCCTTGGACAGGGTACTTGAGCATTTGATGCAGAGTAGAAGTGACGGCTCCAACATTGTGAATCCAGGGTCTTCCCAACAAGCAAGAATAGGAAGGACGGATGTCCATCACATAGAATGTGGAGTTGAAGGTTTCAGCTCCCACTTTAATCGGGATGTCCACCTCCCCGTGGACCATCCTTTTAGAACCATCAAAGGCTCTGACAAATATATTGTTGGACTTCAAGGTTAAACCTTCACAATCCAGTCTATCCAAGGCTTTCTTCGGCAAGACATTTAGAGACGACCCAGTATCAACCAAAACATGAGATAGGGTGGTTCCCTTACACTCCACCGGGACATGTAGCGCGTCATTATGTCTTCTCCCTTTGGATGTTAAATCAGCATCGGAGAATCCTAGACCATTGTTAGCTGTTAAGCTAGCTACACATTCCTGGAACTGATCCGCGGAGGTTTCCTGTGGCACGTGGGCCGTTGTCAAAAATCTGATAAGAGCTTTAGCATGAGCTTCTGAACAAAGCAGCAGGGCCAACATAGAGATCTTTGAGGGGTTTTCCCCAGTTGTTCCACAACATCATAATCGCTTTTCTTGATTATTTTCAAAATCTCTTCCATTTATTTTTGAGAGGTCTCAGGGATGACTAATGGCTGAGCCCTCGTCCTGACGGGCTCTTCTTGGATCCCTTTCCCTCTATCATTAGCAGCAGCAGAGGGGACAACCACGGGAATTACAACTTCTTCAACAATTGGAGTTATCGCAGATATGTTTACTGGTGTAGGGGTAACCCTAGGAGCAGCTGAGGGTCTAAAGATTGCCTTTGGAGGGGAAATCTCTGGAGAGAAAATTCTTCCACTGCAGGTGATTTTGCTCGTTCCAGCAATGTTTCCAATGTCGGAAGTCTCTTCATCAGAACTCTCTTCAGTTGATTCAATTTGTTTAATACCGTGGTAGCAGATTTCTCCACCATAGTTCCACGGTACTGATCTGTAGGACTTGTACGGGACGGGCCCGGGCATGGTTATCTTCAAAGGTACAGTCTTTGGAGCGGATGTAATCTTAACAGTTCTTTTGGAGACCTCAGAAAGATTGGCGGATATGGTTATTATTGAAACATCATTGACAGGAGTCGGTGTAACAAGAGTCTTTTCAAAAAGGATTTCTTGGTTATCCATTAGGCGTTGGATGCCTAACTTCAACAATGGACAGTCGGTTGGTAAGGATGAACAAAGGCATCAATCTTTTTCACAACCTGGGAAAATCCCAGCCTTCAGCAAATTCAACTTGATTATCGGTAGCGGAGTTATCAAATCATCAACAGTAGCAACCAACAGATCCTCTTCAACAGCATGGGCATTGTGGCCATGCTTTGGCATTGGAGCAGAGATTACATTCGGCTTTTCAGGGGCGTCGAATTCAACTTATTTAGCGTCTATCAAATCCTGAATCTTATTCTTGAGGGTCCAACAATTGTTAGTTTCGTGCCCCGGGCTCTCTGAATGATAAGCACACTTGGCGTTCGAATGGTAGTACGAAGAAGCAGTATTCGGATTCTTCGGGGCCTCTTTCAGACTGGCAAGGTTTAACTTCAAGAGATGGGGTAGAACCTAAGCAAGATTCATGTTTATCCTGGTGAATTGGCTAACAGGCCTTTCCACCCTAGCTTGGTTGGTTCTTGGTTGATTGTTTCTGGGCTGATCAGCTGCAGAATTCTGAATCATTACGGCCCCCACGACTGGCCGGCGCTCAACTCTTCCTTGACCTCTTTGGGAGTAAACAGCTGATATTTCCTTCTTTGCTGGAAAAGTCTTTTTGATGGCAGCGGAAGCAGATGCATCTTTTTGAATTTTCCCGCTTTTTATGTCGGCTTCAACTCTCTCACCAGTTAGAATCAACTCAGTGAACCCCGCGGAAGAGATTCCAATTAGATGATTAAAGAAAGGACCTGACAGAGTTCCCAAGAACATGTCTACTAGCTCCGTCTCAGATAGAGGTGGTTGTACTCATCCCGCCAAGTCTCTCCATTTCTGGGCATACTCTTTGAAACCTTCATTTGAGACCATGCCCATACTCTTTAATTGAGTACGGGTTGGTGCTAAGTACGCATTGTATTGATACTGTTTATAAAAAGCGGCTGCCAAGTCTTCCCAATTATGCACATCAGACCTCTCCAACTGGTAGAACCAATCTAACTGCGTCCCCGACAAACTGTCCTGGAAAAAGTGGACCCACAGGTCTTTGTCAGAAGAATATGGTTGGATTTTCCTGACATAAGATCGAAGGTGCATCTTGGGACAAGACAACTAATCGTACTTAGAAAATAGAGGTACTTTAAACTTAGGAGGGATTACAATTCCACATACCAACCCTAACTCTTCAAAGTCCAGCCCAGGCACTCTCTGTATATCCATAGCTTCCAGACGTTCTTCCAAGTTTTTGTATTTGTCATCTGCAGGAGGGTATTGTTGTTCTGATTAGTCCTCATCTTCCTCTTCTTCAGCTTCAGAATCATATGGCATTGCAGTTCCTTTACCTTTTCCTTCCCCCTCTTCAGATGTTGATGGGAATTCCAAAGTCTGTCTGGCTTGACCTTCAAACCTTCTGCCCAGGGTAGCCACACCAGCTCTCTTCTTCTTCTTTTTTTTCTATTTTTCCTTCTCTAGTAGAGTCTTGAGCTCCTCCTGCCCCTTAGCCAAGGTCAAGAGTAGCTGTTGAAATTGTGAATTCTGAGCTTGCAAGTCTTTGACCGTTTGTTCAATATCCATCTTGCTGAAATAAACAGCAGAGAGATGAGGAAACTTGGTTTGAAGACCTGTTTATGCATATGATGAAATATATATATTCATGTAATTCTTTCAAGGATTCAGAAATTCAAATTTGTTTTAAACAAAAAAGAAACACACGTCATATTAATAAGATAGAATTATTAGTACATCAGTGCCCCATGGGCAAAATAATATAAAATTCTAAGGTAAAAAGGTGTTGCGCATCCTCTTTGGTGCAATGTAGGTGTTGAGAGTCTGCTCTTCATGAAGTTGACGAGTGAGTTCTAAAACCTTCTTCTCGCTGGCGTAGAATTGGGCTTCAAAAGTATCACGCTATCCCTTGAGCTGTATCCAACTCCTTTGTAGATCTTCGAGTGATGTTGGCATGTCAGGATGTAGGAGGGTGTATGGAACCTCTCCTTTCATAACAGACTCTATAATCACAGGTAGAATGTAGGGGTAAGGCATCATAAGACTTTGGGCGCTGGTTCGTACCCATTTGAGGTAAGGCTCAGAGGGGAATGGAATTCTTGTGTCCCAAGGTCTTACTGTCCACCTTGTTGGGCATCCTCCAAGCTCGGATGAACCTTTGTCGAAGTCCTTGATCATCGTTGTCAAAGTCAAAAACCAAGTCTGGAATCAGCATGTCATGTGGGCCATCCCTTCGGCCATAACCAAAATGTCTCAGAGCCAAGCAGGGGTTATATGTGATGCCTCCCCTAATGCCAAGTAGAAGGACATTAGGAAATTCCCCACAATGGTCAATGATGATGACATTCTCTTTGGATCGAGAACACCAATGAATGTCTGAATGTGTAAGAGTCATCAATCGTTGTGACCACCTCAAACCTTGCTCATTCTTCAAGACTGATCGGGGAAGATGAGAAATAAACCATCTTGCCAGTAGAGGAGTGAACACATGAGAACACCTCTTTTCCTCATTGTACGAGTGTGAAAAGAGTGGAGGATATCCCTAAGCAATGTAGGCACCGGGTTGCGAGCCATGGAGATTTTGACAACACTTACATCTATGAGTTGGTCAGGGTTAGGGAACAAGACCATCCCATAGATGAGAAGAGATACAATATCCTCAAAAGCTTGTAAGTCCAAAGAATTCCAGCAGCTTTGGGCCTTCTCAAACAGGAACTTTGCCAAGAAACCCTTGACACCACTTCTGGTTTCCCAATGACCTATGACATCGGATGGTTGCAAGTGTAGGGCTTGAGCAACATCTTCAGGCTTTGGATCTCTTTCTGTACCATTGAAAGGTAGTTGATGGAGAATAGGAATCCTAAAGAGTTGAGAAAATTCCTCCAAAGTAGGCACTAGCTGGTAGTCAGGAAATGTGAAGCGGTGATGCAGGGGATCAAAGAACTGGAAAAGAACTTTCATCATGTCTTCCTCTGTGTTGGAAGTGACTAATTTGAGAAGACGACCATGCCTCTCGGTGAATGGAGAATTCTCAAGAATCCTTAAAGCTAGCTCCTTGAGTTGCGGAGGAATTCTTACAAGGTTGACTTGGATAGTTTTCCTGCGAAGTGAATCCATTACCTACAAAATAGGAACAAAGATGAAAATCCAAAACCCTTGAAATGGTTAGTGGATGCATATGATGCTTCATGATGTCCATGATGTTATGCACAAGTATATATGTACAAACAATTCACACAAGTTCCTAGTTTTAGGCTTGCATGGGGTTTCATAGGTAAGTACCCTCTTGAAGTTTAGTTGGCTCAACCTGTCCTATAAATAGTAATCGGGTTCTAAGGAGCTCAATATCACTAGATTGTTTTCTGTGTTCATTGTTTCAGTTTAGCCACTTTACTGGCGACCAAAATATTCCAAGAAAACAACCCTCAATGAGTGTAGTATCGAGTATCTACCAACTTCGGACTGCACCAAAGCCGGTCATCTCACTACATCCTAAAAGGCCAAGTTGGTCAAGTAAAGGTTCTAAAAGTCCATTAGTGCTTCATGACATCACTCAGCGGCCCCGTATTCTCTTTGATTGACTCAAATGCTACCGGTACCCACAAATATGTCGCACTAATATAGCTATTGCTTAGACCATGTCGATATACCCCGCACGGTTTCCACAATGTATTGCTATTTACCTATGAATGTTTCCCAAATTCGGGTAGAGGATTCAAACCCAAACAATAGAACCAAAGTGTAAAGCATACAAGTCAAACAAGATAAGCATGTAAAGGTGATCTAAACCCTAAGGTAACTCCACTTTTAGAATTTTCCCTAGCAGAGTCGCCAGTTATGTGATACGGTGGGAGAACTGACTTGAGGTTTTGCATTTGTGTTCGCAAATGTTTCGGTTTAGCAAGAGTCGCCACCGACTTTTATTTTATCCAAAAGGAAAGGTAAAAAAGCACAGGAAAGACCTTTGAGATTGTTTTTGAGTTAGGGGGGTAGATTATGAAAAGGGAAGGTGCTAGCACCCTTTTCATCCATGGTTTTCCATGGGCTCTTAGTTACTTGTTTAGATCACTTGCTTTTGCTTTTCAATTGTTTGAAATGGTACTTTGTGTGTTTTTTGAAAGTATTTTGAAAAGAGGCCATCGTTTTGGCAATCTTTGTAATGATTATCGTTCGTAAGAATGTATACAAAGATGTTTGTCTTTTGAAAAATGTTTCAATGTTTTGAAAGTTGTTTGGAAATTGTTTTGAAATTGTGTTGTGTGTTTGAAAATAGCAAGGATGGTTTGCATATTTGATCAAGTAACTAGAAGCATCTACCTACTCAAAAGTCTTTCCTACACATTTTTCTTCCTTTGATATTGTTGTTTTACCATTGTATTTGGTAAATAACCCTATCTTTGGATGTTAAACGGGACGGACGTGGGTCACCGTATGATCATGATAGCAATAGTGCCAATAGTGCCAAGTATCTTAGCAAGTTTTAGGGACCAAGATTATCTTTGTTTAGGAAACCAAGATAGCGTCATCGAGGGACTATGATCTTTTGTTTTGTTTTGTTTTGCCAAGATACCTAGCAAGCATACCATGGCCATTTTTAAGGCAACAAAGTGGATGAAACCCTAGGGGTGCTTGTGTGCAAGGTGTTTTCATTTTCATGCATTTTTGTCTTGTATTAAGTCATGCTATTTGTTTGATTTTTGGTCTTTCGCATACAAAACCCTAATTTACTATCATGGTATATGAAAGCAATAAAATGCGTAAAGTAAATCTAGACTATTACAACAATATTATGGGAAGGGGGGTACAAGTTTGAATGGGGAATATTGCTCAAAATAAAACCCTAGTTTACTATTACAACCCAATTGAATTTATTGTGCAAATAAATAAATAAACAAGTATTTAAATATGCAATTAAATGTGTGTATGCAAAAATGTTTTTTGTATTAATTTTATGTATGTAAAAATAAGTTTACTTACGTCTTAAAAATAAGAAAAAGATAAAATGATTATTTTTGAAAGGGTGAAAACCCTAATTTTGTTTAAAAGAAATATATTGTTTTCTAATTATTTATTGTCCATTTTTGTTTAAGAAAAAATAATAATAATATATACAAAATGTTAAAAAATTGAAATATGTATGAAAATATTATTTTAAGTGTATAAATAATAAAAATAAAAATATATAATATTTTTATATTATTTACAAGTTTTATTTAAGAAAATAAAGTATAAAATCCTAACAAACTATTTATTATGCAAAAAAATAAAATAAAAAAAATATGATAAAATGCAAAAAATAAAGAAAATATTTTTTGTGATTTTAAATGTTCAGAAAATATAAATTGTACAAGAAAATATAAAAAATAAAAGAAAATGATCAAGGGGGTGCAAAAGCAAAATGGAGGGTGTGAATAGAAACAGGCCCAAGGCGCCCAGGCCCAAGCCAACTTCATCCATGTCCTTCAGCCAAACGACCAAACACACGCGTTCTTCCTTTCAAATCTGTTCTTGCTATTCTTTGCATAAAATCAAAAACTTATAACATGAAAAATGTAGCTCATGATGACACGATTCCAATGATATAAAGAACATGACTTAACTCTCAAAGATCGGAGAGAATTTTAATGGCCTTAATTTCTGACCTAGTTTTTTCAGCAACTTCAACAATCAAATACTCCTAGCTCAGTTAATATAAATGGAAACTAAGCATATGTACAGCTCAAGCATGTTAAAGACTACATTTTTGCTTTACAAACCTAAGCTTAAGGATGCCTAAATAGAGAGATAGAAAATTGACAAATACCTTGTTCAGTTGAGTTTGGATATGGCAATGTGGGACCTTTGAGTGATGCCTGAAGGTCGTGTAAGCTTGCTTGAAGTTCCCTCAAGCTTTTCCAATGCTCAGCTTGCCTTGTAGATGCCTGAATCTCTTTGTAGAAGTCAACCCGCAAACTCAAAAAGTGAAAATGGTGAAGTGTGAAACCAAGCTCACAGTTGCAAGACAAGGTCCTGGACAGTTTAGGTGTGATGTATGGAATGTGTTTGAAGTGGTTCCAAGCAAAACGCACGAGGCAATATGGAAATGGCTAGTGATTTGCAGAGGTTGCCCTGTTTGGGAAGAAAAATGGGATTTTTGTGTTTTAGGGTGTTTGAGAAGTTGGCAATTCGTGCTTTTGGCTTGCAACAATGTTCTGAGGTTGTTTGAAATGGTACAAAGTCTTGGTTTTATCAGATGCACAAGCTTGCTTGACTTTTGCAAGTTTGCTTGCTTTTGAAGAAAAGGTGAGATGACAATGCCCAAAGCATGTACAGGCTTGTTCCTTAGCTACACATAGTTGGTGAACTTTTCCTGATAATTGTGGATCTTGTTTGCAAAAATATATTAGGTTCATGGCTCAAGATAAACAAAGTTGTAAAAGCAAGCTTTATGAAAATGGTATTATGAACTTTATGCCATAAATGGATTAATTCATTGTGCAAAGCTTCAAAGATCAGAATAACACCTTTATCCATTGTATTTGCATTAAATTTAGGAGTGTATAAGGGATTAGGACCTGTAAAACCAAGTACAGGCATGCTTAGAACATATTTGCAACTTGAACCATTGTGAAAAATGCCTTGGACAAAAGTGAGAAATTGTCATTTTCTTTTCTTAGATTCTCCCTAACCATAAAGGATCTTGGAGAGTTCTTGGATATTTTGGAAAGCCTGTAACATTCTCTACAATCCATCTTTGAAATTCATTTTGAGATTCCTCTTGGAACTAGGTGAAAAGTTGCCATGAAGTTAGGTTAAAAATCTGCCTAAACTAGGGCAAAATTTCACTAAGTTAAAAAGTTTATGGACCCTTATTCACAAAATCATAACTTGAGATCCAAGTATCTTTTGGGAAAACTTTGTGAATCAAATTTATAGATTTTGTGGAGTAATAAAACTTTCATGTTGGAAGTTTTCTTTGAATCCAATTGCATCATGGTGAAAAAGTTGGGAAACAATGGGAAAAAATAAGAAATTTTCATAACTTAGAAAAATTCTAAGTTATGAAAAATTTCAAACTTAAACCCTAATTTCCAAATTTAAGTTTCTTGGTGAAAAAGTTTCATGTTTTGACATATCTTGATGAAATATGACCCTTGGCACTTGATTTTGACCAAAAAGTCAAAGTTTGACTTTTCAGTGTACAGTTGATTTTTGATCAGTTGACTGGAAAATTCATCTGTCAATCCAATGCATTTGAGGTCTTTTGAACCTTGTGATTAGGTCAAGATGGTGCCATTGAGTCCTTGAGATCATGCCTGAACCCAATTTGCCATTGGCTAGGTGAAAAATCAGAAATTGCCTTTCCTCAATCAAAACCCTTAAAATGACCATTTTGCCCTTTTGAAGATCTGATCAAATTTCTTGAGGAGTTGTGGTCCAAACTTGATCAAATGGTTCATATGAGTCTATAATGTTGATGTGGATCAAAAATTATGAGGTTTGACTGTAAATTGGCTATGGTTGACTTTTTTTCCCCAATACAGCTGATTTTTAGGTCAACTATCCAATTGACTGGGCAAAAAGTGATTCAAAGCTTGAAACTTGGTATGAGCAATCTTAGGAGTCCAATATGAAGTATGAAAGTCACGTGAGGCATTGGAAGTCCAAAAATCCCTATGCAAACTCAAACCCTAGTTTCAGGTTATTAGTGCAAGAAGAGGTCTTGAGTTGAGTAAACCCTAATCTGGTCTTGAATCCAAGAAGTCTTGTGAGGAGAATCTTGATAAAATGAGAGGGAAAATTTTGGGGTACAACACCTTTCTCTCTTGAGTAACAACATTTGTGTCTCCTACTTTCTTTTTATCAAACCCATATGGCGGTTTATTTGTACTGCTGGAATTTTCACTTCTTGTCTAGCGACCCTCTCTTACAGCTTCTTCCAAACGAACGCCCATGCTCACCATTTTGGTAAAATCACTAGGCGTGCTGGAAACATTATTTTATAATAGAAAGCACCTAGAGTCTTCAGAAAAATCTTTGTCATCTCTTTCTCTTCCATTGGAGGAATCACCTGGGCGGCTACTTCACGCCATCTCTGTGCATATTCCTTAAATGACTTTTTGTCCTTCTGGACCATTGCCCTGAGTTGATCATGGTCAGGTTCCATGTCCACATTATACTGGTGCTGTCTAATAAGCGCTTCACCCAGGTCATTGAAAGTATGAACATTGGCACTATCCAGGCTCATTTACCATTTCAATGTTGCACCAGTCAAATTGTCTTGGAAGAAATGAATTAACACGCGTTGATCATCGGTGTGAGTAGACATCCTTCTCATATACATCACTAAGTGAGCACGAGGACAAGTATTTCCCTTGTACTTCTCGAATTCTGGTACTTTGAACTTTGCAGGTATTTTCACATTTGGAACCAAACACGGACCATTCACATTCTGCCCAAACAATTATTTTCCTCTGTGGGCCTTCAACTCTTTCTGCATCTTATCAAACTGATCTTGAAAATCTTCCATTTGATCATAGGCACCCAATCTTTCACTTGGTGGAGAAATAGGGCGATAAACTTCATCATTAGCAAATGGCACAGCATTCACCGAAGGAGGTGCAGCATGGTGAATCTCATTTCTAATAGCAGGAGTAATATGCACCATAGGAGGTACAGGAGTAGCAGCAGCTTGCACAACTAGAGCAGCTTGAGTGTCAAGATTGTAACATTCTAGCATGAAGTTCTCTGGCATTCCCCATCGATAACCCTGAGGCATACTATTTTGAACGACAGTACCTGGAGTAATAGAAACGAGAAATTTTGGAGCTTCGGAAGTAATTGTTGTCTGTTGAGGTTGAGCAAGTGGTGGCTGATTCTGAACAGCCACCAACGATCCCATCAAAGTAGTGAGATTGTCCATACCAGCCTTCAGAGCAGTAACTTCTTCACTCAACTCGTGATTCTGTTGTTCTAGATTATCCATCTTCCTTCTGAAATTGGCCAGAGTATTGTACTAGTGAGACAGCTTGCTGAATGAAGTAAAGAAGCACAGTAAGACACCTGGATATGAACAAAAATTCAAGAAGTATGTACGATATGATGCATGATATACAATGTGCATGATTTATTTTATTATTAATATTTCAAGGAATTCAAATATTTATAGACAATTTGCAAATATTAAAGTACTAACACATTTGAAATACTGAAAATCTCATTATAATAACTTCAAAACGGATTACAACTTTTAGTACATGTTTCAATAATCCCAAGTACAACATAAGATAAAAATATAAGACCCTAAGAAAGAAAAGTTGATGAAGATCACTCCACACACTGACGTTTCCCTGTGAGACTTACAATCTGAGCCTTCAACCGCTTATTCTCTTCTTCATACCTATTGGCGACCTCTTTCTAATCACCAGAGTCGGTAAGTGAGCAACTAGGTCCTGACTGAGCTCTAGAGGAAAATAAATCTGCTTTCCTCTCCATCATCTCTATAGCATGACCCTCAAGAATCTCGATCAGGTCATCTTTCTCTTTCAAGTCTTCTCGGTAGGACACCTCTAAAGTCTGATACTTATTCTTCCAAGCCTCCTTTTCCTGCTTCATCCTGACTAGGGAAAGTTGAAGCTCTTTCACATCATCTAATAGGGGAGGAGTGGTCTTTAAAAACATATCAGGCATGGGTGCTTCACGGGAATACGTCATCTTCAACTGGATGGCTCTTGCTTGAACCCACTGAAGATAAGGCTCCAAAGAAACAACCCCTCTAGGTCCCAAGTCCTTCCTACTCTTCCTATGAATATGACGCCAAGCCTTTGCAATCTCCTCTTTAGCTTCCTTATGAATCTCTCCCTCTTTAAGGAAGAAACCACTCAGATGAATACTATTTGGCTTATTCCTCATAGGATATCCAAGCTGGCGTCGTGCAAGAACGAGATTATAGTTAATTCCTCCCTTTGTACAAAGAAGAGTTACATTGGGGAAACTACCACAACTATCAACAATATTTACATCATGGTAACCTGATGGTACCAAACAATATATGAATGAGTGAGGGCCATAATCTTCAGAGCCCAACGAGGTTCCTTCCTGACATCCCAGAAAGCATCAGACCGAGGCAAGTGAAAAATAAACCACTGATACAACAAATGCGTGCATCCAATGATCATCCCTCCATGGTAAGAATCTTGAATATGAATAGAGTAATAGGCATCACCAAATAATGTAGGGACTGGATTCCCAATCATAAAGATTCTAACGGCATTGATATCCACAAATTTGTCGACATTAGGGAATAAGAACAATCCATAAGCAAGTAGAGAAAAGATGACCTCAAGAGCAACGGTACTCTTCATCCTAGAAAAGTAGCAAGCTTTCTCTAATAAAAATTGAGCGGGTAATCCTCCAATCCCTCCTTTGGTAGTCATGTGGACTTCAACCTCAGACTTCCCCAAATGGATCAAAGCAGCAATCTCATGGGATTTTGGCTCCCCCTCCAAACAAGTAAAAGGAACATGATCGATAATAGGTAAACCTAATAGATAAGAATACTCTTACAATGTAGGCATCAACTGATAATCAGGGAAAGTAAAGCATCAATACATTGGATCATAGAACTGGTCCAAAGTCTAGATAATACCCTCCTTCATCATGAGCTTCATAAACGAAATGATGGACCCATACTTTCTCTGAAAATTTGTAGAGCTCTCTATCTCGAGAATCAGACTCATCAACTCATATATCTTGGGATCTTTGAAACTGTACATCTTAGTCTTTATTTTTCCAAAATCCATAGTAAAAAAGTACCTGAGATATTCACAATGAGTCAACTTTTAAGTCCCTTGAAACATAATGTTTTTAACGGATGCTCATGGGTGCATGAATGCATGATACAACAATCACACACAAGATCACAAACATAGGGTTCATAGGTTCAACGTCACAAGCATGAGGTCGAACGAATTACCCACAAGGTATGATCTAAAAGTTTATCACCTGCCGAACAAGGTTCTATGAGGTTCCCAGAGTCTACATCCTTCTTTCGGATATTACCAACATCCCAATTGACTCGATAATTAGCAATATTCTCAAGAAAAACTCGTCCGAGCATAGTATCTCTTGACAACCATTTCCGGATTACTCCGTCATAGATTCCACACTATACCTAAAAGGCCAAGATGGGTTTAAGGTTCTACGGTCTTCAAATTCAGCAGGCTCCCAGGTCGAAAGCAGCACGTCTTCCTGATTACTCGGTAAATGACACTACAGTCAAAGGGGCCTCCACTGAGTGAGGGGTCTCATGTCTCCTTTTTGGGATTACTCCCTTAAAGTTAACATGACTATACCGCCTGCCCTATCTTAAGTTTACCCAAGTCCGGGTATAGGACTTATGAGAAATCACTAAGCACCCTGAAAACCAGGAAAGTCCAGAAAAGCATATATATAACACATAATATACAAACAATAATAGCACATACATAAAAAAAACAAAGATAGGCTCAACCCACTTAGGGATAGACCAGCAATAGGTCGATCTTTCCCCAGTGAAGTCGCCATTTTTTCTATAGCGGTAGAAATGTTAAGACTAAGCCATTAGATTGACTTGACTCACACAGATCAAAATAAAAAACGCCACTGTGATTTATTGTTTCCAAAGGAATGGGAAAAGAGTGAATAAACCAAAAGAGGGGGAAAGAATCAAAGTTTGGGGGTTTGTTATGCAAAGGGAAGATATTATCACCGTAATCCGCAGGAACCTCTTTGAAAATCTGTGTATTTTGGCTATAGGTGTTGTATACAAAAATAGATTGTGGGGATGAGAAAAGAAGTATTTTATAATTTTTGCACCCTCCGCGGTTGCGAACCTTTAGTGTCTACGTACCACCTTCTATGCAATAGGGTATCAGGGTACTTGTAGTTTACCTTTTAAAACACAAGTGTGTTGGGTAATTTTAAGAGACGCGACATTATCGTCTTATCCGAGTGGAAAACATACTTACTACCCACGATTATGAGAAAGGAGAATTTGTGTCATCTCAAAGTGGAGGATATAGCTTGGATTTTAAAATCAACAAAGCCTCACTCAACACCCAAGTGGAAAATATCTCACTTTACTACATATCGTAGAAGTATAGTAGCTCGCATCACTACAAGGATTGACAAGAGTCTAATCTTTGAAGAAAAAGTTTTAAGGTAAAAAGCCAAAGTGGCAAAACGGTTTGAATGAGATTGATTGACTTTTAGTCTTCTCACAAAAATGTCAAAGTATTGTTAAATTGTTTAAAGTTTGATTAAGATAATATTTTTAAAATGCATGGACCTAAGTCCAAGATTATTACGAAAGTGGTTCAGTTCAAAAACAAGAAGATTTTTCAAAAGGAGGGAGGATTTTTTTTGAAATTAAAGAAGATGGGAGGAGATGAAGGGACTATCCTAAAGCATGAGGTAAAAGCTAGGGAAAAGAATCGTCTAACCAACAAGAAGCCAACACTTGACATAATGAGTCAATGTAGAATTCCCATCCTTTGGATTTGAAACCAAATAAGCAAAGATAATAAACCTCTTAAGAAAACCAAGCTTCAATTGCATTAAATCTTCACAAAAATTGGGCTGAGTAACGACTGTATACAGATGAATTTCTGATCACAGACAAAGCATGTAATCACAATAACCTGCACACAAAGCAAACAAACAACCCAATGTCTTGGGATAAACCCCAAAAGCTTCAGAAAAAATAACAGTTGAGGTCACAAGGTCTCAAGGTAGGTCAAGGTCTCTGATCCTAAGTCCAAGAAGTCCACTACTCAATAATGCCAAGGATAGTAACCAAATAGTCCAAGTAACATTAAAGTTTTTATGGTTCAAGTTGATTATTAAGTACCTTCAAAAATAAATGAAAAGCTCAAGTGAGCAAACTAAAAATGACATAAAAGTAAATGCTCAAGTGAGCAAAGATGAAAATAGCATGAAATCTAAATGTTAAACTAAATGTGCTTAAAGTAAAGAGCATAAAGTAAAGTCAATTGTTATAAATTAGAGGTTAGTTGAATGACCATCTTGAACTTGCATTTGAAACTCATTAGAATATTGATAAATCAAAGCCTCTCAATAACAATTTTCATTTGCTTTTTGTCAAGTATATCATTCATTTAAAATTCTCAAGGCAACCATAAATGATCAATGATGTTTAAGTGGTTCACTTTGACCAAAGTTTATGAGGATTCATTAGAGGATTGGTAAGACCAAAGCCTCCTGACAATGAATCTCAAGGTTATTGGATCAAACGATTCAAATTAACATACTTCGGCTTACAAACATGGGTTTGGGCCATGAATGATCATTTCTTGAATCAAGACAAAATTTAGCACTATGTTAAACAATCGTAAGTGGACTTATATAGAAGTCACGCCTATTTTGAGATCGGTCAATAGAAATCTATGTACCATGTGTTTGGAGAAATAATATGTAGATTATTTTCCAACAACATGTAGCACAAGTGAGAAGAGAATAAGATGAAGAGGGATGAAATAAGAATTAAACCACATTTGAACCAAAAACTTAATCATGCCATCATTAAAATCATCCATCCATTTTGGTGGAGTTAAACTCAAAACCCAAGATCCAATGATGTTAATGAAGCTCATGATCAAAATATCATAGTTCAAGATCAGCCAGAATATATACAAAAATAAAATAGTATTTAAAAATAAAGAAAATATCTTTTAAAATGGTTTTAAATGAAAATAAAAGGGAAAAATAGCAACTATATTCAAAACAATCAAGAAAAGTTCAACGAGACCATAGAAAAATCAGAAATTAGCTCAAATATTTTTATAAAACTTTTGGTATTTTTTTAAAATCAGAAACTATTTTTAAAATTAAAAGAAATAGGAAAAATAAACCAAAAATTGTGAAAAATAGTAAAGTCAGAAATAAAAATAAAATGAGGTCACCAATATTTGTCAAGAGGTCATTGGATCCTTCCATATGTCAGAATTTAAAAATTAAGAAAAGTATTTTTAAACAATTAAAAAAATTCAAATAAAGTGAAAATATATAAAAAAAAATATCAAAGCAAAAAATAAAATTGTGAAAAAATAATAATCAGAGAGAGAAAAATCAAAAGTATTTTTAAGAATTTTTCAGATTTTTTGAAGTTAAAATGAATTTTTTATGAATTTTTAAAGTTTAAGTCAATTAAAATCAAAATCAAAAAATAAAAATATCAAATCAAAAAAATATGGGCCATCTGATCATTGTCAAAGCGCGTTAGTAAACAGATCCAGTGAATCTGGCGCGCTGTGCATGTTATGGACTTTATTGAATTTCACACTGAATCAATCTTTATTAAATAAAAACTTAAATGTGGCACGTTGGATGAAGTCTAACTTACTAAAGTAATCAGATTCAAGGACTCCTGAGACGCGCGCACGGTAAACCAGATGTATTGGATAGAATTCAAAAAATCATATGTCACGCTTTCATTGGCTGAAGCACGACACGTAGGTCGTCTTCAAACTCCAGACGCCCTAGATTGGGATTCTTCAAACTGTAAAATTCGAGGACCATAATGGTACCATTAACTTCGTCTCTTCAAGACAATTCTAATGGTACCCTCGCTCCAAATTTATATAAACTGTGCAAGGCTAAATTTAAAGAAAACCAGAAAAAAAATAGCGAGCACGAAAATCCCAAGTATCTCCCTCAATTCTCAATGAAAATGCAAACCGTAAGAAGTGTGAGAATCATAAGGATGAATAGATTAGAATATGACTTTATTTGGTTCAATTTAATGGAGAATTCTACCTGAACGAAGTAGCTGAAAATTATTATGAAACTGGACTTGGTTAGAACGATTTAGGACACCTCAAGGCTTGATTCTTCTTCTGTTAGCTTCAAAGAAGTTTAAGGATGAAGGATCAATGGAGAAATTGGATTGAAAAGTAGGAAAAGTAGGAATTCGAAAAATCAGAAAAGTGAGTTATGCATGGAGTTTAGTAGGGTAATTTTGGCTGTTCAAGCTTGAGAAAATAAATGAGGTATGATCCTCTATTTATAGGGACACTGATGGAATGCTTAAGCGTGTGAAATGATGAAGTTTGGAGGGAAATCGTGTGAAATTGAAAACTTGAAAAGTGTGACTTCTATTTTGCTCAAAACTCAACCAAAGCTTGTGTTTCAATGTGGTAATCACTTCTGGAAGTTCACTAAACATGGTTAGAAGTAAAAAAGCACGAAAATTTTGTGTTTAGAGGCCAAATCAAGCATTTCAAATTCTGACTTTGAAGAAAACTTCAGTTTCAAGGTACCATCTTTGAATCAATAGTGCGCACGATTTAGGTAACCTTAGGACTTGATTTTTGATGCATTAGAAAGATGATATCACAAACTTTACAATGTGCAAAGAATGGAATCAAATGGATGCTTGAGCTGAAAGTTGTGATGAGTCAAAGTTGAGAAAAAGATGCTGACTTTTTGTACTTAGAAAAGTTCTAAGTTTCTTCAAAATGACCTATAACATTTTGCATCCAAACATGGCCTTCCATTTAAAATATGCTCTTGACCAAAAAAGATGGCATAAAGTAGATCTCTTGAATGGCATTTTGAGACTTGAACTATTTAAAAACTCCAAAAATTGAGAAAGTTATGACTTTGTGAAGTTGGTGAAAATTCATGAGATGACCTATAATCTTTTTCATCCTTAGGGCATCTTCCATCCATTTTCAAGCTTTGCACATAAAAGAAGAGTTGAAGTTCACACCTTTAAGATCATTATGGAAAAAAATTAGGATTAAGGAGATAAAAATTGACTAAGTTATGGTCTTTTTAAGTCACATAATGGATTTTGATGGCCTATCTAGAGGAATTGTAATCTTTCTTCATTATTACGTATCTTCCACACAAAAGTTTCTTGATAATTTTGAAGTGATTTATTTATAACCCTTTGAAGAGAAGCATGTTTTTGGAATCACTCAAAAATACCAAAATATGAGCAAGATATATCCCTTTGAAATTCAAAACCCTAGCCCCTAGAGCAACAAAATTCCTTGGAAACTCTTCTCAATTTTGACAAACCTTCTTGCACAAATACTTTTGTCTTGTAAATAAAATTTGTTAAGGATGATAATAAGTAACCATGGAAACCATAACCACTTCCAAATATTGATAATTTAGGGAGATATGCACTTGTGACCAAGAAATCCAAAACTTGTCCAATTAAGTCAAACTTCTTCCATCAACCCTTATATCTTTGGACTATCTTTGACAACTTGAGGCATGATGGATCATAATAGACTTTTCATGATATTAATTCAACACATATTCAATGATGAATCTTGAATCTCAATGAATCTTTGTTGAAGAAGGCATGGAAATAAACTCATGAACCTGTAGATCAACTTGATTGAATGTGTTGTGCTTTAACCTATAATATCAACAATTAGGGAAAACATTCATTGTATTTATTAGTTAAAATTTAATCAATACAAAACATATATGATCACAAAATACAAGTCAAGGTGCTTGGTGATTTCCCATGAGCAAAGCTAAAGATAAGGAGAAGAACTAAACCCTAGTATGATCTTGTTGTGATTGAGTTGATATGATATGATAGAGGAATCTTAGGGGGGGAAATTATGGTACAACACCTTGGATCTGCTTATTTGCATGCACAATCATAAACATTACACGGAATCTTAGGGCCAAAAATAGGGTTTGTTTTATATTTAAGTATCTCTAATCGCGTCGACACGAATATTTTAACCTTTGTATCTTCAATCATAACAAGATCACACTAGGGTTTGGTTCTTCTCCTTATCTTTAGCTTTGCTCATGGGGAATCACCAAGCACCTTGACTTGTATATTGTGATCATCTATTTTTTGTATTGATTAACCCTTAATTAATAAATAAAATGAATGTTTTCCCTAATTGGTGATATTATAGGTGAAAGCACAACACATTCCATCAAGTGGATCTACAGGTTCATGAATTTATTTCCATGCCTTCTTCAACAAACTTTATTGAGATTCAAGTTTCATCATTTAATAAGCTTTAAAGTAGTATCATGATAAAGTATATTATGATTCATCATGCCTCAATTTGTCAATGAAAGTCAAAGGATGCAAAAGTTGATTGAAGAGGTTTGACCTAATTGGATAAGTCGTTGATTTATTGATCATATGTGCATATTTACCTCAATTATTAATATTTGGAAGTGTTTATGGTTTGCATGGTTTCTCATTATCATCCACAAAAACTTCTATTTACAAGACAAAGGTATTTGTGTAAGAAATTTTGTCAAAATTGAAAAGGGTTTCTAAGGCATTTTGTTGCTCTAGGAGCTAGGGTGTTGAACTTCTAAGGGCTATATCTTGCTCATCTTTTGGTATTTTTTAGTGATTCCAAAGGCATGCTCCTCTTTAAGGGGTTGTCAATAAATCACTTCAAATGTTTCAAGAAGCTTTTATGTGGAAGATGCCTAATGATTGAGAAAGATTACAAGTCCTCTAGATAGGCCATCAAATTCCCTTATGTGACCTCAAAAGATCATAACTTGGTCAATTTGTATCTACTTGAGCCCATTAGTTTTCCACAATGATCTTAAAGATGTGAACTTAAACCCTTCTTTTATGTGCAAAGCATGAAAATGGATGGAAGATGTCTTAAGGACTCAAAAGATTATAGGTCATCTCATGAATTTTCACCAACTTCACAAAGTCATAAATTTCTCAATTTTTGGAGATTTTAAATGGTTCAAGTCTCAAAATGTTATCCAAGGGGTCTACTTCATTCCATATTTTTTGGTCAAGAGAAAATTTTAAATGGAAGGTCATGTTTGGATACAAGACATTATAGGTCATTTTTGAAGAAAAACTTAGAATTTTTCTAAGTACAAAAACTCAGCATCTTTTTCTCAACTTTGACTCATCACAATTTTCATCTCAAGCATCCATTTGATTCCATTCTTTTCACATTGTAAAGTTTGTGATGTCATCTTTCGAACACATCAAGAATCAAGTCATAAAGCTTCCTGAATTATGCACACCATGATTTCTAAGTTGGCACCTTGGAATTGAAGTTTCTCAAACAGTCAGAATGCCATTTCCATAATTTGACTTCTAATCACCAAATTTTTGCGTGTTTTCTACTTAAACGTGATTAGCATAAGCATGTGGATGATTTAGATTGTCAAAATGTGTTATTTAGATGAGTTTTGGTGCACATGTGATCACACTTATTTCATGAAAACAGGTGTGCACGATTTCCCTCCAAATTGCGTCATTCACCCCTCCTCTTGATTCAATTCACTTCTCATATAAATACAGCCTCTATCCCACTCATTTCGACAAGGTTAGATAGCCAGAATCACCATGCCAAACTCTCTCTTGAATCCATTTTTCTGCAACTTCGAATTTAGTTTTACAGCATTCCTCAATCCATTTTCTTTGTCAATTCTTCATCCTTGAACTTCACTGAAGCTAATAGAAGAAGAACCAAGCTCTAAGACTTCCTAAATTATGCTAGCCAAGTCAATTTTCAGAGCTCTGAATTTGAACTTTAATAGGTAGATTCCTTTACCAATTCTCACAAACTTTGGTACTGTAATGATGCTCTCATCATTTTGACTCTAGTCACAACATTTGTTTTCAACTGGAAGTGAGTTTTCGCCATGAATTTTCAAATACCTTTTCAAATCTTTCCTTCCAAAATGACTGAGCTACACCTTACATAAATTTTTCGCGAGGGTACCATTAGAATCGTCTTGAAGAGACGAAGTGAATGGTATCGGTCTCGAACTCTAATTTTTCCATTTCAGAGATATGTAATTTGCGTGGCTGGTGGTTGAAGATGACCAACGTGTCATCTCTCAACCAATGATATTGTGCCATTTGTTTTTTTTATTCTGATTTTAATAAATAATTCGGTGTTTTATTCACTAATGTCCATGATATGCACAGCACGTCAGATCCCTTGGATCTGATTACTAACGCGTTTTGACATTGATCCAATGGTCTACATCTTTTTGGTTTTTATTTTATTTTCTGATTTTATATTTTATTTGTTTTAAACTTCAAAAAATTCATTTTAACTTCAAAAATTCTAAAAAAAATTCTTAAAAATACTTTTGCTTTTTCTCTTTCTGATTATTATTTTTTCACAATTTTATTTTGTGTTTTGATATTTTTTATATTTTTTCACTTTATTTGAGTTGATTTAAATATTTAAAAATATTTTTCTTAATTTTTAAATTATGAAAAAAATATGGAAGGATCCAATGACCTCTTGACAAATATTGGTGCCTCATTTTCTTTTTATTTCTGAATTTACTATTTTTAACAATTTATGGTATATTTTGTCTATTTCTTTTAATTTTAAAAATAGTTTCTGACTTTAAAAAATTACCAAAAAATTTATAAAAATATTTGAGCTTATTTCTAATTTTTTCTATGGTCTCATTTAATTTTTCTTGGATGTTTTGAATATAGTTGTTATTTTCCCCTTTTATTTTCATTTAAAACCATTTAAAAAAATCTGTTTTTCTTTATTTTTAAATACAATTTTATTTTTGTATATATTCTGACTGATCTTGAACTATGAAATTTTGATCATGAACTTCATTAACATCATTAGATCTTGGGTGTTGAGTTCAACTCCACCAAAATGGATGAATGATTTTAATGATAGCTTGATTAAAAAATTTTATCCAAATTTTGTTTATTCTTATCCCCTTCCTCTTCATCTTATCCCCTTCTTACTTGTACTCTATGTTGTTGGAGAATAATTTACATATCATTTCTCTAAACATATGGTACATAGATTGCTATTGACCAGTCTCAAAATAGGTGCGACTTCTATATAAGTCCACTTACGATTGCTTAACATAGCGCTAAATTTTGTCCCGGTTCGAGAAATGATCATTTGTGGCCTAAACCTATGTTTAAAAGCCCAAGTATGTTAATTTGAAACCTTTGATCCAATAATCTTGTGATTCATAGTTAGGAGGCTTTGGTCTTATCAATCCTCCAATGAATCTTTATAATCTTTGGTCGAGGTGAATCACTTAAACATCATTGATCATTGTTGCCTTGAGATCTTGAAATGAATGATATACTTGACAAAAAGTAAATGAAACTTGTTATTGAGAGGCTTTGGTTTTATCAATCCTCTAATAAGTTTCAAATACAAGTTTCAAGATGATCATTCAACTAACCTCTAATTACTAATTCATTAACATTTGACTTTTATCTCATGCCTTTATTTTATGCTTTTATTTTATGCCTTTACTTTATGCACCATTTTACTCTAGCATTTACATTTCATGCTATTTTCGTCTTTGCTCACTTGATCATTTACTTTTATGTCATTTTTATTTTTGCTCACTTGAGCTTTTCATTTCTTTTTGAAGATACCTAATAATCAACTTGAACCCTAAAAAACTTTAATGTTTCTTGGACTACTTGGTTACTATCCTTGGCATCATGGAGTGATGGACTTCTTGGACTTAGGATTAGAGACCTTGAACTACCTTGGGACCTTGTGATTTCTATGGTTATTTTGTCTGGAGTTCTTGGGGTTTACCCTAAGATATTGGGTTGCTTGTTTTCTTTGTATATAGGTTATTCTTATTATATGCTTTGTCAGTGATTGAGAGTTCATATGTATACAGTTGTTACTCTATCCAATTTTTGTGAAGACTTAATGCAATTGAAGCTTGGTTTTCTTAAGATGTTTATTATCTTTACTTGTTTGGTTTCAATCCAAAGGATGGGAATTATATATTGACTCATTGTGTCAAGTGTTGGCTTCTTGTTGGTTAGACGGTTCTTTTCTCTAACTCTTACTTTATGCTTTAGGATAGTCCCTTCATCTCCTCTCATCTTCTTTAATTTCAAAATCTTGTCGCTTCTTTTCAAAACTATTATTGTTTTCTAAACTTGAACCGCTTTCACAATAAACTAGGACTTATGTCCATGCATTTTCAAAAAATATTTTCTTAATTAAACTTTACCGAACTTAATAATACTTTGACAATTTATGTGAGAAGACTAAAAGTCAATCGATCTCATTCAAACTATTTTTCCACTTTGGCTTTTTATCTTAAAATTTTCTCAAAAGATTAGACTCTTGTCAATCTTTGTAGTGATGCGAACCACTATACTTCTACGATATGTAGTGAAGTGATATATTTTCCACTTGGTGTTCAGCGAGGCTTTTTTGAATTTAAAATCCAAGCCATATCCTCCACTTTGAGATGACGCAAATTCTCCTTTCTCATAATGGTGGGTAGTAAGTATGTTCTTCCACTCGGATAAGACGATGATGTCTCGTCTCTTAAAATTAACCAACACAATTGTGTTTTAAAAATTTTAAAGGTGAACTACGAGTACCCTGATCCCCTGTTGCACGGAAGGTGGCACGTAGACACTAAAGGTTCGCAACCACGGCGGGTGCAAAAATTATAAAAATACTTCTTTTCTCATCCCGACAATCTATTTTTATATACAACATTTATAGCCAAAATACACAAATTTTCAAAGAGGTTCATGCGGAGTACCATAGATGTTTAGGGTGCTAATACCTTCCCTTTGCATAACCAACCCCCGAACTTAGATTCTCTCCCCCTCTTTTGGGTTATTCGCTCTTTTCCCATTCCTTTGGAAATAATAAAGCGCGGTGGCGATTTTTATTTGATTTGTGTGAGTCATTTCAATCCAATGGCTTAGTCTTAACATTTCTACCGCTACAAAAAGGTCATTGGATCCTTCCATATTTTTTTCAAAATTTAAAATGGATAGAAAGTATATTTAAGCAATTAAATAAATCAAAAGAATGAGAAAAATCATAAAAGTATCAAATCATAAAATAAAATTATGAAAAAATAATAATCATAAATATAATATTGGAAAATAACTTTTTGAATTTTTTCATAATTTTTAAGTCAGAAATGAAATTTTTATGAATTTTTGAAGTTTAAGCAATTAAAACAAAAATCAGAAAATAAAATAATAAACCAAAAAAATTTGGAGCGTTTGATCATTGTGAAAACGCGTTAGTAAGCAGATCTAGGGGACCTGACTTGTTGTGCGTGTTATGATCTTTAATGGAAAACACACAAGATCATTAATTAAAAAACAGATTTGAAATAATGTGTGGCAAAATGTCATTGGTTGAGAGATGACACACTGGTCATCTTCAACCTCCAGACACATGCGAGTTGCAGGTTCTACAAACAATAAAATTGGAAGCTCATACGGGTGCTATTCGCTTCATCTCATCAAGACGAAGACAACCACACCTTCGTGAAAAATTTATATAACTTGTAGCTCACTCGATTTTAAGAAAAACAAAGGAAAATTTGAAAAAGTAATTTGAAAATAGATGATCAAAACTCAGTTACAGTTGAAAACAAATGATGCAACGAGCATCAGAGAGTCAAATGCTACATTGTAGAAACAAATTTGGAAGAATTGATGGAGAATTATACATGTTAAAGTTCGACTTCATATCTTAGAAAATAGAGCTCAAAGACTTGATTCAATGCATGGTTCTCTTTGTTCTTGAGTTGGTTAGCTTCACTGAATGATGATGAAGCTAACTGAGTGGAGATTTTGAGTGTTTGAAGGGTGAAAAGGAGAAAACGAAGTTCAAGCTCAAAAGTTCGTATGGGATCTTGGCAGGGCTTATTTGGCTCTCTAAAGCTTGGGAATTGAATTAAATATCATCCTCTATTTATAGCTGAGCATGTTGGAAACAAAAAGTGAGAGAAGTGATCAAGTATGAGGGGAATTCGTGTGCACCTGCATCATGAACTAAGGGTGACTTGCAAGTTGTCAAAACGCAACCATTCCTTGTGTTTTAATGTGCTAAACCTTTCATGAAAGTTATTTAATCATGTTTAAACATCAAACGCGTGACAAATTTATGTTTTGAGGCCACACTAATTAAAATCAAAGTTGACTTTGTTAAGAAACTTCAGTTCTAAGGTACCATCTTTGAATTCATGGTGCACACAATTCGGGAGGCTTTATGGGATGATTCTTGAAGCTTTTGAAAGATCGTATCATTATATTCACAATGTGCCGAGAAAAACTCCATTTGGTGATCTGAGTTTAAAGTTATGATCAATTGAAATCGTGAAAAACAAACAGATTTTTCTAAGTGTTGAACTTCAAAATGACCTATAATGTTCTTCAAAATTACATGACCTTCTACTCCAAATTTACTCTTGATCCTTGAAGATGAAATAAATTAGACCCTTTGGATTGAATTATGGAATTTAGATCATTCAAAAATCATAAAAAATGAAAGAGTTATGGTCTTCGAAAGATGATGAACAAATTTGGGGAAATTCACAAAAAGACCTGTTATATTTTCAATTCTTTATTGACTTTCCAAAAAATTCCAAGTCTTGCATATCAAACCAAAGTTGTAGTAGAATCCTCAAGTTTATTTTGAAAAAAGAATGAGCTAAATGAGATAAAAGATGACCAAGTTATGATCCTTTGAAGTCACACAAGAGAATTTGATGGCCATCCCAAAGGACTTGTGATCTTTCCCAATCATTAGTGAATACCAGTTCTGAAAGTAGTGACTTCTTCATGAAGTTCCCTGTTTTTCTATTCAATGTTCTCCATTCTTCTCTTGTAGTTAGCTCGAGTGTTGTATTAGTGTGACAACTTGTCTGAACCAAGTATGAAGACAAAGGAATGAGACTCCAGAAAACCCTTAGAAAGCAAGACCAAGTACAGAATGATGCATGATATGCAATGCAAATGATTGTTTATATTTTATCCAAGTTTCAAGGAATGTTAAGAAAGTTATAAACAAATTGCAAACATCATAAAGAACACATTTGAGAATAACTAAAAAATCTCATGTCATTAATAATGGAAGGATTGCAATCGAAGTACATAGTCTCAATAATCCTATACAAAAGAAATGGAAAGCTAAATCTAGGGTCCAAAGGAATCACATCTAAAGAAGACCCAACACTAGGTTGCAACATCTTCTTAAGCTTCCTGATCTTGACTTCATAATCCTTTTGCATCTAAGCTTTGTCCATCACCAGCTTATCAATGATACTTTTCCAGGAACCAGAAGTGGGAGGAATATCTGAATACTTATGAGATGACACAATACTAGAGGAAAAAAAATTCTCTTGAACTCTTCTCTTCTTGCTTTCTTGCTCTTCTTCACCCTTCTGGAAAAGTAGCTCATCTTTTTCCTTCAATTACTTATGCAGCTCTGATTCTCCATGTCTGAAATCTGATACTTGTTCTTCCAAGCATCCCTTTCTTGTTTCATCTAGGACAAATAAAATTTAAGTTCTTCTACATCGGTTAAAAGATTTAGAGAAGGATCTATAGCAGATAACATCAAAGGTTCCTGACGAGTATAAGGCATTTTGAGAGAAACTGCTCTAGCTTTCACCCATTAAATGTAAGGTTCCAAAGAAACACAATCTTTATTCCCTAACTCTTCTCTTCCTTTTATGTGAATGTTATGCCAAGCATTGATGATCTTCTGCTTGAGAACTTTATTATCATCACTTTCCTTAAAAAAGAAACCACTCAACATAATGTTGTTTGGTTTATCTTTCATAGGATATCCAAGTTGATGACACGCTAAAACCAAATTGTAGTTAGTCTCCCTTTTTACCAAGAAGAGGTTCATTAGGAAACTCACCACAACTGCCAATGATGTTCACACCATCATAAACATGGTTATACCAAACAATATCAGAGTGAGCAAGAGACATAATATTTTGCGACCATCTTAATCCATCTGTAAGATCCCAAAAAGAATCATATTGTGGCAAGTGCACAATAAACCACTTATATAACAAAGTTGCATAACAAATAATCGTTCCTCCATTCTTAGAATTTCTATGATAAATGGAATGATAAGCATCTCCTAGCAAGGTCGAAACTGGATTTCCAATCAGAAATATACGAATGACATTAATGTCAACAAAATTTTCAACATTAGGGAATAAGACCAATCCATAAATGAGTAAGGCAAGAATAGCTTCAAAAGCATCCCTACTACCCATACTACCAAAGGCAACAGCTTTCCCCATTAAGAATTTTGTAGGTAATCCAAGAATTCTAATCTGGACTGGGCCTACTGTTCACAGTGATTTCTGGTAAACAACCGCTAGTCTTCCAAACTATCGAATAAACTTAATTACTGTTATTCAATTTCTCTGGTAACTTGCAGGATCGACTAGGTTGATCCTATGGGACATAATTGTTTGGCTAAATCTAATTGTAAAACTGGTATTCATATTTAGGACTTCTAATTAAAGTGTTTCAAAGACATCCAATCCACTTCGATTACTACACGAAATGATTCGAAGGATAATTTCTATATGATATAAGGAATGTTCATTAGAAAAGTAAAAAGACTTAAGATTGGGTAAATGGCAGGATTAAGTGAGTGAATGTAAAAGTTGATGAATGTTTAAAGAATTCGAACATAAGAAAAGCGTTTAAATGCAGAAAGAAATAAATGACTCTGAATGTAAAAGCTTTAATGTAAAGGCATGAACGTAAAAATGTTTGAAGCACAAATGAAATGGAAATGAAAGACAAAACTGGAAAATATAAAGAGTTTTCATTGAATTGTAAATGTTGGTGTTATCATACGTATATCTTTCGAGCATTCGTTTCCCTATCCATGCGGTATTTTGAATGTTTACTGAATTTGTACAACAGATATGACACCCTGAAATCCTAACACTAAGACCTCTATTTATACTATTCCGACCATAACGGTCTTGCTATCAGAATCTGCCACGTTTGAAGCATGCAGAGCATTACTTCCCTCTAGCCTCCACGCATCCTCGAACGCTCCAATGCTTATGTATTTGAATTTCCAATATCCCACTCATGTTTGAATTTCAAACGCCTTGGAACCTTCGTTTCGAATTCGTTTCAAAGGTTATTTTCGAAAATAACCTTCACAAATATAATCTCATCATTATTTCGAAAATTCTTTAGACTTACACTCCACAACTATCATTCGAAACCTTGAACTTTAAGATTTCCATTCGAAAAAATAGTCTCTTCCATTCCAAACCATAAAACTTGCTTTATTCAAACAAAGCCCAATCATTTTATTTCGAATCACAATATCAAAATCTTCAGCCAACAAAATGCCCCTTTAAAATATGTATTTCAAACCCTTTGAGAAATACTTATTTTAAATAGATTCACAAGATTTTGATAGGTCTTTTGAAGAATCATGACATTTACTGTGCATGACTTTACCCACGTCAATCAAGACGCCTCTTTGATTACCTAACCGTCTTGGATCAGTTACCACAACATGGTGCGGTTTTAAAAATAATGATTACTATTAATCACACTCATTACCAACACTAGATCTTACGCCACCTCTCTCTGAATCCAACCAACGACTTCCACGTACCCCTAGTCTTATTTAGTGGGTTTTTACACTCACTCTTCCACACTCTCTATAAAACTCATCAGTTTAGTCTTTTCTTCTTTTTCTCCAAAATTCTGAAACCCCCCTCTTTTTTTTCACTAAACCCTAAAACTTCCAGCAATCTTAACAATGTCTTCATCAACATCATCACAATTGAAGAAATCATCAAAGAGGAAGAACAAAAACAACAACACGGAAACTGTCATGGAGAGCAAGGTGGGTACTTATCAGAATCAATTTGTGCTCAATCCTCAAGTGATCTCCAAAGAGAAAGAAATGTTGTATGCTTCTCAGGTATTAATCCCTACCATTGTTGCTGGAAAAAGGTTTGCCCTAATGGGTCCTTTAACCATTTTTGAAATTCTGAAAGATACTAGGAAAATATTTCCCGTTTGCTATAAATTCAAACCCCTATTCAACAAGATGGATGCCCCTAAGGCAGGAACTGAAGACATAAGCGAATCATCTGATTCGAAAACAACGGAAACTCCAGTCTCACCTCCAAAAGATCCTTTTATTTTAGATTACATCAAAAGCAATTTCAAACCATTTCGATCCTGCCCCACTTCAGATGTAGCATATCAAAACTGGCTCACTAAAGTAGAATCCAAAAAATCCCAGCAATGGGAAGAATTAGGAATTTATAATTTAATCAAACTGTCGAAACCAGGCTTTACTTACAGTCACCCATTGCTATTTGATTCATTGTACTTCTGGGACAGCACTTATAACACTTTCCATCTTCCGGGCGGAATGATAACACCCACCTTTTTTGATATAGCTGCCATCACTGGTCTTTCACCAGTGGGGGAAACTTATATTCCTGATAACAAAGAACATTCTAGCATCATTGACTTCGATGTCAAACTAGCTAGCTTTTCAAAATTCATCAGCCATTGTCATACTGAAGGGGATGATGTCTCAGACGTAGAACATATCGCTTTCCTTACCTTGTGGTTATCACGATATGTGTTCTGCAGCAGATCCTTGCAAGTTGCGAGTAGGTTCATTCCCCTAGCCAGGGATTTCTATGAAAATAGGAAAGTCTGCCTGAGTGAACTGCTACTTGTCGATCTTTATGAGAGCTTAAGGTCAGCAGTTTCTGGTTTAAAATTCCATGCTCCAAAGAACATTCTTCTGGCTGGACCCTTTTGGTTGCTTCAACTATGGCTTAATGCCATGTTTGAATCTTCTTTATCAACTGCTGATACTATCATCGAACAAGATCCAGAAATAGCCAACAGGATCATCGAAGGCACAAGGCTTCGAAAGCTTACTCCAAATGATGACAAGGATGATTTCAAAGTCCATTTTTCTAAATACATCATGATTTTCTCAAAAAGACACAAGTTCGAAGAGTCCATGGCACCTTTTGCTCAAAGGACTTGTGGACCATCATGGTTCACAACGTCTATCTTAGAAGCTGTCAAGAGCAGAGAGATGCAGGACATTTGGAAAGCGTTTCTTCTTCCTAGGCTAATTTCCTCAAGAATTACTCCAACAAAGAATCAGATTTTCCTCCTGGCTTATCAACCCAATTTCGTTTCTCGATAATTTGGCATGTGCCAATTAATTCCTGAACCTTTGTTCCAAACACAAAGTGCCATAACCTCAGGAAAAACGTTCAAAGCAAGAGAGGCCAAATTACAACAGGAGCAATATCAAGATTTTGCTCAGTTCGAGCTTTTACCTTTCGAGCCAACATACTTCACAGCAAAAGGATTTCTTGAATGGTGGACTAAGTTCTACCAGACATATATGTTTGACACACTCACCATTCAACAAAAGCTAACTGGAGCGTTCAATGTGCAGGTACACTCCAAGAAAGGTATGTTCACTCATGTCAAAGAAATTAGGGCTTTTCAAAATTATTTCGAAACCACTTATGATCCCACACACTTGGGAACCACTGTACATCGAGCGACCGAGACCTTGAAGGAAAAATTTAAAGAAAAAATTTCTGAGTTCAAACTTCCTTTAGGGTTGTCACCTGAGGATAGGTATAGGTTGGCACTCGAAATGCATCCACCTAAATTTCCTAGGTTGCCTACCTCAGAATTGGCTCTGGATTGGTTTCCTCCATACCCTTGGTGGTTTACTTGCAAAGAAATGTTCAAATACCAATCTCGAAAGAAACTAAAGCCATCTGAGACTGTGACATGGGCTCGTTACTGGCTTCATAATTTCCCAGGATATCTTCGCTATGACCTTCCTTCCATTTCGATTACATCTAATCAAGGCACAGGTGCGAATGCTTGGGAAAATTCCAATTGTATCCTAATTCCCTTATCCTTAACATTTTACCTTAATTGTTTCACTTTTCAGCCATTAGGATAAAAAACGTTACTTCAAAGCCCAAGGAAGGGAACACTTCTCACCAAGCTATTGAAGTTAGCGATGATGTAACTCCAACAATACCAACAACAACAACAACTACTACAACAACAACACCGGCAGCAGCAGACATTTCAATTCCAAAGGTAATCAACTAACCCTGTTGTTTCGAATAAACTGAAGTTTATGATTTAGATCTAACTTATGTTTAAACCTTTTCAGACTAGCAAACTTCCACCAACTACTCCTAAGAAAAGGAAACAAGGCCCCACTGAAAAGAACCTCAAGACTGGCGAAAATTCCCCAACAGCTTCTAAGAAGAAGCAAAAGAAAGAAAGCTCCAAAGGCCCTGAGCCTACTAACGTTCCTGGACTTGATTCCAAAGACGTTGCTCCCTCAACAACATCCAAAATTTCACCTTCGACCTCCAATGTAATATTGGAACATATTGACAGTAACATTTCTTCTGATAATCCACAGGTAATTCAAATTCGAATTCCTAACAAAAATAGTTATTCATACCTTGGTACATATTCTTAACTTTTCTTTGTTCATGCAGGATACTTCGAACACGAATCCTACTACTTCAACTCCTCCAACCGGGATCATTTCTCCAATCACTTCCTCTCTCCATGGGGACTCCAGCAACTTCGTGCAAAACAAAGGGTATTCCAACATGGTGGCCCTGACTGGGACTTCGGAGGCACACGATGATCAAGGCACCTCACCTCCTTTGAAGGAAGCAAACGAAGAATCACCCAACAAGTCTAAAGAAAATCCACAAGAAACTTTCCTTCTGAAATCTCCTCTTGGAATTCTTCAAGAGAGTCCAAAAATCACTCATGTTGAAAAGGACAAGACTGATTCTCCTCAAGAGAGTGAAGAAACTGCAGAAGAAAGATCTGGTGAAGATGAAACCCAAAGTGGTTCGGCTGAAGAAACGAAGTCTGATGCTAATAGCAGCGAGACCAATACTGTCGATGTGGTGGATCTGTGCAACAAAGGAGAAAGTAATGAGAAAGGCAAGGATGAAGATAATGGTGGTAAGACTAAAGAACCTATGGAGGTCGAAATGGACGTGACTCCTTTGAACATGGAACTTCCCCCAACTTCCCCGCCTCGACCGACTGAAGAGGAACTAGCTCTCCTAAAACACAATGACCCAATTGGGTACATGAAAACTAAATTGGCCCAAAAGGACATCCCTTTCACTAGGGTTGGCACTGGTTCAACTAACAACACATTGTCCCCAGATTCTAGAGCTATACTTCTTAACAAAGTCAGGAAAACAATCCTTGATGTAGACCTATTCGATGTTCTTAAAAAGGATAGCACTGCTTGCTATACCATGAAAGAACTTCTCACTCAAGTTAACTTCGCAGCTTGCTCCTTACCAGCCAGCACTATACTGTTCGACCTCCAAGTATTATTGGATGATGTGACTGGATATCTCCTACAATATGAATTAGCTGCTGCTAAAGTTTAGGAGAAACGAAACGCCATGGATGCTGCTTATGAGCGCGCTTCGAAACTTTCTAAAGAGGCTGAAGACCAAGCAACGTGTTTTAAACAGGCGAAGGCTGACTATGAAGTTTGAGCACGGTCTATTCTCTTTTGGGAAGGACAAATTCAAGAGCTCCAGCAAAAGGTCAAAGAAGCTCAACAACAGCAACTGGCTTACGAAACTGACACCGTTAGTAACCAATTCAAAGAACTTCTTAGCAGGGGCCTTTCTGAAACAGAAGCAGTAGAGTGTATCAAAGGAGAAGTAACTACTCTGGAAGGAGCGAGACGTTATACCCAGCAAAGACTTGAGTCCTTTAGAAGCACCTTCGCAAGATTGAGAAACAACGTTTATTTTTAAATCTTTGCTTATTTGAATTAATTTGAGTCTCGGTTTTGTAATATTTGAACAACGCCATTTTGGCAACGTATGGCACCATTTTGGCATCTCCTTATAATATTTCGACTACGTTTCTATTATTCGATTCTCCTGCAGGCGAGGTCTATATTTTTTCAAATATTTTCCGTTAACCTTTAAGATTCGTTTGTCATCCGTTAACTCTTCGATTTCATACGCATTGTTTGAGAATCTCTTTAGTATTCGAAAGGGTCCTTCCCAATGAGGTGACCATTTACCTAATTTTTTATTCTTCTTGTCCATGGGCAATCTGACTTTCCAGACTAAGTCATTAACAGTGAATGTTTTACCTTTAACCCTTTTGCTGTATGCCCTGGCTACCCTTTCCTTTTGCCTCATTAGGATTTCCAATGCATGCAATCTAACTTCGTCTAACTCAACTAACTCATTCATCATCATCTCCCAATATAATGCAGATGGGATCTCATTTTGCCTTTGAATTCGAACTGATTGCAGATGAATTTCCACTGGTAAAAGTGCATCATGGCCAAATGTTAGTTGGAAAGGCGTGGTGTTAGTAGCTTCTTTAGGAGATGTTCTACAAGCCCAGAGTATTTGGTCCAAAGTCTTATGCCAATTATTTGGCTTCTTACCAACATGTTTTTTAATTAACCCTATTATCACTTTGTTTGCTGCTTCAACCTGACCATTTGCTTGAGCATAATATGGCGTTGATGTTAATAATTTAAAACCCATCTCCTGAGCAAATTCCTGCATCTTTCTACCAGTAAACACAGAACCTTGGTCTGTGGTTATACTCTCTAGTAATCCGAACCTATAAATTATATGTTTCTGTATGAACCTAATAATAGCCTCTTGATCAACAACTATTAATGGTATTGCTTCAATCCACTTGATAAAATAATCAATTCCTACTAAGATATATTTTTGTCCTTTAGACGAAGCAGGATTGATCTCTCCTATTAAATCTAATGCCCATCCTCTAAAGGGCCATGGTTTAATGATTGAATGTAACTCACTTGCAGGAGCATGTTGAATTCCTGCATGTTTCTGGCATTCTTCACACCCTTTAGCAAAATCTATACAATCTTTGAGCATGCTGGGCCAATACATGCCATATCGGAATAACAACCATTTCATTTTATGGCCTGCTTGATGTGCCCCACATACCCCATTGTGGACCTCTGATAATGCTAAGTATGCCTCACCTTCTCCTAGGCACTTTAGTAATACGCCTTCCTGGGTCTTATTGAACAATTCATTTCCCATGAGGACGTATGATAACGCTCTATATTTTATCTTCCTATCAACATTCAATGTTGGGTTTTTTAAATAATTCACAATTGGACTTCGCCAATCTGCATCTGACAAGGTGTCTATGGCTAATACTTCGAATTCCTGCTTGTCAACACAACCTAACTTTATATTTTCTAAGTCTGATGGTATGAGTCTAGTAGCCATAACCCTTCCTCTTAATTCAACCAAATCTTCAAATTCTTTGGTGGAAACTTTATACCCTAAAGCCAACTGTGCTAGGTCATTTGCCTCTTGATTTTCTATTCTTGGTATATGTTTAATATCCATATATTCGAATTTTTTGAGTAGCCTATTAACTATGACGAAATACGTAATCAAATTGTCCTTTATGCATTTGTATTCCTTTGTTATTTGCTTGACCACTAGCTCCGAATCTCCTCTAATTTCGACTCTAGCTGCCCCCAATTCCAACAAAGCTTCAAGTCCAACGATAAGTGCTTCGTACTCAGCTTCATTGTTCGAGCAACGAGGACCATCTAACTTATACTTGAATTTTGTTGGAATTCCTTCGGGAGAAATTATAAGAAATCCAACACCACTACCATCTTTATGGGTCGAACCATCAAAGTATAATTTCCAAGGTTGCATTTCAACGTAACCCATGACAGTCTCTTCGATCAGTGAATGATCAACAATTAAATCAGAAATTACTTGACCTTTCACAGCTCTTAAAGGCATGAAAGTCAAAGAATACTCTGTCAAGGCCAAAGCCCATTTACCAATTCTGCTATGCATTATTGGTTTCGAAAGCATGTGTTTGATAACATCGAAATGAGATGAAACATGAACATCAACAAGCTTTATATAATATTTAAGTTTCATACAAGAGAAATACAAACAGAGACATAGCTTTTCTATGTTGCTATATCTAGTTTCTGCATCATTCAACACCCTACTTAAATTGTATATGGCTCTTTCGATGCCATTGCTATATTCTTGTGCTAACATACTACCTATGGTAACTTCAGAGGCGGATATGTACAATCTCATGGGTTTTCCCCATGAAGGTGGAGACAAGATAGGAGGCTGAGTGAGATATCTTTTTATATTGTCAAACGCCTCCTGATGTGCCTCGTTCCATTCAAAAGCTTGTCCTTGCTTCAAACGAAGTAACGGAGAGAAAGCATGGGTTCTTCCACTTAAATTCGAAATGAACCTTCTTAAAAAGTTAATTTTACCTAGCAAAGATTGCAACTCCCTTTTTGATGTAGGTGCTTTCGTTTCCATAATGGCTTTGGTCTTGTTTTAGTTGATTTCAATGCCTTTCTTATGAACCACAAAACCAAGGAAATCTCCAGCCTGCACGAAAAATGCACACTTAAGGGGGTTCATTTTTAAGCCATGTTTTCTCATTCTTTCGAATGATTGGCTCAAATGATGCAAATGAGTTTCTGCAGATACTGATTTGATGACTATATCATCAATGTACACCTGCATAAAAGTCTCAATGAAATCATGAAAAATCGAATTCATTGCCCTTTGATAAGTTGCTCCAGCGTTTTTTAAACCAAAAGGCATTACTACCCATTCGTAGGTGCCTAAGGCTCCTGGACAATGAAATGCTGTCTTAGCAACATCTTCTTCAGCAATAAAGATCTGGTTATACCCAGAGTATCCATCTAACATACTTAAATATTCAAATCCTGCAGCAGAATCTATTAACATTTCTGCCACAGGCATGGAATACTCATCTTTGGGGGTAGCAGTATTTAAATCTCTAAAATCTATGCAAATTCTCAGAGAGCCATTCTTCTTAATAACAGGTACTATATTTGCTAACCATTCGACATACCTTGTGGTCCTGATGAATTTGCAGCGCAACAACCTTTCAATTTCAGCTTTAATCTTCGTGAGAACTGCTGGTGCGAACCTTCTAGGGGTCTGCTTGATGGGCTTCTTGCCATCCTTGATTGGAAGTCTATGTTCCACTAGCTCCCTCTTTAAACCAGGCACTTCATCATAGTCCCACGCGAAACAATATTTGTTTTTTATAAGAACTTCGATCACTTTCTTCTTGAGGCTTGAATTGAGTTTTATGCTCACGTAAGTTATTCTTTTTGTGTTTTCATCTCCCAAGTTCACCTCTTCGAGTGGATCCTGCGCTAACATTTTAGCACCTGAGTCTGTGGGGTCCTTCTCGAAGCCTAAAGGTTCTTTATCATAAATGGCATCTAGCCTCTGATCTATTTCCACTATTTCTTGTTCTTCAAAGGGTGAGCCTTTTGAGCCATCCCCACCTTTTTTATTTACTTCTGCAGCCATACTATCTACTTCAGCTTCTAAGGCCGCCTTCCATTCGTTCTCATCCATGTAGGCCGAAATCTTTTCGAAGAAGGAGGACTCAATCATGAGCAGTACTATCGAATTCCCAGCCTGCTGGTCGTCTTTGTGCAGCGCCTTCGACTTCTCCATCTCCCTTGATCATCCTTCGATCCCAATACATTCCATCATGGCGAAGGGTCATGTAATAATGCGCGTTCCTGGTCTCATTGATCTCGTCGTTAGGGGTACAAGGAGCAATTTTGGCTAAGTGTTTTTCATAGTTTCTCTTATCAACTAGGTTGACTGCTGTCATGAAATAGCTTTGGTTAGCTTCGATGTTTTCAACAATGCCATCCTCTCTCCATAATACTAACCTCTGATGCATCGACGAGGGGACTGCTCCAATGCCATGGATCCATTCTCTGCCTAACAGCAAATTGTAGTTGGCTTTAGCTTCGATTACCATGAACATAGTGGGTCTGCAGCTTGATCCCACTGTCAAATCCACTTGGATCACCACCAATGTATGGTCTACTTTACCTTCATAGTTTGATAGTACCATATTGTGTGGCTTTATGTCAACATCATGTATCCATAACTTCTTCAACATGAAATGAGGCATCAAGTTCACTGCAGCGCCTCCATCCACCAGGACTTTGTTTACGCCATGTGTACCAACTTTTTCTCGAATGAACAATGGGTTTAGGTGATTTTGCATGGTTGGTTCTGGGTACTCGAAGAAGGCATTCTGCTCTTCGACAGCCCCATTATCCATCACATAATAGCATACTGGCCTATGTTTCGTCAGGTCTATTGCATCATCCTCCTCATGCTCTCCGACTTCAGTCTCTTGCCCAAATTCGCAAGGCAACACAGATACTACATTGCAGTTGATGTTGAGTGAAGATTCCCCTTCTGATTCGAAATTGTCAGTCAGCATATCCTCATCCTCCTCTGGACCTGGCGTATATTCCTTCGATTCGTTTTGCTTTGTTTCAGAGAAAAGTTTCCTGCTAACTGGAGGTTTGCCCCTAGGTTGATTGTTTGGTGCAGGTTTGTTGGTACTTGATTCCTCTTTGTCCTTGCTCGAAGCCACTCCTTTGTCTAACATAGCTTCTCTCTCAGCTTTTCGAACTCTTTGTTGCCTGCACCATTGTGACCTTGACATAGGGTTCTTTCCCTTGTAGTTTTCCAACCTTACTTCTTCCCTTTTCGCCATATTGAACTGCCTTCTGTACACCATGGCATGGCGTGTATTTCGTTCATTATTCCTCCACTTGTCTTTCCCCTTGTCAGCCCTAACTTGTAGCCACTTGTCCGTTGGTACCTCAGCAGGAACTTTGAATGTTACCCTTCGAGCGCCTCTAGGATAAGGGTTGTCAGGCCTCCGTTGGGTGTAGTTATTCTCGAAACGTTGGCCCATCTGGCCAGTTTCTCTGTGGTTCCAACATGGGGCGAAAGGGATTGTTTCAAAGGTTTCGGCCACTTTCTGATCATATACTGCAGAACATCTTGGACACACTAGGAATTTGGTTGCCCCCTTGTGACAACGAACTAAGAACCCCAAAATACTTTCTCCAGCCTTAGGGTAGCATCTGAACAGCTGGTTATCCTGGCGCCAGTTGACGCCTGTTCGTGCCCTTTGTCTTTTTTCAAAGTCTGCAGCAATTCTCTGATTACAAATGATGCTGCATCTGGGACATAACATCATTACATCATTCTCTTTGTGGCATAGCATAAGGTAGTCTTTGAGACTGGCATCCCTAGCATAATTGTCTTCCATCTTGTATTTTTCTTTCTCTAAGTACCTTTCCATTTCCTTCATTTCAGAACAAGGTTACTCCATATTTACCATGTTAACATCCACATCTTCTCCTTTGATATCAGTATCTCCCCATCTTATGGGTTTGATGTCTTCAATTGGGGTCTTTGAGCTTTCTGGGGCGGAATACTTCACCATGTAATCGAACTTTCCGCTGGGCTCCCCCAAGGTATCCCATATTCCTTTCTGAGGAAGAACTGGCAGTGTGATTTGTACTTTCTCCAACTTTCACCTCAGGCTTTCAGTAGCCTGTGTCAAATTTTGTTTTTGGTTCTCCTGGCCTTCAGTAGCCTGGATCTCTTTCGAAGCAACCAAAGGAACTGCTTCGATCAAAGCTTCTTGTTCCTTATGGAAGTCCTCAGTAACTTCCTTTTCGACTTCAACTAACACGTAGTTCTCATCTTCAGTGTTTTCCTCTTCTGATGGAGTGTCACCTTCATTTGCTCCAACCATATTTATATCTCCAATGTATGCAGGTTCAGAGTAATTGGTGTCAGCAACATCTAAAGGGTCATCATCCACTTTCATCTTTGGCTTGTCAGCGAACCTTAATCTACCATCCTTGATTGCATTTTGAATCAGATCCCTGAAAAGAAAACATTGTGAGGTTTTGTGGCCTGAGAAATTGTGATACTCACAAAACCCTCTTTTCTTTCTTTGATCTAAAGGTGGTAATTTGACATTCGATGGCACTATTAGTTGGCCATCTTTGACAAGCAAATCAAAAATTTCATCACATTTCGTTACGTCGAAGGTATACACCTTCTTTGGGAACTTGTCACTTTTCTCATTTTCAATAATTTCTTTCCCTTTTCTGGGAACTAGTAATTTACAAGAGTAAGGTGGAGCCTGTTTCAATTCAGCGAGATCAATTTCGACCTCTTCGAATTCAGGGTAATCTTCTGCTTCCTCAGTTTCGACATAGGAAACCCTTTCTTTCTTGTTATTTTTAAAAACCATGGCTTTCTCGGCCTTTAGTCTTTCGACTTGTCGAACCCTGTCCGCTAATTGGGCCATATCCCTCAAGTATTGTGTATCTAGTTTTTTCGAATGGAGTAGTCTAGGCCACCAGCAGCCATTTCGACTAACACATCTTCAGGAACTACTGTGAAACATGTAGACTTCAAGAGTCTGAACCTATTCAGATAATCATTTATGGGTTCAGTAAACTTCCTCTTGACACTGGCTAGCTCTTTCAGACTTATTTTAGATTGTCCGATGTAGAATTATTCATGAAATAATCTCTCCAAAAGAGTCCAAGTATCTATGGATCCAGGAGGCAATGTGGTGAACCATGTGAAAGCGTTCTTAGTTAGGGAACTTGGGAAATATTTAATCCTAAGGTTCTCATTATTTGCTATGTGTCCTGCTTCGGTCAGATACCTGGCTATGTGTTCGACTGTTGACTCATTGGTGTGTCCAGCGAACTTTGTAAATTTAGGGACCTTATATCCCCTTGGTAAATCAGTGTGCATCACATAATCTACTATGGGAGAGGAATAGTTTGGCCTTCTAATTCCTGTATTGAGACCGTTTTGAGCCATAATCCTTTCTATCATGGTGGTTAAATTATTTTCTGCCAAGATGTTGTCATTTCGAATTCTATGAATGACTTCATCAGCATCTTGGTGTCGACCCACCATGATAACTCCTCTAGGTTGTTCTTCTCGAAACTCTGGGACTTCTAACCTTTCGACCCTTGCCCCTGGTTCTATAACTCCCCTTTGTGGTTCCTCTCGAATCACTGGGGCATCTTATCTTTGTGCCCTTGCCCCCAAGTTAACCCCCTCTCTGGCTGGTCTATAGGGTGGGTCATCAGCAATTTGTTCTATGATGGGTATGTTCGCTCGAACCAACGCCTGATTCTGCCTACGCCTTTCTGGCGGAGCGAAAAAATCTGCTATTCGACTCATGTTGTCCGCGTTTTCTCTGTTGGTTACAGTTACATTTTGTACTATTGGGGCAAAGATTTCTTGCATAGTCTGCGCTAACACTCCTATCATATTATGGTTACTATCATCCATTAATTGTCTAAAGGCCATCTGATTTTCTGTGGTTAAGATAGGCAGTGTATTATGACATACTGAACCTTGGGTATTTGTCATAAATTGGTTGGCCCCAGATCCGGACCCAAATTGTGGTGACGAATTTGATGTGGAATTGTGCAAACCCGCCATAAAAGATGTTGGCATCCCATAAGAGGGATTTCTGGGTCTAATGCCATCGAAACCGGGTGGTCTAGTTGGTGGTGGGGTGGCGAAATGGGTTTGTGTCCCTGATGGTGGGACAAATCCTGCAGGATAACCAGTGGTCCCTGTATTTCCTAGGGTCGAACTGTTGGTTGTCATGCCACTTGCTCCATTTGTGGCCACACTACTGGTAGAAGATGCAACAGATTGTGCGTTCGTAGGGATCGCGTTAGACGTCCTCGTCGAAACAGACGTATTGGTGTCTGTTCCATGTGGGGCATTTTGTTCCCCTTGTTGATTGCTTGGATTAGACATCCTACTACTACGTTTTCTTCTGGGTAAGGGTTGGTTACTATTAGTTGTTTTACCACTTCTAAGGTTCATATAACAGCAAAATTGATACTCAGAAAAGAACTTACACAACGAGATTATATCCTAAAAATCTTTACTTTCGACTTTCTTAACAATGGGTCCCACAGGGCGTGCCAATTTGTTCACAGTGATTTCTGGTAAACAACCGCTAGTCTTCCAAACTATCGAATAAACTTAATTACTGTTATTCAATTTCTCTGGTAACTTGCAGGATCGACTAGATTGATCCTATGGGACATAGTTGTTTGGCTAAATCTAATTGTAAAACTGGTATTCATATTTAGGACTTCTAATTAAAGTGTTTCAAAGATATCCAATCCACTTCGATTACTACACTAAATGATTCGAAGGATAATTTCTATATGATATAAGGAATGTTCATTAGAAAAGTAAAAAGACTTAAGATTGGGTAAATGGCAAGATTAAGTGAGTGAATGTAAAAGTTGCTGAATGTTTAAAGGATTCGAACATAAGAAAAGCGTTTAAATGCAGAAAGAAATAAATGACTCTGAATGTAAAAGCTTTAATGTAAAGGCATGAACGTAAAAATGTTTGAAGCACAAATGAAATGGAAATGAAAGACAAAACTGGAAAATATAAAGAGTTTTCATTGAATTGTAAATGTTGGTGTTATCATACGTACATCTTTCGAGCATTTGTTTCCCTATCCATGCGGTATTTTGAATGTTTACTGAATTTGTACAATAGATATGACACCCTGAAATCCTAACACTAAGACCTTTATTTATACTATTTCGACCATAACGGTCTTGCTATCAGAATTTGCCACGTTTGAAGCATGCAGAGCATTACTTCCCTCTAGCCTCCACGCGTCCTCGAACGCTCCAACGCTTATGTATTTGAATTTCCAATATCCCGCTAACATTTGAATTTCAAACGCCTTGGAACCTTCGTTTCGAATTTGTTTCAAAGGTTATTTTCGAAAACAACCTTCACAAATATAATCTCATCATTATTTCGAAAATTCTTTAGACTTACACTCCACAACTATCATTCGAAACCTTGAACTTTAATATTTCCATTCGAAAAAACAGTCTCTTCCATTCCAAACCATAAAACTTGCTTTATTCAAACAAAGCCCAATCATTTCATTTTGAATCACAATATCATAATCTTCAGCCAACGCCTACATTTACCCTACGAATGAAAGGCCCAAAGACAGCCCAAGTTAGAGATTATAGGGCAACTCACCATCCAACCGTTGGGGGACGTGGCCCACCACTTCTCAACGGACATATCAAACTGCCCTCTGAGAATCTCGGGTCCAACCCTATTCTTGCGGAGTGGTTGATCAGGGGGAGTCAACTTGCTGGACTCCATAATCACGTAAACCCTGGAAGTTCCCGTTATTGGGCCTCTCCGTGGCCCAATAGTGGGGACCTTAGCCCAGCGCTAGGGGCTATAAATACCCTCTCTCATGAGAGGGTCAGGTATTCATTCATTCACACCTAAATTCATACTTGTTTGCTCATTCCTCCTCCCACTTTGCCATCAGAGTGTCTTGCAGGTACCCCCCCCCCATCTCATTCAAACTCAGCCCAAAGCCAGTTGTGATGGTCCAACTCTGGTCAGGTCAGATCAGTGGCGCCGTCTGTGGGAATCTAAGCTTCCCCGTCTTCTCTTCACTTAAAAGACAAAAGCTAAAACCATCCTTGATTGTCATGGCTGACCAGACTCGGGACAACCATAATGTTCGTGTCATCGATGCTAACAACAACATCACCGATGACAATGCCGGCCTCGACAACACTGGTACCACTGGCCATAACACGGTCCCTGGCGTCAACGTGCCCGGACCTTTTAACTACAAGGACGGAGCCACGACTTCTTCTTCGTCAACCCATCCTCGACTTGAAGAAGACCAACTACCTCCCCTGAACTATCCACCCGTCCAATTTCACGAGGTCCTTGTCCCCTCCTGGACAGACGCCACAACCAGGGCACTGTTCGCGGCGATCAACCAAACTAACTATCTCTTCTTCGCCCAGGGGGAAAGACTGAGAGTGCTCGAGGACGATCGAAGGCCCCCGAGAAGACACAGGAAGGCTCAATCTCCTCCCCCTCGACAAATGGACAAACGTCCCCAATCTCCCTCGCGGAGACATAATCGGGACATCTCTAGAAGCCTGTCACCTCGACCACTCAGACGATGACCCCTTTTAGAGAGGGAACCGCTCGTTGACGCGGGAAGGTGCGACTATGGCGCCTTGTGGAAAGAACGAAGACCCCCCGGAGACATACACGGGGGAAACCATCAACGGCCATACCGCCCAAAGAATGCTCCGCGCGACCAGGGCCACCGTGACCGACACTATATCAGATCTCCATCCCACTCTCCCGAACAGAGTGACGAGGACGACCCCTGCGGTCCCTTATTACAAGATATCATGGAGGCTCCCATTACCCTGGGTATGGAGAAGCCTCCCCAATTAAAGGAGTACGACGGCATCGTCGACCCGGTCGACCATATAGACGGGTTCAAAGCCATGCTCACCTACCACAACGTCGGGGGGCCAATCAAGTTCCGGTTGTTCCCCACAACTCTGAGGAAAGCGGCTATGGACTGGTACAAAGGTCTCTCCCCGGGGTCAATTACCTCTTGGCGAAACCTGAAGAACCAATTCATTAGCTCGTTCACTGCTTCGCGACAACACCCGAAGACCGAAGCAGCGCTCGAGGCCATCGTCCAGAAACATGATGAGACCTTGAGAGAATTCATCGACCGCTTCAACCGGGAATCCATCCAGGTCCCCTGTACGGACCATATGAAGAGGTACCTGCTAGAGAGGGGGCTCCTCCCTAGCACCGAATTCAGAAAAGTCGTAGGCATCGAACCACCCCGGACATTTGATGCCCTACTCGAAAAGGCCAGGGCCTATATGGACTACGAGGAGAGAGAAGCGGCCAACAGAGCCCGAGACCCTAGAAACCGCAAATCCAGCAGTAATCTGCGACAAGACATCGCCCCTCCTCGACGAACTGGAGAGAAGAGAAGGGACGATAAACCCCGAGACACCCGGGAACAGAGGGGGCCCTCGGGGAGGTTCACCGAATACACTCCGCTAACGGCTTCCCGCGAGCGCATCTTAGCGGAGTGCGCAAGTACAGACTTCAAGGACGGCGGCGTCAAACGTCCCCGCCCCACACCTTCCAAACCCGGGGTAGACCAAAGCAAATACTTCCAGTACCACCAGAGCCACGGGCACCTGACCGAAGACTGCGTCCACCTCAAGGACGCCATCGGGACACTCATAAAAGGGGGAAGACTGACACAATATCAGAGAAACGACGCTCCTCGTCGGGATACCCATGAGATGAGGGAAGCAGAAGAGGATGCCTGACCATCTAACGAGTCGGTTCCCATCCAAATTGCATTCTCCGTCACAAGACTCGAGAACTTCTATGTTCCCGGATATCTGCAAGAACCTCTGTCTACACACAACAGGTGGGAAAACTTCCCCTCTGCCATGGTCATCAATGGCAGAGGGTTTAATGATTTGACCATAAATTCAGCTAAGAGGAAGCTAGATGAGCTGGTCGACACGCCCCCCCCCCCCCCCCCCCCCCTCAAACGGTGACCTTTGAAAGGGTGAAAGGCATATCAGATCCAATCACCTTCTACCTCGAAGAGCTCCCCGGAGGGGTCCCCAATTCGGCCATCCCTCTACTGATAAGGGCAAGAATGGCCAACTTCGATGTACATTGCATCCTCATCGATGAGGGAAGTTTTGTCGACGTGATGTACAACTAGTTGTTCCAAACCCTGCAGCTCGATGACTCTCACCTTTCACCATATGTGGGGTCAGACATGTAGGGATTTAATAGCTCGACATCCAAGCCTTGGGGATACGTCGAGCTTATGGTCACGTTCGGAGAGGATATCGCTACCAGGAAGGTCAAGGTGCGCTTCCTCGTCATTGATTGCCCGTCCCTCTACAACTGCATTCTAGGAAGGTTGACACTGGCAGAGCTGACCGCGGTGCCCTCCACCATCCATTTAAAGATGAAGTTCTACACTAAGAGGGCACGGTTCTCCACTATTCAAGGTGACCTGGAAGCTTCCTGGAGGTGTTTCAACGCGGCAACCAAGGGACACAACACGAACGACACCAGCACACGGCCCCGCCAAGAAAGCTGCAACAGCGCGATCAGAGCCTCAGAGGTCAGAGCTCGTCGGAGCATAAGAACAGAGGGCCTCTCCAAAGGTCGACTCGATATCCCTGGACACTCACTTCAACCAGGATGAGCCCCCCAGCGGCGAGCAAGTTCCCCTCCGACCAATTTCGGATGGGGACTTCGAGCTCATCCTCCTTGGTGAAGACCCGAGCAGAGGAGTGAAGATTGGCACCGGACTCCCCGACTTGGAAAGAAAGCAGATCAAGGCTTTCTTGATGGAAAATGCGGATTTTTTCGCATGGAGCGTTGCGGAGATGCTCGGTCTTGACCCTGAGGTCGCCTGTCATCAACTCGTCATTGATCCAGCCGCTAGGGCAATTGTACGACGTAGACGTAGGTAGTCTCTGGAGAAAGTGGAGGCTGCTGAAAAAGTTGTAAAAGACCTCTGTTGTACCCCAAAACTTGCCCTCCCATATTCTTCAAGGTTTGTCAAGAATCATCTTCAAATGGTTCAAGATTACTCAAGGGTTATACAGTCAAACCCTCTCCTAAAACAGCCAAAATTAGGGTTTTGGTTCTCTCAAGGAATTTGGAGTTTTCAATGGCTCAATCAAGTCTCATAAGCCTATATACATTCTCAAGCACCTACATGCTAAGTTTCAAGACTCACAGTGTCAATTTGCACAGTCAAAAGCATCATTTGATCTACAGTCAACTACAGGGGTAAAATAGTCATTTTGCAGTCAAAAGTCAAAATTTTTTGTCAACATCTTATTTTTAGGACATAATCATCATTTTATCAAGTCTTGATCATGATTCCACAAGTATGGCTCAAAAATCATCAAGATGCAAAAAGTTACTATTTTTGGACAGTAGAAAAGTCAACTGTATCTTGACTAGGGCATAACTTTTTCATGGTTCATCAGAAAAATCCCATCCAATGCTCATTTTGAAGGGGATGACATTTCCTACAATCCATATTCACATTCCAAGTCCAAGAAATGCTCTCACAAAAAGTTATCAATTTCTACATTATAGGTCAAATTCAAAAGTCAACAAAAATGCACTTTAAGTCAAAGACCATAAGTTGAGATTGGTAAATCCAAATGACATGGGACCAAAGGCATTGGTTCGAGGAATTCAATACCTTTCCAAAATGTCCAAGAACATGTTCATATGATCAAAATTGAGCAAGATATGCATTGGAGAAGTTGGGGAATTTTTGTGAATTTGCAAAAGTCAACTTTGCTCAAAACACCTTGTTTTTGATAATGGGCCTCAAATTTCTTCTTGAAACTTTATCCATGGCCTATGCACGACCCATCAAGCTTAATTGAATTTATTTTCTTATTTTTATTAATTAATTGGATTTTTAATCAATATTAATTCATTTAATTAATTTAAATTGTAGGAAAATACAAAGATTTGATTTTTCAATCTTTTTGTGAAGCAAGAATGACCTAAAAAGGTAGGCAATTTCTTGCACCAAGTCAAAGATGCAATATCTCAAATTTGGAAACTTTTTCCAATCATGAAGATTCAAAAATATATGGTTTCCAATCAAATATTCAATCATCATTCCATGGATTTTTGTGCAAGATTCTGACCTAATTCCATTCCTCTATAAATACACAAGCAAACCCTGATCATGCACATGTGAGAAAGCTGCAGACAAAGCCATAGCAATATTGAAAAATTCTAAAAAAACTCAAAACTGTTTTCTGCATTCTAGGGCGATTTAAGGACATTTGTTGATTTCAATACACTGCAGGAGGTTCCCAGAACGATTGGCAATCAATTTCCAGCTTCATAGCTCAAAGAATCACTAAGAACAGGACCACGGTTTGCTTGTTATTTTTAGAATCGTATTGGCTATTTCATGCGCATTTAACATGATTTATTGTTTGTTTTGCATTGCTTGAATCCATATGAAGCTAATGGCATAAGTTAATTGAATTATAGTGTACAGAATCACAAGTTACCATGGACAAATTCTAGGGTTCATAAGCTTTCAAATTGGGGCTTTGCAATACAAGAAAAATTAAGCCTTGTGAGACCCATGATTGAACTCGTTGAGACCAGACGAATCCAAAGCAACCATCGCGAAACATTTATATAAACTACAGAGCTAGTCGCTATTTTTCGTCGTTGCATATCGTGGGGGTTAAAAAACCCCGCTATCTAATGTCTTTTTTGCAGGTACAAATGAGGAAGATGATGATGTGTTATCATGTCATTGGATCATTTGAAAAGAAGCGCGCGCTTTTTCTTTTGTACAGCATATTGTTTAGTTTCTCAATATATTAATTCCCCTTTATTTTATTAATGACTAAAGCGTGCAGTTGGAGTGGTTAAGGCATTGGATTGGAATCATTGGGACCTGGGTTCGAATCCCAGGTCCCCCAAAACACTTGTTTCTATTTTTCTCTATATGTTCATATGCAGCGCTCCAGGAGATGTCCACCATATACCTCCAATCATCCAAGCACCATGTGGCTATGGGCACAAATCCAGTGGTCAGAGGTGAATGATCACCATACTCCCAGTCAACCATGCGCATGGACAATTACCAAAGTCAAACAGGCTTGTGTGCAAATGGGCTTGAAAATTCCAATAACACCTCCATAAATGGGCCAACACCCCCCCTGATTCATTCATTCTCTTTTTTTCTTTTCTCTTACATTTTTCATTTAATTTTTTTTACTAATTATAATAATTATTATTATTATTTAATTAACTCACAAATTAATTATTTTCATAATAAAATCAGAAAACGCAAAATATAATATTTTTCTTATTATTATTAATTTCACTTTATTTTTGTAAAAAATACTAACAAATTAATTTAGTCTTTTTAATTAGGTTAATTTCACTATTTTTTGCAATAAATAAAATAAACTAGAATTAGGGTTTTTTACTAACTTTTGATTATTTTTTTATTTTCCTTAAAAACATAAAAAACCAAAATTATTTCTTTTAATTAATTAATTAGTTTTAGGTTAATTTAATTAAATGCAAAAGGACAAAAATCTCTTTCTTTCTCAAAAAAGGGTCAAAACCCTAAGGACTTCTCCGATTTAATTTCTTTTCGCGCATATTATTTTTGATCATATTTATGTAATTGCTCCGAGGATGTAATAGCGTTAATTAGGACTTTTTATCGCTTTCTTTATTTTCTCGCAATTTATTTTTCAAGGGTTGTTTTTGGCGATGTAAATACCCGACGCCTTGTAATAGCGTAGATTTACTTTCCGCAATTTATTTTCCGCAAATACTTTAACTGCTAGATGTATGTTAATTAGGCTATGCATGACAAGACTGTTCTCAAAATAAAATCAAAATGTAGCTCACCATAACATGTGCAAAGATAACTTAACATGAAACCTGACACACTCGCACATGCCACTCTTAGGGTACGCCTCACTTGGTTGCCTCGACGTGGTCATTGAGTATAGGGTGTTTTAGAGGTCGCCCTCTTGTCTAAAGATCCAAGTTGCCTCGAAACGGTTGCCTCGGATAAAAAGGATCTAAGACATTAGGGTTACTGCTAAGGCGTCCTACTATTGCTTTGGTGACCACATGTCCCTATAATCGAATTGACCCGAAAACTCCAACGACGGTGCTACCTACTTCTCAATAGTGGGATAGTATTGTCTAAAGGACATTTACACAGCTTAATTTCTTTTAAGTAGGTAGAGGTTCTTAGATACTTGCTCTTTCAAAACGAAACAACTTTCCGCACCTACACTTTTCTGATAAAAGTTTTCAAACAAACACTTCATACACTCTTGAGGACTGATACAAGAGTTAAAACGAAGTTTTCAAACAAACTTTTTTTCAAAACCCACAAACACAAGAAAAGCAAACATTTTTGAAAAGGAATTTTGCTGTGCTTTTGTCCTTTCCTTGTTGGAGAAAATAAAAGACGGTGGCGACTCTTGCTTACCGCGACATTTTACGAAACGCAAACGCGAACCAGCATTTCAAAATAGTCAGTTCTATTTCCACCGATCACAGAACTAGCGACTCTGCTGGGGAATATAAATAAGTGAGGTGTACCTTAGGATTAGATCACTTGTGTTTTCAATTGTATGCCTTGAATGCTTTAATATTGTGGGCTTGTATCGGAGTTTTATAGATCCTAACCCAGATCTGGGGATACCCTTTAGAAGTAGCAACAAACTGTGAGGGAACTGTGCGGGGTATATCGACATGGTTGAAACAGTTGCTACGTTGATGTGGCACTTTGGTGAGTACCGGTAACCCTTGAGTCAAGTCAAGGAGAGTACGGGGCCGCCGCGTGGTGTCGCGAAGCATCAACTGACCTTAGAACCTTACTTGACCATCCTGGCCTCTTTAGGGGTAGTGAGATGACCGACTTTGGTGCAGTCCGAAGTTGGTAGATACTCGATACTACACTCATTGAGGGTTGTTTTCTTGGAATATTTTGGTCGCCAGTTCAGTGGCTAAATTAAAACAATGAACATAGAAAAGAATCCAATGATATTGAGCTCCTTAGAACCCGGTTACTATTCATAGGACAGGTTTTGAGCCAACCAACTTCAAGAGGGTAGTATCTAAACTTCATGCTGGCCTAAACTCTAAGGGTTGTCTGGTGTGACTTGTGTGCCTTTACCATGTTTGCCTTTTGTGAATACTTGTGGTGTGCCTTTATCATAACATCATAACATCATAACACATCATATGCATTTTCTAACCACTTCAAGGGTTCGAATCTTCATCTTTGTTCTTGTTTTGTAGGACATGGAATCTCTCCGCAGGAAAACAATTCAAGTCAACCTTGTAAGGATCCCTCCTCAACTCAAGGAGCTTACATCCAGGATTCCCGAAAGCTCTTCCTTCAGTGAAAGACATGGTAGACTCCTCAGCTTGGTCAATACCAACATTGAAGAAGATATGATAAAAGTTCTCTTCCAGTTCTTTGACCCCCTGCACCACTGTTTTACTTTCCCAGATTATCAATTGGTGCCTACTTTGGAAGAGTTTTCTCAACTTCTGAAAATTCATATCCTTAGTCAACTACCCTACAACGGTACAGAAAAGGAACCAAAACTTGAAGAGGTTGCTCAAGCATTACGTCTGCAACCATCTGACATCAAGGGGCATTGGGAAATTAGAAGTGGTATCAAAGGATTCTTGGCAAAGTTCCTGTTTGAGAAGGCACAAGAATGTTGGAATTATCTCGATCTACAAGCCTTTGAAGAGATTGTGGCACTCCTTGTCTATGGGTTAGTGTTGTTTCCAAAACCTGATCAACTTATAGATATAAATGCTGTCAAGATTTTCATGTCTAGGAATCCCATACCTACATTGCTCGGGGACATCCTCCAATCATTTTACACTCGAACAATGATAAAAAGAGGTGTTCTCATGTGCTGCACTCCTCTCCTAGCAAGGTGGTTTATTTCGCACCTTCCACAATCAGTTTTGAAGAACGAGCGGGGTTTAAGGTGGTCACAACGATTGATGATTCTTACACATTCTGATATACATTGGTGTTCTCGGTCCAGAGAAAATGTCACTATCATTGACCGTTGCGGAGAATTTCCTAATGTTCCTTTACTTGGAATTAGAGGAGGCATCACCTACAACCCATGTCTGGCTTTGAGACAATTTGGATATGCTCGGAGGGATGGCCCTCATGATATGCTGACTCCTGACATAGTTTTTGACTTCGACAACGATGCGCAAGGACTTCGACAAAGGATCATCAGAGCTTGGAGGATGCCAAATAAGGTGGATAGTAAGACACTGGGGCATAAGAATTCCATCCCCCTTGAGCCTTACCTCAAGTGGGTACGAGCCCGCTCTCAGAAGCTTATGATGCCATATCCTCACATTCTCCCAGTGATCAAAGAACCAGTTATGGAAGGAGAGGTTCCATACACCATTCAACATCCTGACATGCCAACATCTTGGGAAGAAATGCAAAAGAGCTGGATCCAACTCAAGGAAGAGCGGAATTCTCTTGAAGCCAGTTTACATGCCAGCGAGAAGAAGGTTTTGGAGCTCACCCGCCTACTTCACGAGGAAAAGACCCTCAACACTTACATCGCTCCAAAGAGGATGCGCAGTGTCTTTTGGCATTAAGTATTTTTTAATGTTTTGCCCATGAGGCCCTGATGTACTGAACAAATTACTTCTTAATATGACGTGTGTTCCTTTTTGTTTACAACGAATTTGAATTTTCAAACCCTTGAATGCATTGCATAAATAGCATACCATGCATCATATGCATAACAGGTACACTTTTTTACAGGTCACTTATCTTCTTCGCTGTTTATTTCAGCAATCATCATGTCTTCTGAACCTACTACTGAACAAGCTATCAAGGCCCTCCAGGCCCAGAACGCCCAGTTCCAAGAGTTGGTTATGAGCCTAGCCCAGGGTCAACAGGAGTTGAAGACTCTGATTCTGAAGAAGAAGAAGAAGAGGACCGTCTTGTTCAACACTGGACGCAGATTTGGGAATGGACTTCAAAATGAGGTTGATCTAACTACTTCCTCTGTAGGGAAGGACAGTCCACAGGAGAGAAGGGTTCCTAGTCCCGTGGTCTCCGATAACGAGACGGATTATAATGATGAACAGTACCCTCCTGCTGAGGACAGGTACAAACAGCTGGAGGACCGCTTAAGTTCTATGGAGATTCAACATGTGTTCGGGTTAGACTTTGGAGACCTAGGCTTATCCTCTGGGGTGGTGATCCCCCATAAGTTCAAGGCACCTGCTTTTGTAAAGTACGACGGAGCTTCCTGTCCTAAGTTACACCTCCGATCGTATGTAAGGAAGATCCAACCTTATACAGCTGACAAGAATTTATGGATCCATTTCTTCCAGGATAGTCTTTCAGGGACTCAACTCGAATGGTTCTATCAGCTGGATGGATCCAGTATTCGTAACTGGGAGGACTTGGCTACTGCGTTCTATAAGCAGTATCAGTATAATTCCGACCTCGCTCCTACGCGTACCCAACTCCAGGGTATGTCACTAGGGACGGGTGAAGGATTCAAGGAGTATGCTCAAAAGTGGAGAGACCTTGCTGGAAGGGTGCAGCCACCTCTAACTGACCGCGAGCTTGTTGATATGTTCTCGGGGACCCTGTCTGGTCCATTCTTCAACCAACTGATTGGAAATTCTTCTGTTGGGTTTACAGACCTTATCTTGACTGGTGAGAGAATAGAAGCTGGTATCAAGTCTGGGAAGATACAAAAGGGTGCCTCCTCGAGTACTGAAAAGAAACCCTTCAAGAAAGAATCTAGTGTTGTCTATGGTTCAAGGAGCCAGAATAAACCGGAACGCCGCCAAGCTGTCAACGCGGTGGTAATTTCAAAACCTGCTGCTGCTCCTCAGCATCACAACCAGCAAAGGGGTGAGAGACCTAGAAGGCAGTTTACTCATCTCAGTATGACCTTGTCCCAGATATTGCCGCAGTTACTGACAACCAATCTGGTGACTATAAAAGAAGCTCTGAAGGTTGTAAACACAACATCCCCAAAGTAAAATCCTAACGCCCGCTGCGCTTATCACTCTGACAGCCCGGGGCATACTACGGGTGATTGTTGGGCTCTGAAGAATAAGGTTCAGGACCTAATTGACACTAAAGAGATAGAGTTTGAGGCGCCCGAAAGGCCCAATGTTGTGACTGCTCCCATGCCCAAGCATGGAGTGAATGCTGTAGAGGAAGACCTGTTTGTAGTCTCTGTGGATGACATTGTTACTCCGCTGTTGACTGTCAAGAGGAACCTGTTGCTAGCCGGTTTATTTTCGGGATGTAGTGAAGGTTGCCATCTGTGTTCCGTTTCACCTACTGGTTGCCCATCTTTGAAGTCAGGTATCCAAAACCTGATGGATAATAAAGAAATCCTGTTTGAAAAGATTGTTGTTCCTGCTACCCCTACTGAAGAAGTTTCCATTGTCACCATTTTCAACAATTCTCCCAAGGCTCCCCCGAGGAAGCCTGTCAAAATTACGCCTGTTCAGAAGATTGCACCTATAATCATCACTGTTCCGGGGCCCATCCCCTATACATCTGACAAAGTTATCCCTTGGCACTATGGGGCAGATGTTTATGTGATCGGAGTTAAACAAGAGTTTGATACTAGTACCGGCGTCAGCAATATCACCGGGCCTGCTAAAGTCACTCGCAGTGGTAGGCTTTTCTCACCAGATATTGCGCCTCCAACAATCCAGACCTATTGTCATCACACCTGCAAGTGTGCCTGCTTCCCTTCCTGATCAAGTTCCTATTTCTACCCCTGCTGCCGAGTCATCTGACGCTCGGGGCAAAGGGATAGCCACTGATATGCCTGCCCAGACGGAGGCACCAAAGACCATCAATGTTGAGGCTTCCAAGCAGGAGATGGAAGAGATTCTTAAGATTATCAAGAAGAGTGATTATAATGTAGTTAAGCAGCTGGGGCATACCCCATCTAAAATTTCTATGCTATCACTGTTGTTGTGTTCAGAGGCCCATGCCAAGGCTCTGATTACCTTCCTGAAGACGGCCCACGTGCCACAAGAGACATCAGCTGATCAATTTACCGATTGTGTGGCCAACTTAACTGCTGACAATGGTTTAGGTTTCTCCGATGCTGATCTGACTGCTAAAGGGAAGAACCATAACGATGCCCTGCATGTCCCTATTGAATGCAGGGGCACTACTCTTGCACATGTGTTGGTTGACACTGGTTCCTCGTTGAACGTATTACCCAAGAAAGCTCTAGACAGGTTGGACTGCGAGGGGTTGGAATTAAAGCCAAGTAACATTGTTGTCTGGGCCTTTGATGGATCTAAGAGGATGGTACATGGTGAAGTTGATATTCCAATCAGGGTTGGCTCTTAGGTCTTTGACTCTACGTTCTACGTGATGGACATCCGACCATCCTATTATTGTTTTTTGGGTCGTCCATGGATCCATAAAGCTGGAGCAGTGACCTCCACACTACATCAGAAGCTAAAGTACCCGGTCAGAGGGAAGATTGTGACAGTTCAGGGGGAGGAGGAATACATGGTCAGCCACCTCAACTCGTTCCGGTACATAGAGATGGATGGGGAATTCATTGAGACTCCATTCCAGCACTTTGAAGAGGTTCCTCAGACACTGGCATCAGCAGAGACTGTGACTGAAGAAGATTCTCCGTTGAAGATGGTTTCCTTAAAGGATGCCCGGGCTGTTATTGAGAAGGGTGAGTGCGCAAACTGGGGCCGACTTCCTGATTTCACTCAGAAGACTGACAAGTTTGGTTTGGGTTTCACTGCAGAAGCTCAGAGGGTTGTTCGTAAGGCAAGGATTGGAGGACCTCCTGTGTTCATCAGCAACTCGGGGGTAAATGCCATTGAAGATGACGTAGAGGAATCTGAATTCGACAGCTGGATCTACCCCACGACCGACGGTGGACCAAACAACTGGACTGCGAAAGACTTCGTCCCTATTACTTTTGTCACTCAGTAATGAACTCCTTTGTTTTGAATTTGTAACAAACAATATTGTGAAACTTTACGGCCCGATGTCTTACCCGGGGCACCGTGGCTTCATTTGTGAGGGCTTTTGTGTGTCATTTTCATATATCATTAATAAAAGCATTGGACGTTTTTGCATTTCAAATCTTGCGCTCCTTGTCTTTCTTTATTATATATTGCAAAACAGCTATATTTACACACACTCGCATATACAGGTCCCAATCCACTCTGGATCTCACTGGTAACGACTCTGCTACTGCCAGTTATGACTTCGAAAATCCGATCAGCTTAGCCAAAGACGAAGGTGAAGATGACTGCGAAGTCCCTGGTGAGCTTGCAAGACTGCTACTCCAAGAACAGAGGGCCATTCAGCCACATGAAGAGCTAGTGGAAACGGTAAATCTGGGTACTGAGACAGACAGAAAGGAAGTCAAGATTGGTGCCAATCTGGAGTCTAGTGTGAAACAACGGTTGATTCAGATGCTGCATGACTATGTGGAAATCTTTGCCTGGTCTTACGAAGATATGCCTGGGTTGGATACTGACATTGTGGTTCATCACCTTCCTACTAAGGAAGAATGCCCTCCGGTAAAACAGAAGGTTCGTCGTATGCGTCCAGAGATGTCCGAGAAAATCAAAGCTGAGGTTATGAAACAATTCGATGCTGGTTTTCTAGCAGTGACTTCTTACCCTCAGTGGGTTGCCAATGTGGTTCCGGTACCAAAGAAAGATGGTAAGGTCCGAATGTGTGTTGACTACAGGGATTTGAACAGGGCGAGCCCTAAGGATGACTTCCCTCTGCCTCACATCGACGTTCTGGTTGACAACACTGCTCAGCATAAGGTATTCTCCTTCATGGACGGTTTCTCCGGTTATAATCAAATCAAGATGGCTCCTGAAGACATGGAGAAGACCACCTTTGTTACTCAGTGGGGCACCTTTTGTTACAAGGTCATGCCTTTTGGGTTGAAAAATGTTGGGGCAACCTACCAACGTGCCATAGTTGCTTTGTTTCATGACATGATCCATCATGAGATTGATGTATACGTCGATGATATGATTGCAAGGTCCCAAACTGAGGAGGAACACCTTGACCATCTACAGAAGCTGTTTGACCGGTTGAAGTTGTACAAACTGAGACTAAACCCGAACAAGTGCACCTTTGGGTGAGATATGGAAAACTACTAGGTTTCGTCGTGAGCGATAAAGGTATTCAAGTGGACTCTGCCAAAGTGAAAGCCATACAAGAGATGCCAGTTCCCAAGACAGAGAAAGAAGTCAGAGGCTTTCTAGGACGGCTGAACTACATTGCCCGATTCATCTCACACCTAACCGCTACATGTGAACCAATCTTCAAGCTGCTGAAGAAAGATCAAGTAGTACGTTGGAACGATGAATGTCAGGCCTCTTTCGAAAGAATCAAAGAGTATCTCCAAGAGCCACCCATTCTTATGCCACCGGTTGAAGGGAGACCTTTAATCTTATACTTGACAGCACTTGACAGCTCAATGGGATGTGTGTTGGGTCAGAATGACGAGTCTGGCCAAAAAGAGCACGCTATTTATTACATGTTGTACCCCAAAATTTTCCCTCCCATTTCCTCAACATTTTCTGATCATAAGACCCTTGGAGCTCAAGATCCAGTTAGGGTTTCCTCTACTCAAGACTTCTCCTTGCACTGTTGACCCAAATTAGGGTTTGTGTTTGCACAAAGATATTTTGACCCAAAATGCCTAAGATGACTTTCATGCTTCATGTTGAACTCCCAAGTTTATCCATACCAAGTTTTAAGTCTTGATTCCAAATTTTGCCCAGTCAATTGGACAGTTGACCTAGAAATCAGCTGTATTGGGGAAAAAGTCAACTGTGGCCAATTGACAGTCAAAATCTCATGAAAATTGACCCACATCAACATTATGAACTCACATGGACCATTTGATCAAGTTTGGATCACAATTCCACAAGAAATTTGATCAGATCACCAAAAGGGCAAAATGGTCATTTTTAGGGTTTTGACTGCACAAAGGCAATTTTTGACTGTTTGACCTAGCCAATGGCAAACCAAGATCACATATGGACTCAAGGACCCCATGGAATTGTCTTGACATACTCAACAAGTTCAAAAGATCCCAAATGCACAAGATTGACAATTGAATTTCCCAGTCAATTGATCAATTTTGACTGTATACTAAAAAGCAAACTTTGACTTTTTTGGTCAAAATCAAGTGTCAAGATTCATTTTTCATCAAAACATGCCAAATCATGAAACTTGTTCATCAAGAAATCAAGAATTGCAAATTAGGGTTTGAAATGAAGATTTTTCATAACTTAGAATTTTTCTAAGTTATGAAAAACCATAATTTTTTCCTAACTTTGCCCCACTTTCTCATCAAGATGAATTTGGATTCAAGGAAAAGTCCAAACATGAAAGTTGTAGCCTATTTCAAAATCTATAACTTTGATTCACAAAGTTTTCCCAAAAGAAGCTTGTAGCTCAAGTTACAATTTTTGGAATAAGGGTACCAAACCATTCTTAACTTAGAGAAATTTTGAACCATTTTAGGCAGGATTTTTGCCTAACTTCAAGACCATTTTTCACATACTTCCTCTTGGAATTTCAATTTTCATTTCAAAGATGGATTGTAGTAAACATTCCAAGCTTTCCAAAATGTCCAAGAACTCATCAAATAACCTCGTGGTTAGGGAGAATCGAATTTGGCAAGTTGGGAAAAACTCACTTTGTTTAAGGCCAAGTTTCATGTTCATACACTTAAGCAGTTTTGAACTCAGCTTGCATTCCTTGATTACAGGTCCTATATCCCTTTTGCACTCAATAATTTAATGCTAACTCATTGTGCCAAGGCCTTATTTTGTGTGTTCAAGCATTGTATGCAAAACTAAGCCATAAATAGAAAAAGCAAATTAGCCATTCTTGAAAAGTTGAACTTTATGTCAAATGCAAATCCAAGCAAGTACAGGGAAAATCCTTTTGGCACAAGTTTATGAACAAAACACACTGATCAAGGGGAGAGGTTGCAGCATAGATTGGGGGCCTGCATCAGTCTAGAACACAACTTGGACATTTGTTGCTTAAAGTTGAAGAAAGCTAGCATAACACATAACAACTATCATTCCTGTCAAGGCAAGCTTAAGAAAAGATTGCAAACAAATTCCATACATCCTAACTGAGCTAGAACACGAGCCAAGCATCTCCAACACCCTCTCAAACACAGAACCACCATAAAACTGCAAAACAAGGGCATAAGCTGCAGTTGGACTTCTATAGTTCATTCCACTTGTGCATTCTTGCTAAGACTTGTTCAAACACATCCCACATCATCCCTTGAAGCTATTCCAAGCCTCAAACACGACCTGTAACACCCCTAGCTAACATCACCATTTCCATATTTTCTGTTTTGCAGTTGAAGTGCCATAACACGATTCACTTGGTTTCAAGGCAAACTAAAGCTTGGAATAGCATCCCTGGACATCAAGGAAGCTATACCAATCATCACCTTGCATTGAAAACACCTCCATCACCAGATACGATTCCAACTGAACAGGTAAGTTCATGGACTTCTATCTCCCTATCCAGGCATTGTTAGCTCTAGGTTTGTGAATGAAAAATGTTCTACTCATGCCCCTGAAGCTGTACATATCTTTACTTTCCATTTATTTTGCATGTGCTATGAGAATTTAAGGTCTGAACATTGATGGAAACTTAGGTCAAGAATTAGGAATGGAGAAATTCGCTCTCATCTTAGAGAGTTAAGTCAAGTTCTTTATATGTCTGGATTCGTCTTTTAATGCTCTACATTTTTCATGTTGTGAGTTTTGCTTGAAAGTCCAGGAATCTGGAGATAGAAAACGCGCGTTTTTGTTCATGTTCAAACAGTCTGGAGGTTGAAGACAACCCTTTTGGGCTGGGCTTGGTTGTTTTTCCTATTTGCACATCATTTCTACTTGTGCACCCCCTTGGCCCATTATGCTTATTTTTATGATTTTTTGACCTTTTCTTTTTTGTTCTGACTTATTTATTTTTTCTAATAATATTAAAAATATAAAAAATATTTTTCACACCATTTTTGTATTTATTAGGGATTTATTTGTTTAAATATATGTTTGTACATAAATAATACATAAATACTTTTATTTAAAAAATACTAAAATTAATACCAATACATTTTATTTTCTGATTTTCATTTTATTTTATCTTTTGAAAATATTTTATGAAAATATACTTTTTTTGTAAATATTAAATATTTTATTTTTAATATATTTATCATATAATATAAGTATTTACATATATATTAGTATATTTAGGTTAAAAATACAAAATATATACATTTTTATTTTTATTAAAATTTAACATTAAAAATACCTTTTTTACAAATATACTTCATTTTTATTTTATTTGTGTACATAATTAATAAACATTGTATATATTAAATAATAAATGCCTTTTATTTGCAAAATTAGGGTTTTTGCCCTAAACATAAAAAATACCCAAAAATTAATACTTTTATTTTTGTTTCCTTAACACATGAAAAATACCTTTTTACATACATATAAAAAAAAAGAAAACCTTTTTGCATTTTGCATATTTATTTTATTTAAATATTATGTAGTTAATACCTTTTATTTAGTAAGATTAGGGTTTTTGCCCTAAACATGAAAATATTCAAAAAAATCAACTTTCTTTTAATTTTTTTATATTTTATTTATGAATAAAATATACACTTACACAAAAATACTTTCACATACATATTGTTCCTTTCTTATACATCTATACATTTATATTTGCGCAATTCAATTTGGTTGTAAATATTGGGTACCATCCTCCTATGAAGTCTCATCCCCATTTGAACATTTGTACCCCCATTCCCATGATCATTGTGTAATAACTTAGAACTTTTAAATTTCGCACTTTAAATGCTTTCTAAATATGCCATGTTAGAATTAGGGTTTTGTATGCAAATCAATTAACCAAAATAGTTTGACCTAATTTCAAGATAAACAAGCATGAAAATGGACAACACCAATCACACTTGCACCCCTAGGGTATTCCACTTGTTGCCTTCAATAATGGGCCATATTGCATGTTAGGTCTCTTTGGGCAAAACAAACACAATCCAAATGATCATAGTCCCTCGATGACGCTTTCGAAAGTTGCCTTAAAAATGATCAAGTCCCTTAAAGGAAAATGGCCCAAAGATACTTGGCACCATTGCAATTATGGTCTAAACGATGACCCGCGCCCGTCCCTTTCACATCCTAACACAAGGTTGTCCACCAAATGCAATGGTGGAACAAAATTGTTAAAAGGGTTAAAAACATAGGAGAAATCTTTGAGAAATTTAGGAGTAGACAAACTCTTAGTTACTTGAATCAAACTTGCAAAACAAAACACTTGCCTATTTTTCAAAACCACACTCCACAACACTTTCAAAACAACTTTCAAAAACATTGAAAACCTTTTCAAAAGACATACACCTTTGTATACATCCCAACATGGATCATTACAAAGGTTGCCACCACATTGGCTTCTTTTCAAAACATTTTCAAACCCACACACACAAAGCACCATTTCAAACAATTGAAAATCAAGGCAAGATGATCTAAGCAAGTAACTAAGAGCCCATGGATAACCATGGATAGAAAGGGTGCTAATACCTTCCCTTTCTATAATCTACTCCCCGAACCCAAGAAAACATCTCAAAGGTTTTTGCTGTGCTTTTTAAACCTTTCCTTAGGATAAAATAAAAAGTCGGTGGCGACTCTTGCTCAACCGAAACATTTTCGAAAACAAACGCAAAACCTCAAGTCAGTTCTCCCACCGTATCACAGAACTGGCGACTCTGCTGGGGATAGTATTTAAAAGTGGAGTAACCTTAGGACTTAGATCACCCTTGTTTTCAATTGTTTGCCTTGTTTGCTTTTATATTTGTGGGCTTTGCATCGGAGTTTCATAGATCCTAACCCGGATCTGGGGAATTCCCTTTTAGGTAGCATAATCTGTGAGGGACCTGTCCGGCGTAGACCGACATGGGTGAAGCAGTGGTTACGTTGGTGTGGCACCTTAGTCTGTACCGATATCCCTTGTGTTGCAACGAGGAGAATATGGGTCTTCTAAGGAGTCATTAAGCACCAACCGACCTTAGAACCTTAAATTCACCAAACTTGGCCATAGAACAGTAGCAGTATGCTACACTCATTGAGGCTAAACTCTCGCGATGGTTCTGGCCGCAAGAAAAGATTGCGATGCTGGAGTTATGACCGATTGAGGGTAGTCAATGATCTGAGATCCTCTAGAACCCGGTTACTTTTGATATGACAGGTTTTAACCAACGAAACTAAAAGAGGGTAATACCTGGACTTCATGCTGGCCTGAAACCTAAGGGTTGTCTTGTGTGACTTGTGTGCCTTATCATGCTTGCCTTTGTGAATACTTGTGGTGTGCTTCATCATAGCATCATACCATCATACCATTGCATGCATCCTGTATAAATACTAACCCATTTCAAAGACAAGAGGGTTTCATCTTTGCTCTGTTTTGTAGGACATCATGATGCCCGTGCGTAGGAATACTATCCGGTTCAATTTTGTCCAACCACCAACTTTGCTCAGGGATTTGGTTGATAGGATTCCAAACACTACTTCCTTCATCAACAGGCATGGTTCTCTCCTTGGCTTGATCACTGCAAAGTGGGACCAACAACTGATAAGTGTCCTGACCCAGTTTTATGATCCCCTGTATCATTGCTTTACCTTTCAAGACTTCCAGCTAGTCCCTACCCTGGAAGAATTCTCTGATTTGCTTGGTATTCTTGTTTTGGAGAAAACTCCATTCACTGGTTGGGAAAAGACTCCTAGGCCTGAAGAGGTTGCTACAGTCCTCCCCTTGACCAAAGAAGAGGTATTGGCTAACTGGGAAACTAGAAGTGGAGTTAAGGGATTTTTGGTTAAATTTCTGGTTGGCAAAGCTAATGATTTCTGGAATGACTTAGACTTCAAGGCGTACGAATACATTCTGGCTCTTTTAATCTATGGTCTGGTACTGTTTCCAAATCCTGACACCTTTATCAGTATCTATGCCATAAGGATCTTCATGTCTCGGAATCCTGTACCCACTCTTTTGGGTGTTATCCTGCAACAACTCTATGCTCGTACTGCCCGAAGACGGGGAACTCCGTGGTGTTGTGCTCCTTTGCTAGTGAGGTTGTTTATTTCGCACCTTCCTAAGTTCGTGTTGAAGAATGAATAAGGAAAGGGTTGGGCTCATAGGTTAATGTCTCTCACTGATAATGACATCACTTGGACTCTCAGAGGTTTGGATGAGGTAGTTGTTATCGATCGTTGCGGAGAATACCCTAATGTTCCATTGATCGGCATCCAGGGAGGAATCTCTTATAATCCATGTTTAGCTCTCCGCCAGTTTGGAAGAGCCAGAAGAGTAGGGCATCATGAGATGTTGGTTCCTCACTTCCATTTTGAATTTCAGGTAGACAGTGACAAACTACGCCATGGATTCATTAAGGCTTGGGACATAATTCACAAAGCTGACCCACATGAGTTGGGACCAAAGACTTCTCTACCATTGGAACCCTATTGCAGATGGGTCCACATCCGTGCTCAGAAGTTAGGTATGCCGTACGAAGCTGTCAGACCTATCATTCTTGAGTCTCCTGATGAAGACGGGGTTCCTCCAACTGTCCTCCCTCCTCAGATACCCACTGATTTTGATACATTGAAGAGATCTTGGGCGCAGCTAAAGGAAGAACGGGATCTTTATCCGGAAAAGTTCAACGAACAGGAACGGAAGATCCAGAGGCTGACTAAGCAATTGGAGGAAGAGCGGGTTCTGAATGACTATATCCATACTGAGAAGAGGAGGCCATGGGAGCACTGATGGGCTTTGAATATTTCCTTTTACAGCTTTTATTTCCTTTTCAGTATTTTTCATTCCTGTAATGCCTGAGGGCAAGTTGTTGAACAATTTAAAATTTGAATCTAATGAAGTGTGTTTCCCTTTTGTCTACAAAGTTGAATCTCGTTTGTCTTTGAAAACATAAAACATACGCATCTCATTGCATCATATGCATAACAGGTACCTTTTCCACAGGTTGCTTAATCTTCTTCGCTGTTTATTTGAACAGTCATCATGAATCCAGAATCATCCAGTGAGCAAGCTATCAAGGCCCTCCAGGCCCAGAGTATCCAGTTTCAAGAGATGGTCATGAGCCTGGCTCAAGGTCAACAATAGTTGAAGGCTTTGCTCTTAAAGAAGAAGAATAAGAAGAGGACTGCGTTATTCAACATTGGACGCAGGTTTGGGAACACACTCCATAATGAGACTGATCCAACTACTTCCTCTGCAGAGAAAGACAGTCCCCGAGGGGGAGGGGCTCCTAGTCCTGCAGTCTCTGACAATGAGACAGATTACAATGACGAATAATACCCTCCTGCTGCTGACAGATACAAACAATTAGAGGACGGCTTGAGTGCCATGGAGATTCAAAATGTGCCAGGGCTGGATTTCGAAGATTTAGGGTTATCTTCTGGGGTGGTAATCCCACACAAGTTCAAGGCGCCTGCCTTTGCCAAATACGATGGGGCTTCCTGTCCAAAGCTGCACCTCAGATCGTACGTAAGGAAGATCCAACCTTACACAGCAGACAAAAATCTTTGGATCCACTTCTTCCAAGATAGCCTTTCGGGGTCACAACTTGAGTGGTTCTATCAGCTAGATGGAACCAGTATCCGACATTGGGAAGATTTGGCTACCGCATTTTATAGACAATATCAATACAATTCTGACCTTGCTCCTACGCGTACCCAACTTCAGGGTATGTCTCTGGGAACGAGCGAAGGGTTCAAAGAATATGCGCAAAAATGGAGAGATTTGGCTGGCAGGGTGCAGCCTCCTTTGACTGATCGTGAGCTGGTTGACATGTTTCTAGGGACCTTGTCTGGTCCATTCTTCAATCATCTGGTTGGTAATTCCTCCGTTGGGTTTACGGATTTGATCCTGACAGGTGAAAGGATAGAAGCTGGCATCAGGTCAGGAAAGATACAGAAAGCTGCCTCCGCAAGTACTGAGAAGAGACCTTTCAAGAAGGAAGCTAGTGCAGTCTATGGTCCTAGAAGACAAGTCAAGCCAGAAAGCCGCCAAGCCGTCAATGCCTTGGTAATTTCAAAACCTGTGATTGCTCCTCAGCAGTACAATCAACAAAGGGGTGAGAGGCCCGAGAGGCAATACACTCGGCTGAGTATGACCTTGTCACAAATCTTACCGCAACTGCTATCAACAAACTTGGTGACCATCAAAGAGGCTCTGAAGGTCGTGAATACTGCATCTCCTAAGTATAACCCAAATGCCCGGTGTGCTTATCATTCTGATAGCCCCGGGCATACTACTTATAATTGCTGGGCCCTGAGAAATAAAGTTCAAGACCTTATCGATGCGAAGGAAATTCAGTTTGAGGCGCCTGAGAGGCCAAATGTTGTAACTGCTCCTATGCCCCAGCATAGAGTAAATGCCATTGAGGAAGATTTGTATGCTGTTTCTGTGAATGATGTTGCTACCCCTCTATTGACTGTTAAGAGGAACCTACTGCTAGCCGGTTTATTTCCGGGTAGTAGCAAGGGTTGCCTCCTGTGTGCTGTTATCCCTATCGGTTGTCCGCTGCTGAAATCAGTCATCCAAAGCCTGATGGATAGCAAAGAAATTCTGTTCAAGAAAATTGTTGTTCCATTTGTTTCCGTTGAAGAAGTATCTGTCGTCACAATTTTCAACAATCCTGCCAAGGCTCACCCGAGGAAGCCAGTCCAAATTATGTCTGTTGCACCCATTACCATTACTGTTCCGGGGCCCCTCCCCTATGAGTCTGACAAGGTTGCCCCATGGCACTATGGGGCAGACGTGTATGTGCTTGGAGTGAAGCAGGAGTTCAACACTGGTACCAGTATCAGTAACATCATTGGCCCCGCCAAGATTACTCGCAGTGGCAGGCTCTTCTCGCCTGACATTGCACCACCAGTTATCTGAAAACCTCTTATCATCACACCCGCAAGTGTGCATGTTCCAAATCAAGTTCCTGTGTCTACTACTGCCGCCGAGTCCTCTGATGCTCGGGGCAAAGAAGTTGCTACCGATTTGCCTGCCCGGACGAAGGCACCAAAAAAGACCGCTATTGAAGCCTCCCAGCAAGAGATGGAGGAAATCCTTAAAATCATTAAAAAGAGTGACTTCAATGTCGTTGAACAGCTGGGGCATACCCCCTCCAAAATCTCTATGCTATCTTTGCTGCTGTGCTCAGAGGCCCACGCCAAGGCCCTGATTTCATTTCTGAAAACGGCCCATGTGCCGCAAGAGACATCTGCAGATCAATTCACTGACTGTGTGGCTAATTTGACCGCTGACAATGGTTTGGGGTTCTCGGATGTTGACCTTACCGCCAAAGGAAAAAACCACAATGATGCCCTGCATGTCTCTATAGAATGCAGAGGCACTACTCTCGCACACGCATTGGTGGACACCGGTTCTTCCCTGAATGTATTGCCCAAGAAGGCCTTAGATCGGTTGGACTGTGAGGGCCTGGAATTGAAACCTAGTAACATCATCGTTAGAGCCTTCGACAGTTCTAAGAGGATGGTGCATGGTGAGGTAGACATTCCTATCCGTGTGGGTTCCCAAGTCTTCGACTCAACATTCTACGTAATGGATATTCGTCCATCTTATTCCTGTTTGCTGGGTCGACCTTGGATTCACAAGGCTGGGGCGGTAACATCCACTCTACACCAGAAGCTCAAATACCCTGTCAAAGGGAAAATTGTTACTGTGCAGGGTGAGGAGGAATACATGGTTAGTCACTTGAATTCATTCCGGTATATCGAGATGGACGGGGAGTTTATTGAAACCCCCTTTCAACATTTTAAGGAGGTACCTCCAACATTGGCGTCAGCTGAGACAGTGGTTGAAGAAGACTTTCCTTTGAAGATGGCTTCCTTGAAGGATGCCCGGGCTGTGATCGAGAAACGCAAATGTGCAAACTGGGGTCAACTTCCTGACTTCACTCAAAAGACCGACAAGTTTGGGCTGGACTTCACTGCAGAGGCTCAGAGGGCTGTTCGCAAAGAAAGGATCAGAAAGGCTCCGGTGTTCATCACCAACCCAAGGGTGAATGCTATCGAGGAGGACGTAGAGGAAGCAGAATTTGACAGTTGGATCTATCCAACAACCAGCAACGGACCAAGCAACTGGACGGCAAAGGATTTTACACCTATTACATTTGTCACGCAGTAATTAACTCTTTTCTGTTCAATTTGTAACAAACAATATGTTGAAACTTTTATTGGCTCGGTGTCCTACCCGGGGCACCGTGGCTCCATTTGTGAGGGTTTTTTGTATGACATTTCCATATATCATTAATCAAAACATTGGACGTTTGTTGCATTTCAAATCTTGTGCTCTTTTTCTTTCTGTGTTATATATATTGCAAAACAGCTATATTTACACACACTCACTTATACAGGTTTCAATCCACTCTGGATCTCACTGGTAACAGCTCTGCTACTGCCAGTTATGACTTCGAAAATCCGATCAACTTGGCCGAAGACGAAGGTGAAGATGATTGCGAAGTGCCTGGTGAACTCGTAAGACTGCTACTCCAGGAAGAGAGGGCCATTCAGCCGCATGAAGAACCGGTGGAAACAGTGAACCTGGGTACTGAGACAGATAGAAAAGAAGTCAAGATTGGTGCCAATTTAGAGCTCAGCGTGAAGCAACGATTGATCCAGATGCTGCATGATTACATGGAAATCTTTGCTTGGTCTTACGAAGACATGCCTGGTTTGGATGTCGACATTGTAGTTCATCACCTGCCTACCAAGGAAGATTGCCCTCCGGTAAAACAAAAGGTCCGCCGTATGCGTCCAGAGATGTCCGAAAAGATCAAAGCTGAGGTTATGAAGCAATTCGATGCCGGGTTTCTAGCAGTGACTTCTTACCCTCAGTGGGTTGCCAACGTGGTGCCAGTGCCGAAGAAGGACGGTAAGGTCAGAATGTGTGTCGACTACAGGGATTTGAACAGGGCCAGCCCTAAAGATGATTTCCCTCTGCCTCACATCGACGTTCTTGTTGACAATACTGCTCAACATAAGGTGTTCTCCTTCATGGATGGTTTTTCAGGGTATAATCAGATCAAGATGGCTCCTGAAGATATGGAAAAGACTACCTTTGTTACTCAGTGGGGCACCTTCTGCTACAAGGTCATGCCATTCGGGTTGAAAAATGCTGGGGCAACCTACCAACGTGCCATGGTTGCTTTATTTCATGATATGATCCATCATGAGATAGAAGTGTACGTCGATGATATGATTGCAAGGTCCCAAACTGAGGAGGAACACCTTGACCATCTGTGGAAGCTGTTTGACCGACTGAAATTGTATAAGCTGAGGTTGAACCCTAACAAATGCACCTTTGGGGTGAGGTCTGGAAAATTGCTAGGTTTTATCGTAAGCAACAAAGGTATCTAGGTGGACCCTGCCAAGGTAAAAGCCATACAAGAGATGCCGACTCCCAAGACAGAGAAAGAAGTCTGAGGCTTTCTAGGACGACTGAATTACATTGCCCGATTCATCTCACATCTAACTGCTACCTGTGAGCCAATCTTCAAATTGCTGAAGAAAGATTAAGTAGTACGTTGGAACGATGAATGTCAGGCTGCTTTCAAAAAGATAAAGGAATATCTCCAAGAGCCACCCATTCTTATGCCACCAGTGGAAGGGAGACCTCTAATACTATACTTGACAGTACTTGACAACTCCATGGGGTGTGTGCTGGGGCAGCATGACGAGTCTGGCCGAAAAGAGCACGCTATTTATTACCTGAGCAAAAAGTTTACCGACTGTGAGTCTCGGTACTCACTGCTCGAGAAAACTTGCTGCGCTCTGGTATGGGCTGCTCGCCGGCTGAGACAGTATATGTTGACTCACACTACTCTGTTGATTTCAAAAATGGATCCAATCAAGTACATATTCGAAAAGCCTGCTCTGTCTGGAAGAATAGCAAGATGGCAAATGATCTTGACGGAATATTACATCCAATACACAACTCAAAAAGCGATCAAGGGAAGTGTATTGGCAGACCATTTGGCACACCAACCTGTGGACGATTACCAATCATTGAACTTTGAATTTCCAGACGAAGATATCATGGTAGTAACTGATTGTGAAGTACCTGGACCGGATGAAGGACCTGAGGAAGGATCCCGATGGTCTATGCATTTTGACGGAGCCTCCAACGCTTTGGGTAATGGTATCGGCGCTGTGATCATATCCCCCAAAGGCACTCATACTCCACTCACCGCCCGGCTATGTTTCAACTGCACCAACAATATAGCGGAGTATGAGGCATGTATCATGGGTCTTCAAGCTGCAATCGACTTAAGGATCAAGTTTCTGAGTGTCTTCGGAGATTCCGCTCTTGTGATCAATCAGATCAAAGGCGAGTGGGATACGAAACACCCAAATCTTATTCCTTACAAGGAGTATGTGTTGACTTTGCTTCCCCACTTTGAAGAGGTAACTTTTGAGCATTTCTCAAGAGAGGAGAATCAGTTAGCGGACGCACTAGCTACGATGTCTTCAATGTTCAAAGTCAAATGGGACAACGAGGCTCCCCGAATCATTATCTGGAAGTTGGACGAACCTGCATACTGTTGCGATCTTGAGGCAAAAGAGGTAACCGAAAAACCCTGGTATCATGAGGTGAAGAGATACTTGGAAGCCCAGGAATACCCTGAAGGTGCGTCTGTCAATGACAAGAAGTTCCTAAGAAGGTTTGCGGCAAAATTATTCCTCAGCAACGGCATTCTCTACAAACAAAACCATGATTCAACTTTACTGCGTTGTGTGGATAAGACTGAAGCAGAGAAGATCATGGTAGAGCTACACGAAGGTACATTCGGAACGCATTCCAGTGGACACACCATGGCAAAGAAAATCCTTCGGGCAGGATATTTCTGGTCCACAATGGAAGCCGACTGTTACCAACATTCTCGAACTTGTCATAAATGCCAGATCTATGCTGATAAAGTGCACATTCCTCCGGTTTCTCTGAACGTCCTGACGGCACCCTGGCCTTTTGCAATGTGGGGGATTGATATGATCGGAGAGATCCGACCGACGGCATCCAACGGGCATCGCTTCATCTTGGTAGCAATTAATTACTTCACGAAGTGGGTAGAGGCAACTTCCTACGCCACCGTAACCAAGAGCGTCGTGGCACGTTTCATACGGCATAACCTGATCTGTCGGTACGGCATCCCGGAAAGGATCATTACGGACAATGGTACCAATCTTAACAACAAGATGATCACTGAGCTCTGCGAGCAATTCAAGATACATCACCACAACTCTTCTCCTTACCGGCCGAAGATGAATGGGGCTGTAGAAGCATCAAATAAGAATATCAAGAAAATTGTGCAGAAGATGACAGTGACCTACAAAGATTGGCACAAAATGTTACCATTTGCTCTTCATGGGTACCGTACCTCAGCAAGGACGTCAACTGGGGAAACTCCTTTTTCCTTGGTCTATGGCATGGAGGAAGTCTTGCCAATTGAATTCCAGATACCCTCTCTCCGGATAATGAAGGATGCAGATCTGAGTGAAGACGACTGGATCCAGACTCGACTTGATCAATTAAACCTAATTGATGAAAAGAGACTCACTGCTATTTGTCATGGTCAGACGTACCAAAAACGGATGATCAGGGCATTTAACAAGAAAGTCAGACCACAAGAGTATCAAGTTGGGGACCTGGTAATCAAACGTATCATCCTTCCTCAAAGTGATCCCAGGGGCAAATGGACCCCTACTTACGAAGGGCCATTTGTGGTTAAACATGTGTTCTCAGGAGGAGCCATGATCCTAACCACCATGGATGGTGACGACCTTCCTCACCCCGCCAATGCAGACATAGTAAAAAGATACTACGCATGAATCAAAGACCCGCTAGGTTGACATACCTAGGCAAAAATAAGGGCTTCCCGGCGAACCAAAAGGGTTCGGGCAAAAATAAGGGATGAAATGAAAAAATCTGTACACCCGGCAAGTCGAAAACCTGAAAAGGCGGCTTGGGCAAAATGGGTATCCCGGTGGACTGAAAACCCGAAAGGGCGGTCCAGGCAAAAGTTAGGGATAAAGCGTAACACTATGTCTCATTGGATCACCTTGCATCCAGAATTCGGCATCAACTATCTGGCTCAGACTTCGGCATCGATCAATCAGCTTCATCTTCAACTAAACAGCAAAGTGATGAGACGCTTGGAGACATAAAGGCAATAGCAAAGTTGGAACCCAGTGGGAATATTGTTCACATAGCTGTTTTGTTTCCTTTTCAAAATTGTATAAACTTTGTGTTATTCGGCGGCATCCTCTTACTAGGATGTCAGCCTCTTGTACAAAAAACGCCTATTTACAGGCAAATTTCAAAATAAATACAAGTTCACTTTTCCAAACAAATTGCCAATTGTTTTTCCTTTTTCTGTTTTGTCTTGCGAAGAACGTCCAATGTTCATTTTTGATATATGCATTTGACATTAAAATTGCTAATTCATAAATACTTGCATACGAAACAAAAGACTAATTACATGTGACATCAGAAACAGGGGCAATGTAGAATTGTCCAGGCAGCCTAGTTGCTTTGTCCGCCAAGGTACCAAGATAGGTCCAACTGAAGAATGTGACCAAATTACTTCAACTCCCCACAGAGTAAGACAAGATTCAGCAATTCTCTCCCCGAGAAGAGTTAGTCTATCATCACCCCTACAATAGGCACCCTGTTCCCCTAGCAAGTCAGCAATACTCTTCTCCAGAAGAGTTAGTCTACGGTCAGCCTAAAGGAAGTTGGGTAGCCCCAGAAGATATCAACATTCCCCAGCGGAGTATAGGCATTCATCAGCAAGCATCCCTGGCAGTCTTGATCTAAGATTGTTCCTCTGCGGAATACAGACACCCCAGTGGAACCATTTACCAGTACAGTCTGAAGGTTTCCCCGGGAAATTTGGAATCCATATCCCCAACAGGTCTTGAAGCTTATCCCCAGTAGATTCTGGAAGCTTATCCCCTGCAGAGTACGGACGTCTCTCTCGAGCTTTATTCAAAGTTATTCCTCACAAGGGCTTATAACTGGGTTATCCTCAGCTAATTACCACGGAAGATCGCCTTCGGCGAAGTTCTTCCTATCCCCAGCGGGGTTCATCAAAGTTCCCCAACATAACTTATCAACAGAATCCCCAGCGGAGTTTATCATTGTCATCCCCAGCGGAGTCCATCATTGAAATCCTCAGCAGAGCTCTCATCAAAACCTCGGCAAGGTATCTCTTCCCGCAGGATAATTCCTCAGCAGAGTAATTCCCCTCAGAGTTTCTCTCCAACAAGTTTATTCTCCAACGGAGTTATCTTCTCCTACCGGTGTATTCTTGCAAACATCATCCCTAGCGGAAGCGAAGAATTTTACTCTTCAACGTCAGCCCAGGATTTAATTCCCCGGCCGGTCGTCAAGGATTTATTTTCCTAGACGAAAATGCATTCATAAACATTTCATATTTCATACATCTTGCTTACATACATGATAAAGTGCATACAACACTATCTCATTTTGAACATCGTGACATCATGCATTTCATACATCATGACATTGCATACAACTGATGTTTTGCCTTTTCAGGGAAAAAGACAACCCAAAAGACAACTACCTTCAACTGTCACAATTCCAGATTCGATTCCTGTATCTAGCCAGGGCACATCTGTGAGTGATCAGTTTCCAGATTCGATTCCTGTATCCAGCCAGGGCACATCTGAAGGGTTTCCAGATTCGATTCCTGTATCCAGCCAGGGCATATCTGTTGACGACTATTTCCAAATTCGATTCCTGTATCCAGCCAGGGCACATCTGAAGAGTTTGAAGATTCGATTCCTGTATCCAGCCAGGGCATATCTGTTGACGACTATTTCCAGATTCGATTCCTGTATCTAGCCAGGGCATGTCTGCATGAAGAGATTGAAGATCAACACCTGTAACAAGCCAGGAAAACATCTGTCTTTCTCAAAATACACAAATTCTCGCTAAGGAATCTCTTATGCGATCAACACTTCCAAATGGCATCTATAAGCCCATTCCCGACAAGTTTCTGTCACGTCTTCAGATGGCATATATAAGCCCATCTCCCTATCCACCATCTCTCCAAATGGCATCTATAAGCCCATTCCCGACATCACATTTCCTGATAATCCAACATGCGAGTGCAAATTTCCGGGCAATCTAGTGTCCAATCTCCTTTTACCCTCGAGTCAGGAAAGGCAAACTTGCCAATCTAACTCTTCAGGTTCAAGAAGATTGAACAGGGGCAACTGTTGTACCCCAAAATTTTCCCTCCCATTTCCTCAACATTTTCTCATCATAAGACCCTTGGAGCTCAAGATCCAGTTAGGGTTTCCTCTACTCAAGACTTCTCCTTGCACTGTTGACCCAAATTAGGGTTTGTGTTTGCACAAAGATATTTTGACCCAAAATGCCTAAGATGACTTTCATGCTTCATGTTGAACTCCCAAGTTTATCCATACCAAGTTTCAAGTCTTGATTTCAAATTTTGCCCAGTCAATTGGATAGTTGACCTAGAAATCAGCTGTATTGGGGAAAAAGTCAATTGTGGCCAATTGACAGTCAAAATCTCATGAAAATTGACCCACATCAACATTATGAACTCACATGGACCATTTGATTAAGTTTGGATCACAATTCCACAAGAAATTTGATCAGATCACCAAAAGGGCAAAATGGTCATTTTTAGGGTTTTGACTGCACAAAGGCAATTTTTTACTGTTTGACCTAGCCAATGGAAAACCAAGCTCACATATGGACTCAAGGACCCCATGGAATTGTATTGACATACTCAACAAGTTCAAAAGATCCCAAATGCACAAGATTGACAGTTGAATTTCCCAGTCAATTGATCAATTTTAACTGTATACTGAAAAGTCAAACTTTGACTTTTTTTTGTCAAAATCAAGTGTCAAGATTCATTTTTCATCAAAACATGCCAAATCATGAAACTTGTTCATCAAGAAATCAAGAATTGCAAATTAGGGTTTGAAATGAAGATTTTTCATAACTTAGAATTTTTCTAAGTTATGAAAAACCCTAATTTTTTCCTAACTTTACCCCACTTTCTCATCAAGATGCATTTGGATTCAAGGAAAAGTCAAAACATGAAAGTTGTAGCCTATTTCAAAATCTACAACTTTTATTCACAAAGTTTTCCCAAAAGAAGCTTGTAGCTCAAGTTACAATTTTTGGAATAAGGGTACCAAACCATTCTTAACTTAGAGAAATTTTGAACCATTTTAGGCAGGATTTTTGCCTAACTTCAAGACCATTTTCACATACTTCCTCTTGGAATTTCAATTTTCATTTCAAAGATGGATTTTAGTACACATTCCAAGCTTTCCAAAATGTCCAAGAACTCATCAAACAACCTCATGGTTAGGGAGAATCGAATTTGGCAAGTTGGGAAAAACTCACTTTGTTTAAGGCCAAGTTTCATGTTCATACACTTAAGCAATTTTGAACTCAGCTTGCATTCCTTGATTACAGGTCCTATATCCCTTTTGCACTCAATAATTTAATGCTAACTCATTGTGCCAAGGCCTTATTTTGTGTGTTCAAGCATTGTATGCAAAACTAAGCCATAAATAGAAAAAGCAAATTAGCCATTCTTGAAAAGTTGAACTTTATGTCAAATGCAAATCCAAGCAAGTACAGGGCAAATCCTTTTGGCACAAGTTTATGAACAAAACACACTGATCAAGGGGAGAGGTTGCAGCATAGATTGGGGGCCTGCATCATTCTAGAACACAACTTGGACATTTGTTGCTTAAAGTTGAAGAAAGCTAGCATAACACATAACAACTATCATTCCTGTCAAGGCAAGCTTAAGAAAAGATTGCAAACAAATTCCATACATCCTAACTGAGCTAGAACACGAGCCAACCATCTCCAACACCCTCTCAAACACAGAACCACCATAAAACTGCAAAAACAGGGCATAAGCTGCAGTTGGACTTCTATAGTTCATTCCACTTGTGCATTCTTGCTAAGACTTGTTCAAACACATCCCACATCATCCCTTGAAGCTATTCCAAGCCTCAAACACGACTTGTAACACCCCTAGCTAACATCACCATTTCCATATTTTCTGTTTTGCAGTTGAAGTGCCATAACACGATTCACTTGGTTTCAAGGCAAACTAAAGCTTGGAATAGCATCCCTGGACATCAAGGAAGCTATACCAATCATCACCTTGCATTGAAAACACCTCCATCACCAGATACGATTCCAACTGAACAGGTAAGTTCATGGACTTCTATCTCCCTATCCAGGCATTGTTAGCTCTAGGTTTGTGAATGAAAAATGTTCTACTCATGCCCCTGAAGCTGTACATATCTTTACTTTCCATTTATTTTGCATGTGCTATGAGAATTTAAGGTCTGAACATTGATGGAAACTTAGGTCAAGAATTAGGAATGGAGAAATTCTCTCTCATCTTAGAGAGTTAAGTCAAGTTCTTTATATGTCTGGATTCGTCTTTTAATGCTCTACATTTTTCATGTTGTGAGTTTTGCTTGAAAGTCCAGGAATCTGGAGATAGAAAACGCGCGTTTTTGTTCATGTTCAAACAGTCTGGAGGTTGAAGACAACCCTTTTGGGCTGGGCTTGGTTGTTTTTCCTATTTGCACCACATTTCTACTTGTGCACCCCCTTGGCCCATTATGCTTATTTTTATGATTTTTTGACCTTTTCTTTTTTGTTCTGACTTATTTATTTTTTCTAATAATATTAAAAATATTAAAAATATTTTTCACACCATTTTTGTATTTATTAGGGATTTATTTGTTTAAATATATGTTTGTACATAAATAATACATAAATACTTTTATTTAAAAAATACTAAAATTAATACCAATACATTTTATTTTCTGATTTTCATTTTATTTTATCTTTTGAAAATATTTTATGAAAATATACTTTTTTTGTAAATATTAAATATTTTATTTTTAATATATTTATCATATAATATAAGTATTTACATATATATTAGTATATTTAGGTTAAAAATACAAAATATATATATTTTTATTTTTATTAAAATTTAACATTAAAAATACCTTTTTTACAAATATACTTCATTTTTATTTTATTTGTGTACATAATTAATAAACATTGTATATATTAAATAATAAATGCCTTTTATTTGCAAAATTAGGGTTTTTGCCCTAAACATAAAAAATACCCAAAAATTAATACTTTTATTTTTGTTTCCTTAACACATGAAAAATACCTTTTTACATACATATAAAAAAAGAAAACCTTTTTGCATTTTGCATATTTATTTTATTTAAATATTGTGTAGTTAATACCTTTTATTTAGTAAGATTAGGGTTTTTGCCCTAAACATGAAAATATTCAAAAAAATCAACTTTCTTTTAATTTTATTTTATTTTATTTATGAATAAAATATACACTTACACAAAAATACTTTCACATACATATTGTTCCTTTCTTATACATCTATACATTTATATTTGCGCAATTCAATTTGGTTGTAAATATTGGGTACCATCCTCCTATGAAGTCTCATCCCCATTTGAACATTTGTACCCACATTCCCATGATCATTGTGTAATAACTTAGAACTTTTAAATTTCGCACTTTAAATGCTTTCTAAATATGCCATGTTAGAATTAGGATTTCGTATGCAAATCAATTAACCAAAATAGTTTGACCTAATTTCAAGATAAACAAGCATGAAAATGGACAACACCAATCACACTTGCACCCCTAGGGTATTCCACTTGTTGCCTTCAATAATGGGCCATATTGCATGTTAGGTCTCTTTGGGCAAAACAAACACAATCCAAATGATCATAGTCCCTCGATGACGCTTTCGAAAGTTGCCTCAAAAATGATCAAGTCCCTTAAAGGAAAATGGCCCAAAGATACTTGGCACCATTGCAATTATGGTCTAAACGATGACCCGCGCCCGTCCCTTTCACATCCTAACACAAGGTTGTCCACCAAATGCAATGGTGGAACAAAATTGTTAAAAGGGTTAAAAACATAGGAGAAATCTTTGAGAAATTTAGGAGTAGACAAACTCTTAGTTACTTGAATCAAACTTGCAAAACAAAACACTTGCCTATTTTTCAAAACCACACTCCACAACACTTTCAAAACAACTTTCAAAAACATTGAAAACCTTTTCAAAAGACATACACCTTTGTATACATCCCAACATGGATCATTACAAAGGTTGCCACCACATTGGCTTCTTTTCAAAACATTTTCAAACCCACACACACAAAGCACCATTTCAAACAATTGAAAATCAAGGCAAGATGATCTAAGCAAGTAACTAAGAGCCCATGGATAACCATGGATAGAAAGGGTGCTAATACCTTCCCTTTCTATAATCTACTCCCCGAACCCAAGAAAACATCTCAAAGGTTTTTGCTGTGCTTTTTAAACCTTTCCTTAGGATAAAATAAAAATTCGGTGGTGACTCTTGCTCAACCGAAACATTTGCGAAAACAAACGCAAAACCTCAAGTCAGTTCTCCCACCGTATCACATTACCTTAGCAAAAAGTTTACCGACTGTGAGACCCGATACTCACTGCTCGAGAAAACTTGTTGCGCTTTGGTATGGGCTGCTCGCCGGCTGAGACAGTATATGTTGACTCACACTACTCTGTTGATCTCAAAAATGGATCCAATCAAGTACATCTTCGAAAAGTCTGCCTTGTCTAGAAGAATAGCGAGATGGCAGATGATCTTGACTGAATATGACATCCAGTACACGACTCAAAAAGCAATCAAGGGAAGTGTGTTGGCAGACCATTTGGCACATCAGGCAGTGGACGATTACCAATCTATGAACTTTGAATTTCCAGACGAGAATATCATGGTAGTGACTGATTGTGAAATACCTGGACCGGATGAAGGACCTGAGGAAGGATCCCGATGGTCTATGCACTTTGACGGAGCCTCGAACGCTTTTGGTAATGGTATTGGCGCTGTGATCATATCTCTAAAAGGCTCTCATACTCCACTTACCGCCCGACTATGTTTCAACTGCACCAACAACATGGCAGAGTATGAAGCATGCATCATGGGTCTTCGAGCTGCAATTGACCTAAGGATCAAGTTTCTGAGTGTCTTCGGAGATTCCGCTCTTGTGATCAGTCAGATCAAAGGCGAGTGGGATACGAAACACCCAAATCTTATTCCTCACAAGGAGTATGTATTGACGTTGATTCCCCATTTCGAGGAGATAACCTTTGAACATTTCCCAAGAGAGGAGAATCAGTTGGCGGACGCGCTAGCTACAATGTCTTCTATGTTCAAAGTCAAATGGGACAACGAGGCTCCCCGGATCATTATTTGGAAACTGGATGAACCTGCACATTGTTGTGATCTTGAGACCGGAGAGGTAACAGAAAAGCCTTGGTATCATGAAGTGAAGAGGTATCTTGAAGCTCAAGAATACCCCGAGGGCGCATCCGTTAATGACAAGAAGTTTCTGAGAAGGTTCGCGGAAAAGTTCTTCCTCAGAAATGACATTTTGTATAAACGTAACCATGATTTAACCTTACTGTGTTGTGTGGATAAGACTGAAGCAGAAAGGATCATGGCAGAGCTGCATGAAGGTACCTTCGGAACTCATCCCAGTGGACATACCATGGAAAAGAAAATCCTTCGGGCGGGATATTACTGGTCCACAATGGAAGCCGACTATTATTAACATTCCCGGACATGTCACAAGTGTCAGATCTACGCTGATAAGGTGCACGTTGCTCCAGTCCCTTTGAACGTCTTGACAACACCTTGGCCTTTTGCAATGTGGGGCATTGATATGATCGGCGAGATCAGACCTACGGCATCCAACGGGCATCGTTTCATCCTGGTAGCAATTGATTACTTTACAAAATGGGTTGAAGCAGCTTCCTTTGCCACCGTAACCAAGAACGTCGTGGCACGGTTCATTCGGCACAACCTGATTTTTGGGTACGGTGTACCAGAGAGGATCATTACGGATAATGGTACCAATCTTAACAACAAGATGATCACTGAGCTCTGCGAGCAATTCAAGATACCGCACCACAACTCTTCTCCCTACCGGCCGAAGATGAATGGGCTGTAGAAGCAGCTAATAAGAACATTAAGAAGATTGTGCAGAAGATGACAGTGACCTACAAAGATTGGCACGAAATGTTACCATTTTCTCTTCATGGGTACCTTACCTCAGCACGGATGTCAACAGGGGAAACACCCTTTTCCTTGGTCTATGGCATGGAGGCAGTCCTACCCATTGAAGTTCAGATACCCTCTCTCCGAATCATGAAGGATGCAGGTTTGAGCGAAGCTGACTGGATCCAGACCCGGCTTGATCAACTAAACCTAATCGACAAAAAAAGACTCACTGTTATTTGTCATGGTCAGACGTACCAAAAACGGATGATCAAGGCATTTAACAATAAAGTCAGACGACAAGAGTATCAAGTCGGAGATCTGGTAATCAAGCGCATCATTCTACCTCAAGGTGATCCCAGGGGAAAATGGACCCCTACGTACGAAGGGCCATTTGTGGTTAAGAACATCTTCTCAAGAGGAGCGATGATTCTAACTACCATGGATGGTGATGACCTTCCTCACCCTGTCAATACAGACATAGTAAAAAGATACTACGCATGATTAAAGACCCGCTAGGTCGACTGGCCTAGGCAAAAATAAGGGCTTCCCGGCGAACCAAAAGGGTTCGGGCAAAAATAAGGGATGAAAATGAAAAAAATTTGTACACCCGGCAAGTCGAAAACCTGAAAAGGCGGCTTGGGCAAAAATGGGTATCCCGGTGGACTGAAAACCCGAAAGGGCGGTCCAGGCAAAAGTTAGGGATTAAAGCGTAATACTATGTCTCATTGGGTCACCCTGCATCCAGACTTCGGTATCGACCATCAGGATCGAACGGCACCAATCAGTCAGATTCATCTTCAACTAAGCAGCAAAGTGATGACACGCTTGAAGACATAAAGGCGATAGCAGAGTTGGAACCCAGTGGGATTTTTCACATAGCTGTTTTGTTTTCCTTTTCACAAATTGTATAAACTCTATGTTGTTCGACGGTGTTCTCTTACTAGGACGTCAGCCTCTTGTACCAAACGCCTATTTACAGGCAAACTTCCAAATCAATACCAGCTCATTTTTCAGACAAATCGCAAATTGTTTTTCCTTTATCTGTTTTGTTTTGCAAAGAACGTCCAATGTTCATTTTTGATATATGAATTTGACACTAATTGCTGATCACAAATACTTGCATACGAAACAAAGGACTAATTACAGGTGACATCGGAAGTAGGGGCAATAAGCATTGTCTAAGCGATCTAGTTGCTCTGTCCACCAAGGTACCAAGGTAAGTTCAGCTGAAGAATAGGACCAAGATACCTTCACTCTCCGTAGAGTAAGACAAGATTCAGCAATACTCTCCCCAAGCAGAGTTGACCTCCCATCAGCTCTAAAAAAAGGCACAGTATCTCCAACAAGTCAGCAATACTCTCTCCAAGCAGAGTTAGCCTACTGTCAGCCCTAGAAAGAAGTCGGGTATCCCCAGAAGATCTTAATATTCTCCAGCAGAGTATAAAGATATTCCTCAGCAAGCATCCCCGACAGTCTTAACATTCCTTGACAGAAATATAAGATTGTTCCCCAGCGGAATACAGACACCCCAGTGGAGCCATTTCCCCAATACAGTCCAAAGGTTTCCCCAGGAGAATTGAATCATCTTACCCAGTAGATTCTGGAAGCTTATCCCCTGCAGAGTACAAACGCATCTCCCCAGCCGTATTCAGAGGTTATTCCCCACCAGAGTCTAACTGGGTTATCCTCAACAACTCGCAAACGGAAAGATCATCCCCAGCGAAGTTCTTTCTATCCCCCCCAGCGGAGTTCATCATCAGAATCTCCAACAAAGCTTATCAACGGAATCCCCAGCGGAGTTTATCATTAAAATCTCAGCAAAGCATCTCTTCCCACAGAATAATTCCCCGCAGAGTAATATCTTCACCAGTTTATTCCCCAACGGAGTCATCTTCTCCTACTGGTTTCTTCTGGCAAACATCTTCGTTCATCATCCCCAGCAGAAACGAAGAACTCTACTCTTCACCATCAGCCCAGGATTTAACAAACTCCCGGCATTCGTCAAGGATTTATTTTCCCAGACAGAAATACATTCATAAACATTTCACATTTCATACCTCCTACTTACATACATCATAAAGTGCATACGACATAATCTCATTTATTTTTGAGAACATCATGACATCACATTTTCATACATCATGATACATGCATAAACGCATCATATCATACGATCTCATTTATTTTTTAGAACATCATGACATCATGCATTTCATACATCATGACATTGCATGCAACTAACGCTTTGCCTTTTCAGGAAAAAAGTCAATCAAAAGATGATTACCATCAACTTTTGCCGTTCCAGATCAACACCTGTAACTAGCCAGGAAATATCTGTGAGCGATTGATTGTAGATTCGATACATGTAACTAGCCAGGAAAGTTATCTACATGAATAGATTGAAGATCAACACCTGTAACAGGCCAGGAAACCATCTTTCTTTCTCAGGTCAGAGATCTACACCTGTATCCAGCCAGAAAAGCTATCTCGACCAACCTTTTTAAGTTCCAGATCAACACCTGTAACAGGCCAGGAAATATCTGTGGACGATTGATTGTAGATTCGATACCTGTAACTAGCCAGGAAAGTTATCTACATGAAGAGATTGAAGATCAACACCTGTAACAGGCCAGGAAACCATCTTTCTTTCTCAGGTCAGAGATCTACACCTGTATCCATCCAGGAAAGCTATCTCGACCAACCTTTTTTAAGTTCCAGATCAACACCTGTAACAGGCTAGGAAATATCGGTGGCCGATTGATTGTAGATCTACACCTGTAACTAGCCAGGAAAGTATCTACATGAAGAGATTGAAGATCAACACCTGTAACAGGCCAGGAAATATCTGTGGACGATTGATTGTAGATCTACACCTGTAACTAGCCAGGAAAGTATCTACATGAAGAGATTGAAGATCAACACCTGTAATAGGCCAGGAAACCATCTTTCTTTCTCGGGTCAGAGATCTACACCTGTATCCAACCAGGAAAGCTATCTTGACCAACCTTTCTCAAGTTCCAGATCAACGCCTGTATCTAGCCAGGAAATATCTGTGAGTGATTGATTGCAGATCTATACCTGTAACTAGCCAGGAAAGTATCTACATGAAGAGATTGAAGATCAATACCTGTAGCAAGACAGGAAAACCATCTTTCTTTCTCAAATCAGAGATTAATACCTGAAACCAGCCAGGAAAAATATCTCCTTGACCCACCTCTCTTAAGTTCCGGATCAACACCTGTAACTAGCCAGGAAATATCTGTGGACGATGGATTGTAGATTAATACCTGAAACCGGACAGGACAACTATCTACTCAACCATCATCAGGCAACCCTACACAGGTTTCTTCTTTTTACCTAACAAGTGACAATTCAACGAACAATCTCCAGATGGCATCTATAAGCCCATCCCCCGACAAGATTCTGTCACATCTCCAGATGGCATCTATAAGCCCAACCCCCTATCCATCATCTCTCCAAATGGCATCTGTAAGCCCATTCCCGACATCATATTGCTGATGCTACACTATGCGAGTGCAAATTTCTGGGCACTTTAGTGTTCAATCATCTTCCACCTTCGGATCACGAAAGGCACACAAGCCAATCTACATCCTCAGGTTTAAGAAGATTGAATAGGGGCAACTGTTGTACCCCAAAATTTTCCTTCCCATATTCTTCAAGGTTTGTCAAGAATCATCTTCAAATGATTCAAGATTACTCAAGGGTTATACAGTCAAACCCTCTCCTAAGACAGCCAAAATTAGGGTTTTGGTTCTCTCAAGGAATATGGGGTTTTCAATGGCTCAATCAAGTCTCATAAGCCTATATACATTCTCAAGCACCTACATGCCAAGTTTCAAGACTCACAGTGTCAATTTGCACAGTCAAAAGCATCATTTGATCTACAGTCAACTGCAGGGGTAAAATGGTCATTTTGCAGTCAAGTCTTGATCATGATTCCACAAGTATGGCTCAAAAATCATCAAGATGCAAAAAGTTACTATTTTTGGACAGTAGAAAAGTCAACTGTATCTTGACCAGGGCATAACTTTTTCATGGTTCATCAGGAAAATCCCATCCAATGCTCATTTTGAAGGGGATAACATTTACTACAATCCATCTTCACATTCCAAGTCCAATAAACGCTCTCACAAAAAGTTATCAATTTTTAGATTATAGGTCAAATTCAAAAGTCAACAAAAATGCACTTTAAGTCAAAGACCATAACTTGAGATTGGTAAATCCAAATGACATGGTACCAAAGGCATTGGTTAGAGGACTTCAATACCTTTCCATAATGTCCAAGAACATGTTCATATGATCAAAATTGAGCAAGATATGCATTGGAGAAGTTGGGGAATTTTTGTGAATTGCAAAAGTCAACTTTGCTCAAAACACCTTGTTTTTGCTAATGGGCCTCAAATTTCTTCTTGAAACTTTATCCATGGCCTATTCACGACCCATCAAGCTTAATTGAATTTATTTTCTTATTTTTATTAATTAATTGGATTTTTAATCAATATTAATTCATTTAATTAATTTAAATTGTAGGAAAATACAAAGATTTGATTTTTCAATATTTTTGTGAAGCAAGAATGACCTAAAAAGGCTGGAAATTTCGTGCACCAAGTCAAAGATGCAATATCTCCAAATTTGGAAACTTTTTCCAATCATGAAGATTCAAAAATATATGGTTTTCAATCAAATATTCAATCATCATTCCATGGATTTTTGTGCAAGATTCTGACCTAATTCTATTCCTCTATAAATACACAAGCAAACCCTGATCATGCACACGTGAGAAAGCTGCAGACAAAGCCATAGCAATATTGAAAAATTCTAAAAAAAACTCAAAACTGTTTTCTGCATTCTAGGGCGATTTAAGGACATTTGTTGATTTCAATACACTGCAGGAGGTTCCCAGAACGATTGGCAATCAATTTCCAGCTTCATAGCTCAAAGAATCACTAAGAACAGGACCACGGTTTGCTTCTTATTTTCAGAATCGTATTGGCTATTTCATGCGCATTTAACATGATTTATTGTTTGTTTTGCATTGCTTGAATCCATATGAAGCTAATGGCATAAGTTAATTGAATTATAGTGTACAGAATCACAAGTTACCATGGGTGAATTCTAGGGTTCATAAGCTTTCAAATTGAGGCTTTGCAATACAAGAAAAATTAAGCCTTGTGAGACCCATGATTGAACTCGTTGAGACCAGACGAATCCAAAGCAACCATCGCGAAACATTTATATAAACTACAGAGCTAGTCGCTATTTTTCGTCGTTGCATATCGTGGGGGTTAAAAACCCCCGCTATCTAATGTCTTTTTTGCAGGTACAAACGAGGAACATGATGATGTGTTATCATGTCATTGGATCATTTGAAAAGAAGCGCGCGCTTTTTCTTTTGTACAGCATATTGTTTAGTTTCTCAATATATTAATTCCCCTTTATTTTATTAATGACTAAAGCGTGCAGTTGGAGTGGTTAAGGCATTGGATTGGAATCATTGGGACCTGGGTTCGAATCCCAGGTCCCCCAAAACACTTGTTTCTATTTTTCTCTATATGTTCATATGCAGCGTTCCAGGAGATGTCCACCATATACCTCCAATCATCCAAGCACCATGTGGCTATGGGCACAAATCCAGTGGTCATAGGTGAATGATCACCATACTCCCAGTCAACCATGCACATTGACAATTACCAAAGTCAAACAGGCTTGTGTGCAAATGGGCTTGAAAATTCCAATAACACCTCCATAAATGGGCCAACACCCCCCCTGGTTCATTCATTCTCTTTTTTTCTTTTCTCTTACATTTTTCAGTTAATTTTTTTTTACTAATTATTATTATTATTATTATTATTATTATTATTTAATTAACTCACAAATTAATTATTTTCATAATAAAATCAGAAAACGCAAAATATAATATTTTTCTTATTATTATTAATTTCACTTTATTTTTGTAAAAAATACTAACAAATTAATTTAGTCTTTTTAATTAGGTTAAATTCACTATTTTTTGCAATAAATAAAATAAACTAGAATTAGGGTTTTTTACTAACTTTTGATTTTTTTTTTATTTTCCTTAAAAACATAAAAAACCAAAATTATTTCTTTTAATTAATTAATTAGTTTTAGGTTAATTTAATTAAATGCAAAAGGACAAAAATCTCTTTCTTTCTCAAAAAAGGGTCAAAACCCTAAGGACTTCTCCGATTTAATTTCTTTTCGCGCATATTATTTTTGATCATATTTATGTAATTGCTCCGAGGATGTAATAGCGTTAATTAGGACTTTTTATCGCTTTCTTTATTTTCTCGCAATTTATTTTTCAAGGGTTGTTTTTGGCGATGTAAATACCCGACGCCTTGTAATAGCGTAGATTTACTTTCCGCAATTTATTTTCCGCAAATACTTTAGCTGCTAGATGTATGTTAATTAGGCTATGCATGACAAGACTGTTCTCAAAATAAAATCAAAACGTAGCTCACCATAACATGTGCAAAGATAACTTAACATGAAACCTGACACACTCGCACATGCCACTCTTAGGGTACGCCTCACTTGGTTGCCTCGACGTGGTCATTGAGTATAGGGTGTTTTAGAGGTCGCCCTCTTGTCTAAAGACCCAAGTTGCCTCGAAACGGTTGCCTCGGATAAAAAGGATCTAAGACATTAGGGTTACTGCTAAGACGTCCTACTATTGCTTTGGTGACCACATGTCCCTATAATCGAATTGACCCGAAAACTCCAACGACGTTGCTACCTACTTCTCAATAGTGGGATAGTACTGTCTAAAGGACATTTACACAGCTTAATTTCTTTTGAGTAGGTAGAGGTTCTTAGATACTTGCTCTTTCAAAACGAAACAACTTTCCGCACCTACACTTTTCTGACAAAATTTTTCAAACAAACACTTCATACACTCTTGAGGACTGATACAAGAGTTAAAACGAAGTTTTCAAACAAACTTTTTTTCAAAACCTACAAACACAAGAAAAGCAAACATTTTTGAAAACATAGTGAGCAAGTACTTAAGAGTTCGTGGATAACCACGGATAGAAAGGGTGCTAACACCTTCCCTTTCTATAATCTACCTCCCGAACCCGAGAAACATCTCGAAAAGGAATTTTGTTGTGCTTTTGTCCTTTCCTTGTTGGAGAAAATAAAAGACGGTGGCGACTCTTGCTTACCGCGACATTTTGCGAAACGCAAACGCGAACCAGCATTTCAAAACAGTCAGTTCTATTTCCACCGATCACAAGTGGAGAGACCTTGCTGGAAGGGTGCAGCCACCTCACACGGCCCCGCCAAGAAAGCTGCAACAGCGCGATCAGAGCCTCAGAGGTCAGAGCTCGTCGGAGCATAAGAACAGAGGGCCTCTCCAAAGGTTGACTCGATATCCCTGGACACTCACTTCAACCAGGATGAGCCCCCCAGCGGCGAGCAAGTTCCCCTCCGACCAATTTCGGATGGGGACTTCGAGCTCATCCCCCTCGGTGAAGACCCGAGCAAAGGAGTGAAGATTGGCACCGGACTCCCCGACTTGGAAAGAAAGTAGATTAAGGCTTTCTTGATGGAAAATGCAGATTTGTTCGCATGGAGCGTTGCGGAGATGCTCGGTCTTGACCCTGAGGTCGCCTGTCATCAACTCGTCATTGATCCAGCCGCTAGGGCAATTGTACGACGTAGACGTACGTAGTCTCCGGAGAAAGTGGAGGCTGGTGAAAAAGTTGTAAAAGACCTCCTAGAGGAAAATTTTATTTCTGAAGCCCGGTATTCAACCTGGCTGTTAAATGTTGTACTTGTTAAGAAAAATAATGGAAAATGGCGAATGTGCGTTGACTACACCGATCTTAACCGGGCATGCCCCAAAGATGCATTTCCTTTACCTAATATTGATATACTGGTCGACAACTCGGCCGACTATAAAATTCTATCGTTTATGGATGCCTATTCGGGCTACAACCAAATCCCCATGGCAATAGGCGACAAAGATTGCACTGCCTTCATGACTAGCTCGGGCAACTATTACTACAACGTAATGCCCTTCGGTCTAAAAAATGCAGGAGCAACGTACCAGCGGATGATGAACAAAGTCTTCCGCAACCAAATCAGGGATATGCTCGAGGTATACATGGACGACATGATCGTCAAATCCCAAGCAGATACCAACCATGCTGCCCATATCAGGGAAGTCTTTGCCCAAGCAAGGCAATGAAAAATGAGGTTTAACCCCGAGAAGTGCACGTTCGGGGTTAAGGCGGGCAAGTTCCTCAGCTTCTACTTAACAGAACGAGGAATCGAAGCCAACCCTGACAAGTGCCAAGCTTTCTCCGACCTCCCTACACCTACGTCGAAAAAATGCATACAAGTCTTGAATGGAATGCTCACCTCACTATCTCGTTTCGTTGTAAAATCCGCTCAGCACGCCCTCCCTTTCTTCAAGCTCCTCCGCAAGGAAGCGGCTTTTGAATGGACCGAGGAATGCGAGCAAGCTCTGCTCCATCTCAAACAAAGCCTCTCACAGTCGCCCGTGTTATCACGACCAGTTGACGGGGAAACCTTGTTTTTATACCTAGTCGTCTCGCCCGAAGCCGTCAGCGTAACCCTCATTTGGGAGACGCATGACGGACAAAAACCTGTTTATTTCACGAGTAAGGCACTTCAAGGGCCCGAGGTTAGATACCAACAAATAGAAAAGGTAGCTCTGGCCCTCTTCAATGTAGCGAGAAGGCTCAAACATTACTTTCTCGTGCACACGATCGTGGTGCGAACAGACCAGCCCGTGAAACAGCTCCTGGGTCGACCAGACATGACGGGTCGAATGTTGAAGTGGTCCTTGGAACTTTCTGAGTTCGACGTCCAATACGAGAGCAGGAAAGTCCTAAAGGCACAGGCTTTGGCTGATTTCGTCGCTGAGATGACCACTCATACCCCCCCCCCCCCCGTAGAGAAAGAGCACAAGTGGATCATCTTCGTCGATGGAGCATCCAGCTCGACCGAGAGCGGTGCAGGAATCCTCCTAGAGAACGAGGAAGGCGTGGTGGTCGAGCATTCGCTCACCCTCTCCTTTCCTACCTTGAACAACCAGGCGGAATACGAGGCCCTACTCGCAGATCTAAGACTGGCCGAGGATTTAGGTGCCCGTGAGATACAAATTTTCACCGACTCTTAACTCGTCGCGTCCCAAGTTCAAGGGGAATACCAGGCTAAGAACAATAGCCTCATCGAATATCTGAACTTGGTCAGAGAGCATATGAAAAAATTCGACCGAGCAGAAATTTTGCACGTACCACGCGAGCAAAACACAAGGGCCGACATACTTTCGCAGCTCGCAAGCACGAAAAAGAAAGGCGAAAACAAATGCGTCATACAAGAGTATCTATCTCGCCCAAGCATAGAAAAATCCACGACCCCACCCGAGGTAAACGCCATCGGAGACAGCTCGTGTTGGATGACCCCGGTATTCAATTTCCTAACGAAGGGGGAACTCCCCCTGGACCAAAGAGAAGCAGCCACGACCATACGACGAGCATGCTCCTACGTGGTGCTCAAGCACAAACTATATCGTAGGGGATTTTCCATCCCACTCTAGAAGTGCATCAAAGAATCCGCGGTCCCCGAGATATTACGCGAAATACACGAAGGGATTAACACCAACACATGGGCGGAAAATCCCTAGCAAGGAAGGCACTACAAGCGGGGTATTACTGGCCGACAATTCAGCAAGACGCCAAAGACCACGTCAAGATATGTGAAAAATGCCAAAGGCACTCCGACATGCACCTCGCCCTACCACACGAGCTGAATATATTATCATCCCCGTGGCCATTTTCCTGGTGGGGAATGGACATCCTCGGACCATTCGTGCAAGGGACGTACCAAAAAAAATTCCTCGTTGTGGCCGTAGACTATTTTACAAAGTGGATTAAGGCTGAAGCCCTTGCGAAAATCACCTCGCATAACATCCTCCACTTCTACAAGCGAAACGTGCTCGCCCAGTTTGGAATCCTGCAGGCGCTCGTCACAGATAACGGTACCCAATTCACCGACCAAGGATTTCAAAGCTTCATTGCCAAACTCGGCACCAAACAACATTTTACCTCAGTCGAGCACCCCCAAACTAACGGGAAAGCCGAGGCCACCAACAGGTTCATCTTGCAAGGACTCAAGCGCATGTTAGGCGAAGCAAAAAGGGGATGGGTCAAAGAATTACATAGCATTTTATGGGCTTACCGCACAATGCCCCATTCTCCGACGGGTGAGACCCCGTTTCGTCTGACCTACGGCACCGAGGCAGTCATCCCAGTAGAAATCATGGATCCATCCAGGCGGACTGAGATGCCCCTCGACGAGGAGATGAATGACGAGACTCTGAGAGACGAGCTCGACCTTGTCGAAGAAATCCGGTCAGGAGCAGCCCTACGTGAGGCCACTCTGAAATAGTAGGTAGCCTTACGCCACGACAGCAAAGTCATAAGACGCGAATTTCAAGTCGACAGTCTAGTCTTGTGGAGAAACCAGAAGGATTCCCGTGAAGGAAAGTTGGCCGCAAACTGGGAGGGACCTTATCGTGTCCTGAGAGCTACGGGCACCGGAGCATATTACCTCGAGCAATTAGATGGAGAACCACTTCTTCGACTCTGGAATGCTGCAAAGCTGAAACAATATTACAGCTAAAGTCCCTCACCAGTTGAGGACTTTCGCCGTTGAATATTCACCTTTAGTCGACAAAGGGAAAAATCTCGACCACATAGGCGTGTCGAGGTACGAACACCGCCTACCAACCAACGAAGGCATGATATCGCTCACATTGATGAGCGACACCATTTCCCGATAGGGGCATCTCGATCGAGCCCCGCTGTCAAAGTACCCCAACATGCCAGAACACCCAGCTCACAATGGGCAGTTCACGCCACGAGCGTAGGATCCCGATCGCGATCATGCGCCCGTCCCGCAGACTGCCGCTCCGCGCCCTCAACACATTTCGAAGCATGTCGAATCAATAGTAGGGTCGAACAAGCATCTCCACGTGAACACGAACTTCACGAAAATATTCATAACGACCACAACAATGGTCGGGAACATACATCCAAAAAGTTATCAATACTCAGAAATAAATGAATAACGCAATTATAAATATGTCGACCACATGGGTCGACATTGTCCAAATTTACAACTTCGGCACGACGGCCCCAAAATCAAAAGAATAATATCAGGCACGCAGGCCCTAAAACAACAACGGACACACAGGCCCTGAACTAAATACATTCAAACTTGATCCTCCTCGTCGCTGTCCTCTGGGGGATAGAGGATCTTCCCGTCAACGACTTGGTTGAACGGCCCCGCCCCCTCAACCACTAACTCGACCCCGGGATTCAAGATCTTCAACTGCTCGACGGAGAAATTGAAGCTGTATCCAAGAGTATCAATGACGTCCTGCTTGAGTAAGCGGATATGAGCAATCAAATCTGCCCAGGTCACCATGTTTTTCTCCATCTCGGTCTCGTCCTCGACCGACGCAGTCATCCCCTCCAGCTCCAAATTACGAGCGGCCATACGCTCATTCTCCCTTTTGGCCGTCTCCAACTGAGGCCTCAGCTCATTTAAATCCTTGAGAAGCTGGACTTGGGCCTCATATTTTTACTCATGGTTCAGGATGTCACCTTTCAACTTCTCATTCTTGACCTTCAGCTTATGGATTTTGGCATAGGTCGCGTCCATATCAGATTGGGCACTCGAGTACTCGTTGTTAAGTGACAGGGCCGTCTCGAGCACCCTCATTATGGAGGCCACGTCCTCGGCCAAGCGCTGCCAGTGAAGCTCCTTGTCTTCAGTCAAAATGGCCTCTCTCTCCTCCTCGTGCAGGCCGAGGGAGTCCCCATCACGGAAGAGGTCGCGATTTAGATAGCACGGAGGAAACACGAAAACCCCCTGAGGATGTTTTGTCACCCTTTGATTGTACGCCTGCAGTGCTATCCGAGCACTTCCTCTTGGCCACGGGCTCGTTGACCAGAATCTGGGCTGGATCAGAAGAAGCTGGATTTTTCGAGGAGGAAGGGGAACCACTACCCCGACCGGTTGACTTGGCCTGCTCCTGGAGCTGGGAAACTCTGCTTCGGGGGCCAGAAGTGGATGCATTCTTTGGCCTCAGTTTCAGCAAACGCTCGAAAAGAGACGCCATTCGACCTGCAAATCAAAGAGAATCGTTAGTCGAGGTAGAAAAATAAAAAATAGAGCGGACACGTCCCCGCTTATAAAAGAAGCAAATAAACAGCTACGCCTTACCCAAGAGCCTCATGGATTCCCCATTCGAGGAGCACTTGAGCAAGGCCTTAGTATTGATCAACCTATTGACCAAGAGATACTCCCCCTCCTCGTCAAACAACAGGGCACCATTCATGTCCACGCATTTCGCGGGGGAGAACCCTTTAACATAAGCAGATAACTTCTCGTACGAAAGCTGATCTTGGGCATCCAAATCCTCGGGTCTCATCGCATAGTATTCGGGCCTTTTCTAGTAATGTCTCCACTGTCATTCAAGCGGGAATCGGGCCATAAGTCAGGTAACTGGTCGCCCGTCCTCCACTTCTTCCACCCGGGCATAGAGATAATCTATGGCCACGTCCGTCAAAGGTTTCACGATGAAGTACCTCTCCTTAAAATATCGTACGGACTCTAGATAAGGCCGGAAGAGTTTCCCGAACTGCTTAAAGGAGACCGACGTTTGTCTCCCGTGGCGCCTATCCCCAGGTATTGGCAGACGAGCTCGAACGCCCGCATGAACGCCAACGCGTTTGGATGAAGTTGAGAAGGCGCCAGCTGGAGCCATTGGAAAACCTCGACCTGGAAATCATTAAAAGGTAGGCGCATCCCCGCCTCCTTGAAAGCAAACTCGTATGTTGGGAACCATTTTCCTGGATACGCCGAGCATATCCTCCGGTCCCCATGAGGTATTTGAAGCATCCAGTTGGCCGGAGCCCCTTCTGTGTGTTCTTCTGGGAAGTTAAACGCGTCTGTCACATCCCGCGAAAAGCACGACCTTTTGTCCATGGGCTCCAGAGAAACCCAAGCCAAAGGATCCTCTTCAATGCTACGAGGTTCGTCGTCGTGGTGGGTGGCCGGAATTTCACTCCCTCGGCAGCGTTCCATTGTACCTAAAAAGAAGGGGAAGTTAGTGAATTTGACATTATCAAATCCACCCTTCCATCACAGATCAAGTGAAAGGGCGACGAACTCGACCCAAGTCCTCAACATGCTAAAGCAGACAATTACAATCCAAGGACGTGTAGTCGGGGAATCATTCACCGGGCATAAACTCGGATACACACGAACCTAAGGATTATCCCCGACATTATAGGTGCCCAGCACATTCAGGGGTGCTCAACACGGAGCTCATGAACCCATATGAACATTCGTGAGTATTCATGAAACTTATGAATATTTATTCATAGGTGTCTGGCATCTTCATGAGTGCTCGACACGAAACCCATGAATTCAGATGAACGTTCATAAACATTCATCACAAAAATCATGGATGTTCATCCAATCAAAGACAAATTTTTGACATTTAATCCAGAAAAGCCCAAGAAACGTGGTATTGAGAGGTTATAACTTACTTGGATGAAGAACGTTGAGGAAAAAACTGGGAAGTTTAGGAAGTCACCTCACGCCACAAGCGAAGAAAAGATGAGGGGTTGAGAGAACGACTTCACGCCGCGAGAAAAGAAGATATTGAGAGGGAGCTTGAGAAGATGGCAAATGAATCCCAAGGGCCCCCTTTTTATAGGCGACCCACGCCCCAAGGGATCCCACATGAAGAGTCATCACCTCATTGGCCCCTTTTGCTTTTTCCTTGGAGGGGTGGCGCCCTAAAGCACTAGCCACGTGGCTCAACCATCAAACACGAAATCCTTTCTGGACTGGCGAGCAAACGCCTGACTCCTACAAGTCACCCATAAATGTAGGGGGCTAACACTTACACGGGGAAGTGCTCGGCACTAGAATGTGCAAAGGGGAACATTCTCTTGACCATCTCGGAGACGAGGAAATGCTCGACAAACTAACAACTCCCAGGAGGAGGGCATGTAAAAGGGGACCTCGCCAAGGCCCCTCACCGCCAATGTGCCCTCTCGAGAAAGTGGATGAGCCTTCCGATCCCGATCCTCATCCGTCCATAATATTCCCCGACATATTTAAGCCTGCCCCCCGCAGGCAACGATCCATTCCCTTCGGGAATTTCGACCCTCTACTCCGACCAAGCCTTCGATAACGAGAACTGAACTCAAGTCATCGCCCTCTAACTCGAGGAAAATAACTTGGGGGGATCTTGATCTGGACTGGGCCTACATTTTCCCTACGAACGAAAGTTCCAAAGACAGCCCAAGTTAGAGATTATGGGGCAACTCCTCATCCAACCGTTGGGGGACGTGGCCCCCCACTTCTCAACAGACATATCAAATTGCCCTCTGGGAATCTCGGGTCTAACCCTATTCTCGCGGAGCGATTGACCAGGGGAGTCTATTTGCTGGACTCTATACTCACGTAAACCCTGGCAGTTCCTGTTATTGGGCCTCTGCATGGCCCAATAGTGGAGACCTTGGCCCAGCGCTGGAGGCTATAAATACCCTCTCTCATGAGAGGGTCAGGTATTCATTCATTCACACCTAAATTCATAATTTATTTCTCATTCCGCCTCTTACTTTGCCATCAGAGTGTCTTGCAGGTACCCCCCCTCCCCCATCTCATTCAAACTCAGCCCGAAGCCAGCTGTGACGGTCCAACTCTGATCAGGTCAGATCAAATTTCATTCTTAGAGACAAGATTAGCCTCGATCTCAGCTTTCTTCAGATAAATAGCACCAGTAATAACATGAGACTTAGGAGTCTACTCCAAACCAGTAAAGAGAATCTAATCAGAAACTGGTAAGCCAACAAGATAAGAATATTCTTCTAACGTGGATGCAAGCTGATGATCTGGAAAAGTGAAACACCAATATAGAGGATCATAAAACTGGACCAAAGTAGTAAGAATCCCATCCTTAATGTTGGTATCCAAAAAAGACAAAAGTCTTCCATATCTGCCTTGAAATCCTTAGGACTGGCAACTAAAGATCCTAGCTTTCTCAGATCTTTTATATCAAAAAATTATTGAAACTGTACTTCTAAGTTTTATTCCTTCCAAAACCCATGGTCTAAATACCTGTGATGTTTTCAAAAAGAATCTCAAAGTTCCTTGAAAACTTTATCAAAAGGATGTTCATGAATGCATGAATTCATGATTATGCAACAATCACAAATAAGATCACAAACAGAGGAGGTCTAAAGGTTCAACATGACGAGCATGGATTCAAAGGGTCTAACCATCCCATAGAGTAAGAAATAAGGTTTACCAACACCTGGACAAGAACCGGGGTTCTAAAAAGTACCCAGAGTCTAGAATCCATCTTTCAGATGTTATCGGCTTACCGATTACTTGGGGACTAATAAAATTCTCAAGAGAACCTCGTCTGAGTGCAGTATCATGTATCAACTAAATCAGAGAATAAGCTTATTAAGGATTAACTCCACATAAGTCAAAGTGACTATACCACCCTCCTAAATATAAGTGAATCTCAAGTCCAGGTATAGGACTTCTCACCATATAGAGATCACCGAGCACCCTGAAAAACGAAAAATCCACACAACAAACAAACAAATAACAACACAAACACAAATAAACAAAATAGACTCAACCCACTTAGGGTGTTTTCCCCAGCAGAGTCTCCATTCTGTTGCAGTGGAAAAATTCGATAATAATATATTGATTAACTTATCTTAGAAAAAGCAAGAGTCGCCACCAAACTTTATTGTTTCCAAAAGAATGGAAAAAGATCGAATAAAACCCACAAAAGCATACAATGCAAAAATAAAGGCAAAAAAAGAAAAGCAAAAAGCAGAGAATAAAGAGATAAGGGTACGAGATTTGGTTATGCAAAGGGAAGGTATTAGCACCCTAAACAACCATGGTACTCCATGGGAACCTTTTGAAAATTAGTGTTTGGCTAAAAGAGTTTGTTCGCAAGGATTTGGGAGATGAGAAAAGATCTTATATTTATTATTTTGATTCGGAAAAACTTTGAGAGCTTTGTGCCTACGTACCTCCAATGTGAAATAGAGAAACAAGAACCACGTAGTTCTTCTAAAAAAGAACAAAGTTATTTGTTTGTTGATTTTAATGAAAAGATATGTTGTCTTATCTGAGTGGAAAACACAACATATTATCAACAATTACGGGAAAGTGAGTATTTGCATCATCTTGAGTATGAAGAATTTATAGTTTGGATTTAAAATCAATAAGTTATATCCCAACATATCAGTGGAAAATATTTAACACTTTGCCATGTTTTCATAAGTAGGATGGTTTGCAATTAATTCTAAAACAAGACTAATATCTAATCTTTGAGAAAAGATTTTAAAATGAAAAGCCAAGTGGAAAAAGGTTTGAATTAGTTTTGTCTTTTTTAGTCTTTTGAAAAGAGTTTTAATATGCTTAAGATGTCTTTAAGCATTTATTAAGAAAAGAAGTTTTAAAAAAATTCATTTTACAAAGTCAAGGTTTATTGAGAAAGAGGTTTCAAATTTAAAAACAATAAGGTTTTGAAAAAGTGAGAAGATTTTGAAAATTAAAGAAGATGGTCAAGAGATGAAGGGACTATCCTAAAGCATAAAGTAAAAGCTAGGGAATAAAAGATCTGACCAGGATAGTGTAAGCAACTTGACATAAGTTAAACAAAACATCACATTCTTTTAGATTAAAGCCACAACACAAGCAAGTAAGCAAGTGAACATCACAAGCATCATATGAAAGTTTAATGTCTCAGATGAAGGAAAAACATCAAATGAATCTTAGGACACAAATGAATTCTCATGCATCTGATGAAAACTCAAAGTCACAAATAACAGTCCCTACATCAGAAAAAACATACAAAAACATACAGATAAAACTCAAGGTATTAGATGAAATCTCCTAAGGTCTCAGATGGATTCCAAGGTCTCAAATCACAGCTCTAGAGCATAAGATCAAGAACCTAAATCTAAGTCCACAAGTCCAACATCCATAAGCAAAGGATAGTAACCATAGTCCAAAGATCACATTGTATTTTTTAGGGTTTGACATTTATTAATGTCTTTGAGAAGAAAAAAAGAAAATGTCCAAGGGACAAAGAAAAATAAAATAAAATAAATGACATAAAGATAAAATGGCATGAAATATATATGCTTAAAGATAAATTGCATAAAAGTAAATAATGAGAATTTAAATGACATAAATGTAAAGTGCTAAATTGCATTAATATAAAAGTGTAGAAAAGTAAAGTTAGCACAATTATTATTGTTAATGTTAATAGTTAGTATTCTTATTCGGGACAATTTGGCGCTATGGTAAGAAATCATAACTGGACTTATATAGAAGTTGCACATATCTAAGATCGGACCAAAATAATATAGGTGTATTATATTGAATGCATACCATGGTTTAAAAGCAAGGTGATCAAGACAAAGTCAAAGAGATGAGATCATTAGATCAACCAAGTCATTCATGATACCTTGAGACAAACTTCTCACTAATCCAAAGTACCTTGAGTGAGCAATTGATCACTTAGAGGTAGATTTGAAATGATGAAAGTTTATCAAGCTTCGATCTAAACCTAATTGAACAAGAGGAAATCATCAGTATCCAATTGATCCAAAGGAAAAAAGAAAAGAATAAGAGATGAAGAAAGATGAAAATAGAGAGCAAATCCCAAATTGAATACAAGCATTGATTAAGTTTTCATCAAAATCAATTATTCATTTTTAGTGGATTAGCATTTTCACTCCATCAACATCTAAGTTCCATTGATGTTAATGAAACTTTGACCAAATATTTTACATAGAGTTTAAAGATTTATGAATATTAATGTTTTATATTTTAGATCTATGAATTAATTTTGTCATAAAAAAAATATAATGATACAATTTGTTGTCTCTTTATCTTCTATTTCTATATAAACTCATTTATTAAATTACATAAGCCACCTCAAAAAAATATATATAAAAAAAAATGTAAGTTCACATTCAAATTAGTGTGTGACATAAGGGTGTTCAAATCTAAATCAATCCAAATAAATAATCAAAAATCGATCTAAAAAAGCGAAAACCGTAAAAAACCAAAATTTATTGGATGTGTTTGGATGTCACTTTGCGAAAACTGATCTGTTCGGATCAGACTTCAGATTAATTTTTCAAAACCGATTCAAACCAAACCAAACCGCATACATATATTTTTATGCTTATTTATTTTTTATTAGTATGATATGTTACGTGAATTTATTAGATGATAATAATTTTTTTAATAATATTTATTAGTTTGGTATAATATATTTATGTTTATTATTTCAATCATAGTAGATCACTCTCATTTTGTTATTAACTTTTAATATATACCATAAATTATATATTATATCAAATCTATGATTTAATAGTAGTTTTATAATGTTAATAAAAATATAATGTGTAATTTGAATATCCAAAAACCGATCTAAATTAAATCGTATAAAATTGAATTGAATCGGATTGAATTTTTTTAATATATTATTCAAAACCGAACCGAACCGCAAATAAATTTATCTTTAGATCAGATGAATTTTTGCCTTAAAATCGATCCAATCATAGGTTCAAAGATAAGACTATTAAGTGATATTCTGCCATTAACATTATTATTTATAGTGTTTTCTTGATAGGTAATCTCTCCATTGCTACTTCTTTGTGATCTATGCATGAGTTATGAATCTAGAAATCATTTCGAGTTCATATTCACCTTGTAATAACTCCCAACATCAAGGAGGTTATATGGAACCTTCTTTAATTTATTGGACTAAGTGCAATACTCATGGTGCATGTAATGGTTCTCTAAGTTCTTTTGCTTTTGTTGGTGGTAATAGTAGTTATGTTAACGATGACAGATTTATTTATCTTTTGGTAGAAATGATGACAGATTTCTTAATAGACAAAAATGTAACTTTTTGAATGGTGTAAATATCCCAAGGATTTCCTAAAATTAATTTGAAGTCATATATATGTTTGTATGTTGTAGACTCTACAGATTTATTGTAATTGGATTAGAATACTCCTAATACTATAACGTTTCTTATAAAAAAAAACTTTCAAATCAATTACTACAGTTTCCTTCACAACTACGAAATAAATGACAAAACATAATTAAAATAGCCACAAAGATACATTTTGATTTATTTATAATATATCATTAGGGTAACAATTGTATTAATAAGGTTGACTTTCCAAGTTAATGATATGCACTTGTGGGACTCAATATAAGGAATGTCTCTCTTTCCAAAAAGAAAGATCATTCCTTATATTTATTAACAGATCCTTCCACATAGACACTCTTCTAGTACTATCTCCCACCATAACTCCAAGAAATTTGAAAGAACCTATCCCCACAAGAAAGAAACGTTGAAGTTGTATTCATACTCCAGTTACTCATATTGATTCCAAAAATATTACTTTTGAAGAATTTTACTTTCAAACCCGATATCATTTTGAAACCTCTCAACATAGCCTTGAAATTCCATAATTTATTGATGCTGCCATCACCCAATATAATTGTGTCATCTACGAATTGGAGGATATCAACATTCTCCTCTTCATTAATTCTAAAGCCTCTGAGTTCCCCTAGCTCCATAACTCTTCTCATCAATCCTGTGATCCCCTCCATTGCTATCACAAACAAAAATGGAGATAGGGGATCTCCCTGTCTCAACCCCCTCTCAACTATGAAGTCCTTTGTAGCACTTCCGCTCACCAGAACTGACATAGAACTAATTAATACACAAGCTTCCATCAACTGAATCCACTTCGCTCCGAGGCTGCAGTCATGCGAAAAAATAAGGTTGAATTCCCTAATTTTTTTCCCTACTGGGCTTAGCCTTTTTTACCTCCAAGTAGGCTTCATCAAAAGTATTTGGGTCGAATCTTAACCGAACCTCCTTACCAGGCCCAATCACCTTTTTTCCCCTTCCCCACATAAGACAAAATGAGACAATCGTGCCCTTCTTTATTATTCACCAAGGTCTCCACAGACTTGAGACACATTGCCTGAATTCTTTCCACCAAACACTCATTTCCTCTGCTACTAGTATCCTTTACGGTATCCTCCTTTTCGACCGTATCACTTTTTAAAAGTTGTGTTTGCAAGGTTGGTGAAACTATCTCGATGCTACCTTCATTATCATACTCACCATTGACATCTTCAAACATCTCTTTGTCGCCCCTATCTATCTCAAAGTGCACTATCAACTTTGTCTTGGTATCAAAATAATAAAATAATATTAAAATAACTAAAATAAAAGATAAAAGTATAGGATTAAGAGAAGTAATAGACTATTAAACTCTTGGATGATTATGAGATGTTTAAAAAATTATAATGTAGCAATTATTTATATTAATTGTTATGCTATGAATAACTAATTTAATTTTCTCATAACCATCAATAAATTGATGATTTCTATAATTTTGAAATTTTCTCACCACTACATATAATTGACTTTACATAATAAATTAAATATGATTTTATTAATTGTTATATTAATTGTTATGCTATGAATAACTAATTTAATTTTTTCATAACCATCAATAAATTGATGATTTCTATAACTTTGAAATTTTCTCTCCACTACATATAATTGACTTTACATAATAAATTAAATATGGCTTTATTTCTTGACAATCTCTCACTTAAAGCCTTATTTATTTGTTTTCAAAATTTCTCAACTATGTCAATTCCAATGTTGCTACGTTTCTGATAGGCCATAAGAGTTTCTGCACCAAATAAATTTGTCAGCGTTGATCAATTTTGTCATAACATTTGCTAAGTTATCTTTAGTGTGAATCTTCTGTATATTCATGCTCCCTTCCTCTACTACTTTTCGAACAAAATAATATTGTACTCCTATGTGTTTAGTTCTAGAATGAAAGACTGGGTTTCTTGCAATATGCAAGGCACTCTGACTGTCACAATACACAATAATCTTCTGCTACTTGTGCCCGAGTTCTTCCAATAACCTTTGAATTCAGATAGCTTCCTTGCATGCTTAAGTAGCTTCCATATATTCTGCTTCTGTGGTAGATAAAGCTACGACAGTTTGTAGCTTAGATAACCAACTTAACGCTCCTCCTGCTAGTGTAAACACATAGGCGATAATAGATTTTCTTTTGTAAAGATCACCTGCATAGTCTGAATCAACATATCCTTTGAAAACAAACTCTAATCCTCCAAAACATAATGCAACATCTGAGGTCCCTTTAACATATCTCAGGGTCCTCTTCATAATATTCCAATGCTCTCTACCTGGATCTGCCATGAACTGACTGATCGCCCCAACTGCTTGAGTAATGTCTGATTTAGTACAAATCATAACATACATAAGACTTCTCACTATTGATGTATACAGTACTCGAGACATCTCCTTCCTCTCTGCTTCACTACTAGGACACATACTTGAGGATAACTGGAAATTGATAAGAAGTGGGGTAAAGATTGGCTTACAGTCTTACATGTTGAAGCACCTCAAGACTTTCTGAAGATAATTCTTCTGAGAGAGTCAAATCTTCCTATCTTTTATGTCTCGGTGAATTTGCATCCCTAAAATCTTGTTTGTGGATCCCAAATCTTTCATATCAAACTCCTTAGCTAATTGTGCCTTCAATTCTTGGATTTGATCTTTATTGGGCCTACCACCAACATGTCGTCCACATACAACAACAAAATAATGAAATCATCATTATCTAACCTTTTGTAATACGTACAATGATCTAAACTCAGTCTATTGTATCCAAGGCTCATGATGAAGGAATCAAATCTCTTGTACCAACACCTGGGCGCATGCTTTAAACCATACAGAGATTTGGTCAACCTGCAAACTAAGTTTTCTTTTTATTTTTCTTAAAACCCTTCTAGTTGGAGCATATATATTTCCTCTTCAAGTTCTCCATGAAGAAATGCAGTCTTCACATCTAACTGCTCAAGATGTAAATCAAATGCGACACACATTGTAAGAACTACTCTTATAGTAGTAAGTCTTACCACTGGAGACAATATCTCATTGAAATCAATGCCTTCTTTCTGAGCATATACTTTTAGCACCAGTCTTGCATGATATCGTTCCACTTGATCGTTTCCATCTCGTTTAATTTTGAACACCCATTTGTTTCCAATGGCTTTCCGACCTTTGGGAAGTTCAACAAGTTCCCAAGTGTTGTTCCTATGTAAGGCTTAAATCTCCTCCTGCATTGTTGCTATCCACAGAGAAGTATCTGAACCATTTAGCGCCTCATGAAAGGTTGATGATTCTCCATCTTTTGATAGAAGATAATATGCATCACGACTAGCCATCACATACTCTGATTGCCATGATGGTTTCCTTATCTGACGTGATGTTCCTCTAGGTTGAACATCACCGTCTTCTTTTGGTTCTTGTACATCATGATCTGGCTCCAGTTCTTCTTTAAAAGAATCTTCTTCTCCAGACTTTCCATCTATATGAATAGTAGTAACATCTTTAGACGTGTCGTCATTTTCCTGCTCACTTTGCAATTCCTTTTCTGCAAATATTACATCCATGCTGACAATAATCTTGTGAGCAGTGGGATCCCACATACGATACCCCTTAACACCGTCAGCATAGCCCATGAATATGCATTTTCTAGATTTAAGATCCAGCTTGGCTCTTTCTTGGGAGTTGTACATCACGTATACATGACAACTAAACACATGTAGAGAAGAATAATTTCCTGGATTTTTATTCCACATTTCCATCAGCGTCTTTAAACCAATCGCAGTTGATGGTGATCGGTTTATCATGTAACCGGTCGTTTTCATTGCTTTTGCTTAGAAGGGCTTGGCTAGTCCAGTAGTTCACAACATAGCTCTAGTCCTCTCTAAGAGAGTTCTATGCATCCACTCTACTACTCCATTTTACTGACGTGTATAAGCAATGGTAAATTGTCTTTTAATACCACCTTGCTTGCAAAATGCCAAAAAATCACCCTATATATTCTCCTTCATTGTCTGTCCTCAAGCATTTTATCTTTTTATCAGTTTCAAGCTTCACTAGTGCTTTGAACTCCTTGAATACTGGATACACATCTGACTTCTTTTTGATCAGGTACACCCACAATTGCCTGGAGTAGTCATCAATGAATGATACAAAATATTTTGCTCCTCCTGTGGATGATTCTGGTGACTCCCACACATCAGAATGAATCAAGTCCAGTATGTGTTTACTTCTAGAGTTTGACTTAGCAAACTTTAATCTATGCTGCTTGCTTATCATACAGTGCTCACAAAAGGTAAAATTATTGTTTTGAGCTCAGGTATGATATTATGTTCTGCAAGAACTTTTAAGCCTTATTTTGACATATGGCCTAGTCTGCGATGCCACATTGTCGTTGAGTTTTCTTGACTAGTTGATGCAACTGAAACATTACCCTCTAGCAACGTCTCTCCAATAAGAATGTATAGATTTACAGATAGTTTTTCTTCCTTCATCATTACTAAAGCACCTCTCACCACCTTCAAGATCCCACCTTCAATATGGATCTTGCACCCGAGGTCATCTAATTTTCTAATTGACAATAAATTCTTCTTCAACCCTTTCACATGTCGTACCTCTTGAATTATACGAAATGTACCATCATACATTTTTATTTTGACAGTACCGACACTAACTAAGGCTTAATCATTTCCCATGAACACTAATCCTTCTGAGATAGGTTGATAAGTGTAAAACCAATCTCATCGAGGAGTCATGTTCCATTGTCGTTGAGTTTTCTTGACTAGTTGTTGCTCCTGAATCAATTATTCAAACGTCAATGAGTTGTTTACTACCCTTGGAACCAGTTGTTGCTCCACTATATAGAATCTCTCCATCATCAGGGTATTGGCAATACATCCCTGAGATGAACTTGCCTCAGAAGACTTCTCACCGTTCTTCTTAAACCAACAATCTCTTTTCAAGTGCCCTTTCTTGCCACAATTGTAGCATCTCACATTCATCTTACTTCAAGATTTTGATCTACTAAGATTTTGGCTCTTACTAGGGCCGCGTTCCACTAATCTTCCTCTCGTCATTGTCAAAGCTTTTATTTGTTTTGAGTTTTCTTAAAGGTCTTCTTTATTTATATTCTTGGACTCTTCCTCAAGAATAGATCTAACAACATTATCAAAGTATATACGGTCTCTAACATTATTATTTATTAAGTTAACAACAAGTGGATCATATGAATCTGGTAAGCTCTGATTAAGAACAATACTTAGAGTTTCTTAAAAGCTTCCTCCAAGAACAATATTCACTCTTACTTCACAACTTTGAGGAGAATAATCAACATTCTATACTTCACAACTTAAGAATGAAAAATAATAGAGACTTACAACTATATAACAACTTCTAACTCACATGTCGAGTGGATCACACATACCAACTCTCCTAGAGAGTGGCTTACATACTCAACCCTAATAACTATATCTTTTCATTCACGGATGGTAAATTCTTCTAGGTTATAATGCTTCTATTTATAACCATCTTCCCAACTGTATTTGGGCTTCAAATCACAACATATCAGCTACTACATATCAGCAGAGACTTCTGCTACAAAATAGGTCTCCAAGCAAATCTTTCCTAACTTATCTACATAATTAGAAAGTCGATATTCTTCAATATTCTTCTTGATTCTGACTTGAATCTTCCAAACCTATAAAATAATGCCACATAGGATAGCATAATATTCCTAAAATATTATGCATCTGTTAAATATTGAACTGATCCAACTGTCCAGTCCAGCACAAGCGCAATGTCGAATGACCCTGCATAGGATATCTTATCTGACATGTTGCTCTAAATGATGAGAATTTTTCATTTGAACGTGTTTCAACATAAAATAGGACTTCTTGCTCAACCTGTTCTTCATAGCAAGTAATCACATCCTATTTAACATATTATTGTTATATTTAATTTACTAAAATTAATGTCCATCCTAAAAATAGAGAACTAACACAACTCTCCTTCCTATGATTCTTCAAGAAAGCACACATATGCTCCCAAAGGGGTTACTTTAACAAATAAATACCCCTCTAAATGAAACATCTTCTGCATACTGTAAGGTAACCCCGAATTCTCCATCACTCTAATATAAGCTTTCTTGAATCTGGATAGCTCATCTTCTTCCACAAAAAACTTCAAGTAAATGGTCGGTTGTCCTCTTTTGCTATATAAGAGAACATTTCCTTTGGTGACCTATGCATAAGACCTTCTATGTTTTCATGCCATCTCTGTTCTTTTTTATTTATGTTATACGATAATGTCTTATCTAGAGGGGGTGATAGATCACCAAGCCAAAAGTCCAGGTAAAAATTATGGTTTTGAATTTGTTTAGAAAAGAGAAGAGTGCAGGCGGAAGTTTTTCAAAAATATGTCGCCAATACAAACTGTGTTATTGGAAGTCAGATATGAAAATATAAGATTGATTATGGAATGAATACAATAATCTGAATTAAGTATACTTCAATCAAGTAACAAGTTATCAATCGTTTATAGGAAGTTACTAGCAACACTATTTCCAATGGAAATTATCAAAAGAACTAACAAAATAATTTGTCGAACACTTGCTATGCAATTTAATTTTCAGAATTTTTTATTGAGTTGTGTTGATACAAAAAAGCACTTATAATCAAAAGTGATTATAAGAAATATCAACACTTAATTAAAAAAATAGTATGGAAAAAATCTTACGAGTCAATTGATTATGCAATGATATTAGACAATTTGATTGATGAAAATTAAAGCAAGTAAAAGCGATAAGAAAAAGCACATGAGGATTTGTCTTCACAGTTCCTCACTTTCATCCTCGCGTGTGGGTACGTCTGTGCTTAATTCTAATGGAATTAAGATAATTCATACTATGCAAAAAGTTTGATACAAGTGAAGTATTCTAAGAGCAACTCCACAAACCCTAACTTTTGTTGTTGATTCAACCCATTCTCTTCCTTTGATCTTTAGAAAGACCAAGATACAATATATCCTAATTGACTTGTCTATATTGCTACTCCTTTGTGTTCTTTATCTCCAAAGTTTTCACGCATGATCAATTGTATCTATTGCAACACAAGATTTTAATTTGATTCACCATTCTTGCACTACTTTCTTTGCGTTTTTTTATCTCCAAAGGATCCTTTGTGTTATTTATTTCCAAAGGCTTTCACTAGGCCGCAATCCTCTCTTCAATGTCTTTCATGAAAACCCCCAACTAATGATCTTGGAGGACAAACCCGCGGTTTTTCCGCATGAAGACCCCTGCAAGTCTCAACCCAATATTTTCGACTACACAAGAACCTAATTGGACGTTATTAAACCTCGTCTAGATGGAACCCAAACAAAAGATTATTACGATGATTTGTTAGTGTGCATGTATAGATTAGAGGTTGAAGGTGAAGAGCAATTGTAGAAATTTTTTATGGTATCATCAAGTTGGAATGATGCATGAATGATGTATTTATAGTTCTGGAAGTTTAGATGCAAAAAGGAGATTTTTGGAATTAAAAAGAATTGAAAAATTGACCTTATTAAATAATACGTGTCGACCTAAAAATCATATATGTTGACACATACTTCAAATTTCAACTGTATGTGTTGACCTGAAGGAATATATGTGTCGATCGAAGCAAGTCAGAGTCTACAAGCTTCAATACAACAGTAAATATGTCTACCTGAAATCCGTATGTGTCGACACATAAAATAAGAATTTCTGCAATTTCATAAAAGTTTCAGTATGTGTCGACCTATATGATGCATGTGTCGACCTAAGCCTTCTAGAGGCTGCAGACTTCAAAACTGAGTTGCATGTGTCGATCTGAAATTCGCATGTATCGACACGTACAACGAAAATTTATGTAGAAACTTGTTTTTCATGAGTTAGATCAATTTCAAAATGGTTTTTAATGATTTCTAAGATCCTTAATGCAAAGGAGTGCCACAAGACATTGAGATACCGTCCAATATACAGAAATGCTAAGTTTTCCTAATTTTGACATCATGTAAAACATTTAATGATGAAATTGTACTCACAATTTAACCGTGTCAAACAACTTCCTTCTTCCCTTAAAGATACCTCTTTGATCATTCTTCACTTCAAACTGGTCTAATATGCTCCCTTTGTTGCATCATCATTATGCTTACTAATAGTCTATTCTCTTTGAAATTTGGGTATGTTGGCAAAGATCTTTCTGCCATCAATAACGTGTTGTCCAGCTTTTTTGTCAATGTTCTTTCATCTCTCACGTTGAAGAAGCGGACAAATCTATACTTTCTTTCTCTCTTGTCTCTTTTTGGAGGGATGATCACTTCATTAATTTCCCCAAAGTCTGTGAATACGTGAGAAAGATCTTGCATGCTCTTGTTCCCTGCGAATTCAATAATGAAAAAGATTGATCTTTTTGTGACCATGTCTTCTTTCAAACCTTGTTGCGTCCCATCTTCCTCCTTTTCTTCTTTCGATATTGTTGTAAGATACTCTTGTTCATCCGTCATCTTTAATATTATTTCCTTTGTCTTTATTAAAATATGTCATTATTAAGGATAAAGTTATATTTTTTTATTTGAAAAGACGGAAGTTGAACAAAGTTAGAGAGAAGTCAGATTATCTCTCTAACATGGCACACATTTTGTAGAAATCTAATTGTAGGGTTAAACCCTAATTAATTTTTACAACTACTTATTTCAATATTCAATACTATTTCTCGTTTGAAAATATTCTTTCATTTTCTTGAAAGGTTGAAAATGAAATTATAATATAAAATAAAAATTTAATATAAAAATATGACTTATGATGATCATCAATATTTTCATGTGATATTTTTAGTAAGGTTAAATGATATGTTGAATGGGTAATAAAAATACACAACACATTGATGTACACAACAAACACCTAACAATCATTTTTAATTTATGAATGACTCTTGCAACTTTGTAACAACTAAATCAAGGAATTATACTTATAAAGTGATAAGAAAATTTTCTAATTATTGTATCCAAATGAGGAAAAATATGAATAAAACGCTCAAACTAATTCATATTTTGATTATAGTTTTTTCTCTAATTGTTCTTGTAACTAGTGGCACTGAATGTAAGTTTTTCACACTCATTTATGAATATCTTCTTTATCATATACACAATCATCGATTATTTTTAGTCTATTTATTTGTTTTTAATTTGACATAACAGATCATGCGTTTTGCACTACGGACGAGGATTGTAAAAACAACCCATGTTACGAAAATCATGTTTCGAAGTGCCATATGTATATGTGTATATGCGAGATGTAAGTTATGATATTGGTGCTCAAAGAATAAATTTATAAAATATCATAATGGTTTAAATGCTAAATAAATTCAATTGTGGATTATGCTAATATAAGTATGTTAGGGTGTATTTTAAATTTATAATTGTCCATAATCCATAATTGTGAGTTTTGCGGAATTAAAATCAGATGGTTCACGTTGTAATTTGTGATAAATTACACTACACCACTATATATTTTTCAACCATCAAACCAAAATTGTATATAATTCAACCTGTTAAACTAGTAACATTTTACTTAAATTAGAAACGTTTTCTTTAAACCATAACTACATCAATAACATTTTACATCAATTAAATACACATTTCAATAAATCATAATGCACGTTTCATAAAACTATCTAATAACTTGTTTCACAGTATAAATTTCATCAAAACACATTACACCATCACATAGATCGCTACTATTAATATCCTTGAATGCTAAATGATTAAATAGTATATACAAAAGAAGGAAAATACATAATAAATGATTATCATTAGTGCTCAATATCTCCGAAAGTAAAAATAATTAAAATAAAATAAAGATAAAGTCCAATGTTGAATTAACACTAATACACTAGTAAAAAGGCCACAAACCCCTAAAATCCTCTAAAACTTGAAAGAAATTCTAAAAGACAAACAAAACACCACTCAACCAAACACACTTTAATTTAAAGAGGATTCTTTTGAAGGGTGAGAGATAATGTTAAGATCTCTTGGATCCGTTGATTCAATTTCTATAAATCTAAGTAGAGAGGTGACATTTGTGTCTCTGATCTATATATAGTTAATTTAGTTTTGTTAGGTAGGTAGCAGGGAAGACTTGTCTCTAATGCTCTTGGTTTATGGAGAGATATTTGTCATGTATGAAAACCATGTGTTTCTTTTTTATTAGGAGTATGCATGGCAAAAAAAATCCAAACTCTATTGTACTCGACCACCCCCTCCCGAATCAAATAAGAAAAATTGATTTAATTAGGATGAGTGTAAGGAAAATTCAATTTTTAATTACGTGCGACGGTAGGGGATGCTAGCATTCGCCCTTGCACTCATCTCTGTCCCTAATGACATACCTAATTAGGAGGTAGATCTTTTAACCTTCAAAATATTCTACGGGGTGGAAATGAATCTCTCTTTTAGACTCTTATGTTCCATCTGATCCACTTGTGGTGGCTTGAGATAGAAGGTGGAAAATGACATGCATACTTCTTTTTTGGATGACCCGTGAGTGGGGTCAGATACTCTCAAATACATGTTTCTTTTCCCCAAAAATAATAATAATGAAGTTACAACGATTCAAGAGAACCAAAAATCACAAAAAAGTTAAAATAAATTCACAAGTGTTCCCCCAAAACTCCCATAACAAACAAACAATCAATGAACACTACGCCAAAATTGATATTTTGTATCGCTTAATTTAATAGTATTTTTAAAGAAAATGCTATTAAAAACGAAAAAACACATCCATAATAGCACTTTATGGTCGGGCGCTATTATAGGATATAAACAATGTGATTTTGATAGCACTTTGTGAAAAAACGCTATTATTAAACTTCAGTAAGATAACACTTTCTCCAAATCGCTATTAATATTATACACTAAGATAGCACTTTCGTCAAAATACTATTAATATTATTCATGTTGTGAATTCAATGCCAATAACAAAGTATAGAATAAGGGAGGAATAAAGAACAAGGAAGAGGAAGAACACAAGAATTGGTTATAACTGCTATTCTTTACTTTCTCTTAGAAAACAAGATTACAAGTTTACAAGAATAACAAATAACCCTCTCACCCTAAATTAGGATTTGCTGTGATGCAATGATGAGAGACTAGTATGCTATTTATAATAAAACCTAACATACTAACTAATGGGCTTTTTTCCACAAGGCCCATTATACAAGCTAACTTAATAAACAAGCTAACTTAACAAATTAGGGTTTAAACACTAAAACCTAATTTTAATAAGCATTCTTCGACAAATACATGCTTCGACTACAGCATGTACTTCGATCATGCTAGAGTTCGATCCAAAATCCCACAAATCTCCACCTTGGACCTAACTCTACAGCATCAAGAGACACTAACTAGCTTTCTTCATGCAGCTTTATCAACTGCATACAGTGGAAAAACTTGCAACTTGGCAATGTTTTGGTGATCATATCAGCGGCATTGTGATCTGTCGAGACCTTCAGCACTTGGACTTCTCCACGCTCGATTACCCCTCTGACGAAATGCAGCCTCACATCTATGTGCTTGGTTCGCTCATGATAGGCTGAGTTCTTCGACAGGTGTATTGCACTTTGACTATCACATTTAACAGTGATACCTTGACCTTGAAGTTTCAGCTCCTTTGCAAAACCTTCAAGCCACAATGCTTCTTTCACAGCTTCAGTTAGGGCAATATATTCTGCTTCAGTAGTTGATAAGGCAACAACCTTTTGAAGAGTTGCTTTCCAACTAATTGCTGTACCAAACATAGTGAAAACATATCCAGAAATAGATTTTCTGGAATCCATACAGCCTGCATAATCAGAGTCAACATAGCCTTCGACAGCTGCCTTACTATCTTCACCCAAGGCTCCACCATAAATTAAGACTCTGTTCAGAGACCCATTTATGTACCTTAGAATCCACTTTAACGCTTGCCAGTGAGCCTTTCCAGGATTCGCCATGTACCTGCTTACAAGACTTACTGCATATGCTATGTCGGGTCTAGTACAGACCATAGCATACATCAAAGAACCAACTATATTAGCATATGGGATGCTGTTCATATAGGTTCTTTCGACATCAGTACTGGGACATTGATCAATGCTCAACTTGAATTGAGGGTTTGTTGGAGTCACAACAGGCTTTGAATTCGACATACCAAACTTGTCAAGAATCTTTCGTAGGTATGCCTCTTGAGATAAGCATAATTTCGACTGCTTTCTATCTCTTCGAATGTCAATTCCAAGAATCCTAGATGCAGCTCCCAGATCCTTCATGTCGAACTCCTTATTGAGTTCAGCCTTCACCCTCATTACATCTTCGACATTGTTGCTTGCTATCAGAATATCATCAACATAGAGCAACAAAATAACAAATGAATTTTCAGGTCGAAATCTGGAGTAAACACAGTGGTCGAACTGACTTCTAATGAAACCTATGTGTTCCATGAACTTGTCGAATCTCTTATTCCACTGTCGAGGAGATTGTTTAAGTCCATATAAAGATTTCTTCAGTTTGCACACATAATCTTCTTTCCCCTTTTCGACATACCCTTCAGGTTGCCTCATCAGGATTGTTTCGTCTAAGTCACCATACAAGAACGCAGTCTTCACATCCATTTGTTCCAGTTCAAGGTCGAACTGAGCCACCATGGCAAGCAACATTCGAATGGATCTGTGCTTCACAACAGGGGAAAATACATCATTGAAGTCGACACCTTCTTTCTGAGTGAAACCCCTTGCGACTAATCTTGCCTTGTACCTCTTCGACATTACTCCTTCAATTCCTTCCTTAACTTTGAAAATCCACTTACAGCTGACTAACCTTGCCCCAACAGGTTTCTTGATTAGTTCCCAAGTGTGATTATCATGAAGAGATTTCATCTCATCATGCATGGCCTTTAGCCATTCAGTCTTCATTCGACTTCTCATAACTTCCTTATAATCTCTAGGTTCTTCGTCTAGAACTTCACTTGCAGAGATTAAGGCATAAGCTACAAGATCTGCATATCCAAGTCTCTGAGGTGGTTTTATGACTCTTCGTTGCCTATCTCTCGACAATAGGTAGTCATCAACAGTTTCCTCAACATCATCAGAATATTCTGTTTCTTCTTCGACTTCATCTGGGATACGCATTTCAGCATCAACATGCTCCACCTCAACAGGAATCTCTACCTGTTCCAGCTCTTCGTCAACATCATCAGTTTTCTTGAAAGCCATTTCAGTTTCATTGAAAACTACATCTCGACTGGTGATACACCTCCTGTGACCTGGCTCTAGGCACCATAGCCTATAAGCTTTTACTCCTTCAGGGTATCCCATAAACATGCATTTCAGAGCTCTAGGTTCGACCTTGTCTTGCCTAATGTGAGCATAGGCTACACAGCCAAATACTCTTAGTTTGTCGAGATCTGGTGGATGTCCCGACCAAACTTCTTCAGGTGTCTTCATATCTAACGCTGTCGAAGGACATCTGTTTATCAGATATGCTGCTGTCGAAACAGCCTCAGCCCAAAACACCTTCTTTAATCCCGCACTAGTCAACATGCATCTAACTCTCTCCAAAATAGTTCGATTAAACCTTTCAGCCAAACCATTTTGTTGTGGAGTACCTGCGGTAGTTCTGTGCCTTGCAATACCAGAGGCAACACAAAGACTGTCGAACGCCTCATTGCAAAACTCAAGGCCATTGTCGGTTCTCAACCTTTTTACCTTTCTGCCAGTTTGATTTTCGACAAGAGTCTTCCAACTTTTGAAATTCTCAAAAGTTTCATCCTTAGTCTTCTGGATGAATACCCATAACTTTCTGGAATAGTCATCTACTATGGATAGAAAATACTTTGCTCCTGAATGTGATGGACACCTTGCAGGCCCCCAAAGATCAGCATGGATGTAATCAAGGGATCCATGTGTTCTTTGTTTGCCTTTGTTGAACTTCATTCTACAGGACTTTCCAAGTACACAGGGTTCACAAAACTTCAGCTTTTCGACTTTATCTCCACCAAGCAGATTTTGTTTCCCTAATTCGACCAGACCCCTTTCACTGACATGGCCCAATCTCATGTGCCAAATTTCTGTCTTCGACAAAGGTTTCGTGGATGCAACATTTGTCGAACCACTTACAACTTCAGCCTCAAGGGTATACAAGCCTTGTTTCTTCACGCCTCTCAAGACTTCCTTCGACCCTTTCATGACTCTCAGGATACTTTTCTCTCCTTGAAACACATATCCTTTCTTGTCGAATTCACCAAGAGAAATCAAATTTCTCTTCAAATCAGGTACATACCTGACTTCAGTCAACAGTCTTATTGACTCATCATGGAGCTTGAATCTCACAGATCCAACGCCTGCAATCTTGCAAGCTTTGTTGTTTCCCAGCAATACAGATCCACCATCTTGATCACATAAGTCCTCGAACAAGTCTTTGTTTGGAGTCATGTGCCAAGTGCATCCAGAATCCATAATCCACTCCTTCGACGAGTTGTTGCTTGAAACCACAAGAACATCAGATGATTCGAAATCATCTTGGACAATAGCTGCGTTGCCATTATCCTTACCTCCATGATCTTTCAGGCGTTCAGGGCACACCTTTCTTGTGTGACCTACTTTCTTACAGTGATAGCATCTAATACCAGATGCATCACCACTATAAGACTTCGACTGATTTTTACCTTTCCTCTTGTCGAATTTTCCTTTAACAGCCAAACCTTCACCAACCGTCGAAGGTTTATGCTCCTTACGTTCGTTCAAGTCCTTAGAGTACAAAGCTGATTGAACTTCTTCAAAGGTCAGGGACTCTCTTCCATACAAGAGGGTTTCTTTGAAGTGAGCATGTGATCTGGGCAAAGCGCACAATAATAACAGCGCTTGATCTTCATCATCAATCTTTACATCAATATTTTCAAGATCAAGAATCAGCTTGTTGAACATATCCAACTGCTCAGCCAACACTTTGTCTTCAATCATCTTGAATGAATACAAAGCTTGCTTCAGGTAGAGTCGATTTACCAGAGATTTGGTCATATACAGACTTTCAAGTTTCACCCATAACCCTGATGCCGTCGTCTCCTTTGATACCTGTCGAAGAACCTTATCACCAAGGCTCAACAAAATTGCGCTGTGTGCTTTCTCGATCATGGCCGTCTTTTCTCTTTCTGTTAACGCAGCGTCCATCGCCGTCGCTCCCTTCAACGCTTCCAAACAACCCTGCTGAACCAGTAGGGCTTTCATCTTCAAGCGCCATAGACCGAAATCATTCACTCCGGTGAACTTTTCAATCTCATATTTTGTCGAAGGCATCTTCTCCACGCTCACCGCACCAATTTGTTGTGAATTCAATGCCAATAACAAAGTATAGAATAAGGGAGGAATAAAGAACAAGGAAGAGGAAGAACACAAGAATTGGTTATAACTGCTATTCTTTACTTTCTCTTAGAAAACAAGATTACAAGTTTACAAGAATAACAAATAACCCTCTCACCCTAAATTAGGATTTGCTGTGATGCAATGATGAGAGACTAGTATGCTATTTATAATAAAACCTAACATACTAACTAATGGGCTTTTTTCCACAAGGCCCATTATACAAGCTAACTTAATAAACAAGCTAACTTAACAAATTAGGGTTTAAACACTAAAACCTAATTTTAATAAGCATTCTTCGACAAATACATGCTTCGACTACAGCATGTACTTCGATCATGCTAGAGTTCGATCCAAAATCCCACAATTCATTAAGGTAACACTTCTATTAAACGCTATTATTGTGCTATCCTATGTTAGCCCTTATACGAAAGCACTATTGTTTTCATAATATATAATTAATAAAATAAAATAAAAATCTAAAACACGTTCGTATAAAGAAATCACTTTATAGATACACATTATTATAATCAAGGTTTTAAAAAACGGTCGCAATCGCATAAATTTTTTTCATATATAGTTTAATATAAGTAAAAGCATGCTACATTCCAAATATATTCTTTTTAGAAACTAACTCTTATACTGTAAGAGTAATTATAAAGTCTTTAATCTAAAAATAAGATATTAAATGACATCAACAATAACGATACAATTATTTTTTAGATATTTTTCCTAAGAGTTGATGTTTAAGGATACTGATGTTTTTTTTTTATTGGTATATGTAGTCTATGTAGAATTTTGTTAGATAAAACTTTTATATATATATATATATATATATATATATATATATATATATATATATATATATATATATATATATATATATATATATATATATATATATATATATATATATATATATATATATATATATATATATATATATATATATATATATATATATATATATATATATATATATATATATATATATATAGTATTGAATTGAATGTAGTTTTTTGTCTTTGCACACGGTTTACTAGCACTTTTAAGAGAAAGCGCTATCAAACAGCCTCCATTTACTAGTACTTTGTTTGAAAGTGATATCAAACATGTGCTTTATAATAGCACTTTGTTTGAAAGTGCTATCAAACATGTGTCTTATAATAGCGCTTTGTTTGAAAGTGTTACCAAAATCAAATAAAAAAATGTATTATAAGGCGCAAAATGTCCACTTCAGTAGCGCTTAAGAAAAAACGCTATTAAAAATTGATATGTTAAAAGCGCTTTTAAAGTGCTATTAAACAAAAAATGTTTACAATAGCGGCGCGGTTAATAGCACTTTTAAGCGCTATCAAAAACAAAAAGCGCTATTAAATAGCTTTTTTGGCATAGTGGAAGGAAAAAATAAAAGATAATGGGTATAAGAATATCTAAGTATTTAATTTAGAACATCTAGCACTGAGATTGAATGCACTTTGTTTGTGTGAACTGAGTAGGGGTGATGTTGTTTGTACAACACTTATGATTGTTCTCTAGATTCTCCATCAAAAATTAATCGCCACAAGAGGTTAATATGCTATCACTGATCATATCCATTCAGAAGGATCAAATTAAGGGACTATTTTGTTTTATACTGCATATTTTAATCGTGATTTCCTTTCATTTACACCCTTCCTTCTTATATCGCCTTCATTTCCTCTCTTCGATCCCACAGTCCATAAAGATCAATCATTGAGGATGAACCGACTGTTATCGTAGTCCAATAACCTAATAGGCCGATGTTATTTTTCCCCAGTTCACGTGAGAAGAGTATTCAATACCTCATATGTGTTGAAAAAGTCATTATCTCGATCAAGGTTCAAACATTTATTAGATTTGGTCAATTTTATTAAAGAGTAATGAAAGATCAGAGATTGCAGCATGGTGGTTAAACTGACATCAACATCAATTTGAAGACAGGTTGGATACTTTTTGTGTATTTCTTAAAATATCTTCCATTTATAAAAGGATGAAGACTTAATTTTCTTTGCCAACACTATTTTACCCACATGCGCCTAATATTAGGGGCCACAAAGAGGGTGCATAATGTCTTTGTGGAGCTTTCGATTATGCCTTATGCACGAAGAAGAGGAAGATCCTTTGGAAATGGGTGCCAGGTGCCTAGCGTAGGTGCAAGGCACATGGCCAAAGATCACATGCCCTATATAACCTTTCATATCATTTTTTGGTAATCTTATGAAACCTAAAAATTAGACTTTATGATTCAAGGAAAACAATTATGTGCTTTCATTGTGAGATTAACTGAGTTGGGAAACATATTAAAAACATCTTGGTTTCTCTTAGGATCTTCTCGTGGATTTTGTGAAAAGAGTATCCGACAGAAATCAAGGATTACTCTTGGAGAACATGAGAAACTAATTTCTTGTCACTCTTGCATAAAAGTTACACCAGGTCAAACAATTGCTAACCAAATATATGTGTGTTTATTCTTCTTTCTTCTTTATCTTTTTTTTTTTGGTTATTATATGATTTCTCTGCAAATGGATAGTTATTATTGCTTTATGTTGTTTATTTTTTGGTAGCCACTTTTATTTTCTCTACACACCATTGTTCTTGTTTGATTAAACAAAGTGATTTTTTTTAATCACTTGCAAACAACATCTCTAATGTGGAATTCAAACATTTATTTGTTACATTATGAAGGTCCAGGACTAGACTTAACCTCTAGGGCTAGGCTAGTCCCAACACAAATTTGTTTCTTTTGGAAATCATTGGTTTAAGGTTAGGTGGATACGGATCACAAGGTTGTGGTGTATTGGTTGTGTGATAAAATAAAGAGGATGACTGATAGAACTCACAAGGGTGAGATGATGGACAAGTTAAAAAAAATCTCTTAGGCTTTTTAGCCCATTTAAGCTTTATTAGTAGAAGGTGGTTTCTGACTACATCCTAAGTATTTCTCTCTAATTCTATAAATGTTTGAAAATACCCTTGTCCAGTTAAGTTTCGAAGGCACCTTGTATTATGTTGTTCATATTATTTTGCTTAGAAAATAACTAAAAAGGGTTTTGTTTGAAAGCTAATATCCAGATACTACTACCTGCGGAAGAAATTATAGGTATATCCGCAGGAAATGATAAACTTCATAAACTTCTTTAAAAATTGCTCTGAAATAAAAATTTGTAGGAAATTCTAGAGTAAAATTAGCAGGAAATTCAAACGTCCAAAAGTTGACTACCATATGCACTTTATACGACTTTGAACTTCTTGTACTATTACATACAAATAAATACCACAAGTATACATGCATGTAATGTTAAATAACAATATCGACAAAATTTTCTACGAAAATTATGAACTAATCAATGCAAACAAAGTATAGAATTTGAGTAATTTGAATACTTGACTTGAATTTCAAGAATGACAAATTGATATTCTCTTTCTATTGATCAAAATACAAAAATATATACTTAAGAGCTTAGAATAGTATGAATGAAAATCTTTTCAATAAAATGAAAGTTATGCACAAAATTTCATTTTTGATGGAAATTTGAACACTTGAAAAAGTTGCTTGAATTATGTAAAAATGATGTATGAAAGAGGTAATTGAAAAACTAATGCTTTTTAACTTAAATATATTTCATCATGCCTCTTTAATTTGATACAATATTTTGAAAAGGTATCACGATCATCGACAATGATTTGGAATCACAATGGTTTATATTTTTCAAAACAAAACAGTAAAATAGTGGTGCTTTCAAACTGCTACTATTTTTGAATCAGTGTGTTGTTTCAAAAAAACAATAAAATTGCAATGGTCTAAAACTTCCACAAAACATAAATAAATTTAAATTTAAAACACTGGTTCAAAATATGAGAATTGTGGTTGTTTTAATGTGCTCTTACGACGGGTTCAAATACCACAATTTACAAAAAAAAACTGAATGTTTATATAACTGGTTGCACCAATGTCTTAACAGATTACACCACTTTAAAAATTGAAAAATTATATTTTCAAAGGTAATATTTGAATAGTATTGATGCATGATGGCTTAGAAACTTTAGAGATGAAAATCTATGAAATATTTTGAGCATCTAAAGAATATATCATGAATTGTAATGAACCTTTAAACATGATCGTTTAACCTGATTCTTCTCTTGATTAGCTTCATGATAGGTCAACACTTATTTATAAATATTTTTATATTTTTCTTCTTTGATCTTTCTCTTAAGATAAACTTATTTCTTTGTCAAAACCAAGCTAAGAAACATATCTTTTTCACACAAAAGTGTACATGGGACAAATATTTGTCATTAAATAGTTATTTAAAATAATATTTACCCATAAAGAATTAATTAAGCTTAATACTTTTTAAATATTCAAAGTAAACATTAGTTAGTGGGATACCACTTAATTATTTACTTTTAATTAAAAGAAACTAACTATAGTTTATTATAATATATTAACATGACAACTATTTATTGTTGAAGTTTTGGTGGGTCGAGTTGGAACTTGGACCAATGTAAATTATTTTTATCCGATTTATTGCACCCTTTTGTTTCTTCAACAAATATTCCTTCAAAATCTCTATTTTTTATTTTGTCTTCGTATTTGGTTTCTCCTTCTTTTTTATTTCTCAAGGATTCGACCTTGTTTCTATCCAACTAGGGTTGGTAGGTTGGCATCAATCATGGTGGTTGGAGATTTTCTAGAGATGTTGGCTTCATCACACTTATCTCTTCAATCAGAGGTATTTCCACACTTTTCAAATTGAGAGTTTTTTCTACATCTACACCATTTAGGAGTTTGGCATCAGAATCAGCTGTTGGACCTAATCTAGATCATGTGACTCATTTGTTCACCACTCCTTATTTGAATCTAAGTATTGTTAAACCTTATTTTTTGATTTTTTTTAAATCATAGTGCTCATGTGCCTAATTCAGAAGAAGGTTTCAATTCTCAAAGTCTTTCCTTGCCCATATGTCTCAAAGGTGCTCATCTTACATGTGTTTCACATTTGGTGAAAATTATTTTGATATCTTTTGAGATTTCATAAAACCTTGAGCATATTAAAGCATAAGAGCTTTTGAACTTAGATAAAACCACTAGGGTGTTCTTTTTATGTTAAGTGATGTAAGAAATATTAAAGTGGTTATTGGGTATTAAAAGGAAGGATCGTCAACAAAAGTATACTAGGGTGTCTAGACATTGTGTTTGATGTGGATAGGTTCATTTAATATTCTTGGTAGATGGAAGACGAGGACAAAGTTCAAAGATAACTTCAAGAAGTTCTTCGAAGCATTGATAGGTTCTTACAGCCATTGGAAGAGGGTGATGACATCGAATGAATTAGATGGGAATTTAAGTAGATGAGAAGGAAGTGTAACTGACTGAAAAATATGAATAAATGGCAAAGGATATTGGAACAATTATTCCTTTTAATGATGTTTTGACAGATGAAAGAAGGATGAAACTGAATGGTTTGAGAAATAGACAGGTAGACAAAGACACTGAACTGACAACTCAAAATAAAAACTTGTGAGGAAGGGTATATTAACATTTTCCAAGACAAGTAACAGAAGACGTACAAATGCCTAGAGAGAGATACAGACGCACACAAAAGAGAATTTTTAGGAAGGGAAAAATACTACTTAGAGTTAGATTATTTAACTAGTTACTTAATTTTTTTGTTAATAATTTTTTGACGACTTCTTTCAAATCGTATATATTTTCTTTAGAGACTTATTTAGACTTTTCAAGACTTCTAAAAAGAAAAGTAACTAAACAAACATTAATGTTGAGGATGGCTTGAGAAGGAGAGTTTGTACAAAGGGTACGATCTAAGGACATTTCTTCTATTCTTAAGACTATCTCAATTCTCATGTGTCACTTCAAACATCATGAGAGGTTTAACCAGACAACTATCATTAAGAGTGAAGCATAAATTTTCACTACTCTAACAGTTCATTTTAAAGCATTAACCCTTTTAGTTATCAAGATGCAAAATAGATGATAAATTCTACTTTGATTATTCCGATTTTTTTTTTAAATGAATTATTTTCCCGAAAAATTTCTATGATAGATTAATCAAATTTTTAGGGAATTTTATCTTTATTTTGACTAATGTTAAAAAGAAATAACTTATGGCTAACGAGAGATAAACAAATACTTTGAAATAAATCAAGTAAATTTTGACCTGGTAATTCTTGTTTTATGAAGAGTTTTCCTTTATCATTGAGCATGATTCTAACTATCCTTTCTATTGTATTCTTCTTATATCTTCAGATTCCATCCTTTATGTTGAGATGCTTATTTCAATTGAAGCGTGTGCCATCACAAACACTAAACTAAGGAGAATTTCTTCATAAGTGACGTCTTAGAATAATCCTATAGACATTAGAAGCTTCTGCAAGAGCATCTTCTGATTCTCCGCTTCTTGTTCTTCAGTAGAAGCTTCTTTTTCTTCAGGAGGTGTAGCTTCTGATTTCCTTCCAATCCTATTTATACTTCTGAGTGAAGTACTAATCCTTTCAAAGCACTTGATAAATCCTATTGAGATGACGTTGATTTGATCCTTTTCTACTAATGGAGAGATTCTGTTGATTGAGAAGATATATTCCCTTTCAATCAGGTACTTGAGCCTTCAAAATCTTGAGAACTTGTTTCATGAATTATATCTTCATATTTTCTGATTCTCGCCCAAAGTTTTAAATCCTCTACACAACGGGTTTTGAATCAGAAAAGCTTTCAATCATTTGAGTAGCAGGCAGCTATAAAATTTTCTCTAACTTGATCTCTCTATGCAGTCAAGTTGTTGTACCCCAAAATTTGCCCTCCCATTTTACTCAGCACATGCCCATTGAGATCCTCAATTTGCCCAAGGTTGCCCAAGAGTTGACCAGACAAACTCTCTCCTAAGGCAATGTGTGTCAAATTAGCGTTTCCATTTTCATCAGGATGTGTGTACTCCAAAGGCCTCAAATGCTTTCCATAGTCCTAATATGCTCTCAAGGTCATCCATGTCAAATATCATGCCTTGCACAAGAAGTTTGCTCAGTCAACTGCTCAAATGCTTGAGAATCGACTATATTAGGTCAAAAGTCAATTGTGGCCCACATACAGTCAAACCTCAAGATTTTGGGTCAACATTAACATTTTGAAGTGACTTTCATCATTTGATCAAGGGTTGATCATGATACCTCAAGGAATGCTCCTAATTCATCAAAACTCAAAAGTTGCTAAATTAGTATTTCTCAAGAAAAGTCAACCAAACTTTGACCAAGCATAACTTCCTCATACTTTATCATAAATTTTCCATCCAAGGATAATTTTGAAGAGGATGCAATTCCATACAATTCATCTTCAGCCCTCAAGTTCAAAATATGCACTCACAAAAAGATATGAATTTCTACATTATAGGTCCTTTTGAAAAGTCAACAAAAACACTGTTTAGGTCAAAGCTCCTTACATGAACATGGAAGACCCAATTGAGATGAGACCAAAAGAGTTGTTTAGGAGACATCATAAAATTTCTAAAAATTCCAAGAACACCTCTCTAGGGTTAAAATTGGAAGAGATATGCCTTATCAAAGTTGACCATTTTTGCAAAATTGCCAAAAGTCAAATGTGCTCAAAGATGCATTTTTTGCCAAATGGGCCAAACTTTTTATGCCTGCACCTTACTCATAACATGGTCCACGACCCAAATATTCACCCACACATTGTTTGCTTCATTTTCCATTTTATTTTGATTTTTTATTAATTAAAAATTGAATTAAATCAAATAAATGACAACTAATAGCAAAGATTTGTTTTGATCTGATTTTTGGACAGAATCATAAGCTATTTATGTTGACATATCAGGATCAAATCGAATCAAGGTGGATTGGCACAAGAATGGCATGATTAGGCCTAATTTGGAAACAAATAATACAAGGAAGGAATGAGATCAAATCTTCAAAATTTTCAAAGATACATGTAGTTTTTATAACCCTAATTCATTTAGGGATATATATTGAGTAAGACCAAGTGCAGAAGAGAGGGTGGCAGCCGTGGAAACACCAAGAACAAACTCATTTTTTTCCAAAAAAGTAGTGAATCGGTTTCAAGCTTGGAGGCCAATTCAAGCCATTCTAACGTTGCCAATAGATTGCTGGACATTTCAGGAACGTATCTCCATCATTTGCAAGCCTTTTCACGCCCAGAAACGCACGCTACAGACCCACGGTTTGCCTTCCCTAGCTTGAATCGTATTTTACAAATTACGCATGATTAACCATTATTGAACATATCATTGTATTTGTATGATCATTTGGAACGTTTTGGTTTACATAATTTTGTGTTTTGATGCATATATCCATGACTGCCATTGTTAGGGTTCGTTCTTGCATTTTAGGGGTTTATCATACAAGTTAAATTGGCCAACAAAAAGGGTACTATGATGTTCGTGACATCAAGAAAAATTGAACCATGTAATTAGAATTTATTTATCATGTGTTTTGCTGATTTTTGAAGTTCACAGGTTTACAACCATGGAAAGTTGTCCATATGTATAAGTTTGATGCCTAATACTTAAGAGGAGGAAGAAGATAACAACGTGTCTGAACCCCATTGGACCATTTTAATTTCGCGCGTGTTTTCCAGCTAACCACTTTATTTCATATATTATATTTTGTTCTTATTGTCTTAACAAATAAAAGAGATGGCCCAGATGGCTAGGCGCATTGGTGTTGAACGTGAGGACCTGGGTTTGATCCCAGGTCCCAGCAAACATTCTTTATTTTGATTCTCCTTTGCATATCTTGTGTCCCACTTGTCCAAACTCCTACCATGCGCTACCATCATTCAGCCAATGGATGCATCTCTCTCCAGATCTAACGCACACCATTGAAAGACCATGGTAAACCATCAGGAGGGAGCATCACTGGATCAAGCGTTGACTGGGCTGACCAGCTCTTTGGGCCTAAACATTTTCAACAATACACCCCCCCTTTCATCCAGCAAACAGGCCCTAATCTTCTTTCTTTCATATTTTTATTTATTTATTTATTTACTAATTATTTTCTCTTTTATCAAAATAACACATAAATCATTTTTTTATTAAATCAAAATCACAAAAACACCAAAAAACCTTTTTCATAAAAAATATTTTGTTTCCTTGAATTAATTAATTTAGTTAAATTAGGGCAATTAAATCTTATTTTTCATGATTAAAAATAATTAGAAATTAGGGTTTAATTTTGTATATAATTAATTTTTTTCTTCAAAAAATAACTTAAATACTTTTTAATTAGGGTTTTTAGGTTCTTTTTAATCATCCTCGCATTTAACTCGCCGCACGCATTTTAATTACCTTTTATTATTAATGTAACTGTTGATGGTTTGTAATAGTTTTAAATTAGGGTTTTATTTATTGCTCTTATTCCCCAGTTTTCGTTATGTAATCCCCATCCCCGAGGCCCTGTAATAGTTAGGATTTCTATTTCCGCACTTTAAATTCCTGCAGTTTTTAACTGTCTAGATGCATGGCTAATAGGATTGTATGGGAAGAATGCTTGAAAATTAAAATGGTAGATAACCTAAATATGCAAAGACTAAATTAACTGAAACATAAACACATGCACGTATTCACTCCTAGGGTTTACTCCACTTCAGTTGCCTTCGGTTAAACAGTCATGAAGCATAGGGTTTATTAGTGGTCATCCTCTAGCCCCAAAAGATCTAAAAATGACCCATTCGGATGTTGCCTCGGAAAAGATCTTTAAGGCTTTAGGAGGATTACTGAGATTCCCTAACATTGCTTTTGTGACCGTATCTGTCCCTTCAGACGTCCCTTAAAACTCTAATGGCGGTGCTACCTATTCCTTAATAATGGTTAAGCGCTGTCAAAAGGAAAATGAACAGGCTTTTTTAGAGTAGGTAGATTAACTCTTAAGTACTTGCTCAATCAATCAAACAAAACTTTCCACACAAACACTTTTTCAAAATAATTTTCAAAACAACTCCGTCACACCATTGAGGACTGATACTAGGGTTATCACGAAGTAAAACTTTTTTTCAAAACAAGCACACACACAAGCAATTTTAAAATGAGCAAGTACCTAAGATCCCGTGGAAAACCACGGATAGAAAGGGTGCTAACACCTTCCCCTTTTATAATCTACCCCCCGTACTCAGAAACATCTCGAAAAAGGTTTTTTCTATTCTTTTTTCCTTTTCCTGATTGGATAAAATAAAAGTCGGTGGCGACTCTTGCTTACCGCGACATTTGCGAATACAAAATGCAAACCAGTATAACAGTCGGTTCTGCCATCGTATCACACAAGTGTGTGATCTTAAATCAATAATAAATCTGGGCTTTGATACCAATTGAAGGTAGAGAGAAGACAACAAAAGGGGGGGGGGGTACAATTGTGTTCATAGAAAACATTCCCCTTTATAAAATCTAAGCACTCATATGATAATAACTATAAGGATAATGAAGAGAAAAAGACACAAGGACGATTTTTCCTTATCCAAGGACTTAATCCACTATAACCAAACTAATTACACTTGCACAGGAAACCGGCAGTGACTAACACACAATGACACATTTAGTGATCCAACCAGATATAACGTTCATTGACCCAATAGAATCTGATCCCTCAAGATCTCATACAAGGATTTCCTTTCAATGATATCCATCAATGATCTTACAAGAGTTTGACCTTCACTGGGTCCCCTTTGAGATATGACTACCATTGACCCAAAAAAATCAGATCCCGTAAGATCTCCTATCAGGATTTCCCTAAATGACCGCATCCATTATCTTCTTGAGATCTAACTTTCACCAAGTCTCCCAAGGAATCAATCAACAACAGTTGGTGGTGATCTTGTGTTTACATGAACGCTTCTTATAAGCATATTACACAAGTGTTTTGAGAACATATTACTTAACACTTCTTCGAGCAACAACTCAAGTGTTAGAACAATTTACATGAAGAAATATGAACAAAAACACTATACGAGTAACAACTCTAGTGTTCATTACAATATTCTACAAAGATGTATATGATCAGAAGTTGAGTAACATCTTGTAGTGTTCTTCTTCATCTTCTAGTTGAGCAAGCTACGAGCAATAACTCCTTGCTTCTTCTGAGATATACCAAGATGTATGTGATTGAAATTTGAGTAACATCTTTTAGTCTTCTTCTTCTTTGAGCAAGCTACGAGCAACAACTCCTTGCTTCTTGTGTTTCATCAAAGATGCATATGATGATACTTGAATGGCATCTTATAGAAATCTTCTTTCTTTCTTTTCTCTTCTTTGGTGGTCTTCAAAATGTGTAGCATTGCAGCTTTAACATCTTCAGCATCCACTACTTTCCTTTCAAAGGATGAAGCTTAACGGCCAATGGAAAATGAAAATGATAATGTTTCTTTGAATATTCAATCTTCATTTATAGCCTTTGGTAGAGAGAGATAAGTTGTGAGGATAAAAAGGACTTTTCTTGCACCAACGGTTAGTTCCCATTGGATAGAATAAGGTGTAAAAGTTTAGACAATATAAAATAATATTTTTGTATCTTGTCACTGCTCAATGATAGTTTTCCACCTTTTCTCTAAATAATGGTTTCTATTTAAGCTTGTAAACAGAGATTCGTTAAGTAAAGAAAGATAGTTTTAAATCCAGTTGTTTGTTCCCAACGGTCACAATTGAAGAAGTGAAAAACACAAGAAGGGGGGTTGAATTGAAACTTAAAAATAAAAAGCAATAGATACGAGATTTTTATCCTGGTTCGCTTGATCTCAAACTACTCCAGTCCACCCGCCAAGGGGATTTCTCCTCTCTCCAACGAGGACTTAATTCACTAATCAAACTGATTACAAATCTACTTTGACAACTGCCAAAGTCTTCTTGAGTATAACCACAACCCGGTTTATATCAAGGAAAATATCTTAATCACAAGAAAAAGTTTATTGTGTACTATTTGTTTTTCGTTACAAAAACTGTATCACTACTGTGATGTATTACACAAATTGAATGTAGAATGAATATGAATTTTTGTAGACTTTTTGAGAATGTAGAGAGCAGTCGTGTAAAAAAATCGTGAACGATTTACCCTTTGAACTTGTTTATATAGGCGTGGCAATCTGTCCAAATTGAAACGTGATAATGGACACTTAATGCACTTTCCATACTGAGAAGATTCATGTCTGAATGAAGCCGTTGCACATGATACTGCCTTAATGGAAAAGTAACGCTTTAGAACTTAGGAATCTTGCATGCTGCTTTACTTTAGATCTTGATAAGTCAGAGACATAAGGATATGTTGGCGCGTTAGACTTCTGTTCAGAATCAAGATATCTTTTACTTTAGTGTAAATTCTGATCATCATACTTCAGAACATTCTGATTACTCAGCTTGAATGCTTCTGTGGCTTAACTTCTGATGTCGTTTCAATCAGAACTTCTGTACAACATAAAACACAAATTTAGATTGCATATTTGTTCTTTGTGTTTGTTATCATCAAAACTCTTATAAGGGTTGTAGAATCAAACTATGTTCTAACAACAATGAGAGTGGTTGACAATATAGTATAAAGGAATGTCCTTACGCCACCCTAGAGGGTAGAGGTCACATACACTTTATGTACCTTTTTCAAAACATTACATGTTAACCATTTGAACTTTCTTCTTATCTTTAAAGACTTCAGATATTTGAGTGTTGAACATTGAAGCTTGTTGTAGAAGAATATTTCTTAAGCCTTAGAACATAAGTCTTAGAGTCTTCAGAACTTGTCACACAAAGCCTTGTCTTCAGAGTCTTCAGCACTTGGTTGTAAGAACTTGCTTTTCTTCAGATCATCAGAACTTGTTCAACATAACCTCGTCTTCATAATCTTCAGAACTTGTAACACATAAGTAAAGCTTTAGAAGGCCTCCAAAGCTTAACCATAAAGTCACGATCATAACTTCTTGTACTAACGTTCCTAAGACACGTTACAGAAGATAAGTTCAGAGCCTTGACTTCAACGAAACACGTAACCACATGTTTTCTTACAGAGTATATGTTCAGAACCTGATGACCTCACATGCCTTGTACCAGAGTCAAAACATTATAGCAACATCTACACACCAGACAAAACCATTAGTGTAAATAATTGTTCTCTAAGATAACATGTAAAGTTATCATCAAAATCTCAAGGCCAGATGTAGAAACAATTCTTGTTCTTACACAATCTTGCCTTATACTTGGCAATTTCACCATTTGCCTTCAACTTCTGCTTATAAACCCACTTGACATCTATTGCCTTTTTACCTAAATAATTGACTAGTTCCCAGGTCTTGTTCTTTTCAATAGCCTTGATCTCTTCATTCATTACATCTTTCCAATTTTAATCTTTCATTGCTTAAATATGATCTATTGGCTCAGAGTTACCCATCATGGCTTTTTCAATTAGGTCACCATTTTCTCTTATGGCTTAATCTGGAAAACTTTTATAATCATCTAGTCTTACCAATTGATTTCTGATTCTTGATGATCTTCTCACATGTTGTAGTTGTGCAGATTCATTCTCAGCTTCTACTACTTGCTCGTCATCTTAAAAAGTGGTTTTAATGTAACTTGAATCTTCACCCTCCTACATAGAGTTGATCTAATTACATCTTTTACTTTAATAATATTTCATATCTCTACTAATCACCACCTTTTTCTTAATTGGTGAGAATAACTTGTATGCACATGTGGAATAGTAACCAACCAAAATCGTGTCTTGGCCTTTTTCATAAGGTTTTCTTTCTAGCATCTCCTAAACATGTTTGTAACAGAATGAGCCAAAAATCTCAAAGTGTCCAATACTTAGTTTTAGGCCATACCAAGATTCATAAGTATTCTTGTTATGCAACTTCTCTTTTGGACATCTATTGATGATGTTGGAAGTAGTTGAGGTAGCCTCACCCTAAAACTTATTTGACATTTGCTTTTCCTTGGGTATGCTTCTTTCATGCTCAAGATACTTCTTTTCTTTCTCTCATTAATGCCATTATGTTAAGGTATGTATGGTTGTATAACTTCATGCTCAATCCCTTCCTTTTTCAGAAAACTAAGCAAATTTAATTGAGTTATATTCATAACAACCATCAACTCTCGAGCTTTAGATTGCATATCTAGCCTACTTGTAAACTAGAAACTTGAATCTCTTAAATTTGGTGAACACCTCACTTTTGTTCTTAGATAAATAAACATATATCTAGTGAATTCATAAATTAAGGTTAAGAAGTAGCAATTACCTTCTAGGGACTTCACTTTAAAGGGATAACACACATCTAAGTTCATTATCACCAATTTATGTTATGACTTCATTGACAAGTCATGTTTCAATGACCTTATAGCCTGCTTGGAAATACAACAATCCTTAAATATATGATTTTGCATTGTGATATTGGGAAGACCATACATTATCTTCTTCAAGTGCACCAGACTGGGACCCCTAAAATTGAGATGGCCAAACCTCTTATGCCAATTCCAAATTTGATCTCCAGTTGTGGTTGATGCAAGACATTGATGATCTAGCATGTTAATCATAATCTTGAATGTCATGTTGGTTGTAAATTTTGCCTACAAGATTATACTAGAACCTCCATCAAATACCTTGATCTCTTTATCTCTTAGCCCTATAGTGTAGCATTTATCAATCAATTGACGTAATTTGGTCAAGTTTCTTGCCATAGAGGGAACATACAACACATCACATATGATATTGTCTAAAAACCTAATGGATATCCTCATTGATTCATCAAGCTTGATGAACCAAATTTTATTTCAAGTCATATGATTGATAAACCCCATGTTAAGGTACCAAACATTGGTTTTGTCTTGATCCAACTGTTAATTAGCCATCAAAATGACATCTTCTGAGTCACTCCTTTTGGCATGAGAAAATTTTGTTACACCTTTGTCATTTTCCTTCGATTATTTGATGAATTAACAGTACCTAGCATAGTGTATAAACTTTTGGCAGAAAAATCATTGAACTTCCTTCATCTACACCTTATTATTGAGTTTTTTGTTGTAAGAAGTGAAATTATTTCTCGTCTCACACTAACTTCTTGATTTCTTGCATGCACCATCACTTTCATTCCACTTCTTCTTACATTTTTATTTTCGTTTGTTGTTCTTTAAAATATCTTCTTTCATTTTATTGAAGAATTTTTCCTGCAAAGCTTTTTCAAACACCTTCTTTGAATTTATTTACTTCACCCTTAACTCACGACTTCAAGAGATGATTGCAATTCTTTAAGTGTTATTTCTGACAAATATTTAGACTCCTCAAGGGTCATAACAATGTGGTCAAACTTTATAGGAAGAGATTTTAGAACCTTCTCCACTTTCTGCAGTTCAAAGATCTTCTCTCCACACGGTTTTATTTGGTTTGTCAAAAATACCAACTTTAAGTATAACTCAGTAATGGCTTCACCATCATTCATCTACAGATTTTCATATTGTTTCCTCAAAGATTGTAGTTTTACTTTCTTTAAGTTCCCATCGCACCATATAACTTATTGAGAGTATATCACACATCTTTTGTCATTTCTTGCTCACTGATCTTCTCAAAGACATTTAAATCCACATAGTGATGGATCAAGAACAAGTCTTTCTCATCTTTCTTGCTCATTAATTTCACAATGAGAAACACTCTTTGTGCCTCTATAGCATTTACCTCAGATGTCAAGAAACCATCATTCACAATTTCAAGCACATCTTAAAATCTAAATATCATTTTTATCTACTTGCATCATCTATCATAGTTTTCTCCCTTAAAAGATCGAATTTGTGTTTTAGATACCAATGTTTGATAACTTGAATTACAAGTGTAATACAGTGGTAGAACTGACTTTTTTAGCGTTTTATCACAAATATTGCGGATAGAAAGAGTCGCCACTGAATTTTATTTTATCCAATATTTAGGAAAGGGTGAAAAGAACAGGAAAGACCTTGATAGATTTTGAGTTCGGGGGGTAAGCTATGAAAAGAGAAGGTGTTAGCACCCTTTTCATCCGTACTTATCTACGGGCTCTTAATTTCTAGCACACTTTGAAAGTTTTCTTTGTGTGTTTGATTTGTTTGAAAATATTTTTGAAAAGCTAAAGTAAGGCTGACTTTGTAATGGTTCTTGTATCAGTCCTCAAGAATACATACAAAGTGTTTATGAAAATATTTGTTTTGAAAGTGTAGTGTGGAAAATGTTTTGAGTTGTGAGCAAGCATTCAAGACTCCTACCCACTAATAAGTTCTTTCTTGTTATTTTACTTATCCTTTAGAGATAGTATTATCCATACCATTAGTTGGTAGGTAGCCCCATCTATTGGATGTGAAGGGACATGCGAAGGGTCGTTGAATGGTCATTGAAGGCAACACGTAGAGATACTTTAACAATTGTATCGGAGGGACTATAATCTTTATTTGAGAGTTTTTTTGCTAAAGTATCCCTATTTTCGAGGGACATGACCATTGTTTTCCGAAGGGCAACAGACGGAATTACCCTACAGTTATGTTATCTTGGAATTGTTTAAGGTTATCTACCGATTAATTTTATCTTGCCATAACAAGCCTATTACTATACAGTTATATATATATATATATATATATATATATATATATATATATATATATATATATATATATATATATATATATATATATATATATATATATATATATATATATATATACACACACACACACACACACACACACACATACAAGGCATAAAGTATAAGTGCGGAAAAGTAAAGTCCTACGCTATTACAGGGCTTTGGAGTAGTTACATGATAAAGAAATTGTGTGGGAATTTAAACTAGGTTATTACAACAAAAAAACCGTGCGACCTATACAATTGTTTCTAGGAATTTAAATGCAAAAGAAAAATAAACAAAAATGTAAGAAAGGTTATCTTAAAGTTCTAAAATCTAAAATATTAGAAATCAATTTTTTTTGTGTATTTTTGGTTTGATTTTATATGTTAATAATAAAAAAAAAACCTAATGTCTAATTTTAATTTCAAATTAATTAATTTAATTACAAGAACCTAATTCTAAATTAATTAAATTAATTGATAAAAAAAGACTAAACCTAAATTTTTTGATTTTACAAGTTTTTTCTGATTTTTTTATTGGATTAAAAAAAGAGTTAAAAAAGAACTAATAATTAATTAAGAAAGAAAATAGAAAAAGAGTTAAAAACAAATAAGAAAAAGGTTGCAGACGCTGGGGTTTGAACCCACGCCATTGATCTCAACAACATGCTCTCTTGTCACTGCACCAGTTGGTTGTTTGTGATACGGAAATGAAACTGAATGACAATATATGAAACCTGCATGAATTTGGAAAAAATAGCAAAAAAACATTTCAAAAGGCAGGGATCGAACTCACACCCTTCATAATGTACGCGCGCTTGCTTTCCAACTGAGCCATGCTTCTCTTCTTTTAATATAACAAAACAAAATACAAAAAACAAAATCAATGAATCAGAGAAGCGTCGGAGCCCTAGCTTCGGCCGTCTTCTCCGACTATGTGCTTCTTGAATCTGCAAAAACAACACATGTTAGAAAGAAAAGAGGATCCTATCCCCCTAAATCGAGGGTCCTGAATTCAAATATGGGCTTAGTTTTGGCTAAAAATGCCTAGATTATGAGTTTCGAAGGAAAAACCCTAGCTCGGTTCATCAATGGAAAACCAGGATTTAGACGTTATAAATTCCATGTAATAGTCACAAAATGTTCTAAAAATTATCCTAAACACACATAAACATACAAGATTAGTTAATAATGCAAAAAAATAGAAGTTTAAAGCTTAAAAGTTACCCAACCGGTGTTCTTGAGAGAGCATGTTCTGGTATGCCTCAAGCTTGTTGAAAGACTGGAAACGACTCCTGGGATCTTCAGGAGTGTGTTTGGATGCTTGGTTTGGATGGAAAAAGCCTGGAAATAGGATTTCGACTTTGCCCTAAATCTTGATATTTTTTTGATTTCTTGAGACTTGCTTTGGAGGCAGAAATTTATATCCCTTGTGATATGATGTTGTCTGTATTTATAAGAGAACATATTTAGGTTAACAAAGATGGAAGGAATCTTAAGGAATCATGGCATGATTTGTTTCCAAAAACCAATTGAAAACTTTCCAAAATAATAAAGATATCCTTCCATATATGCCTCACATGGTTTTGTCTTGGTTGTCACGAAATATCGGGCTTCAAAATGATCCAAAACAAAAGCCCACATGCTTTGGTCCATTAATTTACTATTTTATTTAATTTATTTTGCTTTTAAATGAATAAAAATCAAAATAACTAAAATAAGAGATAATGCATGAATGGAATTATGGGTCGTTAAACATGTCATGAACACGTTTGAACCTAAAAAAATTAGGCCCATTAGCCCAAAAATGCAATTTTGCTCAAAGTGGACTTCATGCATTTTCTCAAAATTGCTCAACTTGCACCAATCATAACTCTCTCAATTTTTGTTATATGAAGTTGATCCTAGACTTTTTGTAAAGCTCGAAATGTATCCTACAATTATCATGTTGGTTATTTTTTCATTTTAAGATTTCATCATTTTGTAAATTGCTTTGACAAAATATGTCTTTTTGTTGACTTTTAAAATGACCTATAATATTTTGGCCCATATCTCTCAAATGAAGCATTTTCTGGACTTGAGTTTAGAGGTCCAAAGTCGTATAGAATTTAATTTCCTTCAAGATAGGTTTTGGTTGAGAATTTTCTGATGAAGCATGTGAAAGTTATGCTTGGTCAAAGTTTAGTTGCCTTCTCCTAAAGAAAACCCTAATTTTAGCAACTTTTGACTTTTGATGAATTTTGCGTTTTCTTGATGAATCGTGATTAACCCTTGATCAAATGATGAATGTAAGTTCAAAATGTGGATGTTGACCAAAAATCTTGAAGTTTGACTGTATGTTGACCATAATTGACTTTTTGTACAATACAATTGATTTTTACTCATTTGAGCAATTGACTGACCAAATTTGTGATGCAGGCTTGAAACTTGACACGAGGATTCTTTGAAGCCTACGAGGAACCATGAAACTCACTTGAGGCATTAGAAGCTAAATTTTATTTGAGAAAACCAAAACCCTAATTGTAGGCCACTACTTAGGAGGAGGGTTCATCTGATCAATTCTTGAATAGTCTTGAGTACTTGAGAACCTTAGGAGCATGAGAAGATATCTTGAACCAATTGTCTTAAAAAATGGGAGGGAAATTTTTGAGGTACAACAACAAGTTATTTTAAAATTGAGGAAAGTATAAAATAAGAGAGAGAGAGAGAGAGAGAGAGAGAGAGTATGTGTGTATGAGAGATAGTGTATGTGTGTGTGTGTGTGTGCGTGTGTGTGTGTGTGTGTGTGTGTGTGTGTGTGTGTGTGTGTGTGTGTGTGTGAGAGAGAGAGAGAGAGAGAGAGAGAGAGAGAGAGAGAGAGAGAGAGAGAGAGAGAGAGAGAGAGAGAGAGAGAGAGAGAGAGAGAGAGAGAGAGAGAGAGAGAAGTATTATTGGGATGGAGTTGAGTTTTTTACAAACATGTGTTATATCGTTTATATAGGAACATACTACTAATTAACTAACTTCTAGTTAGTAATCACATACAGAGCTAACAGTAACCACATGCCTAACAAGCATTAACCACATGTTAAATTATTAGTAACCACATGTTGAACTATTAATCATTACATGTTGAACTATTAGTAACCACATGTTGAACTATCAATAACTATATGTTAAACTATCAGTAACTACATACTGAACTAGCAATAACCACATATTAAACTAACAGTAACCACATACTGAACTAGCTTCTAACTTTTGAAAACTGAATTACCCATTTAATAGGGAGTTGTTTAATGAAGATTAGAATAAACTTTACATCAATCATCAAATTCATCTCGAAGTTGCCAAGATGTATAATAAAAGCTATACTACGATGCACTAGTTGCACTTGATCATATCCATGTTAGTTTGTTAAAAAATCAACTATAGATTGTTAGTAGTTTATTATAGTTTCTTAGATGATAGTTATTACTCATAGCTCAACAATAATACATGGATACTACTATATAATGTAAACATACGATTGTTAATAAGCTACATTATGAATGTATAACCGTTCAAGTTGTTTAAAGTAATTCTTTGTGTAGAAGCAGTTTTCTCCACATAGACAAGGGAATGTCGAAAATATTTTATTTGATTTAGAAGTGTGGAAACAATTTGTTACGCACATGTTTGTTTTAGATTTAGATAGATTTTATTTAGATCTAAAATAGATAGATTTAATTTAGTTACATAATAGGTATTTTGGGATTTTATAGTTTTGGGCTTTGGCTTAGGGAGCAAGCTAACCTAAAATTATAAATAGAGGGAGTAACCCCTATTTTTGTAATCAAGTCAATCAAATTGTATTCACATGATTTTGCAGTTGCAAAGTGAATAATAAAGTTTTCCACAAATCATGGGCAGAGAGAAACTCTGCAGAAAAATACTTTCTTTCTTCATCTTTTATTTTTCATTGTCATTGTATGGTGATATCAATCTTGTTCATCAAAATTGGTAGAAATTCATCATAGATTTTGGTGGATTTACAACATTTGGTATCAAGAGCTCCGATTGAGTGATTCAAGGGAAGAACGATCAAGAATGATCAAGGAAGAAGAATAAGAAATTCACGATGGCGATAAATTACGCTAACGAAAATTTTCCAACAAATCTCCCAATTCTTAAAGGTGATGACTATGAGAATTGGTGCAAATAGATGAAGGTTATATTTTGTTTTCAAGGTCTTTGGGATCTTGTGAAACATGGATTACAACCACTTAACGAAGACACTTCAGAGGAAGAAGAAGCTACATATAAAGAATAGAAAAAGAAGAATTATAAAGCTCTCTTTATAATTCACCAATGTGTCAGCCCATACAATTTCGAAAAGGTTAGTAATGTAGAATCTGCAAATGAAGCTTGAGAAATCTTGAAGAAATCATTTGGAGGCGCTGAGAAGGTGAAAGAAGTGAGGTTACAAACTCACTGGAGAATGTATGAATTGCTTCAGATGGAAGATAGTGAGAGCATATCTGACTTCTTCAATAGGATTATGAAACTAGTGAATCAAATCAAGACTTATGGAGAGACGTTAAAAACAAGAGTTGTTGTTTCAAAGATCTTAAGATCTTTGGCTCCTAAGTTCGATCGTGTGGTAGTTGCCATAGAAGAATCAAAAGACATGTCAACTCTATTGAAGGAAGAACTTTAAGGGACACTTGAATCTCACAAACAAAGAATGGCTGAAAGAGCTGCATGGAACCTATAAATACAACCATCTATTGCACTTATTCTCAAGCTTGAAGAGCCTCCGGAAACCCTGCTTAAACTTCAATTTTCTATCAAAAAAATCTGAAATCATGTTTCCATTTATGCTCGTCTAGCTACATTTATTGATTCAGTTAGCGTATCCATCATCTCCCGAAGCTTTTGCAACCATTCCCAAGCCTCGAGAGTCACTGAATCATCCTAACCAATCTCCATTTCAGCTACTCTTATCACCACTTGGACAAGGTAGTTAGAAGTATGGTCACTATTCTAGTGATTGTCCAGAAAAGTGAAAGAATCAAGAAAGTGATGCAAATTTTGCAAAGTTATAAGAAGAGGAGATGTTGCTGATGGTTACAACAAGATATGAAGAAAAATTCAAGGATCAATGGTACTTGGATTCAGGATGCTTATCACATATGTCTAGAAGGAAAGATTGGTTTGTTAACATAAAACCCTCGATGAAGAACATGGTGAAGTTTGCAAATGAAAATACCCTAACAGCTGAAGGTATTGGTGATGTTATGATTATGAGGAAAGATGGCAAGAAGTCAGTAATTTCCAATGTGTTGTACATACCATACATGAAAAGCAATTTGCTCAATATATGGCAGTTGGTCGAAAATAATTACAAAGTGCCGATCAAAGATAAGATGATGAGAGTCGTCGATGCAAATTGAAGGTTAATCTTGAAGGCTCCCATGTCTCAAAATAGAACCTTCAAGATTGAACTTAATGTGATGGAGCACAAGTTCCTTTCGACTGCAGCTAGCAGAGATGAATGGATATGGAATTATCGACTAGGCCATCTCAACTTAAGAGTCATCAGATATTTAAAGAGAAGAAATATTGTTTCAGGGTTACCCATAAACTGACATTCCAAGCGAGGTGTGTGAGGAATTTGTGCAGGCGAAGCAACACAAGAATAACTTCAGCAAGGATGTCGGAAGTAAGTTGAAGGCTGTCCATGAAGTCATATACTCTGATGTATGTGGACCAATCCAGGTGGATTTGTTTGGAGGTAACAAATACTTTGTTACATTCATAGATGATTTCAGTCGAAAATTATGGACTTACCTGATTAAGAAGAAAAGTGAAGTGATCGAGGTATTTGCCAAATTTAAGTCTATGGTCGAAAGACAAAGTGGTCAAAAGCTCAAAGTTTTAAGAACTGATGGTGGTGGAGAGTATGTGTCGAAAGACTTCAACAAGTTATGTGAGAAAGAGGGTATTGTGCATGAGGTGGTTCCACCCTACACTCCACAACAGAATAGAACTGCAGAAAGGAAGAATTGAACCATCATGAATATGGTGAGAAGTATGTTGAAAGGCAAAAATTTACCTAAAGAGTTTTGGGGTGAAGCTGTGTCGACTACAACATACATTTTGAACATATGTCCTACGAATAAGCTAGAAGAAATTACTCCAGAAGAATGTTGGTCTAGTGTGAAGCCTAGCTTGAGTCATCTGAAGGTATTTGGATCTATTGCACATAGACATGTACCAGATCAGTTGAGAAGAAAACTTGATGACAAGTCGAGTCAAATGACTCTAGTTGGATATCATTCGACAGGAGGTTACAAGTTGTTAGACCCAATGAACAAGAAAATTATGATCAGCAGAGACGTGATCATAAATGAGCTTAAAGAATGAGATTGGACTGAAAATGTCAAGAAAGATTCAGTGGGAATCCTACTTGAAGAACCAAAAAATCAAGTCGAAAGAGAAGTTCGACAAGAGGAACCAACAGTTATAGATCAACCAAGTACAAGTAGACCTCAAAGAACAAGATGCATGCCTGCAAGATTGCAAGATTGTGTGATTACATCAAATGATGTGATAGATAATGAAGGTGAGTTGATACATTATGTTTTCTATGCAGATATCGAACCTGTCAATGAAGCTGAAGCATTAAAGGATTCAAGGTGGGTGAAAGCAATGAATGAAGAAGTGAAGTCTATCGAAGACAACAATACTTGGTCACTTTCGAATTGCCTCAAGGTAAGAAAGAAATTGATGTCAAGTGGGTATACAAAGTGAAGATGAATCTCAAAGGGGAAGTAACTCGACACAAAGCAAGGATTATGGCGAAAGGGTTTCTTCATAAGGAAGGAATTGACTTCAATGAAGTTTTTGCACCTGTGGCTAGGATCAAAACAATCAGGTTGGTTGTTGGTCTTGTAGAAATAAATAGTTGGCACATATGTCAGATGGATGTGAAGTGTTCATTCCTAAGCGGACCCTTATACGAAGAAGTTTATGTTAAACAACCAGTTGGATTTGTGAAACATGACGAAGAAAGAAAGGCGTGCAGGCTGCATAAAGCATTGTACGGTTTGAAACAAGCTCCAAGAGCTTGGAATAAGAAGATTGATAGTTTTCTAAAGGAGAAGAAATTTGAGAAGTGCACAATTGAACATGGAGTATATGTAAGAAAAAGCAATAGTGAATTTCTTATACCATGTCTCTATGTCAATGACTTGTTAATAACATGTAGCTGCAAGACGAAGATCGAAGACTTCAAAGGTGATCTCAGCAAGGAATTCAAAATGTCTGATCTGAGTGACATTTTATATTTCCTTGGTATCGAATTCTACTAGTGTAGTAGAGATTTGGTGATGCATCAAAGAAGATATACTTGAAAAATTCTCAAGAGATTTGAGATGGAAGAATGCAACTCGACTTCGACACCTGCAGAACCAAGACTGCAACTGTGGAAAGATTAAGAAGAAGATGATGTCGGCCCAACCCAATACAGAAGACTTATTGAGTCATTAAGATACCTTCGTCACACAAGGCATGACTTAGCATACATTGTAGGTATGGTAAGTAAATTCATGAAGAAGCCAAATGTATCACATCTAATAGCGGCGAAGAGGATACTAAGGTATCTCAAAGGAACTCTCGACTAATGGCATTTTATTTCCTTCAGCTGATAAAGGAAAAGAATACAAATTAGTGGGATACACTGGTTCGAGTTGGTGTAGTGATGCTGAGGATCGAAAATCCACAACAAGATATATATTTATGTTAGGTGGTGCATCAGTTGCTTGGAGTTCGAGAAAGGAACCAGTAGTTGCATTATCATCATGCGAAGCATAATACATAGCCGCTTCTCTTTGTGCATGTCAAGAAACTTGGATGGTAAACTTGGTCGAAGAGATAACAAGGAAAGATCATGGATCAATTACCATGAAGATCGACAGCATGTCAACTATCAACCTGTCAAAGAATCTGATAGCTCATGGTCGAAGCAAGCACATCAAAATGAGGTTCCACTATCTTCGAGAGTAGGTAGCAGATGGAAAGATGAATTTGTAACACTACCAAACTGAGACTCATATTGCAGATATCATGACGAAGGGAGTGCAAGTCGAAGTATTTCAAAGACTAAGAGTTATGATGAATGTAGATAGCTTAAACACAATGAATTAGGTGGTGTGTTGAAAGTAATTCCTTGTGTTGAAGCAGTTTGCTCGACAGAGACAAGGGAATATCGAAAAGATTTGATTTGATTTAGAAGTGTGGAAACAGTTTGTTATACACAAACTTGTTTTAGATTTAGATCTAAAATAGATATATTTGATTTAGTTCCAAAATAGGTATTTCGGGCTTTTATAGTTTTGGGCTTTGGCTTAGGGAGCAAGCTAACCTAAAACTATAAATAGATGGTGTAATCCCTATTTCTGTAATCAAGTCAATCAAATTGTATTCACAAAATTTTGTAGTTGTAAAGTGAATAATAAAGTTTTCCACAATTTGTGGGTAGAGAGAAACTCTGCAGAAAAATACTTTCTTTCTTCATCTTTTATTTTTTATTTTCATTGTGTGGTGATATTAATCTTGTTCATCAATATTAATAGAAATTCATCATAAATTTTGATCGATTTCCAACACAAGTTACTCTACACTTATAAGAGAAAATAATTTAAACATGAATTAAACAATTTTTTTATTACTGTTAACAGATACTCAAATAAACACTTCTGAAGTAGAAAAAAAAATGATCTTGAGTTCGAACTCATAGTCTCTTATAAGATATTCTCACAACTAAACAACTAGATTATTAAAAAAAACGCATAAATAAAAAAGAGCATATATATATATATATATATATATAATATATATATATATATATATATATATATATATATATATATATATATATATATATATATATATATATATATATATATATATATATATATATATATATATATATATATATATATGAGAATGAATAAGTTATATGAAAATGTAATAACAACTATTGGATTTATATTTAATGGTTGAGATTAAAAAATATTTTTTAAATTTGATTAATGATTTCTCTTTTCATTTAATGACACATGATGTAGTGAAGATCACGGTTTAATCTCAATCTTTCATTTTAAATTTGATAGTTCTTATTCATTCTTACATTCTCATTTAACTTATTCATTCTCAATATATATATATATATATATATATATATATATATATATATATATATATATATATATATATATATATATATATATATATATATATATATTACTAAAGTAATCATTTGAGTGAGTTAAAAAAGATATACGTAATACAATGATGTACTTAAGAGACTCTTACAATAACTCTTAAGTTATGAATGACTTCTTGGAATTTAGTAACTAAACACTATTAAATTTAAGTCTAATGTGCGGAATTCAATTATTAAAGAATCTAAAAAAATTTATGCCCTTATAAAATAAGATGTCCGGGTTCGAGTTCATAATCTTTTATAAAATATTCTCACAACCAAACAAATGGATTATTACAGTGAGGGCATAAAATCATATATATAATGAAAATTTAGTAAAATTAAATAAATAAACAATGACCTCTGATGATCAAAATAAATACATACAATATTTTTATGAAGGTTAAGTAAACATTTGAGCGTGTTAAAAACATATACACAATGCATGAATATATTTAAGAGACGCAATAAATTCATACTATTAAATTTTAATTTTAAAGCACGGAATTTTACTTATAAAGTGATCCACAAATATTTTATTTACCATATGCAAAAGAGAAAAAAAAAATGAGTAGAGTTCTAAAATTCATTCATACTTTGATTGTATTTTTTTCTCTAATTATTCTTGTATCTAGTAAAGGTAAGATCTTTTCACACCTATTTTAAATTACTTCTTTATCATATGTATAATCATTCATATTGTTTAGTAATATTTCTTTATTCTTATTTGACATCACAGATCAAGTGTTATGCATTACTGACGAGGAATGTCGAGACAATACATGTGACACTCCTTTTGTTTCTAAGTGTCGTATGTTTTTGTGTCTATGCGGACTAGTGTAACCATTAAGTTAGAAAAGTTATGGTGTTATTGCTTAAAAAGTAAATTTAATAAATATTCTTGTATTGCCCAATATTGTCCTTGTTAAATATATGTAAAAGAATATTGATTTTTAAAGTTAATAATTTATAAATATTAATAATTTATTTAAAACATTATATTATAAGAAAATATAAAGAAAATGTTGTTTTTATGAATTAAATTTTTATCAACAGCTCACACACATTTAATATAAAAATATTACATATTTATATTGCTTAAACATCACAGAAAATGAATTAAATATAGTAGATGTTTAGTTGTAAAAATACATACATATGATAAATCTTAAAATCTGAAAATCTGAAACATATTCTTTGAATATTATATTCAAACGCATTCTATATTTAATTTTGGAGGTTTTCAGATATATATATTTGAAGTATTTAAATATTTTATTTTCAGAAGTTTTCGGATATTCATATCCGAAATAATTTAATATTTGTATCAATTAGAATCAATGCGTATTAATTGTATTAATTGATATATTTTATAATAAAATAAAATCTAATTAAATAATCTCGGTGTCCTAGATCTTGAGTTCTTGCGTCTCTGGTCTCTGTGCGATCTAATATAAAAAAATTGATTTTCTAGAAAATCGACTCTGAATTAAAATTTTACCGTGTCAATTTATCCGAAAAAAAAGGAGACCCTAGCTTAAAAACCTTAAATTCTTTATTTTTCTATTTATTTGATTTATTTTCCGTTTTATATTTTCGAAAAAATTCAAAAAAAAATTGTAGACACTTAATTTAATTTAATTTAATTTTTAGTTGTATTTTAAAATTTTTAGAACAGAGTAAAATTCAGAAATACATATCTAAAACTATTTTTTTCGTAAAAAATAAAGTGTATTCGGATATACATATCTAAAAATATATATTTTTATAATTTTTTATGAAATAAAAATGCGTTCGAAGATGTATATCCGAAAATAAAAAATATTTTTGAAATTTCACCTCCAAAAAACATAAAGTTTGAATCTTCTTCTTTGAAATAAGTTCTACCCTCCATAAAATAATTTTTTTTGTCTAAATGAATGGTGGAGAGCATGACAAGACAATGAACATGAGAGAAAAGACCGAAGAAGTGAAAAAATAAATTCTCTTATATACATGTTAAATATTATTTTTAATTTTAATTATAAGAAAAAGTTAATTTTTTAAATATATTAAATAATTAATATATTTGAATTATATACTATTAAAATACATTAGTTATTTAATATATCTAAATAGTAAACTTCTTACTAATAAGACCAGAGGAAGTAGTATATACCGTATGTTTCAAAGAAAATTATATAAATAATTATGTTTTAGAGAAAATTACACAAATAATTATATTTTTTAAGAAAATTACATAAATAATTATGTTTAAAAAAAAAGAATTAAAAAGGAGGTGTAACTTGAATTGACGTCTCCTATATATTTTTCAAACTTTTTCAGTTATATGTGGATTTTCTTGCAGATTTGACTTTATTTGTCATATTTTTTTACGAAATTATTCTGCAGGTAAATTTGCAAGTAAATCCGTTGAAAAAATCAAATCTATAGCAGAATTCACAGTTAAATAAAAAAAATTAGAAGATGGTTATGATGTCTCTTTTAAAAAAATCAATGCATGTGCCATATGAGATGGCTACTACATTATAATATTTTCTGAAACATGATCATTTATGTAAATTTCTCCGAAACATAGTTATTTGTGTATTTTTTTTAAAATATGATTATTATTAAAAAAAATTTAAATATTATATACACTATGGTTTGTTAATTTTTTCTTTTTTTGATAAAAAAACTCTTATATATTCGAAGATGTAGTGTTTAGTTTTATTTTATAATAATATATTTAAAAACTAATATTTTTATTATTAATTTAAATTAAATTATTACTATTAGAATAGATAGATGATAAATTATTAAATTTAAAATATTTTTGAATATATTAGCTTAATGTAGTATACACTTTATACCTTTTTTTTTATTAGTTTAGCATGTTAATATATCACCTCCTAATAAAAAATTTATGTATTTTAAAAAATATATATTTTATGTCTTGTATTACAAAAATATATATTAGTAGATCAGAGTATTAAATTTTGCCATATAACTTATATTCAATTGGTTTCATGGTTGTATTAGTGAGTATCACTTCTAAAAATAGAGAAATTTTATCGATAGAAAAGACGAAAATTATAGTCGTATTTGGTAAAATATTTTTAATAATTTTTCAATATAAATAATCTTTTTTTTTTTTATATTTTAATTTATGAGTTTAAAGATAGTGCATTATTTGTGTAAAATAATTTTATACATATAATAAATCAAAATTTTTATATTTGTCATGTCATTTCAGTATTTTAAAAATAAAAACGTGATTTATTGTGATACAGGTCTCTTATTGGTTGACAATATAAAAATATTTTTACACTATCAGTGCATTTTTCCTCTTAATTTATTATGGGCCCTATTGTTAAAATAGAATAGGGCCTCTACACGGTTTGGGCCGGCCCTGGTGTACACACTAAAAATTTGATTTTACTTTTTTATTTTTTGTTCAAGTTTATTTAAAATTGTAGTGTCTTATACCAAAGATATTATCAGAGTGGATGACACATTCCACAAAAAAGTTGAATCTTATAGCCGGAATATTTTTTGAAAATGATGGAAGAGTTCACTATTGAGTGAAATTGAAAGAGAATCAAATAAGAAAAAGTCAAAGGTGACACCACCCATAAAAATAGATTTAGGTGATGACACGTGTTTTGATGCTTTTTGATTTTTAGCTAACTATGTATTTATGCGATAACTCATTTTTTTGTTATGTATTGTTATCACCGATGTAATTTCGATACAATTTGATACATATCTAATGTATGTTCAACATTAATTGTATAACAATTGAGGTCAATTTTTTTATAAATTTTTTTTCTTCTGTTTCAATCTATTAACAACTTTGTCCCGACATAAAATATGTTATGTATGAATAGTGGGCCTGTGGGGCATTTCCAGAGATGCACTTTCAGATTCGCTCCATTTTAATTGCAAAAACGACCAAATAGGGATAATTGAGATATGCATCTTCGTATAAACTCTTATTTTGAAAAAAACAGGGTATGTTTGGAAATGCATAGCTGGAATATCCTCTACAACATGATTAGGTTTTTTAAGGCTCATATTGATCTAAAACTTGTATCAATATAGGTCTATCGTCTCATCTTTTTAACAAAATCAGATCACACCAAAAGGAGCATATATTGACTTATCATATTTGTCTACTTCAACGAAGTGAAAATCTCACTTGTATTTAGGATCAGAGAGTACACTTCTCTTGTAGATTTGAAATCCATATTGAAGAATCTCCTACAATACTCATACAATCGAAGAATTGTGAAGTTCGATTACCGTTTACCCTCGATTGACAATGAATGGAAGATTAAGTTCAACGAGTTTGAGTTGAAGACGAATGAAAATTTAAGGTTTATTTGTAGTACTTTTCACAGTTACGAAACAAAGGTTCCAATTAAAGTGGATGTGACAATTGCCAGATCGGCCGAAGATATTCTAATAATGTTGCAACGTCCTGGTGAAATATAATGTTAATTTTATATTAACGATTATATATGTAATGACACGTATTTTGATGTTAATTTATGTTTTCTTCCAATTTATGTATTTGTTACTAGTTTGAGGTTTAAGCTAACAGAGTCTATTATGGAGATACATCCCCATAAAACTCATTGAGTTTTGAAATAAGGTCTATTATGGGGATGCACCTTCGAATTTTCCCTAATATGAATACGCAGATGCATCTCCGAATATTTTTTGGGTAACATGAGGTGAACCACTCACGAAAGAATTCATAAAAGTATAATACGTGTGTGTCCAGAGATACATCTCTAGAATCAAGAGGTATTTGTGACTTTTCACCATGGTGAACTAGCATCTCATAGAGTGTATAAAGTAATAGCCTTAACACAATCGTGTGTCATGAAAGATTATTTCTTCATATATATAACATCAATCTTAAATTAATAAAAAAAAACTTATATCAGCTTGTTTAACCAAAGTATGATTTCTAAACAAGTTTACATCAACCGTCTGTTTTCATAAGAAACATAATCTCACTAAGTATCACTCAATTATGTGTGTTTCCTTCATTTTTAGAAAATGGATATACTACAACATATCGATTTTATATTTCATCTAAGAAATATCACAAAATATACATTTAATCATGAATCACTAAGGTCTCCATTCAAGTTGTAATATGGTCAAATTGCAAGGAATATTAGTTTTTCTTTATATTCAAATGTGTCTTTGAAGATAAAGATAAAATCATTTTCATTTTCTTTTTTCTCTTACAACTTTCTTTGATGATTTATTTTTGTTTCTTTGACATTTGTGTCTTTCTTTTCATTTTCTTTTTGATTTTTCATTGCCTTTGTCAAAAGTACATTCACTTTTCTTTTACTTTTGATCACCAATAATAATATATTTGGCTTCTTTCTTTCATAAAACTTCTCCCTAATTTGCATATTATGATGCACTTCAAAAAGTAATGTCTTCATATCTTTAATACAAGGTAATGGACTTTTTATTTTATTTTTATATTTTAGTGACTAAGAGTAATAATTTTCAAAAACAAACCGCTTTTTGTTTTGGCACAAAAGAGTTCATCAAATGATCACTTCCTCTTTAGGTAGACTTTATTTGACCAAATATTTTTACTCAATAAAGAAATATATCCTTTATCATTTCCATGAAATTATACGTATCAAGTAATATTAATAATAATTATGAAAATAAATAGAGTTATATACATGTCTACTCTATATATATATATATATATATATATATATATATATATATATATATATATATATATATATATATATATATATATATATATATATATATATATATATATATATATATATATATATATATATATATATATATATATATATATATATATATATATATATATATATATATATATATATATATATAAAATATTGGGTTGCATACAATTCACCAACTAGGTCTTGTATGGTTCTAATTCTTACCAACATGCTTTTATAAAACAAGTGAAATGTAACTTTAAGCAAGAAATAATTTCATGTTGATGCTATCATTTGTAGATAATCACAAAAATCAATTTGAATGAAGCATTTAAAAAGAATATTTAGTCATACAGTTTGTTCTGATTTTTTCCTAATCGTGGATTTTTGAATTCATATGCATCTGACTGTTCAACCATTGAAACATCTCAGATTTATTTCAATTTCATAGTGTTTCATAGAGAAAATAAATTAAAATCACAAAATTTAAAATTATCCACCAAAATACTCACGCATTAGAACTTGAACATGGTCATGTGCTTAAACAAAATTAACATGTTCGAGCACGTGCTTTTGTGTTTCACAACATAAATAAACAGAAACTAACATGTTTGACACGCCACAAGTGTACGAAAATTATCAGAGTAGTAAAAAAATATTGAATCTCGGAGACCAATGATTAATTACCTAATGATATCTTACCAGTGTAAAGCTAGAGCGACCGAATAGTGGAAAGAAAGATCAACTTAAGTGAAAAATCACTTAAGTCAAAAAAACTTATATGAAAAGCACTTTTGGAAAAATAGCTTAATTGAAATTATAATTAATCAAACAGTACTTTAGGGTCATGACTCCTATCTTTGAATTCATTATATAACTTAAGCACTTCTATTACGAGAATTTCAACATAATTTATAGAAAAATAGACTATTATGAAAAATACCTACTTTCGCCAGCGTATTGTCCTATCTCTGACGAACAGAACGTTCGTCGGCTTTCGCTCATGTAAAAGCATTTTCCAGTGAGTGTTACTTTTGCATGGCTATTAAAATGTGGAACCCTTTCTCAATCTCATCTGATCACTTTCGTGACTTCAGACTTACCTGTTTAAAAAAAATTGCTTTCCGACGTTTACACTTATGCTTTCAAATCAAAGTAAACTCCTAAAAACACTCTCACTTTCGTGGCGAGGTTTGAATCAAAAACTCAGTATTTATAATAAAAAGGATAAAATTCTCGTAATTGGCTTAAGTTAATAAATAAAGATAATCATTGATAGGGTTCATGACCCTTAGTCCCTAGGGAACTACTCACTCATGGTGAGGGAAAATTCAATCAAAGTAATTCTTACGGATGAAAACATAATTAACAATAACAATAAAATAAAGCGATAGACAAAACTTGAATAAAAGAAAGGCTTCAATATAAATTGATACAAAATCTACAATGGAGACTTGTACAAAGCGGAGAAATAAAAGTGTGTAATGGAAATTCGACGATAAAAACTGGATTCCTAAACTCATACAAGCCATGAGTTTTTATAAGAAATTCTAAATGCGGAACAAATCAATCATATTTAATTCCTATCAAAGGGGTTTAATTCTAAATGCGAAACAAATCAATCCTACTTAATGTCCATCAAAGTCTCTTTCAATGCTCATCAAAAGGGAAAATAAGTCTCATTCAATGCTCATCAACATCTCTTTCAATGTTCGTTAAAGAGAAAATAATACAAAATCAAATATTCCAGGAGTCCCAAAATAGTAACAATCAAGCCGGAAAAAGAAATAAGCGAAAGAAAACACGCATGCCTGTTACGATCTGTAACAACTGTTATGGGTGGCCGTAACAGGCCACAGATTCTTGGTCTGGGCGTCAAAATTGGAACTTCTAGGGGGCCTTGTTGTTACGGTCCGTAATGGCTATTACGGTTGGCCGTAACAACTCATGGATTTTAGTATGGAGGACTTTGACTTTTCGCCTTTTTCATGTTTCATCTAATTTATTTCCCTTCTTTCGCCTATAATGCTTATTAAGGCCTAAAACCAACAGAAACACAATACCAAAGCATAAAACATAATAAGATGTAAGAGAAATGGATAAAAACAAAGAAATAACAAAGTAAAACTACTAATAAAAACAATATAAAAACCACTTATCAAACTCCCCCAAACTTAGATTGTTGTTTGTCCTCAAGCAACAAAGCTTGCAAATGTGAATTTTTGGATCAAGCAAATCATCAAATGAATGAGCTTATGAGAATTAAGCATGTTGGTACTCATACGTGAGTTTTTATTCAGAACGACCAAGGACTAATTCTTCCAGTACTCATCTGACGCCAAGAGTTTTTACGAGAACACTAACAATAGTGAGACTACAGACCTAAGTTTCCCTCTTGGATACCTCTTTAACTATTCTTTGCACTTAAGTATCATTTCCTATTTTCCTCCCTTTTCATTCGGACAATCAAATTAAGGCAATAAGAATTATGATAATCATCACACACACAAAGTTAATCGAGAATTTTTTTTGTTTAATCACTAGATATGCAACATTTGCATTTTCTATCAACCGATGAAATTTTCAAAACTTTGTAAGTTTATATATTGTCCTCATTAGGACAATGTTGGGGTTCAACCACTTTTCAGTTTCCTTTTACCGCCTTTTCATCTTTTTGGCGTTGGTGAAATTTTCAAAACATTTTAAGTTTATATATTATCCTCATTGGGACGACGTTGGGGTTCAACCACCATTAGGTTGCCTTTTACCGCCTTTTCATCATTTTGGTGCTAAAAACTTTTTATTTCCCAATCAACCATAAATGCATGATCTAATTTGTGTCACAATGTCAAGATAAACTAATCAGAGAGTATTCCTAAGGGTCTGAGTACTATGGTACAAATCTACACGTTAGACTCGTATCCTACTTTGGGTAACCTAGGGTGTTCAAGCAAAACCTCTTTTTGTCAAACTTTTCTGGTTTCCCTAGTCTGAACCTTTCACCCCTCTAACTCTATATACTATTCCCTGCTTCTTTTTTTCAAATTCAAAGCTTTTCTTGAGAAATTTTTTTCTCTCGGTCTTGTTCGAGAAAAGGGTGAAAAGTGGTATTTTGAAGTTAAAAATAAAGAAAAATAAAAACACAAAGGTAAAATAAGAAATTAGAAGCAAAGTAAAAGGAACCCCCAAAACTTGAACTAAATATTATCTTCAATGTTTTGGCGCAAGGGAGGTGGGGTAGAACTCACAAGGTCCTCACTCAGAAAGTTCAACTTTTTCAACTTCATCACCTTTTCATGCTCCTCTTTTGTGAGCCTTTTTATTAGCTTAAAACAAAAACACACAAACAAGAAAATAAATTAGCAACATAAAGTGTGGGTTTCCTCTCACCTAGAGTTTCCTTTAACGTCACATGGCTCGACGACTCTCGAGTTAGCTACTCAAGATAGTTCTTTCGAGAATTATTCCTTGGTCAAACTCTCAATAATCTTCGGTTTCCATGGCCCCTTATCAAACCATCTCTCATATCCCTCACCCTTATTTTTCTTCCTTTTGTGGAGTGGTTCATATTTTTGAACTTGTGGGGGTGGTTCTAGTTCGATCATGAGTATCAGCTTTTCAGGTTTGGATTTAATCCTTTCATCCCCCACCTCAAAGGTCAATCTTCCCCTCTTAACATCAATAATTTCCCAAGTTTCATGGTATTCTAATTTTTTCTTTTTAGGAAGGACCTCAGGTAATGGTACATTGGTATGTATCTTTTCCAATATCTCCATATACTTTTTGGATTGAGCGCCTACCTTAGGTTCTACAAAACTTTGTGCTAAAATAATCAGTGGGTTGTAGGGAAGAGGAACAACATAAGGTGTTTCCTTCTCTACCTCTTTGACAACCTTCGTTTTGGGTGGTGTTGGTGGATTTTCCTCAATCTCTACTCTTTTCTCACCAGAATTCTCCTCAACCTCATTATTACTTTCCCTAGGATTTTCATTTCTAGTTGTCACAACATTCACATGTCTCTCAAGGATTGGTCCTAGAAGGGTGTGCGCAAGCTGAGAGATTTGGGCCTCCAATGCCTTGCTGTGAGTTACGATGGACTCGACCACATTGCTAAGCTAACTAAGGGCTTCACTAATATGGAGATTTTGGTTTATAATATCTTCATTAATGCGAGTTTGTGTCACAATAAAGTTCTCCATTAACATTTCAAGGTTGGATTGTTGGAAATCTTGTTGTTCCTCAAAATACTAGGAGTGGTTATTGTAGAGAAACTTTGGGTGATCCATCCACCCTGGATTATAACCATTGAAATAAGAGTCTTCATGATAACAGTTTGCACAATTGATAATATTTTGGATGGACTCCATGCATTCCACAAAACGGTCAACGAAAAAAAGAAAAAAGAAATACAACAAATATAAGGCTCTAGTCTACACGATGATCAAACATAGATTCAATATCAAGTGAAAATTGGTCCCCGACCACGGCGCCAAAAACTTGACATGCTGCATGCGTACGACAAATGTCAGAGTAATAAAAGATTAACAAACCACAAGGACCAATGGTTGAGTACCGAACTCTGTTCTATCATTGTATATCTAGAGAAATCAAAATTTGGTGTTTTAGAAGCGACTTAAGTGTAAATGCACTTAAGTAGGAAAAACAATTTGAACAAAAAACACTTAAAATATATAAAGCAAATAGGACTTTAGGGTCATGACTACTATTTCTGACTTCTCTGTATAACTCGAGCACTTCTATTACGATAATTTTGACACAAATTATATAAAAATACACTATTATGGACAATACCTACTTTCGCTGGTGTATTGCTCTATCTTTGATGAACGGGGAGTTCGCCGACTTTTGCTTGCGCAAAAAAGTTCGTCATCGGTCGTTACTTTTTCACAACTATTTAAAGGTGGAACATTTTCTCAATCTCGTTCGCACACTTTTGTGGCCTCACATTCAACTGTTTAAAAACCTTCCATAGGGCATTCACACATATCCTTTCAGACTACATTGAGTGACTTATAACACTCCTACTTTCGTAGCAAGGTTTGAATTGAAACTCAGAATTTAAAATAAAAATATTGAGTTTCTCGTAATTGACTTATGCTAATTTACACGGATAATCGATAAATAGGATTCACAACTCTTAGTCCCTAAGGGACTACTCACTCATGGTGAGAAATAGTACAACAAACACCATATTTATTGCAGAAAACATAATAAGTAATAAATAGTAGTAAAACAATGATAAGTAAAACCTGAATAATAAAATAGCTTGATCCATTGCTCAAATGGAAACTTCAGTTACAGAGCATGAAAGCAAAAGCCGGAATAAAAATGGATTCCCAAACTCATACAAGCCATGAGTTTTTATAGGAAATTCTAAATGCAGAACAAATCAGTCATATTTAATGCTCATCAAAGAGGTTTAATTCTAAATGCAGTATAAATTAATCCTACTTAATGCCCAATAAAGTCTCTTTCAATGCTCATCAAAAGGTAAAATGAGTCTCATTCAAAGCTCATCAACGTCTCTTGCAATGCTCATTAAAGATAAAATAATACAAAATCAAATATTTCAGAAGTCCCAAAATAGTAGCAATCGAGCCAGAAAAGGAAACAAGCGGAAGAAAACACGCATGCCTATTACGGATGGTCGTAATAAGCCATAAGTTCTTGGCCTGGGCGTCAAAATTGGGAAGTATGGGGTACCTTACTGTTACGGCCCGTAACTGCTATTACGGATCCGTAACAGCTCACAAATTTAAGTATGGAGGACTTCGACTTTTCGCCTTTTTTCGCATTTCATCCAATTTTTTGCCCTTCTTTCGTGTGTAATTCTTATTAAGGCCTGGAAACAATAGAAACACAATACCAAAGCATAAAACCTAATAAAATGTAGGAGAAATGAATAAAAATTAATAAATAACAAAGTAAAACTACAAATAAAAATGATATAAAAACCACTTATCAATGTTCCAAAATGAATAAAAGATAAATTAACTAAAAGTAAATAAATAAATAAATATCGTAATTGTTTTGGAGTGCAGTAGTTTTAGTCTTCACTTTCACTTTCAATTTCTTATTTCCTTTCTTCTTCACTTCTTTCTTCACCACTTTCCTTTTCACTTTCTTCTTCTTCATTACCATTCATGTTTGATTCATTTCCACTTGGATCTAAAAACATCCCTCCTGGATAAAATGGTCTCCCCCTCATGCCGTTGAATGTGTGAAATAAACTCCTCCTGAGTGTGAACTCTATGATATGGGGAGGTTGGATCTTATATCTGCATTTGTAACTTGTTTATGGAACCATTAAGAGAAATCACGACCCTATTAAATGCATCATTTAAATTCCAACTATATGTAACACAAACACATAAATTATTATCCATAACATCAAAATGTGGAACTCCATATTGATTCCCTAGAGATATGATAATAGGTGCAGTAGATGGATGAGGTGTGTCATACCCTAATTTTTACCCCTAAGATACCATCTCATTTTCATATTTGAATTGCATCAAGATTACAAACTTGGTGGCCTCTCAATCATCTCCTTGAGTATTGCCTTGAGGAGATCATCAATACCCTTTGTGTATATTTTGGTTTGTGTTTATATATCTTTATGCTTTACTAACCTTAACCAAAATCCAAAAATATTCTTTTTTTCTCTCATTTGTTTTGCAAGGTAGGGATTGAGTTAAGAACATCAAGCATGGTTTCATCAGCTAGGGTTTGGTTGCTCAAGCTCAAAGATTGATCAATCATTTATTCTCAAAGGCTTACTCATCAAATTTTGACCTAAAATCTTAGGTCACAATATATTCAAGCATCACTCAACATTATTTAATCAAAGATAGCTCAATGTGTGGTTGCTTGTTTCTCAAGAAACTTCAAGGTTCATGTGTTTATTTCCATGCCTTCTTCATTATGTTTCCTCAAGATCTAGCCACATTCAATCAATGTTCAACTAAGAACCCATCATGTGGATTTCATATGTGCATCATTGTGCCTTGAAATGCAAAAAAGTCCAAAGAGTCAAGATGTTTCAAAGTGGTTTGACCTAAAAAGTCAACATTTCAAAGTCCATGTTCAAAATATCACAACTCACTTATTTTTCAACATTTTTGAGTACTTCCTTGGGAAAATGACTCTTCTTGTCATCCTCTACAAGTTCTCTTTACAAGTCAAGAGCCAATTACGTTTGGAAGATCATCAAAAGTTTGGAAACATTAGAGGTCATTTGTGGACTTAGTGAAAATTGACCTATAGTTCAAGTGATATTTGTCTAGCTTCCAAAGATTATAACTCCTTCAATATTCAAAAATTTTCAGTAGTTATTTTTACATATGACTCTCCTTGATGTCCTTTACAAGTTTGTTTCAACGATCAAACGCTATTTATGTTTGGAAAGCCATGAAAAGTTTGAAGACATTACATGTCATTTTGGACTTAGAAAAATTTTGACCTCTAATTATAGGTCATGGTACCAACTTTACACGATCATAAATTTTTGCTCAGGTGTCCAAATCAATACTTTCTTTTCACATTGTAATCTCCAAGATGATGTGAACATTTTGCAAAAAATAATGAGCATCAATGATCAAGTGTGTTGGATTCCACACGAGCTTGAATATTGGTGTATGAGACTGAACTTTCCACTTTTGGTCAGAATTTTCAATGATCATTTTCTCAATTTGAACCTGCTGAAGCGGTAAAGCGGCAAGAAAAATGTAAAGTATTAATTTACTAGATGATATTTAGGTTATATCGTATCGTGTCCACAGAGATTGGTGTATTGAAATGTCATTCGACAAATCTCTCGTTAATGAGTTTGGGGTTTGAATGGGTTGAAAGGAAAGGTAAAAGGTATGAACAGAAAATAAATGTATAAAAAGGAAAGACAAACTTATACGGTTCAAATGTACTCTACTCATCACAAACTTAAACCTATCGACCAGTTATACTCTGAAGGTGTGAAAAACACAAAAAGGGAGGATTCGAATTGGGTTTTAAAAACAAAAACTTTTCTTTAATAAAATATTCCCCTTTAAGTTAAAATCCTTTTAATCTTAACTCTTGATAATAACAATAAATAAGAACGGGAAGTAAAGAATAATGTATGTTTATACTAGTTCACTTGAAAATTATCAAGCTAGTCCAGTCCACCTACCAAGGTGATTTCGCCTCACTCAATAGAGGACTTAATTGACTATAACCAAACTGACTACAATTTGCACAAGCTACCCACAAGTGTCTAACAACCTCTAAGACTCGTAAGTCAAAGACTTAAGGATACCGACCTACTCGGTCCCTTAAGGAATATCAAACAATAATCAACCTGATTATTAAAATGCACAAGCTACCCATAAGTGACTAACAACCTCTAAAACTCGCAAGTCCTAGAATTCTTAAGAATACAGACCTACGGGGTCCCTTAAGGAAAATCAAACAACCATCTGAATATGTAAACTATTTTAAGAACAGTGACTTAAGAATATGAAAGCTATGACAGCGTTTTCACGTGAATATTTAAATGATTAGCCACTTTCTCTCTTAGTCTTCAAGCCTTTATATAGCCAATAAAATAATATATCTGTTGAGGGGTACTCTTGGGATTTCCAGAAACATTGGCATCTTGAACAGTAACGTAAGGGACAAGATCATGTGGCATGCGTCCTTTCATGGAAGTTGAATGAAACATTGATTATACCATGTACTATTTGTACCAAGTTAAAGTTATCTTCTTTCCTTCTGCACTTCAGAGGCTTCTGCGAGCATGAGTTTAGAAGCGAGAACATAACACAGGGTCATCATAACTTCAAGTCTTCAGAACTGCATCTTTAAAGTCTTCAGCACTTGGTTGTGAGAACCTTTTCTTGGAGCCTTAAGTCTTTAGAACTTAAAGTCTTTAGAATATTTAGAACTTATGTCTTTAGAGTCTTCAACACTTGGTCTTTAGAACCCTTATCTTTAGAACCTTGGGTCTTTAGAAACTTTAGTCTTTAGCATCTAGACTTGAGTAGAAACTTCTGTCCTCAGATCTTCTGACTGGTTTATTTAGAACTCATTGTTTTCAGAAACACGAGTCTTCAACATCAGGACTTAAGTAGCAACTTCTATCTTCAAATCTTCTGACTGGTTTCTTTAGACAAATATCAGAGCTTACACTTCAGAGCCTTCTGGAGTGTCTTGATACTGTTTAACATAACTTGTGTAGCATATAAGCAAAACTAATTCTCTTCTAATGTCTTGACCATACCATCCATCAGAAGCAGAACCTATTTGTTAAGTACTCAACAATAACAAACATTAGTACAAAAAAATTGTTCACACAACCATACTCATTTGTTATCATCAAAACTCAGAGATAATATTGCAGAACCAAATCATGTTCTTACATACTCAACCTACAATATTTAATAATGTCAACACGTATCAATTGTAACACCCACTGTATCACCTCAGTGGCAATCTCTCAACCACCTCAACAACACAGAAATCAACTGTGCTAATCGCGTTGACAATATCTCAGAGCGACAAAACCCAAAGTCATTAATCACAGACACCCAAGTGAGTGTTAGCTCTAAATCTATCTCTAGAATCCAGAACTAAAAGATAATCATCCTAGATAAGAATGCAAGCAGTATATGTTTATAGTAACTCAAATCCCTAGCATAGAGCAAAAATCAAGGATAACAATCGACAAAGATTTGTAAATCAAGATTTATACAACGCCATGGGCGAAAAATATATATGAGTTCAAAGTAAAAATACATACAAAACCCAACAAAAGAGAAATACAAAAAGAGGAGAAGAGATAAACCATAAATCTTCCGATTTGTCAGCACCGGTCAATGAGAAATCCACCTCCAATCATCCATAAACAAAGCCCTAGTGTTGTTTTCTAAGCTAATCTATTAAAAATAAGGTTGGGGGAATTTGGGAATAAAAACACCTAAAAAACCATTAACTAAAAATGAAGTTATAAAACAAATTTCAGCAGACCGCGCTTAGTGGGCTCACTGCGCTAAGCGGGCTGCACGATATTTACACACTAAACTGCCTTAGACCGCGCTAAGCGCGCTATCCACGCTAAGCGGGCTCAAAACTATGCTTCTTCCAGAACAGTAACAGCACCCCGCGCCAAGCGGCACCAGCGTGCTTAGTGCGCTCGCCTGGACAAAACTTCTCAAAAATGGACTTTTTTCCTTCTGAAAAGGCGTATTCGGAGCCGTGTCTTCGACACCTTATTCCTCAATGATCCAAATATGCAACAAATATCTACAAAATACACTAAAACTATCAAATGTTACACTATGTACATAAAAACACAATTATTCGCAAAGTAAACATATTTACACAAAAGTCGGGTTTATTCAACGATTATTAACAACAAAGAGTTGATAAGTGAAACAAAAAGTATATACAAAAATAGATATAATTTTCACTTATCAAACTCTCCCTAACTTGAACTTGTTTGTCCTCAAACAAGGCTAAACAACTCAAAGAACCAAAAGTAATCAACCAAAGAATCATGAATCAACAAGTTTGAAAACCTAAAACAAATGTATGGTTCAAACAAAAATGCACACGCAAGGTAAATACTTACCACAATCCTACAACAACAACATGTAAATAAAATGAATCATAAGTACAAAAATCATACTAAACATTCTAAAACAAAACAAGCTCAATCATGAATCACACCTAGTAAAAATTCATCGGTAGATGAAAAACACATAAAAGTGAGGGACAAAAAACACTCATTCACAATCTTACAAACAAAAGACTCAATTATGTATTCATCCAAAAACTCATATTGAAAGTACAAAGGCAAGAATCACAAGGACTTTTCGAGGTTGTAATGTGGCTTGGTTAATAAACAATGGATAATTCCTAAAGCTAATCGAAACAAAAACTTGCCTTAACCTAAGGGAGTGATTAAATCACAAAGACTCAAGCAACACAATTTCAATCAAACTTCATCATAATCCCAAATTTGTCACACAAATCACAATACTTATTCAACACAACATTATTCTACTTTTTTTGTTTTTGTTTTTCAAAACTTTTTTCTCTTTTTTCTTTCTTTTTCTTTTCACTTCTTTTTCACATTTATTTTATTTTCTTTTTCTCTCACACAACCTCATAGCAATCAACAACATAAGTGAGCAAACAAATCTCTCCCTAACTTGAATTCAACCAACATTAAAGTGAATACTTCCTACTTTCTAAGGCAAGGTAAAAATTCAACTAAAAATCATAGTTGAGGGTTCAAGAAAACAAACAATCAACATCCATTCAAAAAGAAAAACCAAACACTCATAGACAAGCATTAGGTTCAAAAACAACATGGACTTTGACAAAAAGGCTCAAAAGGGGTTAACAAAAGTTCACACACTCATAAGGTGAATTGACTATTTGGTTAGGTAGTTGTGCTCAAAAGGAAACAAAATGCCTTGATTATGTTCATGCATTCATACAATCAATACAAAAAAAGATTAAACATGATAAAATCCAGTTAAGACAATAATTATGTCCTCCAGCATATATGAACAACGAAAAGCTTCCTCACAATTGGGGTAAAAAGGGAACTAAAGTGATTCAATCAAAAGCAAGTAATGCAAAAAGAATGAATTGTATGGTAATTATACAAATGATAAGTTTTCGAAACATGTTATGTTATAGAAAGCGATAAACGGGTACCTGACATGTACTAATTTCAAAAACTATTATTACCATACATCCAAAAGTTGAAACACTCAAATTCAGACAATCACCAAATGCAACTTCGAGCTATCGAACCAAAATTTGATAACAAACAACAACAAAAGAATTAATTATACTAATATTATTTACTATTTAAAGCCTAGGTGGAAGTGGGAAAAAGGAAAGCAAGTGAAAATAAAAGAAATCACTAGCTCAACACAGCAGAGCGCGCTAAGCGGGACAAAGAGCGCTTATCGGGCTACACCAGAAAAACACGCTAAGCGGGGCATACCATGCTTAGCGGTAGCCGAAAAATGCAGAAAAGTAGAAACAGCCGCTGCATTTTCATGCTACTCCACCACACCTACACAACCTCAAACATACAATATTTATGACATATAAACTTCCTCAAGCTAAATACGACAAGCTTTTGGAAAAACACAAATTTACATAACAAAACAAATGGGTGAAAGTGAATAAACAAGTTGAAAAGTGAAGATTTGAAAGTTAAAATAGGTCCAATTTTAACTTGTTTAAAGAACAATCAACACACTACCTAAACTAACACAAAGAAAAACAATGAAACATTCTTTTTTTTACGTCGTAAGCTCGATGCCTGTTATTTAAGAACATTCCTCCAAGTTGCTTCCACCCAGTTATTCCTAACCAACACACAAGCAAACATGAAAGGAAACAAACAATGATATAACAAATTCACAAGTATAGAAAACGTGTACAAGTATGGTAAACATAAACAAATAAATTCACAAGTAAACATAAACAAGTTCATTTACAAATTCTATAAACATATACATTAATTACAAAACTTAAAAACAAAGAAACTATCACAATGCGAAACAATAAACACCAATCCCCGACAACAGCGTCATTTTGCTGAAGCGGTAAAGCGAAAAGCAAAAAGTAAAGTATTAATTTATCGGGTGCTATTTAGGTTTTATTGTATTGTATCCATAAAGATTGGTGTATTGAAATTTTGTTCGACAAGTCTCTCACTAATGAGTTAGGGGTTTGAATGGGTTGAAAGGAAAGGTAAAAGGTATCAACAGAAAATAAATGTATAAAAAGGAAAGATAAACTTATCCAATTCGAATGTACTCTAGTCATCACAAACTTAAGCCTATAAACCAATTATACTCAACCTACAATATTCAATAATGTCAACACGTATCAACTACAACACCCATTGTATCACCTCGACGAGAATCTCTCAACCACCTCAACAACACAGAAGTCAACTGTGTTAATCGTGTCGACGATCTCTCAGAGCGACACAACTAACACAAAGGCATTAATCACAGACACTCAAGTGAATGTCAACTCTAAATCTATCTCTAGAATCCAGAAACTAACAGATAATCATCCTAAATAAGAATTCAAGCAGTATATATCTATAGAAACTAAAATCCCTAGCACAGAACAAAAATCAAGGATAATAATTGACAAAGATTTGTAAAGCTAGTTTTATACAATGCCATGGGCGACAAATATACATGAGTTCAAAGTAAAAATACCTACAAAACCCAACAAAAGAGAAATACAAAGAGAGGAGCAGAGATAAACCACAAATCTTCCAGTTTGTCAGTGTCGTTCGATGATAAATCCACCTCTAATCATCCATAAGAAAAACCCTAGTGTTGTTTTCTAAGCTAATCTATCAAAAATAAGGTTGATGGAATTTAGGAACAAAAACACCCCAAAAACCATAAACTAAAAATGAACTAAAATGAAGTTATAAAACAAATCTCAGTAGACCGTGCTTAGCGGGCTCATAGCACTAAGCGGGCTGCATGATATTTACACGGTAAACCGCCTTAAACCGCACTAAGCACGCTATCAGTGCTAAGCGGGCTCAAAACTATACTTCTTCTAGAACAGTAACAGCACCCCACGCTAAACGGCACCAGCACTCTTAGCGCGCTCGCCTGGACAAAACATCCCAAATATGGACTTTTATTTCGAAAACGCGCGTCCGAAGTCGTGTCTTCAACACCTTATTCCTCAATGCTCCAAATTTGCAACAAATACCTACAAAAGACATTAAAACTATCAAACGTTATACTATGTACATAAAAACACAATTATTCACAAAGTAAACGTATTTACACAAAAGCCGGGTTTATTCAACGATTATTAACAACAAAGAGTCGATAAGTGAAACACAAAGTATATACAAAAATAGCTACAATTTTCACTTATCAGAGCCTAAATTCATGTGCGTTTTCCACTTATTTATGTTTAGTGATGTCTAATGAAGCAAAATGACCCAATTTGGCATGGTTTGAATTTCGTTTTGGACCTTCCCAAGTCACGATTTCAACATCACTTGAGTAAACTTGATTCACACGAATTTGCATCAATTTCACACGTACAAGTTTCCCTCATCTCTTCCTATAAATACAACAACCTATTGCACTTATTCTCAAGCTTGAAGAGCCTCTAGAAACCCTGCTTAAACTTCAATTTTTTGTCAAAAAAATATGAAATCATGTTTCCATTTTATGCTCGTATAGCTAAATTTATTGATTTAGTTAGCGTATCCATCATCTCTTGAAGCTTTTGCAACCATTCTCAAGCCTTGAGATTCACCGAATCATCCTAACCAAGTCTCCATTTCAGCTACTCCGATCACCACTTGGATAAGGTAGTTAGAGGCATCGTTTTGACTCAGATAAGTTACCATATTGTTGTTTGATGTTCACTGAAGCTTTCCCCTACCTCACCTTTCATTTATCTATTGATTTCATCATTTAATTTGAGTTTTTCATTTTCTGAAATTTTATCGTGTTTTCAAAATTCCTCTCAACTCAATTTGAATAAATTTCAATGGATGCTATGGTTGAGTTCGCCTTGATGATACGGTTGTAGTGGTATTGGTCTCATGCTCTGAGCTCACCAAATGCTAAACTCCGTTGAGAAACTTTCCAGAGAAGACAACCTGAGAGGTCAAACACTGGTCTGAGTTTGTTTCAAAAGCTTCAGCCAATAACGTGTTGACAAATGCTTTAATTTCATAGGTTGTTTTAAAATGAGATCTGGTGTTTTATTCCAACTAATTTCCATCGTGCGCTTTCATGTTAGATCCCTTGGATCTGTCAGCGTGTATTAATAAATCAGATCCAACACTCCACACATTTTCTCATTTTATTTTCATTTTATTATCTTGTTTTAATTTGTTTTACTTTACAAAATTCATTTTAATTTCATTTTAACTCCAAAAATCACCAAAAAAATCCACAAGAATATTTCTAATTATTTTACACCTTGTGATATTTTTTTCACATTTTTATTTTCATTATTATTATTTTATTTTATTTTCCTCTTATTTGCTTTATTTTAATTCATTTAAAAATAGTTTTGTGATTTTTAAAATATACTAAAAAATTCTAAAATACTTTGAATCATTTCTTATTTTTCTATGATTTTATTTGTCGTTTATTTGATGATCATATTTGGGTTTTCTATTTTCTCATTATTTTCCTTTTAAAAATTTTTTTTTTTAAATTTTTTATAGTTCATTTATTGTTTATTATTGCAATTTAAATTTGGTATATATTATGTTGCCTTGAATCTTGACTTTTGATCAAAAGTCTCATCAATATCAATATGAGAAGGTGGTATGAATTCCTGAAACAAGATGAGTTTACCAACAAAAATCGACTGTAGATCAATTCCCAAAGCAGGACGAGGCGACTATCTACATGACAAGCACTTTTCCCTCAGAGAATAAATCTGACAAGCATTTCCCTTAGAGACTAAATCTGACAAGCGTTTCCCTCAGAGAGTAAATCTGACAAGCATTTCCCTCAGACTAAATCTGATAAGTAGCTACTTAAGCACTTTTCCTCAAAGATTTATTCTGAAAAGCATTTCCCTCAAATAGGATCAGATAGATTTCATTTTGAAAAGCATTCGTCAGATACAATGAAGCGTAGACTCATTCTGGTACTTTGATCAACAATTACCTTGACAACATCTATAAGCCCGTCTCCGACGACATTTCGTCACCTCTCCGAATGGCTTCTTTAAGCGCATTCAAGCAATATTATCAACCAACAGCGTTACCTCTTGCACATGCGAGTGCAAATTTTTGGGCACTTAAGTGTTCAATCCTCTTTCACCTTCAGATCACGAATGGCGGAAATGCCAATCTAACTCTTCAGGTTTAATAAGATTGAACAGGGGAAGCTGTTTCACCCCCAAAATTTTCCCTCCCATTATTCAAGGCATTCTCCTAGGTTTTTCATTTGCTCAAGGTTGCTCAAGAATTGATCAGACAAATTCTCCTCCTAAGCAATGGACTTACAACTAGGGTTTTACTTTTCCCAAGGAAGATTGGGTTTCTAAAGCCTCAAGTGGATTTAATGTTTTCTTATATGTCTCCAAGTACCCTCATGCCAAATTTCAAGCCCTACATCAAAAGTTTGCTCAATCAATTGCTCAGATGACTGAAAAATCAACTACATTAGACAAAAAGTCAATTATGGTCAACATACAGTCAAACCTCAATACTTTTGGATAACATCAAGATTTTGAAGTCATATTCATCATTTGATCAAGGGTTGATCATGATTAATCAAGAAAACTATCAAATCATCAAAAGTCTAAAGTTTCCAAATTAGGGTTTTCTTAAGGAGAAGTCAATTGAACTTTGACCAAGCATAAATTTCACATGCTTAATCAGATTTTCCTCAACAAAAGCTCATTTTAAAGCAAATTCAATTCTCTACATATTTTCCCTATGAGCTCAATTCCAAAAAATGATTCATTTGAGAGATATGGGCCAATACATTATAGGTCATTTCAAAAGTGAACAAAAAGACACTTTTTGTCAAGGCAACTTACATCAAGATAAAGTCTTCAAATACAAAAATGATCAAAATAGAGAATGTAGAGGACATCTTGAGCATTCCAAAAACTCATAGATCAACTTCAAATGATGAAAATTGAGAGAGTTATGACTAGTGTAAGTTGGGAAATTTTGAGCAAATAAATGAAACAAAAAGTGATCAAACTTGGAATTTTGGGCTATTGGGCTTGTGATTCAAGGTCCAAACGTGTTGTGCAACTTATAATGAACCTTAGATCTTATTCATGCACCCCTTGACCTTTTTATTCTATTTATTTTGATTTTTATTCCTTTTTAATTCAAAATAAATAAGATAAAAATAAGGCCTTTTTCATACAAAGTCCAAGCCCAAATGATTTGACCTAATATTATCCTTATATATCTCACTCATTCAGACAAACCCTGACATGAAACCCTTGCACAAGATTATCTTCCAAAAATCACAAAATTATTCAAAACTAGGGCAAACGTCCAACCCTAGTTTCAACCCTCCTCATCACAAACCACCCTTTCCAAACAACCTTTGAAGTGTTGTAGGGCAAGATTGAACCGTTTGCAACAATCCAAAAGGCTGGAAACACATAAACATGCATCATCGATTTTACATCCTTGCATGAATTTGAATTTGAATTTTCTTTATGTTTTAAGATAAACTAACCATACCAATGTGTCTATGAGGTATCAATATGCAAGAAAAACTCAACGTGGGAGTCCCATGATGATCAAACCATGAATTACCATACATGCACCGAACCATGTTGTTTTAGTCGTATCTTACAAACCAATGTGATTCAGTCTAAAATAATGATTCCATTGAACTCGCAGGGCTTGATTTAGGGGGTAGGGTACCCTTGGATCCTTAATTGTGTTTGTTTTGCAAGAATGAAAAAGAGAGTCACCGGAGAAGACGATCGGAGCTAGGGCTCCGGTGCCTCTCCGGACCATGCAATGGGGTTATCTTATATTTATTTTGTTTCGCTGATAATAATGGATGTATAGCCACCCCAATGGCAAGGACGCACGCTAAGGTATTACTATACCAAGGCACGGGTTCGATCCCCGTATTTTGGTATTTTGCGAATTATTTTCAAAGTTTTATGTTTTGCAGGTTACATAGCGCATTGTTCCTGTTCTAATCACACAAACACAATGATGACACAGTGGTGAACATGTTGGGTAAAAGAGCAGGGCGTGGGTTCAACACCCACCCCTGACATTTTGTGTTTTTTTCCTATTTTCTAACCTTTTTTATCTTTTTTCCTTAGAAACCCTAAATTCACTTAACCACAAAAACCTTTTCACAAACCCTAATTAGGTTTTAGTTTCTTTTAATAAAACTTTTTTAACAAACCTAATTTTTTTTTTCAAAACCTTTTTTTATAAACCCTAATCAAACTAGGTTTTAGGTTTTTTTAATTAATTTAGTTAATCATTTTTAAAAAATTAAAATCAATTAGGTTTTTAGGTTTCCTTAATCACCATTAAAAACCCTTTCATAAAAACCCTAATTTTTTTTTTCTTTTTTTCACCTTTCTTTCATTCTTACTTTATTTCCGCGAATTGTAATAGCTTAGACTTTTCACTTTCTTTTTCATTATTATGTAACTGTCTATGGGTTGTAACGACTAGGATATTCTCCATAATTTCTATTATGTAACTGCCCCAAAGTGATGTAATAGTCTAGGGTTTACATTTCCGCTTTTACTTTCCGCACCTTTACAATTTTTTATACTTGCTATATTATTGCTTAGTAAATAGGGTTGTATGGTCAGACTAAAACAAATCGATAGCTAGCCCTAACTGCAAAAGATAAAGTAAATGAAAACAATACACCTCGCACACTCACACCTCTAGGGTAACCTCCCTTGTTGCCTCAGAAAATAACAGTCATGTCCCTCGAAAGTGGGGACGCTTTAGCAAAGTCCCTCGAATCATAGATCATAGTCCCTCGATGACCCTTCAACGTTGCCTTTCGGTAATGATCTAGTCCCTTACAAAGTGTCTAAAGCGTCTTTACCAGTTTCCTTCGATGATTGTACAACGACCCTCGCCTGTCCCTTCACATCCAACGATAGGGCTTCCTACTAACTAATGGTATGGATAACATTATCTAAAGGAGGAGGAAAATACAAGAACGACCTTGAGTAGGGTAGATACTCGTAATCGCTTTCTCACAAAGCTCTTCAAAACAAAACATTTCTCACAATCACACTTTTTAAAAATATTTTCAAACAAACACTTTGTACGCATTCTCGAGGACAAATATGAGAATCATTACAAAGTTTCTCCTCACATTGGCATTTTGAAATATTTTTCAAACACACAACACAAAGAAATTTTCAAAAAGTGAGTTAAGTGATTAAGAGCCCGTAGTTAACTACAGATGAAAAGGGTGCTAACACCTTCCCTTTTCATAACCTACCCCCCAAACTCAAAATCTATCAAGGTCTTTCCTGTTCTTTTCACCTTTCCTAAATATTGGATAAAAGAAAAGGTGGTGGCGACTCTTGCTATCTGCAACATTTTCGATAAAATGCAAAACCAAGTCAGTTCTCCCACTGTATGACAGAATTGGAGACTCTGCAGGGGAAAACTAAAAAATAGGGGTTACCTTAGAGTTAGATCACTTTTTTATTTTGCTTGTTTGCTTTGTCTGCTTTACAATTGAGGGTTGCTCGGGTTATAATTTTTGCAAAGATCATACACCTGGATATGGGGACCTTAGGTAAGTAGCTATAGATCATGGAAATTGTACGACATAGACTGATATGGTTGAAGTGATGGCTATGTTAGTGTGACACTTTGGTTTATACTGGTGTTCCTTGAGTCAGTCGAGGATAACACTAGGCTGCCACCTGGTGTCATAAGCACTAACTGGCCTTTAGAACCTTAATTGACCCAACTTGGCCATTAGAAGGTGGTGAGATGGCCGAATTTGGTGCAATCAAAAGTTGGTTAATACTCGATGCTACACTCATTGAGATTCGACTCTCGAGATATTTTGGTGGCAAGTCAGTTACTCTACTGAAACAAAGCATGAGAGAAAGATCAGTGATATGAGATTCCTAGAACCCAGTTACTATTCTTAAGATATGTTGAGCCAATTTAACTTTGAAAGGGTACTTACCTGCGAACCCCATGCAAGCCTTAAACCTAAGGCTCTTGTGTGATTTGTTTGTGTTTGTTATCTATTCAAACATGACATCATACCATAGCATTTTCATTGACCATTTCAAGGATCTCAAGGGCCTGTGATGCAGGTTATCATGAACCAGACGTCTAGTAAAGGGAAAGGGGATTTATTTTCCTCTAACCAGATGTTGTCAAAGATCGAAGTGTGTTCTTTTGAGTCAAAGGCTAGGACCCACTTGACATGGTGAGCTTGATTCTCATAGAAGGACATTCAAAGACGCAAAGTTCTTCAGTCAAAGCTGCAGCTAGACTCAACTTCTAACATTTCATTTTTGTTTATCCTGTGAGATCCTTGAAAACATTGCATCCACATATCCCGCACATCATCAAATAATAGGTATTTTTTTTAGACAAGTTTTCTCATCTTCTTACTGTTTATTTCAGTAAAAGATGGTGCTAGAACAAACCATGAAAGAACTTCAAGCTCAGAACGCTTAGTTTCAACAAATGTTCCTGGACTTAGCCAAGGGACAAGACGAGTTGAAGACCCTCATCACAAAAGGGAACAAAAAGAAGACCAGAAAACCAGTCGCCATCCTCAAGATGGGAAGAAGGTTCAAAGGTCCTCCCAAACAAGTGTCGTAACCCAAATTTGTCCCACCTCGATGATTGTATTTTTTGAGATTTAAGTTGAAGAAATATTTAATTAAAGATGGTATATCAATATCTGATAATTTGTCTTTATTCGACTAGGGGGTGTACCTTAAACTCAGGAAAGCGGGGCTTTCTAAATCAGAAAGGCTCGTGTATCCGTAAACTCATTCGCAAAGCATGTTGGCCAATGGCCCATGCAATTCGAAAATAGAAAATTATTTTAAAGAAAAGGAAATAGTAATTACTAGGGTATTAAATTATAAAAGCCCACTTAAATGTTTTGTTGTTAGTAAAGAAAAAGGGAGTGAATGGTAGAATTCTTATGGCCCATTGAGATTTTTTAAAATCAGCTCGTTTTCCATTTTGTGTTGCTGATTTATCTTAGAAAAAATTATTATAAAACGTTTGTTGTTATTTTTCTAAGAAAATTCTTATTCACAACTGGTTAAAAGAAATCTTTTTCATTTTTTACTAAAAGGGGGTAAACTAAATAATATTTAAAGTTTTGAATCTGTTACAAACTACAGGCCCATTAAAATATTCTCTAAGCTAGCCGTTTGGCATTTTTTGAGAAAATCATTTTTATTTTGTTTTTGTTACTGTTATTATTGGATATTTTTATAATTATTTTATTAAATAGTTTTTATAAAGATTTTTTTAAATGTTATTATCAACAAAAAAAGGAAATTGATGTTTTGAAAAAACGTAACCTATTGTTTGTTTGGATTTGTTATTGTTATATATATTGCTGTTATTTGTGTATTACATGTTTATTAGTAAAAAAATGTTACTAATTACAGTTATCAAAATTAGGCTTAGTGTAAGAAATAGTTTTACTATAATATTAATCAAGGGTTGATTGGGCTAAGTAATTAAAGTACAACGCAGGCCCAAAAAGCTAATCAAATACTATTGGGCTAATTAATAGTGCAAGGCCTAACTCAGAAACAACAACTATTCAGATCATCACTAAATTAAGCGCATGATTTTTGAAAAAAAACAGATACTGTTCAAATTGAAATCAAATCTAAAACTTAATTTTGTTACAAAAAAAATCAAATATGCAAATCTTCATCAATCAAATCCAGAAAGCTGAATCCAATATATATATATATTACATTATCAGTTAAATCCCTAATTACAGAACAATCAAAACTGAAGATCTAAAACAACAATGTTACGAATCAAATTTATTAACAAACCCAATCAAATTACAAATCCCAAACTGAATCAATTACAAAGACAATATCCCTAAATTTCTATGATTATCCTAAATCTAAGCTTGAAACTGTAACAACAAATTCACTTAAAACCCTAAAAACTCTATAAATAACAGAAAATGAAAAGAGAGGGGGATTTTTGATACAGAAATGAGGCTGGCTACAAAAACAGAAAGGGGACGGTACAGAAGGACAAAAAAAGAAGAAATACATAGGAGGGAGAGGATTTTGGGACAAAAAATAGGGGAGGGGAAGAATACAGAAGAACAAGAGATACAAGCGGAGGGTTTTTTATAGAGAGAGGACCTCGCCATTACTGAAGAACAAATGGGATTTTGGAGCAATGGGCGATTAGGGTTTCATTGTCTGAAACCCTAATCGCGTATCCAACCTTCACCGCCGCTGTTATCATCATCACCGTCGCACCTTCACCTCCATCACCGTCCACTTCCAAACTCACTGGAACTTGCAAAAAGAATAAAGAAGAAGAAGGGATTAACGCTAAATCCCAAAACTTGAAGAACTCAGAAGAAGACATCGCGAAAGAGGGTATCCACTTAGCTCGCGTTTCTTTGTCTTCTTATTTTTAATTTGGGAGGATTTTAGGGACGGTTGGATTTATGTTAGGGATGACACGGTTGTGCCGCCGCGGTGGTCTATTTATACAATAGGGTTTGGAAGGGTTAGGTGTAAGGCAGAGAGAAAGTGAAAAGAGAGGAAGATGAAGTTTCTGTAAAATACAAATGAAATGAAAAAATGCTAAAATTATAATCCGTTTGGATCCAATACACGCGCACTTACCATAATTAACGTACACCTTCGCTTCCCTCCCTTTGATCATTATCAGACGACCGTTAGGCCAAGTCTGCATCATAAGCTTCATGCACCGTACCACACACAACTACACGGACCCTCTCCAATTACGTAGTGGGCTTAAGCCCAATGATTTCTACACCCCCTCTCTCCTATTTTACTAAACACAATAACAACATACACCCCCTGCCTAGACGCGTGATGGGCCTAGCCCAGATCTACTAACACCCCATCCTTTTATTTAATAGCTAGAAAATACACCCCCTGGTTTTAATTAAATTAAATTATTTTTTTACTTTTAATTCCATTTTCCCCATATTATTTATTTATAATTATTATATTTTTTATTATTTATATTATAATTATTAGCTATTAATTTTATTTCTTATTTTTATTAGATGCAAATATTATTTATAAGGTATACATGATTATTATAATTCCCTTCTTTACATAAATATTATTATTCTTATATTTTATTATATGATCAAATAAATTTATTTTTATATTAAAGTTACATATACTATTTTATATACTATTCGCATTAAATATTTTTTTAAACATGTATTAATTACGATATTTTTGCAATTAATACGATTAAAAATTATTCAACAAATCATCAAACTATTTTCGTAATAAACTAAACTAATCAACTGTCTTTTTGCAAAAGGGTTTCAAACTAGTTTTGACTTACTACGCGCTCAGCCAAAATATCCGCAATCACTACTCTCGACCGAGTGCGAAGTGATTCAAAATATGTTTGCAAACCCCTAAAAAACACCAACCCATACGAACTACGAATTGGGACTCTGATTCCTCATAAGAGGATACGTAGGCATACGATCAAAAATCGTAGCGAGTTCCCCTATTAAAAAATTAAGACACTTTTCCCCTAATAAAATTTAAACCCTATTTTACCCAAACCTAAACCTAGAGTCTAATATCCTTGTGAACAAGGTAGATGAAAGGTGCCTAACACCTTCCTTTCGTCTAATTGAGTTCGAAACCTAGAATCTCTGTCCGCGAATTAGGGTTTTCAGTTAGATTCCTTTCCCTAGGATAAAAACTAATAGTGGTGACTCTTGATTAAAAAACCAGTTACCACAGCTGACGACTCTGCTAGGGACTCTCCTTAACCCTATGTTTTAGGTCTCTTTTGGGTTTTTATTTTTATTTATTTATTTGCATTAATTTATTTATTGCATTTTTTTTAATTTTCTTGTATATTTTTCTTTATTATTATATATTTACTATGTGGAGGGTTTTTATTTTAAAAAAATATTTTCGATAACCCTTAGAAAGAAGGTCCGTCTATTAGCTTATGGGGTACATCATCCCTGCGAGTTTATGTGACGAATTCGCCTAGATTCGGTGAAATTATGAAAAAGGAATACTTATCGAGAGATATCCTCTTGACGAGTAGGACTTTGGAAGGTCACCCATGACTCTTTGTAATGGCCTTAACTTAAAATCTCATGACGAGACCTTTCACGACTTTGAGACGAAAGTTTCGGTCCGTAAAGAGGCTCCACCAAAGGGAGGCCCTTGTGCCTTTTCCCTATGGTGTTATTCATGATACCTTTAAGGAAAACACCTTTTGGGAGGGTAGACTAACCGTAGGTCAAAATTAAGGAGCCTACCTTCTAAGGATACTTATTACAAAAACCCCGTCACTGAACCATACATCCCTACCTTATAGGGGTACTTATTATAAAATCCCGTCACTCAACCTTACACCCACGCATTCATATATTTCATGTATTCGTCATACCTTCATCATATATTCATCACCCGTTTCTTTGTCTTATTCAAGGGGTACCAAACAAAATAAAAAATAAAATCAAGATCTCAGTGACTGTCTTTAAAAATGGATACCGAAGAAAGCAACTTGCCCGCGCCAACGCGCCAAACATGTCTGAAATCAAGGCCACGAAAAGGGAATAACGTGCTGAAGATTTTCTCAAGCTTTGACAGGGCAAGATGGATGACCTCCAGATCAGATATCCACAGGAGCACCTAGAAGACTTATTCCCTTTTGCTCGATTTCACGCAAATAAAGTATTGGTTTAAGATTGTAATATTTTTTAATATCTGAATTATGTTAAGTTCAATAAAGGCATTTTGTTTCAACATCTTGTTTACGTATCTATTTTAAAGATAATCGCTAAGTAAAATAATAAGCGGAAGACAAATACATACCCAAGTGAATAAGACGTTCAAAACATGTAACCATTTCATATTCATACATATTCATTCGCATGCATGCATTCACGAACACCTGCATATCATGTCAAAACTCATTTTTCAAAAAACATCTCTCCAGTTGAACCATTGGTAAAAGAAGATCTCCACCTCCTTGGCCTCCATATCAAACAAGGGCTTATCATAAAAAAGCAATGGAGAAAATCGAGGAAAGTCAGGCTGTATTCAGAGAGGATCTTTACCAAGTAAAGGGTGACATCACTTTAATGAAAGGAGATCTGAGTCAAGTTCTTATAGCTTTGAAGAACATTATTGACAGACAAGACCAGATTCCCAGGGTAGCTTTCGAAGAAGTAGCCCAAACTATTGGTGCATCGAGCGATCACCAACTAAGGAAAGAGTCAGAGGCAGGACCCCGAAAATTCGTCATGGTCCAACAAGAAGCTGAAACTGAAGGGTTTGTCCCACCGCCGCCAAAAGTAGGGGCATCTCGTACCCTACAGATTCCGACCAATGATGCAGACAATTACTTGGACCTGCAATACGGAGAGCACGACCCAGAGGATGCCAACCAAGCGCCCTCAAAGATGACTGGTACTCATGCTGTTGATAATCCATTAGTGATGAATCAATACAAAGCCCTGGAAGAAATATTAAAAGATGTGGAGGGTTTCAACACTTTCGAAGTAGACGCTCTCGAAATGGGCCTAATTCCTGATGTGGTAATTCCGCCAAAATTCAAAGTACCTGACTTTGAAAAATACGAGGGGCTCACTTGACAAAGAAATCATCTTCGCATGTATTGCAGGAAGATGCATGCCCATGCCCATGATCAGAAGCTGATGATTCACTATTTTCAAGATAGCCTGAGTAGGCATCTTTAGACTGGTATATGCAATTGGAGTGAACGCATATTCGAACCTGGGCAGATCTTGCTAACGCTTTCCTAAAGCATTAAAAATATAACCTGGACATGGCGCCTACCCACATGCAACTCCAGAATTTGTCCCAGAAGAAAGAAGTGTCCTTCAAGGAGTATGCTCAGAGATGGAGGGAATTGGCATCCCGTATGCAACCACCACTGTTAGAGAAGGAGATAGTAGACACGTCCATAGGAACTTTGCAGGGGCTGTATTATGAGATGATGGTTGAAAGTATCTCTTCGGGATTCTCAGACCTAGTAACCATCAGAGAAAGAATCAAGACTGGGATAAAAAGCGGGAAGATATCAGGGGGACCATCTAACGCTCCCTACAATTCAAAGAGGCCTTCTTCAAACCTCCCCAAAGGAAAAGAGGGAGAAATTAATGCTGTAGCGTCACAACCCAGGGTTCAACAACCATTAGTGATCCTCCTAGGGCAGTAGCAAGGTAGAAGGCCACCCAGGAATTTTGATCCACTCCCTATGCCACCTAGCCAGTTATTGCAACAGCTAGTTAAGGCATTCTTATTGGAACTCAAGCCTCTAGCTCCTCTCGTCGGACCACTCCCACAAAGATACGATGCCAACGCCAGATGCGAGTATCATGCTAATTCTCCTGGACATACCATAGAACAGTGTTGGCCTTTCAAACACAAAGTGCATGATTTGTTGGATTCTTAAGACACCACTTTCAAGAAGCCCAACATCGTATCAGACCCTACGCCATCGCACGATGGGCTAACAATAAATGAAATCGAAGTAGTCACTGACTCAGGGGCAAGAAGACAGGCAAAGACCCCGGTAAACTCGCTGAAAGAATATTGATTGGAATATGGACTCCCGCCGGAACACATTGAAGCTTTCAAAAGAGCCCTACAATGGCTAAGAGACAAGGGGATAGTCCAATTCGGACAATGCCCTGAAGAAAAATATAAAGATGCTCTGAAGGGCGAAGCACATTTTCCTCTAATCCAAGAGACCTTTGTCAATAATGGAGTAGTGCATGGAAGATATGGGGAAAAAGTATCCAACAAAAGCCAACACCAAAGGGGTAACTGAATTCATCCAAGAATGCGCCCTAGGAGAAAAAACTCAAAAGATTGACGACCGTGGAGATTCCTGAGATCTTTTCTTCCCTAATTAATTTTTCTTGTTTTTGAAAGAACCTATGTCAAGCCCGAGGCATAGGGGTTGCTTGTAAGGGTTTCCCTATTTTGTTTCAGACAATTATTTACGATTAATAAAAGTTATATTTTGTTTTCAATTAAGATCCCTTTTCTTTCTCTTGCATTTATATCTTAAATCTAAAAATGGAAATACTTTCTCTGCACATGCATTTTCAAAAATTCACATACTAAATCTGCACCAAAACATGATAAAGGTGCAAATTCACGCCCAAAACCACCGATAATGCTATTGCTGCAATCCGATATAATTTTGATTCTCCTATCAACCAAGATAAAGAGGAAGATGATAAAGATCTTGAACTCTCTGAGAAAATGGAGAGGGAAATAAAAAGAAAAGCTAATGATACACAACCGTATCATGAGACTATTAAGATCATTAATCTGAGAACAAGGGAAGACCTGGAAGAAACCAAGTTAAGGGGCAATATAAAGAGAGGAGCCACAAAGAAGTTGATCAAGTTATTGCGCATATCTACGGAAATAGGCCAAGGTCAAATACAAATGGTGCTGTAAAAATAAGCAACTACGAAATACCAAGACCTGACAAAGAACCCGATCCAGGGGCACGTTGGACACACACGTTCGACGGGGCTTCAAAATACGTTGGGGCACGATACAGGGGCAATTGTTACTTCTCCAAAGAATTCTCACAATCCATATACCAAGTCAATGGCGAATGGGATACTAAATATTCAAAACGGATCCCATATCGGGATCATGTTTTAAAACTGACTATGGAATTCACAAAGATCATTTTCAGTTACGTCCCACGAAAAGGAAATCAAATGACGGACGCCCTGGCAACTATATCATCTATATTCAAAGTAACTTTGTCAAACCATGAATCGCGCGTCGCAAAATCAAGAGCCCGCACTTTGTCTTGCTATCAAAGAAATACTGGATGACAAGCCTTGGTTTCACGACACAAATAAAGGTCTCGAAAAACAAGAACATCCAAAAAATGCCTCCAACATCGACCGACAAACTCTACGAAAAATAGCCTCGAAATTATTTCTGAGTAACATTATACTGCACGAGATGGACCACGACATGGTCTAGCGCTCCAGAAGATTCTACTACCTCGCCTCGACTCACGTGGTAAACGGACCCCCAATTACGAAGGTCCGTACGTAGTCCGAACCGCATCCTCTGGTGGTAAATCTTGTCCTCACAACAATGGATGGGGAAGAACTATCACATCTGCAGACTCGGACACAGTAAAAAATACTACGTATAAGAAGCTCGCTAAGCTCGAACCTTAAACAGGCGACTTAGGCAAAAAGAAGCGTCCCGGTGGATCGAAAACCCTAAAGGGTGATCCAGGCAAAAATTAGGAGCATATAAACAAAAAAATTATCCCGGTGGATTGAAAACCCAATAGGGCAATCCAGGCAAAAGTTAGGGATTTCATACAAAAGAAATAAAGAACAAAAAGACTGCGATCTATAAACTACGACTACGAAACACGAAAGGAGAGATAGATCTGACTCATTCAACTCAGAAGCGAAGGAGATAAGATCATTAAAAGGATATTTGGGAACAACAGTAGCAATTATCATTTTTCATTGCCATTTACAATTTTAAAACTTTATGTAATTACCTCTTTATAGGAATTTCATCTTGTATTCTCGCATATTCAGAGGCCTATCAATAAAACAGTTGCTTTCTTTGCATATTTCAAATTGCATTTTTCTTTTCTCAGACTTGTTTACAAAATATTATGATCATTACTTGTGAATATTGTCTGGAAATCATTTCGTGGGATTAACAAAATAAAAGCATTTGATGAAACATCGAAAAACATGTTGGTTAGAAAAATATCAAAAGAAAATCTACATCTACGTCCACGCACATGACTACTCCTATGTCTTGCAACACAAAAATCTATACACATGTCTACGCCTGTATCTATGCATATCTACGCGTCTGTACACAAAGTCTATGTCCATACACTTGTCTGCGCCTATGCTTGCACTTAACGATACAAAGTCTACACATATATCTAGGCGTCCTACGCAAAGTCTACGTCCATGTCAGCACCTACGCATGCGCTTACAAAATAAAAGTCTACACATATGCCAATACATACGTCTACGCTTACGCCTGCGCTTACAACATATGAATCTATGCATATGTCAATACATACGTCTACACTTACGCCTGCGCTTACAACATAAAAGGCTACATATATGCCAATACATACGTTTACACCTGCACTTACAACATACAAATCTACGCATATGCCATTACCTACGTCTACGTCTACGTCTACACCTGCACTTACAATACAAAATTAATGCTCAACTTTTGCTAACATTGCCCACCGCTTTCAAGTTCAACAATGCTACAACGACACGACATACAACGCCAGGAATTTGTGACTCTAAGCCAATGGTTCAAAGGAGAGAATGCCAGAAATGGCCTTCATAACACTTCAAGGCATATACGCATCTTACGCATATTTCATTTTGCATATCTAAAGCATACATACACATCACATTCTTGCATACAATACGCATATATTTAGGGTTCCACATCAATGTCAAACAACATACATTTCGCATACATCCAAACATCTCGATATCAACCATCATACACATGTATCACACATGCAAACAAACAAATAATCTCACCCTCGATTCATATGATTCGACCCGTCACCTTAGTCTTCATGCCGTGACACATTCATCCCATCACCTAAGTCTTCTCGCAGTGATGAGTTCCTTACAAGTCTCACTACGTTGCCTCTAAGCCGCAACATATTCTCAAAACCCATTACATTGCCTCTAATCCGCAATGTATTCTCCAAGCCCAACACATTGCCTCTAAGCCGCAATGTATTATCTGAACTCACTATATTGCCTCTAAGCCGCAATGCATTCGCAAAACTTCGTATGTTGCCTCTAAGCCGCAACGCATTGTCAAAACCCATTGCATTGCCTCTAAGCCGCAATGAATTCTCAAAACTCGGTGCATTGCCTCTAAGCTGCAATGTATTTTCACAGCTCGTTACATTACCTCTAAGATGCAATGTTTTCATAAAATTTAGCTTATCACATCAGACTTCACGCAGTGATTCACGAATTTAACCCATTGTCTCAGACTTCATGCAGCAATGTGTTCCAAACTCCCGACCATCGTCTCAGACTTCATGCAGTGATGTTCGAAACAACAAATTTAGCTTATCACATCAGACTTCACGCAATGATTTGTGAACTTAATCCATTGCCTCAGACTTCATGCAACAATGCGTTTCTTCATTCCGCGACACAAACCATCGTCTCAGACTTCATGCAGCGATGTTCGAAACCAAATTTAGCTTAGCATATAAGACTTCACGCAGTGATTTGTGAACCCAAACCATTGCCTCAGACTTCATGCAGTGATGTCCAAAAACCAAATCTAGCTTATCGTCCCAGGCTTCACGCGGCAATTTGAAAATCTAACCCTTTGCACCAGACTTCATGCAGCAATGTGATTATTTATCCCATAACACATCCCATCGCCCCAGACATCACGCATCGATGCTCGAAAGAATACAAAACTCTAGCCCATCGCCTCAGACGTCATGCAGTGATTCGAGAACATAACCCATGGCCTCAGTCTTGAAGCAGCCATGCATCATCAATCATTGTTATGTTTATCCTCCAAATGGGTGAATAAGCCAAGACATACATAATTGTGCTTTTAAGATAAAAACTATCAGCCTCGTTATCAAACCCGTGTAAGCGATATATCATTAGCTTTGCCTACTTCTTTAAGACTCGTAAGGGCATGCTATATCAGTGTAACCTTATGTTTGTCGGAAAAATTATGGGATACTTCAAGTATTCAATAAACTTCCAATCAGAATGCACAAAGACTTGAGTTTTCTCGCGCCATTCGACCTTATGATGTCCTGATGCACGGAGGTGTAATGTTTTTCAAGACGACCTTTTGTTGGGGAAAATAAATCCCGAGCTAGTGAGGGAGAAAAGAGTTGGATTCTTCATCTCTGATAGTGAAAAGATCAGAATAAATCGCTGAGAGATTTATCTGAAACAACAAAAACCCAGAATATCTTCCACTGGAATAAGAATCAAGGAGGTCTTAGTGTCGATCTGACCAAAACAGAGAGGGTCTTGGATTAACTTTGACTCAACTGGATGATGGAGGAATCTTTGACGACTGTTACTTCCAACAGGTGATGAAGGAATCTTTGACGATCATAACTCCTACAGGTGATGAAGGAATCTTTGACAATCATAACTCCCATAGGTGATGAAGGAATCTTCGATGATCATAACTCCAACAGGTGATGATAACCTTTACCTGCTGATCAATCTGAGTATGTTATGAATGTTGTTGAAATGTAATTTGTTTTGGAGAATAAATCCTTGACAAATGTTGGGGAAATAAACCCATGACTGCTGGTCTACTAGAGAGGTGATGAACTTCTCGAGGATGCTTGAATTTCTTTTCAGAAAGATTTTGGAGAGATTCGTCACTGCCCCTAGTATCAAATGTTTGTGACACTGCCAGGAAATTTGGACTGTACGCGTCCCTTTGATGAGATTTACGTTTTAATGCCCCAAGTGATGGTTGAGGAGACTTGCCCCAGGTTAATCTGTAATTGAGAGATTTCTTGAAATCTTGACTGGACTACCCCAGGTTTACTGGACTTTGAAAGATTTGTTGAAATCTTGACTGGACTGCCCCAGGTTTACTGGACAATACCATACCAAGTCCTCTTTTGTTTATAGGAGATTTTTGCAACGGGAGTGTCGTCCCACTTGAAGTGATTTTATTCACTGGGAGAGCTTTCATTCATCCGAACATTCCCTGTGTGAATTTCTTCGCTGTCAAACAAATAACCATGTGCAAACAATGATATTAAAATAATGCAAAGTTTATGCTTGTCTTGAAATTTTGAAAAATGAGTTTTTTAGCAGAAAACTTTTTATAAGAAAAATTCAGCTCAAGATTTAGAGCAAAGCCTTACAGGAGTCAGGATACCTTTTGTAACAGTATTCTTTCGAACTAACCCATGCTTCAATTAGGACTTTTGAAGGGTTGTAACGTGGCTTGGTTCACGGTTTAAGAAACAAAGGATAAAGGCTCAAAGTATATTTGTACCCACCCGCTCTTCGTGATGTTCTTAAATCCTAAACTCAGTTAATCGTGCGCTTGAACTCCAAATGAGTCGGGAACGACGTTTTGGTGATGGTTCACACAAGTGGAATTTGTTGGAAGGCAGTCATTTTTTTTTGCAACATTTTTCATGTTGTTGAGGATTTGTAATGACCTCGTTCTTTTGATTCATTATCCCTAATTTTTGCCTGACTATTCTTATTTTTGAGATTTACAGTCAGCGGGATGCCCCAGCTTTCTTAAGTATCCTTTGTAGGTTTTGACTCAGTGGGTTTTTTCTTTTTGAGAGATAATGACTGCCTATGAGATAAGGAACCATCACTTGTCTTTTGGTTCCAAAGGAATGTTTTTTGATGTCGTTCGTTGTATTACGAACTGAGAGTTTGCGACTAAGCGCGCATTTTGAATTAACTGGGAGACTACCCTGCCCCAGGTTTTGATTGAAGGTTTCAGTTTTGTGTTTAAAACATGAAACTTCTAACTTCTTTGGCTCGAAGGGGTTGGCTAGGGATTATCTTCCTTATAACTCCAGTGTGTAGGATTTGAAAGAAACACCTGTACATCATCAGCAAGGTCTGTCCAAAAGCATACTGTATGAGATTACAGCATTTTTTCGTCATCCTCCCTCTAAAGACTTGTAACTTTTAGCAAGAGTTAAATGTCGTAAAGAAAGTAGGAAGCATAATTCAAGAATAGTGAAATCGAATGGATGAATTCAAGACAAACGTATGCAATGCATTAATGAAACAGAGTTTGACATCAACAGATAATTGTTTGAATAATAAAAGAAATTACAACTTGAAAATTCAAATGAAACAAAAGTCTCTTAGTTCGAACTTGTCATTTCAGGTGGAGAACCCTCAGCGGAAGATTTTCATCTCGCCATTCGGCATGAATTTCAGCACTCCTCTGTCAATCAAATCTTGGATTTTGTTTTTCAAAGCCCAACAGTCGTCGGTGTCATGTCCAGGACTATAGGAGTGGTATACATAAAATGCGTTGGGGTGATATCCAGGAGCAGAGGTATCGGGATTCCGAAGAGGATCCTTTAAAGAAGTCAGATTGACTTCCAACAAGCGTTCCAGTATTAGAGATAATGGTATGTCAGTCTCAATAAAATGTCTTCCAGATGTATTTTGCTTACACCGATTACCCCGTTGACGCTGGCGAGGTTGTTGTTGGTCTTGTGACCCTGAAGCAAGCTGGGGAGCCTTTCCCTTGTCTTCTTGTCTCAAAGAAGGATGAATGGTGACTTTATCTTCAACCCAAGTTGTTTACCCCACTTGGTTATCTTGAAGCAGTTTGTTGATGAGGTCCCTTATCTCTTCTTGTCTTTGATCCAGGTCTTGAATGAGAGCCAACTGGCCCACCAGTTGTCCCATCATCTGGATTTTCATTATTGCCAATTCAATCTGTAGCCCTTCCAATTGATCATTCATGATGCCTCCTGGATTTCCTTGGACCATGCCCCTTGTGAGGAGAGCTTTCACTTCTTCTTGTCCCTGGGACAGGTTCAAGAACATTTATTGAAGTTGAGCGTTTTGATCCTTGATATCTTTGTCAGTCCTCTCTAGAGCCATCTCTACTGAAATAAACAGTAGGAGAATAAGGAAACCTGAAAGAGAAAACTTGTTATGATACAATGCATGATATGTGGATGCATGTTTTCAAGAATCTCGCAGGGTAAACACGAGAAAATGTTAGAGATTGAACTTCGATCGACATCTTTGATTGGAGAACTTTGTATTGGTGGATGTCTTTCCACGAGAATCAAGCTCACCATGTCAAGTGGGTCATAGCCCTCGATTCAAGTTGTTGTACTTGATCTTTAACGGCGTTCATTTTGAGGAAAATGAATCCTCTTGCCCTTAGTAGACGTCTGGTTCAACGTGACCCTGCATCAAAGACCCTCGAGATCCTCGAAATGGTTATTGAAAATGCTATGGTATAATGTTATGATATTATGTACAAGTATGCAGAAATAAGCAAGTGTATATACAGATAATCACATTCACACATAGCAGACAAGTCCTTAGGTTTAGGCTTGCATGGGGTTTGTAGGTAAGTACCCTCTTGAAGTTAGTTGGCTCAACCTGTCCTATAAATAGTAACCGGGTTCTAAGGAGCTCAATATCACTGAATTATTTTCTGTGTTCATTGTTTCAGTTTAGCTACTTTACTGGCGACCGAAATATTCCAAGAAAACAATCCTCAATGAGTGTAGTATCGAGTATCTACCAACTTCAGACTGCACCAAAGCCGATCATCTCACTACCCCTAATAAGGCAAAGATGGTCAAGTAAGGTTCTAAGAGTTTGTTAGTGCTTTATGACATCACTCAGCGGCTCCGTATTCTCTTTGATTGACTCAAAGGCTACCGATACCCACAAATATGTCGCACTAATGTAGCCACTGCTTCAACCATGTCGGTATACCCCGCACAGTTCCCTCGCAGTTTATTGCTACTTACCTAAAAGGTGTCCCCAAATCCGGGTGTAGGATTTAAAACAAACCCAAACAAATAACCAAAAAGTAAAGAAATCAAATCAATCAAGGTAAGCATGTAAAGGTGATCTAAACCCTAAGGTAACCCCACTTTTAGAAATTTCCCCAGCAGAGTCGCCAGTTCTGTGATACGGTGGGAGAACTGACTTGAGGTTTCGCGTTTGTGTTCTCAATTGTGCGGTTTAGCAAGAGTCGCCACTGACTTTTTATTTTATCCAAAGGAAAGGTCAAAAAGCACAAGAAAGACCTTTGAGATGTTTTCTTGGGTTCGGGGGGTAGATTATGAAAAGGGAAGGTGCTAGCACCCTTTTCATCCATGGTTATCCATGGGCTCTTAGTTACTTGTTTAGATCACTTGCTTTGCTTTTCAATTCTTTGAAATGGTGCTTTGTGTGTGGTTTTTTTGAAAATGCTTTGAAAAAGAGGCATTGTCTAGGCAACTTTGTAATGATTCTTGTTTGAATATATACAAAGGTGTGTGTCCTTTTGAAAAGATATTTCAATGTTTTGAAAGTTGTTTTTGGAATTGTGTTGTGAGGTGTGTTTGAAAATGGCAAGGATGTTTTGCAAGCTTTTGATCAAGTAACTAAGAGTTGTCTACCCTATTTTACTCAAAGATCTTTCTTATGTTTTTAACCCTTTTGACAGTGTTATTTCACCATTGCATTTGGTGAACAACCTTGTGTTAGGATGTTAAACGGGACAGGCGCATGTCATCGCATACAATCATTGAAAGCAACTTGTGAGACGCTCTAGCAATTTTGTAAGAGACGAGATCGTTTTATCAAAGGCAACATCGAGGGTCATCGAGGGACTACAATCTTTGTTTATCGAAGGGGCATTTGATAGAGTGTCTCATACTCGAGGGACATGATTGCATTTTCCGAAGCAACAAGCGAGGTTACCCTAGAGGTGCAAGTGTGCATTGTGTTTGTCAATTTCATGCATTTTGGATCTTGTATTAGGTCATCTAGCGATTGATTTTGAATCTTGCCATATACGCCTAATTACTATACAGTATATTGAAAGCAATAAATTGCGGGAATTTAAAGTCTAAGTTATTACAAGAGAGTATCCGAGGATGGGGGTACAATTATTTACAAATGGGGATGAGTCTCTCATGGATAATAAAGTCCAAATATCCAGTGTTACAACCAAATCGAATTGTCGCAATTCAATGTAAAATTATAACAAATGAAGAGATCAATAATATTATGAGATGCATGTATTTATCTACAAATAAACAAATAAAATTTTAACCTAATAAAGATTAAGTATTATTATTATTGTGTTTTATTAATTGTGAAAAGAAAAAGATTTAAGGAAAGAAAAACTTTTTAATCAAAATTCTATTATTCACATATTTTTAAAGAAAACAAAATTAGTTAAATAAAATTTCTATTACACTTGTATTTTATCAATGTAACAATTATTAATTAATAAAGCAAATTAAAACTATGTTAAGAAAATAAAAGTAATTCAAAACAAAATTTTAATATTATATGGTTTTATTATTAACAAAAGAAAAGGAATCAAATTATTTAAAATGAAAATAAAGAAAAGTATTAGTTTAAACAAAATAAAAATTAAAAAGAATATGATGGGCTTAAGGCATGTTTTTGGCCCAAGATGAAATAGAACAAAAAGGACAAAAACAGAATGGAAGGAAGAGGGGGGGGGGGGTGCACCCTTGGAAAAAAGCTGTGGGCTTTAGGCAACTTTGGGGCGAACAGGCCTAGCTGAAATGTTTGTACAACATTTTAGGGGTTTGGTCAGTTTTAGGGTTTGTTCGTTTGGTTACAACAGCGGCGCCCCTTTTGTTCTTCTTCTCCGTTTCTTCATCTTTCTTAAGCGAAGGTTTCTGATCCTTTCTCTATGAGCCCTAGGTCGCCGGAGCGCCGCCCTCTCTCACTCTCTTCCTTCTCACAGTGGCCCATGGTTTTTGTTTGAACGATATGAATTGTTATTTTTTTCTTTCGCGTTTTTTACAGTTTTGTTCATTGATGTTTTATTCTTGCTTGCATGTTTTAATCCATGGCTTTTATGTGTTTGATATGCAGTAAAAGTTTTGAAAAAAAATGTACCTTGGGAAAGATTTGTTTCTGAAAAAAATGGAGGGAGAGAGATGGGAGTTGGTGGCGGCGTTCCTGGTGGCCGGAGCGGAGGAAGATGAGATGAACACGCTTCTGGTATTTTTTGTTGTTCTTTTGATTTGAATGTTGTTTGATGATGATGATTTTCTGAGAACTGTGTTTTCGTTGATTTTGGACCTCTCTTCCTTCTTTTTCTGAATGTTAATGTTTGATGGTTGATGATGAAATCTGAAACTGCTTGTTTGTACTTTGAATGTGATGTTTGATAATAATGATTTTCTGAGAACTTTTTGTTCTTTGTTGTTGATGAACTTGATTTCTGAAACTTGTTTTGAAACTTTTGTTGATGTTGATGATGATCTTGATTCTGAAACAAAGTTGGCTTCGCTTCTGAAAACTCTTACTTTCTCTTTGTATGTTAATGATGAGCACCACTCTGAAACTGTTGTTTTTGTGGTTGACAAGGGTTCTAGAAATTTGTTGTTGAAGTTTTTGAAACTCTATTGTTTTTGGATATGTTGTTTGATGATGAAATGTTCTGAAAACTTGTGCTTTTTTTTGCTTCCAAAACTCTTTCCTCCCTCTCTGATATAGACTGTTGATGATGAATGTGTTTCTGAAACTTGTTGGGCTAGCTTCTGAAATTCTCTTCTTTTCTCTTGGAATGATGTCGATGATGAGTGATGAAATCACCTCTGAAACAGACTTTTGTTGGCTTGATTTGAGTTTGTTGATTTGTGGTTGTTTTTGTGTTAATGATGATTTTGATTCTGAAACTCTATTGTTGGCTTGTTCTTTGTTGGTTTTGAAGATTAATGTTTTGGTTAGTTGCACAGGTTGTGCAGATTTTTGTACCAACTGGTTTTTATTGGTTGTTTAGGTTTGCAGTCTGAACTGCAGGCTTGGCAAGCAGGTTTGGCAAGCTTGATGTTTTTCTTGTGTAGCTTGTAGGCTTATTCTGTTGAATTTGTTTTGGGTAAGCTTGGCTGGCTTGAACAGTTTGTTTATGGTTTTTTTGATGCAGGTTTGTGGTACTTGCTATAGGCTTTTTGTAGTTTGTAGTTTTGATGACAGGTTTGGCAAGCTGGGCTTGTGGTTGGAGCCAGGCTTGTGGTTTAAGCAGTTTGGTAGGCTGGCTGTTTGTGTTGAGTTTGGGTTGATAGCAGGCCTGTGGGTTTACCAGTTTGCAAGCTGTGCAGGTTTTTGCTAAGTATTTTCTCCTCTTCAACTGTTTATGCAGTTAGATAGTTTTTATATCCTTTTTCTCTTTTTGTCTTTGATAACTTGAGACAGCCTGCTTTAGCCAAACTGCAAAACTTTTCACTCCAAAGGTTCTCTCTTTCTCTCTCTCTCTCTCTCTCTCTCTCTCTCTCTCTCTCTCTCCTAAGCACCTTTTTGCTTATTATTTTAAATTCTGAAAAGTTGCCTAGGCCTGGAAAATAAGGACAGCTATGACAAGACCTTTTGGCTTGTAATTTGGTTTTCTTCTGCATTGTATTACCTGCTATTGCTGTTATACTTTTTGCATTGTGTACTTTGCCTTGACAGTTTGCATCTAGTTTGACATGCTTGGCACCTTGTTGCATTTTGTTTGCTGTTTTTCACAGTTTAGTTAGCTTGCCATGCTTGGTTACTGCAGTTTGACATTCAGTTTGGTTTTGCTTTAGTATGCAGCCTTGTATAGCATGGCCCATGTTTTTGAATTTGAACCAATTGTATGCTTGTCTTTTATTTTTTTTGCTTTTCTCTTTGTGAACCAAGAAGAGCAATCTTCTTGTGATTTGCAAAGAGGAAAATAAAACACGATGAACAAATAGAATTCTGATTCCGGCCGACAAACTTTAATGATGATTTTATTTCTTTTCTAATTTGAAAATCCTTTTCAATTAACTGTGCTAATTTCTTTTCTTTCTTCTTTTTTTTCTTCTTTAGGTGAGTGTAACTTGGACAATAGAGGAAGCAGAGGACTTTGAGAGATTGAGCATGGGAGCACTGAAGCTTACGAGATTTAAGCTTAGAATTAGGCAAACTTTTTTCATTTATTGTAATTAATTATTATTTTAAATACTATGAGTTGTAAACTTACAATATTCAAATAAATTTTGTAACAACATATGAAATGAATAAAAGTCTTTATCCAAAATAATATTTCTACTGTTAAATATCTTTCAATTCTTCCTTGCATGTTCATTTAATTATTTAAGACTCTCAAATCAAAATAATTGAAACTGTATCCCAATAATTCTAATCCAGATAAAATAAATAATTAACAAACTTTGCAGTCTCGTAACCTTGCATCAATCACAATACGCATGGTATTCCAATTAACATACGCATTGTACAGTAAACAAACAAGCATTCCATTAAACGGTAAACCTTTCACTCCACAAACAAGTAGATGCCTTAATGTTCCAAACAAAAGTCTCAGCTCTTATCCCAGATAATCAGGCTTTAAGAATAATCAGTAAATTTGAACAAGCTATTTCTGAGGATTCAATTTCTTCTGAGAGATGTGAGAGAAAACCCTAATCCTGGATTAACTGCTAAAGAAAAGTCTGTTTGGTCGATTCTTGAGCCAATCCTTAAAAATCAGAGAAAACCCTAGGGTTGTTATTTTCTTATGAAAAAGAGAGGGCAAATTTTGGGGTACAACAGTTGCCCCTGTTCAATCTTCTTGAACCTGAAGAGTTAGATTGGCGAGTTCGCCGTTCGCGACTCGAAGGTAAAAGATGATTGGACACTAGAGTGCCCCTAAATTTGCACTCGTTAAAGCATAGTTGAGGGAATGGGCTTAAAGATGCCATTTGGGTATGTGACAGAATCTTGTCGGAGATAGGCTTAAAGATGCCATCCAAGAATATTTGTTGAGCTGTATGTTGTAGGTGCAAGAATGAGTATCAGAAAGGTATCCGTGTTTGGAACGTCTCTGAGCTGGGGGTCTGAATAAGCAATAGATTGACATCCGTGTTTGGAGAATCTGTAAACTATTTTCAGTGAACTGGAGTTTGAAGCTTGCTAATCTCATCCTAAAAAAGGTAAAATATTAGCTGAAACACAAGGTTATGTTGCATGAAATGTATGATGCAATGTATGTGTTATATCAATGTTTATGATATATGAATGCAATGTATGCGCCTGTAAGCCGATGAGATGTCTTGCTGAGGAAGATAAATCATGGATAGCTGGATATAATAAAATCTTTGACCTCTGTCGGGGAAAATAAATCCTTGACCGTCGCTGGGGATTGAAAATCCTTTGATCGTTGAGAATGAGAAGTCCTGGGACCACTGTTGAAGAGTGTGTGTGTCTTCAAGCTTTTTGACAACCTCTGTGGGGAGAAGTTATACTGCTTGGGGAAAGTCAGGAGTTTGGGTTTTATGCCAATCTACTAGGGGATTCCTATTTTGAGGAGAACTTCGTTGGGGAATATCTGGAAACCCTGTGGAGAATTGAGAACGAGAATCTTCATTCTGCCAGGGGGATTTGTGTTGAGGAGCCAAGAACGAGAATCTTCGATCTGTAGGGGATTAAAAATTCTGACAAATTCAAAGCTGAGAGTAAAGAAAGCTCTGGAGAATCAAGGATGAGAATCTTGATTTTGTTGGGGAATAAGAACTTTGTGGGGAGTAGCTGTACTGCTGAAGAGTAGCTATCATGTTGGAGAGTAAAACTCAGGGCTCTGGGAAAAGCTTATTTCTGTTTGGAAGAAGTTCAGAAGTTAAGATCATACGCCACTTTGAGAATGAGAATCTTCATTATGTCGGGAATATCAGGAACTCAATTTGTATACCACTTTGAGAATTAGAATCTTCATTCTGTCGGGAATATTAGGAACTCAAGTTGTATACCACTTTGAGAATGAGAATCTTCATTCTGTCGGGAATATCGGGAATCTAGGTTATATGCCACTTTGAGAATGAGAATCTTCATTCTGTCGGGAATATCAGGAACTCAAGTAATATGCCACTTTGAGAATGAGAATCTTCATTCTGTCGGGAATATCGGGAATCTAGATTATATGCCACTTTGAGAATGAGAATCTTCATTCTGTCGGGAATATCAAAAACTCAAATAATATGCCACTTTGAGAATGAGAATCTTAATCCTGTCGGGAATATCAGGAATTCAAGTTATATGCCACTTTGAGAATGAGAATCTTCATTCTGTCGGGAATATCAAGAGGTTGGGTGTATGACAATCTACTGGGGAATCAAGAATGAGAATCTTCATTCAAGCGTTTGGGTCAGGAGGTTGGGAGTATACCAATCTTCTGAGGTTTCAAGGATGAGAATCCTCATTCTGTTAACGGTATCAGGAGCTTGGGAGTATACCAATCTTCTGAGGTTTCAAGGATGAGAATCTTCATTCTGTTAAGGGTATCAGGAGCTTGGGAGTATACCAATCTACTGGGGAAGCAAGAATGAGAATCTTCATTCAGGCGTTTGGGTCAGAAGGTTAGGAGTATGCCAATCTACTGGGGAAGCAAAAATGAGAATCTTCATTCAGGCGTTTGGGTCAGAAGGTTGGGAGTATGTCAATCTACTGGGGAAGAAAAAATTATAATCTTCATTCAGGCGTTTGGGTCAGGAGGTTGGGAGTATGCCAATCTACTGGGGAAGCAAAAATGAGAATCTTCATTCAGGCGTTTGGGTCAGGAGGTTGGGAGTATGCAAATCTACTGGGGTTTTAAGGATGAGAATCTTCATTCTTGAGAGAAAAAGAATTTCAGGAACTTCATTTGTCCGTCATTCTGCTGGTGGGCTGTTTCTGCTGAGATTTAGGAACTTGTCTGTAACTCAACTGAAGTAAAAGCTTTTGTCGAGATTTAGGAACTTGTTCGTAATTCGACTGAAGAAAAGCTTTGTCTCTTGAATTTGATTGTACCTTTACTGAAAGGTAGAGGTTAGTGGCATATATCAAACAATGATGTTCTCAAAATAAATGAGATTGCGTTGCATGATGTCCTGATGCACGGAGGTGTAATGTTTTTCAAGACGACCTTTCGTTGGGGAAAATAAATCCCGAGCTGGTGAGGGAGAAAAGAGTTGGATTCTTCATCTCTGACAGTGAAAAGATCAGAATAAATCGCTGAGAGATTTATCTGAAACAACAAAAACCCGGAATATCTTCCACTGGAATAAGAATCAAGGAGGTCTTAGTGTCGATCTGACCAAAACAGAGAGGGTCTTGGATTAACTTTGACTCAACCGGATGATGGAGGAATCTTTGACGATCGTTACTTCCAACATGTGATAAAGAAATATTTGACGATCATAACTCCTACAGGTGATGAAGGAATCTTTGACGATCATAACTCCTATAGGTGATGAAGGAATCTTCGATGATCATAACTCCAACAGGTGATGATAACCTTTACCTGCTGATCAATTTGAGTATGTTATGAATGTTGTTGAAATGTAATTTGTTTTGGAGAATAAATCCTTGACAAATGTTGGGGAAATAAACCCATGACTGTGAAGGGGTGAAAAACACAAGAAGGGGGGTTGAATTGTAAACTGGAATCTTAAAGCAATTGACAAGATATTTTTATCCTGGTTCGTTTGATCTCAAACTACTCCAGTCCACCCGTCAAGGTGATTTCGCCTCTCTCCAACGAGGTCTTAATTCACTATATTCAACTGAATACAAATCTGCTTTAACAACTGCTAAAGCCTTCTTGATTCAAACCACAATCCGGTTTGTCAAGGCAACACTTTCTTACAAAGGTATAAAACAAATGTGTGTGAATGTTTTCTACAAAACTTTATCACAACTGTGATGTATACACAAATTAAGCTTAGAAACTTAGAATGCTAAACACTAATGGAGTATCAGAGTTTGTTGGTTTAGCAAAACTGGTAGATGAAGATTATTGTTCAGCTTTGTGCGTGTAGAGATTTTGGAAGCATTAGCCATTATAATCTTCGAAGCCTTGTTTATATAGCACTTGAGAAGATGAACGTTGAATGCAATATTCTTGATTCAATGCTAATAACAAGCTTTCCTTTTTGAGCAGATCTTGTCTAGAATGATGCCGTTGGAATTAATTAGCGTTCAATGCACAGTACCGTTGCTTCTTCAATGCACGTTCTGGCTTGGCTCATTCTGATTCTGCTTCGCTGCTGATGAACTATTTGTTTCTGTATCAGAGTGTTTACGCGCAGTTCTATTCATCCAGCTTCAGCATGTACGAGCGTTGATCATCTGATCTTGATGTTCTGATTCAGTAACTTCTGATGCTGGTGTATCAAATCAAATTCTGATGCTTAATAAGTGATCTTGCTTATTTTAATCAGCGTATCTGCAAGTCAGAGCATAGTAATTTTAGGTAGTATATAGTTCAAACATGAAACATATAAATACTATATCTTTTCACTTTGTTATCATCAAAACTTAAATATAGGGTACTAGATTCAAACATTGTTCTAACAATCTCCCCCTTTTTGATGATGACAAAAACTAGATATTTTAAATGAAAAATAACGTGAAAAGGTATCTAGGAAATGTTTCAGAGTTAAGAAGTAAAGAGAAATCAGAGTTTAAGAGATACTCCCCCTGAGTTTGTTACTTCCCTTTGATATGCGTGTTCTTCAGGATCAGATCTTTTTCTATCTTTGAGCATCAGATTATAGGTCTTTGACTTATCAGAGAGCAGAGCTTCAGAGCTTTTTCTGTCAGAGCTTTGCTTCGGATCAGAGTGTTAGATCGATCAGAACTTCATATTTGATCAGAGCAACATGAGCTTCTACATTTTGATCAGAGCTTCTAGCTTCTAGTCTTCATAGTGTTCAGGAGCTTCCTTGTGCCTGTAGACTTAAAAACAAAACAGAAAAACATTTCAAGTAATAGAGTTAGAATGTTTGAGAATTTCTGTCTAGTCAGCCGTTATTGATTTTAAATATCATTCTTGTTCTCCCCCTTTTTGTCAGCAATCAAAAAGTGTTGGTGATGTGCTAAAACGATTTAGATCAGAAAAACAAATTATATTAAAATAGTTCAGAGAAAAAGAACATTACACAAACATAGTCAAAACAGTACATTAGAAAATGAAGAAAACATAGAGAATGTCATGCATGAAAAAAAATTTTAAGGTTGTGGGGGCATGCGTGAGAACAGGCTTTCCAGCATTGCTTGAATCTTTTCAGAAGTTTCATTCTGCTTCTGAACCATGGTGACAACAGTGTCAATTTTGCTGTCCTGTACATCCATTCTTGCTTTCATCTTCTGATCATTCTCTTCCATCCGCTTCTGTAGACGCAAGTCATTCAGCCTTAGTTCTTCCAGAGCCTGCCTGTCCAAGGCAGCTTGAGAACTTTCAGAAGGAGGAAGCTTCTCAGAACTTTCAGCTACATCTTCTGCTGGATTTTCTTCCTGAAGGGTCTTGTCTTCTTCTGATGGTTGCACCTGTGCAGCTTGCTCTTTCTCAGACCAAGATTCACTGTCCAGAGGGAGCACAACTTCTTGAGGCAGCTGACTCTCAACTTCCTTCAGCAGCTTGCTAAAGTTCTGTTGAGCCTGCTCATAGTTGACGTCCTGCAGCTTGAGGGCTTCAGCACGTACCCATAGTCTGAACTGTGACCAGAGCTGATCAGAAGCAGCTTGGTCGATCATCCCCGGACAGACTTGCTTCAAAGAAGCAATCCATTGCAGCATACCTGTTTCAAAATTCAAAATACCAGAGCCAACATCTGGTTGCTTTGGTTTGGGTATGGCAATTTTGTGTCTAAGATCAGCAAGACGTTCAAGACTTGTTAAGTCAATGAAAGTTCTGCTGGGGTTTTCAGCGGTTTTCTGAGAGGTTGTTTGTTTTGGAGGAGGGTTATCAGAATCAGAGTCAGATATTTCTATTGGAGTGGTTGGAGTTTTTGGAGGTGTTGATTCCTCTGAAGATGGCAACTGGGGCCTGACAATAGTGGTTCCACATGGCAACTGGATTGCCAACGGTGAAGGTTGAGGTGAGTGGGGGTCAGAATGATGAGGAGAAGGGGTTTCATAGCGGTGAAACTCTGTTTGTGGTGCAGGTGGATTATTTTCTGGTTGAGGAGGTGGAATCTCTGATTGCTCAGGGATCAGAGGTTCTTCTGTGAGAGGTTGTTGTTGTTGTGGTTCTGGTTCTGGTTGTGGTTCTGGTTGTGGAGGAGGAATATTTAGTTGTTCAGAATTTGGTTGAGCAGAAGCATGTTCACGCTCAATATCAGCTAGCACTCTATCAAGTGCTGGTGTTGTTGAAACAGTTGGTTGTTTGGTAATTTTGATTCTGGTTCTTCTGAGTAGTAAGGCCTCAGAAGGGTCTTCTGGTATGGTTTCATCAATAGTAGGGATTGGGATTGATATTCCGTGAGAGGTTTTAGGAGGGGCAGCAGATGTTGGAATAGTAGATGAAATTGAAATAGGAGCAGCAGATGAATTACCTCGTTTCTTTGGAGTCTGATGAGATGATCCTTCTGCTTTCCTCTTCTTTGTCTTCTTCTGAGTCACTTCTGGTTGGACTTGACTCAGATCTTTGATCTTCAGCTTTGAACCTGTATCTTCTTCCTTGTATGAATCTGGATACTTGAGAAACATATCCGGTTTGGATTCCATTTCAGAAAATTTTGGGAAATCATTCAGAGGCACTCTTCTGCTGGAGATGTCAGCAGTTGAAGTAACTCTGGGTTCCTTCCTAATATTTTCTATCAGCTTCATCTTTTTCAGGTTCTTAGCGTTCAGCGGTTTTCCAACAGTTGGTTCCAAAGTGCTCAGCACTTGAGCTTCGCTCAGATAATCTATCAGCTTATTCTCTGTCAGAATATCTGATATGAGCCTTCCAAACGGTATCCAGTCCCTTTTGGTCCTTTCTTCTTCTCTAGTCTCTTTGACACTGGTCTTGAGATGGTTGAACAGGAAGTGTGCCAGATTGATCTTCACCCTCTGATCAATAAAGTAGATCAGAAATTGCTGATCCACGTTTATATAATCAGGAGAGCTTGTTGGCTTCCTGTGATTGAAACAGCCCAGAACAATCTTGGCCCATACTCTGCAGTGATCCTTCAGATCCTTAATTTTGCTGCTGGGAAATCCAAGAGTGAAAATGCTGTTGGCTACCACACCTATATCAGGGCATCTGTCAGCCATGTCCACACAACGGACTCCACCACCACTTTGACCGATTAGCCTAGCAATGAGGTCTTCAGAAATTATTATCTTCTTTCCCATGACAGAAGAGATGACTAGATGTTTATGAATCTTGGCGTGAATCCAAAATTCCTTGACAAGCTCTGGGAATGTTGGTCCAACCAACCTATCGAAATACCTCTCCCACTTTTGAGCCCTAATCTCTTCAGTTAGGTCAAATCCATTTTCCTTCAAACTTTCAAAGTCGATGATTAACTCAGAGAGAACCTCAAGATTCTTTACCGGTGTGAGAAGAGTTCTGATAGGCACCTGATATTGTTCAGAGGTTTCTTTCTTCTGATTTCCTGCAGAAATGCTGGAGGATGCCATTGTTCTCACTAAAAAGCTTGAGAATGATTTGAGAGAAAAAGGTTTGAAGGAGATAAACTCAGAAATATGCAGAGAATACTTGAATGATTATGAGAAAGCGTAAAGAATAAGAATGAGGAATTAGTGTGCTTAAATAGAGTTTTCAAAAATTATTTTGAAAAATTAAACGTTTTTAAGAGAGAGAAAAAAAATAATGATTGCCATTAACAAGCGTGATTACTTTTCATTAAATGCTTGCTGATTTTGGGGGATTTGAGAAAGATACTTAAAAACGGTTACCAGACATGTGTCTCAATGCACCCAATCAGCGCTTTGCCTTCTCAGAAGCGTGCACGCGTTCTGCTTCAGGGATTTGCTGATGATTGGATGACACTTGTTTGATGTAGTGATCTGCACGTCTGTATTTGAGATTAGACTCTCAGATCTTTAGACTTGCATCTGATACAATCTGCATGTTCTATCTTTCTGAAAGAAGATTGATCAGAAGTTCACAGTAAAATAATTACATTCTGAGGATAAATACATGGAATTAAAAAATTTTCATTCTGGGCATACTTTCATGCTGAGATGTTTCAGAATGAAATTGAACCTATCTTCTGAAAGGGGTTTAGTAAAGATATCAGCCCATTGATGGTCTGTATCTATAAATTTCAAGTTTAAAATACCTTTCTGAATATAGTCCCTAATGAAATGATGTTTTATTTCTATATGCTTAGCTCTAGAATGTAAAATAGGATTCTTACTTAAGCAAATAGCAGAAGTATTATCACAAAGAATAGGAATGTTACTCTCAAAAATCTGGAAGTCTTCAAGCTGACTTTTCATCCAGAGCATTTGTGTGCTACATCCTGCTGCTGCTATGTACTCAGCTTCTGCTGTTGACAGAGCAATTGTTGATTGCCTTTTGCTGGACCACGAGATCAGATTTTCTCCCAGAAACTGGCAGCTTCCAGAAGTACTTTTTCGTTCCACTCTGTCTCCAGCAAAATCAGCATCACAGTAGCCTACTAAGCTGTAATCACTAGATTTTCTATAAAACAAACCCAGATTAGTAGTACCTTTCAGATACTTGAAAATTCGCTTAACAGCTGTTAAGTGAGATTCTCTAGGATCTGATTGGAATCTAGCACAAATACATACGCTGAATAAGATATCAGGTCTTGAAGCTGTCAGATAAAGGAGAGAACCAATCATACCTCTGTAGACCTTCTGTTCTACACTTTTGCTTACCTCTTCTCTTTCCAGAATGCACGTGGGATGCATTGGAATCTTTGATGGCTTACATTCTGAGAGGTCAAATTTCTTCAGAAGATCTCTGATGTATTTGCTCTGATGAATGTAAGTTCCCTCTGGAGTTTGATTGATCTGAATTCCTAGAAAGAATTTCAGTTCCCCCATGAGGCTCATCTCAAATTCTGCCTGCATACACTTAGCAAATTTTCTTCCAAGAGAAGGATTAGTAGAACCAAAAATAATATCATCAACATAAATTTGACAGACTAAAATGTCACTCTTAACTGTTTTACAGAATAAAGTAGTGTCCACTTTCCCTCTGGTGAATTCATTTTCAAGCAGAAAGTTACTTAGCCTTTCATACCAAGCTCTGGGAGCTTGTTTCAGACCATACAGTGACTTTTTCAGTTTGAAAACATGTTCTGAAAGTTTTGTATTTTCAAAACCTGGGGGTTGGTGAACATAAACTTCTTCTTCTATATAACCATTTAAGAATGCACTTTTGACATCCATCTGATACAGAGTGATGCCTCTATTAACAGCAAATGAAATTAAAAGTCTGATAGATTCTAACCTGGCGACTGGGGCAAAGGTTTCTGTATAGTCTATCCCCTCTTGCTGACTATAACCTTGTGCAACCAGTCGTGCCTTGTTTCTGACGACTTCACCTTGTTCATTAAGCTTGTTTCTGAACACCCATCTTGTTCCAATGACGTTGAATCCTTTTGGTCTTGGAACGAGATCCCATACGTCGTTTCTGGTGAATTGATTCAGCTCTTCTTGCATTGCCAGAATCCAGTCATTATCCAGAAGTGCTTCATCAATAGAAGAAGGTTCAATCAGAGACACAAGTCCCATAAGAGTTTCTTCAGAGTTTCTGAAGCTGGCTCTTGTTCTGATTGGATCTTCCTTTCTTCCTAGGATAGTCTCTTCTGGGTGATCCAAACTGCTTCTGGGTAATCTCTTCTGAGGTTTATCAGCAGCAGTTGTAGGATTTCTAGCATTGCTTCTTTCAGACGTTGAAGGAATGTCTGTGTTGAGAGCTTCTGATGACTTGTCTTCAGAACCTGCAAATTCAATTTCTATACCTGCAAGATTTTCATTCTGCTTTGACTTTTCAGAGTCAAGCTTGTCATCAAAACGAACACTGATTGATTCTTCCACAATCTGTGTTTCTGTATTGTATACTCTGTACCCTCTTGAGCGTTCAGAGTATCCTAACATAATACACTTCTGTGCCTTAGAATCAAACTTGTTCAAATAATTCTTTGTATTCAATATATAGCAAGTACATCCAAATGGATGAAAATACGAAATGTTGGGCTTTCTGTTCTTCCACAATTCATATGGAGTCTTTTCCAGAATAGGTCTTATTGAGATTCTATTCTGAATGTAGCACGCTGTGTTTATTGCCTCTGCCCAGAAAGTCTTAGCAACGTTTGTCTCGTTGATCATGGTTCTGGCCATTTCTTGCAATGTTCTGTTCTTTCGTTCTACAACTCCATTTTGTTGGGGAGTTCTAGGACAAGAGAAATCATGCAGAATGCCTTTGTCATTAAAGAATGACTCAAAATCTTTATTTTCAAATTCTCCACCATGATCACTTCTGACTTTAACGATTCTAAGATCTTTTTCATTCTGAACTTGGTTACAGAAGGTAACAAACACAGAGTGTGACTCGTCCTTGTGTCTTAAGAACTTTACCCATGTCCATCTGCTATAGTCATCTACGATTACTAACCCATACTTCTTACCACTGACTGAAGCAGTTTTAACTGGTCCAAATAAGTCAATGTGCAGAAGTTCTAATGGCTTAGAGGTAGAAACAACATTTTTGGATTTAAAAGAAGGTTTTGCAAATTTGCCTTTCTGACATGCTTCACACAGAGCATCTGAATTGAACTTCAAATTTGGAAGTCCTCTGACCATATTGAGTTTGTTAATCTGAGATATTCTTCTCATACTAACATGCCCCAATCTTCTGTGCCAGATCCACTGCTCGTTGTTAACAGACAGAAGACATTTTACGTTCTGACTCTTTAGTTCAGAAAGTTTGATTTTGTAAATGTTGTTTTTCCTCTTTCCATTAAACAGGATAGTCCCATCTTTCTGACTAACAGCTTTACATGATTTTTGATTAAAGATTATATCATAACCGTTATCACTTAATTGACTTATGGATAACAGATTATGCATCAATCCATCTACTAGCAGAACATTATTAATAGAGGGAAGATTTCCGTTACCTACAGTTCCAGAGCCAATTATCTTTCCCTTCTGATTGCCTCCAAAGCCAACGTGGCCTCCAGGCTTAAGTTCCAGGCTTTGGAACATATGCCTTCTTCCCGTCATGTGTCGTGAGCAGCCAGAGTCCAGGTACCATGACTGGTGTTTCTGACTTGCTGCTAAAGATATCTGCAACATGTATTATTTTATCCTTAGGTACCCAGATCTTCTTGGGTCCTGACTTGTTAGTTTTACCAAAACTCTGGTTGAATTTTGGTTTCACAGAGTGCTTACTGCTAGTGTATTTGATGTCGTGTGTGTGACCATACACAAAGTGTGAATTTAGAGGAGTGTGTTTAATAGTTAAATCCATGACATTCTTAGGTGTAGGAACCTTACCTTGGTATCCTATTCCTTTCCTGCCGTTTCTGCTAACTCCATAGATCATTGAAGCCATTCTGCTTCTATCTATGCTTTTAGCAAGGAACTTCTGGAAACTGTGATCATACTCCTTTATGATCTCATCAGCGTTGCTGGGAGTTTCAGAAATTGGTTCTTTCTGAGAGTTTTGTAAAGAGTTTTCTAATTTTAAAATTTTATCTCTCAGCTCAGAGTTTTCCAATTTGAGACTCTCAGACTTATTAGAGTCAGATTCAAGATTCCTTTTCAGGTCTCTGAATTTAGCTCTAATCTGCTGATAACGTTCCAGAATTTCATTGAGGCTTTCAGCAAGTTCAGCCTTTGTAAAATTAACAGCGAAGTTAGGGAATACCTCTTCTGTGTCTGATTCTGAGTCTGATTCAGAAGCTTCACTGTCATCTGGAATGTTAGCCATGAGCGCTATGTTTGCCCTTTCATCATCTGATTCTGAGTCAGCTTCAGACGAGTCAGAGTCATCCCATGTGGCCATGAGACTTTTCTTCTTCTCTCTCCCAAACTTCTTTTTGGGCTTTTCCCTCTGAAGCTTTGGGCAGTCACTCTTGTAGTGTCCTTGCTCATTGCACTCGTAGCAGATGATGTCTTTTGTGTTTGGCTTCTTGCTACCGGAGGAGCCTTCAGATCTTCTGTATCCAGAGGAAGAATCTGTCCTTCTGTATCTGGAGGAAGACTCGTTCTGATCAGATCTTCTGGGATTCCTGAACTTCCTTTGTCTTTGCTTCCACAGTTGATTTACTCTTCTGGAGAGAAGGGAAAGTTCGTCTTCTTCTGATGAGGATCCATCAGATGTTTCTTCAACTGCCTGCAAAACTTTAGATTCAGATTTTATGTTAGATTTTAAAGCTAAAGGATTACCTTGCTTCTGAGGCTCATCAGCTTCTAGCTCTATCTCATGACTTCTGAGGGAGCTTATAAGTTCCTCCAGAGTGATTTTGTTGAGATCTTTCGCTAGCTTCAGAGCAGTAACCATAGGCCTCCACTGCTTGGGTAAACTTCTGATTATCTTCTTGACATGGTCAGCAGTAGAGTATCCTTTGTCCAGAACTTTGAGACCAGCTACCAGAATCTGGAATCTAGAGAACATAGTTTCAATGGATTCAGATTCTTCCATTTTGAACGCCTCATACTTCTGAATGAGCGCCAGAGCTTTTGTTTCTTTGACTTGAACGTTGCCCTCATGCGTCATTCTGAGAGAATCAAAGATGTTCTTAGCTGTGTCTCTGTTGGAGATCTTTTCATACTCAGTATAGGAGATGGCACTGAGGAGGATGGTTCTGGCCTTATGGTGATTCTTGAAGTCACGCTTTTGTTGATCAGTCATTGATTTTCTTTCAATCTTCTGACCAGTTGCATTCACAGGGTGCGTGTATCCATCTGTCACCATATCCCACAGATCAGCATCATGTGCTAGAAAGAAGCTTTCAATTCTGTCTTTCCAGTAATCAAAGTTTTCTCCATCAAAAACTGGAGGTTTGCCGCTGAATCTGTCTCTATCCTCATTGTTGTCATTGCTGAAATGAGAGTTGTTTCCTGCCATTGTGTTTTTCTGACGCTGGATCTTGTACTAACACGGTTAAGTGTTTTAGCTCAGAACCAGGCGCTCTGATGCCAATTGAAGGGGTGAAAAACACAAGAAGGGGGGTTGAATTGTAAAACTGGAATCTTAAAGCAATTGACAAGATATTTTTATCCTGGTTCGTTTGATCTCAAACTACTCCAGTCCACCCGTCAAGGTGATTTCGCCTCTCTCCAACGAGGTCTTAATTCACTATATTCAACTGAATACAAATCTGCTTTAACAACTGCTAAAGCCTTCTTGATTCAAACCACAATCCGGTTTGTCAAGGCAACACTTTCTTACAAAGGTATAAAACAAATGTGTGTGAATGTTTTCTACAAAACTTTATCACAACTGTGATGTATACACAAATTAAGCTTAGAAACTTAGAATGCTAAACACTAATGGAGTATCAGAGTTTGTTGGTTTAGCAAAACTGGTAGATGAAGATTATTGTTCAGCTTTGTGCGTGTAGAGATTTTGGAAGCATTAGCCATTATAATCTTCGAAGCCTTGTTTATATAGCACTTGAGAAGATGAACGTTGAATGCAATATTCTTGATTCAATGCTAATAACAAGCTTTCCTTTTTGAGAAGATCTTGTCTAGAATGATGCCGTTGGAATTAATTAGTGTTCAATGCACAGTACCGTTGCTTCTTCAATGCACGTTCTGGCTTGGCCCATTCTGATTCTGCTTCGCTGCTGATGAACTATTTGTTTCTGTATCAGAGTGTTTACGCGCAGTTCTGTTCATCCAGCTTCAGCATGTACGAGCGTTGATCATCTGATCTTGATGTTCTGATTCAGTAACTTCTGATGCTGGTGTATCAAATCAAATTCTGATGCTGAATAAGTGATCTTGCTTATTTTAATCAGCGTATCTGCAAGTCAGAGCATAGTAATTTTAGGTAGTATATAGTTCAAACATGAAACATATAAATACTATATCTTTTCACTTTGTTATCATCCAAACTTAAATATAGGGTACTAGATTCAAACATTGTTCTAACAGACTGCTGGTCTCCTAGAGAGGTGATGAACTTCTCGAGGATGCTTGAATTTATTTTCAGAAATATTTTGGAGAGATTCGTCACGGCCCCTAGTATCAAATGTTTGTGACACTGCCAGGAAATTTGGACTGTACGCGACCCTTTGATGAGATTTACGTTTTAATGCCCCAAGTGATGGTTGAGGAGACTTGACCCAGGTTAATCTGTAATTGAGAGATTTCTTGAAATCTTGACCGGACTACCCCAGGTTTACTGGACTTTGAAATATTTGTTGAAATCTTGACTGGACTGCCCCAGGTTTACTGGACAATACCATACCAAGTCCCCTTTTGTTGATAGGAGATTTTTGCAACGGGAGTGTCGTCCCACTTGAAGTGATTTTATTCACTGGGAGAGATTTCATTCATCCGAACATTCACTGTGTGAATTTCTTCGCTGTCAAACAAATAACCATGTGCAAACAACGATATTCAAATAATGCAAAGTTTATGCTTGTCTTGAAATTTTGAAAAATGAGTTTTTTAGCAGAAAACTTTTTATAAGAAAAATTCAGCTCAAGATTTAGAGCAAAGCCTTACAGGAGTCAGGATACCTTTTGTAACAGTATGCTTTTGAACTAACCCATGCTTCAATTAGGACTTTTGAAGGGTTGTAACGTGGCTTGGTTCACGGTTTAAGAAACAAAGGATAAAGGCTCAAAGTATATTTGTACCCACCCGCTCTTCGTGATGTTCTTCAATCCTAAACTCAGTTAATCATGCGCTTGAACTCCAAATGAGTCGGGAACGACGTTTTGGTGATGGTTCACACAAGTGGAATTTGTTGGAAGGCAGTCATTTTTTTTGAAACATTTTTCATGTTGTTGAGGATTTGTAATGACCTCGTTCTTTTGATTCATTATCCCTAATTTTTGCCTGACTGTTCTTATTTTTGAGATTTACAGTCAGCGGGATGCCCCAGCTTTCTTAAGTCTCCTTTGTAGGTTTTGACTCAGTGGGTTTTTTCTTTTTGAGAGATAATGACTGCCTATGAGATAAGGAACCATCACTTGTCTTTTGGTTCCAAAGGAATGTTTTTTGATGTCGTTCGTTGTATTACGAACTGAGAGTTTATGACTAAGCGCGCATTTTGAATTAACTGAGAGACTACCCTGCCCCAGGTTTTGATTAAAGGTTTCAGTTTTGTGTTTAAAACAAGAAACTTCTAACTTCTTTGGCTCGAAGGGGTTAACTAGGGATTATCTTCCTTATAACTCCAGTGTTTAGAATTTGAAAGAAACGTCTGTACATCGTCACCAAGGTCTATCCAAAAGCATACTGTATGAGATTATGGCATTTTTTCGTCATCCTCCCTCTAAATACTTGTAACTTTTAGCAAGAGTTAAATATCATAAAGAAAGTAGGAAGCATAATTCAAGAATAGTGAAAACGAATGGATGAATTCAAGACAAATGTATGTAATGCATTAATGAAACAGAGTTTGACATCAATAAATAATTGTTTGAATAACAAAAGAAATTACAACTTGAAAATTCAAATGAAACAAAAGTCTCTTAGTTCGAACTTGTCATTTCAGGTGGAGAACCCTCAGTGGATGATTTTCATCTCGCCATCCGGCATGAATTTCAGCACTCCTCTGTCAATCAAATCTTGGATTTTGTTTTTCAAAGCCCAACAGTCGTCGGTGTCATGTCCAGGACTATAGGAGTGGTATACACAAAATGCGTTGGGGTGATAGCCAGGAGCAGAGGTATTGGTATTCCGAAGAGGATCCTTTAAAGCAGTCAGATTGACCTTTAACAAGCGTTCCAGTATTAGAGATAATGGTATGTCAGTCTCAGTGAAATGTCTTCTAGATGTATTTTGCTTACGCCGATTACCCCGTTGACGTTGGCGAGGTTGTTGTTGGGCTTGTGACCCTGAAGCAAGCTGGGGAGCCTTTCCCTTGTCTTCTTGTCTCAAAGGAGGCTGAATGGTGACTTGATCTTCAACCCTACTTGTTTGCCCCACTTGGCTATCTTGAAGCAGTTTGTTGATGAGGACCCTTAGCTCTTCTTGTCTTTGAGCCAGGTCTTGAATGAGAGCCATCTGGCCCACCAGTTGTCCCATCATCTGGATTTTCATTGTTTCCAATTCAATCTGTAGCCCTTCCAATTGATCATTCATGATGCCTCCTGGATTTCCTTGGACCACGCCCCTTGTGAGGAGAGCTTTCACTTCTTCTTGTCCCTGGGACAGGTTCAAGAACATTTCTTGAAGTTAAGCGTTTTGATCCTGGATATCTTTGACATTCCTCTCTAGAGCCATCTCTACTGAAATAAATAGTAGGAGAATAAGGAAACCTGAAAGAGAAAACTTGTTATGATACAATGCATGATATGTGGATGCATGTTTTCAAGAATCTCGCAGGGTAAACACGAGAAAATGTTAGAGATTGAACTTCGATCGACATCTTTGATTGGAGAACTTTGTATAGGTGGATGTCTTTCCACGAGAATCAAGCTCACCATGTCAAGTGGGTCATAGCCCTCGATTCAAGTTGTTGTACTTGATCTTTAACGGCGTTCATTTAGAGGAAAATGAATCCTCTTGCCCTTTGGTAGACGCCTGGTTCAACGTGACCCTGCATCAAAGACCCTCGAGATCCTCGAAATGGTTATTGAAAATACTATGGTATGATGTTATGATGTTATGTACAAGTATGCAGAAATAAGCAAGTGTATATACAGATAATCACATTCACACAAAGCAGAAAAGTCCTTAGGTTTAGGATTGCATGGGGTTTGTAGGTAAGTACCCTCTTGAAGTTAGTTGGCTCAACCTATCCTATAAATAGTAACCGGGTTCTAAGGAGATCAATATCACTGGATTATTTTCTAAGTTCATTGTTTTAGTTTAGCCACTTTACTGGCGATCAAAATATTCCAAGAAAACAATCCTCAATGAGTGTAGCATCGAGTATCTACCAACTTCAGACTACACAAAAGCCGGTCATCTCACTACCCCTAATAAGGCCAAGATGGTCAAGTAAGGTTCTAAGAGTTTGTTAGTGCTTTATGACATCACTCAGCGGCCCCGTATTCTCTTTGATTGACTCAAAGGCTACCGGTACCCACAAATATATCGCACTAATGTAGCCACTGCTTCAACCATGTCGGTATACCCCGCACAGTTCTCTCGCAGTTTATTGCTACTTACCTAAAATGTGTCCCCAAATCCGGGTGTAGGATTTAAAACAAACCCAAACAAGGAACCAAAAAGTAAAGCAATCAAATCAATCAAGGTAACCATGTAAAGGTGATCTAAACCCTAAGGTAACCCCACTTTTAGAAATTTCCCCAGCAGAGTCGCCAGTTCTGTGATACGGTGGGAGAACTGACTTGAGGTTTCGCATTTGTGTTTGCAATTGTGCGATTTAGCAAGAGTCGCCACCGAATTTTTATTTTATCCAAAGGAAAGGTAAAAAGCACAGGAAAGACCTTTGAGATGTTTTCTTGGGTTCGGGGGGTAGATTATGAAAAGGGAAGGTGCTAGCACTCTTTTCATCCATGGTTATCCATGGGCTCTTAGTTACTTGTTTCAATCACTTGCTTTTCCTTTCAATTGTTTGAAATGGTGCTTTGTGTGTGGTTTTTTTGAAAATGCTTTGAAAAAGAGGCCTTGTCTAGGCAACCTTTGTAATGATTCTTGTTTGAATATATACAAAGGTGTGTGTCCTTTTGAAAAGATATTTCAATGTTTTGAAAGTTGTTTTTGGAATTGTGTTGTGAGGTGTGTTTGAAAATGGCAAGGATGTTTTGCAAGCTTTTGATCAAGTAACTAAGAGTTGTCTACCCTATTTTACTCAAATATCTTTCTTATGTTTTTAACCCTTTTGATAGTGTTATTTCACCATTGCATTTGGTGAACAACCTTGTGTTAGGATGTTAAACGGGACAGGCGCGGGTCATCACATACAATCATTGAAAGCAACTTGTGAGACGCTCTAGCAATTTTGTAAGAGACGAGATCGTTTTATCGAAGGCAACATCGAGGGTCATCAAGGGACTACAATCTTTGTTTATCGAAGGGGAATTTGCTAGAGTGTCTCATACTCGAGGGACATGATTGCATTTTCCGAAGCAACAAGCGAGGTTACCCTAGAGGTGTAAGTGTGCATTGTGTTTGTCAATTTCATGCATTTTGGATCTTGTATTAGGTCATCTAGCGATTGATTTTGAATCTTGCCATACACGCCTAATTACTATACATTATATTGAAAGCAATAAATTGCGGGAATTTAAAGTCTAAGTTATTACAAGAGAGTATCTGGGGATGGGGGTACAATTATTTACAAATGGGGATGAGTCTCTCAAGGATAATAAAGTCCAAATATCCAGTGTTACAACCAAATCGAATTGTCGCAATTCAATGTAAAATTATAACAAATGAAGAGATCATTAATATTATGAGATGCATGTATTTATCTACAAATAAACAAATAAAATTTTAACCTAATAAAGATTAAGTATTATTATTATTGTGTTTTATTAATTGTGAAAAGAAAAAGATTTAAGGAAAGAAAAACTTTTTAATCAAAATTCTATTATTCACATATTTTTAAAGAAAACAAAATTAGTTAAATAAAATTTCTATTACACTTGTATATTATCAATGTAACAATTATTAATTAATAAAGAAAATTAAAACTATGTTAAGAAAATAAAAGTAATTCAAAACAAAATTTTAATATTATATGGTTTTATTATTAACAAAAGAAAAGGAATCAAATTATTTAAAATGAAAATAAAGAAAAGTATTAGTTTAAACAAAATAAAAATTAAAAAGAATATGATGGGCTTAAGGCATGTTTTTGGCCCAAGATGAAATAGAACAAAAAGGACAAAAACAAAATGGAAGGAAGAGGTGGGGTGCACGCTTGGAAAAAAGCTGTGGGCTTTAGGCAACTTTGGGGCGAACAGGCCCAGCTGAAATGTTTGTACAACATTTTAGGGGTTTGGTCAGTTTTAGGGTTTGTTCGTTTGGTTACAACAACGACGCCCCTTTTGTTCTTCTTCTCTGTTTCTTCATCTTTCTTAAGCGAAGGTTTCTGATCCTTTCTATATGAGCCCTAGGTCGGCAGAGCGCCGCCCTCTCTCACTCTCTTCCTTCTCACAGTGGCCCACGGTTTTTGTTTGAACGGTATAAATTGTTATCTTTTTCTTTCGTGTTTTTTACAGTTTTGTTCATTGATGTTTTATTCTTGCTTGCATGTTTTAATCCATGGCTTTTATGTGTTTGATATGCAGTAAAAGGTTTGAAAAAAAACGTACCTTGGGAAAGATTTGTTTCTGAAAAAAATGGAGGGAGAGATATGGGAGTTGGTGGTGGCGTTCCTGGTGGCCGAAGCGGAGGAAGATGAGATGAACACGCTTCTGGTATTTTTTGTTGTTCTTTTGATTTGAATGTTGTTTGAGATGATGATTTTCTGAGAACTGTGTTTTCGTTGATTTTAGACCTCTCTTCCTTCTTTTTCTGAATGTTAATGGTTGATGGTTGATGATGAAATCTGAAATTGCTTGTTTGTACTTTGAATGTGATGTTTGATGATGATGATTTTCTGAGAACTGTTTGTTCTTTGTTGTTGATGAACTTGATTTCTGTAACTTGTTTTGAAACTTTTGTTGATGTTGATGATGATCTTGATTCTGAAACAAAGTTGGCTTCGCTTCTGAAAACTCTTCCTTTCTCTTTGTATGTTAATGATGAGCACCACTCTGAAACTGTTGTTTTTATGGTTGACAAGGGTTATGAAATTTGTTGTTGAAGTTTTTGAAACTCTTTTGTTTTTGGATATGCTGTTTGATGATGAAATGATCTGAAAACTTGTGCTTTTTTTTGCTTCCAAAACTCTTTCCTCCCTCTCTGATATAGACTGTTGATGATGAATGTGTTTCTGAAACTTGTTGGGCTAGCTTCTTAAATTCTCTTCTTTTCTCTTGGAATGATGTCGATGATGAGTGATGAAATCACCTCTGAAACAGACTTTTGTTGGCTTGATTTGAGTTTGTTGATTTGTGGTTGTTTTTGTGTTAATGATGATTTTGATTCTGAAACTCTATTGTTGGCTTGTTCTTTGTTGGTTTTGAAGATTAATGTTTTGGTTAGTTGCACAGGTTATGCAGATTTTTGTACCAACTGGTTTTTATTGGTTGTTTAGGTTTGTAGTCTGAACTGCAGGCTTGGAAAGCAGGTTTGGCAAGCTTGATGTTTTTTTTGTGTGTAGCTTGCAGGCTTATTCTGTTGAATTTGTTTTGGGTAAACTTGGCTGGCTTGGAGCAGTTTGTTTATGGTTTTTTTGATGCATGTTTGTGGTACTTGCTATAGGCTTTTTGTAGTTTGTAGTTTTGATGACAGGTTTGGCAAGCTGGGCTTGTGGTTGGAGCCAGGCTTGTAGTTTAAGCAGTTTGGTAGGCTGGCTGTTTGTGTTGAGTTTGGGTTGATAGCAGGCCTGTGGGTTTACCAGTTTGCAAGCTGTGCAGGTTTTTGCTAAGTATTTTCTCCTCTTCAACTGTTTATGCAGTTAGATAGTTTTTATATCCTTTTCCTCTTTTTGTCTTTGATAACTTGAGACAGCCTGCTTTAGCCAAACTGCAAAACTTTTCACTCCAAAGGTTCTCTCTTTCTCTCTCTCTCTCTCTCTCTCTCTCTCTCTCTCTCTCTCCTAAGCACCTTTTTGCTTATTATTTTAAATTCTGAAAAGTTGCCTAGGCTTGGAAAATGAGGACAACTATGACAAGTTCTTTTGGCTTGTAATTTGGTTTTCCTCTGCATTGTATTACCTGCTATTGCTGTTATAGTTTCTGCATTGTGTACTTTGCCTTGACAGTTTGCATCTAGTTTGACATGCTTGGCACCTTGTTGCATTTGGTTTGCTATTTTTCACAGTTTAGTTAGCTTGCCATGCTTGGTTACTGCAGTTTGACATTCAGTTTGGTTTTGCTTTAGTATGCAGCCTTGTATAGCATGGCCCATGTTTTTGCATTTGAACCAATTGTATGCTTGTCCTTTATTTTTTTGATTTTCTCTTTGTGAACCAAGAAGAGCAATCTTCTTGTGATTTGCAAAGAGGAAAATAAAACATGATGAACAAATAGCATTCTGATTCTGGCCGGCAAACTTTAATGATGATTTTCTTTCTTTTCTTATTTGAAAATCCTTTTCAATTAACTGTGCTAATTTCTTTTCTTTCTTCTTTTTTTTCCAAGTGAGTGTAACTTGGACGATAGAGGAAGCAGAGGACTTTGAGAGATTGAGCATGGGAGCACTGAAGCTTAGGAGATTTAAGCTTAGAATTAGACAAACTTTTTTCATTTATTGTAATCAATTATTATTTTAAATACTATAAGTTGTAAACTTACAATATTCACATAAATTTTGTAACAACATTTGAAATGAATAAAAGTCTTTATCCAAAATAATATTTCTACTGTCAAATATCTTTCAATTCTTCCTTGCATGTTCATTTAATTATTTAAGACTCTCAAATCAAAATAATTGAAACTGTATCCCAATAATTCTAATCCAGATAAAATAAATAATCAACAAACTTTGCAGTCTCGTAACCTTGCATCAATCACAATACGCATGGTATTCCAATTAACATATGCATTGTACAGTTAAACAAATAAGCATTCCATTAAACGGTAAACCTTTTACGCCACTAACAAGCAGATGCCTTAGTGTTCCAAACAAAAGTATCAGCTCTTATCCCAGATAATCAGGCTTTGAGAACAATCAGTAAATTTGAACAAGCAATTTCTGAGGATTCAATTTCTTCTGAGAGATGTGATAGAAAACCCTAATCCTAGATTAACTGCTAAAGAAAAGTCTGCTTGATCGATTCTTGAGCCAATCCTTAAAAATCAGAGAAAACCCTAGGGTTGTGATTTTCTTGTGAAAAAGAGAGGGCAAATTTTGGGGTACAACACTAGGGTATTAAATTATAAAAGCCCACTTAAATGTTTTGTTGTTAGTAAAGAAAAAGGGAGTGAATGGTAGAATTTGTATGGCCCATTGAGATTTTTTAAAATCAGCCCGTTTGCCATTTTGTGTTGCTGATTTTTCTTAGAAAAAAAATATTATAAAACATTTGCTGTTATTTTTCTAAGAAAATTCTTATTAACAACTGGTTAAAAGAAATCTTTTTCATTTGTTACTAAAAGGGGATAAAATAAATAATATTTAAAGTTTTGAATCTGTTACAAAGTACATGCCCATTAAAATAGTCTCTAAGCTAGCCATTTGGCATTTTTTGAGAAAATCATTTTTATTTTGTTTTTGTTACTGTTATTATTGGATATTTTATAATTATTTTATTAAATAGTTTTTATAAAGATTTGTTTAAGTGTTATTATCAACAAAAAAAAGGAAATTGTTGTTTTAAAAAAACGTAACCTATTGTTTGTTTGGATTTGTTGTTGTTATATATATTGCTGTTATTTGTGTATTACATGTTTATTAGTAAAAAATGTTACTAATTATAGTTATCAAAATTAGGCTTAGTGTAAGAAATAGTTTTACTATAATATTAATCAAGGGTTGATTGGTCTAAGTAATTAAAGTACAACGCATGCCCAAAAAGCTAATCAAATACTATTGGGCTAATTTATAGTGCAAGGCCCAAATCAGAAACAACAACTGTTCAGATCATCACTAAATTAAGCGTATGATTTTTGCAAAAAAACAGATACTGTTCAAATTGAAATTAAATCTAAAACTTAATTTTGTTACAAAAAATAAAATCTGCAAATCTTCATCAATTAAATCCAGAAAGCTGAATCCAATATATATTACATTATCAGTTAAATCCCTAATTACAGAATAATCAAATATGAAGATCTAAAACAACAATATTACGAATCAAATTTATTAACAAACCTAATCAAATTAAAAATCGCAAACTGAATCAATTACAAAGATAGAATCCCTAAATTTCTATGATTATCCTAAATCTAAGCTTGAAACTGTAACAGCAAATTCACTCAAAACCCTAAAAACTCTATAAATAACAGAAAATGAAAAGAGAGGGGGATTTTTGATACAGAAACGAGGCTGGCTACAGAAAGAGAAAGGGGACGGTACAGAAGGACAGAAAAAGAAGAAATACATAGGAGGGGGAGGATTTTGGGACAAAAAACAGGGGAGGAGAAGAATACAGAAGAACAAGAGATACAAGCGGAGGTTTTTTTTGCAGAGAGAGGACACTACTAAAAAAATAACATTTGAGAAAAGGTCTTTACATCAGGTATAAAAATATATGATGTAAAAAATAATATTAAAAAGATTTTACATCAGGTATTTATTTGCAATGATATAAAAATATTAAAAAAATATTTTTCGCTAGCTATTACATCGGTCCAATTAATCCACCGATGTAAAATGTTTTATATAAAAAACACGGCGGCAGTATTGTAAATAAAAAACTAGGTGGCAGATTGGTAAATAAAAAACAAGAAAACCCTTACATCGGGCCTTGCGTTCCACCGATGTAAAAAACCAGAAAAGCCTTACATCGGGCCTTGCGTTCCACCGATGTAAAAAACAACAATTACATCGGTTATTGACTAGAACCGATGTAAAAACATGATTATGAAATTACCATTACATCGGTTATTGATTTCCACTGATGTAAGAACTATAATATATATTTAAGAAATAAACCCTACTGCTGTATATTTCGTTATTTCCTCTTCAAAACTAATCCGCTCCGCCTATGAATGAACGACCTCTGCACTCTGCTTCGCTACACAGTCCGTCCTCCGTCTCCGCCCACCGCTCTGCCAACACCGTCCGTTCGTCTCCTCTACAAACGGCCTCCTCCCTCCGTCGGTATCCGCCTCCAAACGTCCTTCACAGGACGTCCTTTCCCGCCGTGCACGAAGATGGCCTCGAATCTCCAGCCGTCACAGTCTGCCGCCGTCTTCGAAACCCCCTCCTCCGTCCAACTACGATTCCGGTAACAAATTTTCTATTTTGTTCAACTTCATTGTATATCTATGGATTTCTAAGAAATATATATACAATTTTTTTTAAAGATATTCTTGTTACTTTGCTTGCTACTGAGATACATTATAAAAAATTAGAAGTACATATAAAAACAATTAGAAGATTATACTAGATACTAACTCAGTGGCTTGGTGAATCCATTCCTTTGTTCATATATGTTTTTTAATTACTAAACAGTTTATTATTCTTAGAGAGGTTAATTAAGTCTAATTAGTTATAAATAGTATATATTTTGTATAGAGTTAAGAATATGGTACATGTTGTGTATATGTCATTCTTTTTCATTAGAGAAATTATCTCCTTAGAAACCTCCGAAAGAAACGTTAATGGTCCTCTAAAAAACACACAATTTATCTTTAACCTATCAAACTTAATAGAGTTATCACCTTGCCATTGCAATTTGATTCTATTTTTCTTTCTCCGTGAAGCAGCGCAACTTGCGATCTCAGAATCTCCGTGAAGTAGCGCAGCTGCGGACACACCCTTCGTCAGACCTTCCTCTGGGTGAACATAGTTATGGATCGTAGTTGGATGATAGCTAATCGATTAAGTGACGAGTACGAACATGGAGTGATTGAATTTCTACAGTTTGCTGAAAGTAATGCTGAAAAAAGTCTTCCTGCGCTTTTTCTCTGTCTGTGTTCGTTGTGCAAATAAAGAACCAAAACGTAGTAAGAAAGAAATCTTGGATCATCTAATTTGTGTAGGGATTTGTCAAAGTTATACAGAATGGATATGGCACGGTGAAGTAGTAGCAAAGTTAAATGTGTCTCAAAGAAGTGATGTTAGTGTAGAAATGGATGATCGTCTAGAAGACATGATGCATGATATTGGACAAGATTCGTTTAAGAGGGCACATGTGTATGATACTCTATGCAATGACAAAGATAAACCATTGTACCTGGGATGCAAAAAATTTAAACGTCTGTCAGCCGTGTTAAAATTATTTAATATGAAGGCAAAAAATGGGTGGACTGACAAAAGTTTTACCGAGTTTCTTGAATTGTTGACCGAAATGCTTCCAGAAGGTAATGTAATGCCAAGTCGTTATTACGAAGCGAAGGAAATATTGTGTCTGATGGGTTTGGAATATGAAAAGATACATGCATGCCCTAATGGTTGCATATTATACAGAAAAGAGTATGTAAACTATACTCATTGTCCGAAGTGCAAGGCGTCACGTTACAAAAATAAAGATGATGAATCAATTGATGATGAGGTGGTCAAAAAGGGTCCTCCTGCGAAAGTGGTATGGTACCTACCAATAATTTCAAGGTTCAAGAGATTATTCGCCAATGCAGATGACGCAAAGAATCTTAGATGGCATTCAGAAGAAAGAAAATATGATGGACAAATTCGTCATGTAGCTGATTCTTTGCAATGGAAGAAAATAGATTCTTTGTTTCCAAATTTTGGCAAAGAGTCGAGAAACCTTAGACTTAGACTTGCTACTGATAGAATGAATCAGTTTGGTAATCTGAGTACTAACCATAGTTCTTGGCCTGTTCTCCTGATAATTTACAACCTATCTCCTAGGTTGTGCATGAAGCGTAAATATATTATGTTATCAATCATGATATCGGGCCCAAAACGACAAGGAAATGACATAGACGTTTATCTAAGTCCACTGATTGATGATTTAAGAGTGTTGTGGGAGGAAGGGGTGGATGTTTTTGATGCATATTCTGGCGAACAATTCAATATGCGTGCCATGTTGTTTTGCACCATCAACGATTTTCTGGCATATGGTAATTTGTCTGGGTATAAAATTAAAGGGCATAAGGCGTGTCCTATATGTGAAAAAGAAACATGTTACCATCATCTTGAAAAAGGAAAGAAGACCGTTTATCTCGGGCATCAAAAATTTCTAAAACGTTATTATCCATATCGTAGATTGCGGAAAGCTTTCAATGGGGAATAAGAGCATGGTGTTTCTCCAAAGCCCTTGTCTGGAGAGGAAGTTTATAAGCAACAACAAGGACTTGATGCTGTCTTTGGAAAGTACCAAAAATGATCTACTGTAAAAAATGTATGGAAAAAGAGATCGATTTTCTTTGATCTTCCATATTGGTCTAGTCTTGATGTAAGACATTGTATTAATGTGATGCACATGGAGAAAAATGTATACGGTAGTGTAATCAGAACACTTCTCAACATTCAAGGCAAGACAAAAGATGGTATTAATGCTCATCTGGATTTGGTTTTGATGGGTATATGAGAAGAGTTAACTCCACAATATATAGGTAACAAGACATATTTGCCTCCTGCCTACTACACTTTGTCTAAAAAAGAGAATACAAGTTTTTGTGAGTGTTTACAAAGTACCAAAGTACCGTATGGCTACTCATCAAATGTCAAGAGGCTTGTATCAGTTAAAGATCTTAAATTAGTTGGCTTAAAATCTCACGACTGTCATGTCTTAATGCAACAACTACTACCATTGGCTATTCGTGGGATATTTCCTAACAACGTTAGGAAGACTATAACTAGGTTGTACTTATTTTTCAATGCAATTTTTTGTAAAGCCATTGATCCACTAAAGTTAGACGATTTGGAAAATGAGGCTGCAGTTATCTTGTGCCAATTAGAGAAGTATTTTCCTCCTTCATTTTTTGAAATTATGGTTCACTTGATTGTTCATCTAGTAAGGGAGATTAGATTATGTGGTCCAATTTTTTTATGGTGGATGTATCCAATAGAGCGATACATGAAGATCCTAAAAGGGTATACAAAAAACCCACACCATCCGGAAACATCAATTATTGAGAGGTACATTGCAGAAGAAGCAATTGAGTTTTGTTCTAACATGGGAGGACTAGTAAGATTTTTTTTATAAGTTAATTCCACGTTACTTTATTTTCTAATTGTTTTTATTTTGTGCTTATTTTATTTCTAATTGTTTTTATTTTGTGCTTAATTTTATTTCTAATTATTTTTATTTTGTGTAAACAGATACATGGCTGATTCAAATGACAACCCTTCTTAATCTAGTAACCCCAATAAAAGAAGATTTAGAGGTCCCATTTTCATGACACAAATTGACAAAGTTCATCAAACATGTGAAAAGATAAATGTCGAGTTTAATCTAAGAACCTATGAATGTATTGGTGTTGGTAAAAATGCTACACATTTTAAGAGTTATATAGCATGTCTTACTTGGCAGTACTGTAGTATTGTGAAAAATGATTGGAAAGAAGTAGATGAAGGCGTAAAAGATGCTATTTGGACTGATATTCAGGTATTTTAAATACAACACTTTATTATATTTTATAATCATATACTAATTAAGAACATATGACATATACTATATTTGTAGGCTCATTTCACTATTCTAGAATGTAATGATCCAAAGAAGGATAGGTTGAAGAAAGAATGGATTAAATATGCGGGAGAGCAGTGGAGAGGTTTTAAGACACAACTCACAGACAAATATATTAATCATCCCATAGAAAATGATCCTCCTCCATATGTCAAGTATAACTTTATTACAGAAGACGCATGGAAAGAGTTTCTCAAGATTCGAGATACCCTTGAATTTAAGGTTAGTAGGAGTTATATGTTTTTGTGTGCATAACATTTTATTATATTTAGTGATTAATAACTTTTTAAGTTTATAATAGGAAAAAATTCAAAAGGGTAAGGATAATGTGGCTAAGAATGTATACCCACACTTATTGTCTCGTGGAGGGTATCGCTTGCTTGAGGAGAAAATTGTGAAAAAAAAGTCATCATCGAGAGATAATTCCACATTAGATGATAATGGTAGTCCATCTCCACCATCACGCCATGCATTATGGAAGACAGTACGACAAAAGAAAGGAGGAGAATACACATCAAAATCTACACAAGAGGTTGCTGAAAAAATTGTAAGTAAACAATGAAAAATACTTCAAGTATCATTTTATTTGTGATTGATTAATTGTGGTTTTTTCATTTTGTAGGATTCTCTAGTTCAAGAAGCTGACAAAGGTGCAATTAATCCGGTTGTACATAACGATATCTTAACATTAGCCATTGGAACATCTGAGCATGGAGGTCGTGTTCGTGGTGTTAGAAAACTCCATAAACAAAACACTTACTTTGGAAGGTCGCGTCAACATATTAACTTAAATGAACAACTTGCAACATTAGAAACAAAACTTAGACCTGAACTTGAAGAAAAGTTGGTTGAAGAGCGTAAGATGTTTCAACAGTCATTAATGGAGACACTTAAGTCTATGGGTTTATCACAAAGCACAGATAATATTAAATGCATTAAAAAATGGAAATTGTCGATGGAAGCGGAAAAGGAAGTTATTCAGCTGCAAAAGGAAGCACAAAAAGAAGCACAAAAGACGTGGAAGTTGATGATGTTCAGAGATTGTTACTCATGGTTTTGAAAATGGACGACAACCATTTGGAAATACAATTAAGTCATTGTGCGAGTGTCTCTAATTTTTATATTTCAGCTAAGTGTATCAGAGAGTTATTGGTGGGTTTAGGTCATTGGCTTGACGTGTCTATTATGCAAATTTGGTGCACATAAGTACATTTTATTATTTTATTAAAGTCAATCTCTATTAATATGTTATATCTCTCATCACTTTGATTCTAATGTTTATTTTAAAATTATTCAGGTATATTCATCGTGTATGTCTTGAGAATTCCATTTCAGAATTATATGGATTTATGGACCCTGCTAGGTGTATTTATAATGATAATGGAGCGAAATCTCAAGAGGATGTTAAAAATTACGTACTAGAAAAGTTACGTGATGAAAACAAAGTGTGCCACTTACTACCATTAATTCATGGGTAAGAATTTGTATGAAATTGTGTTTTATATTATTTAATTTTGATAACATATATATTTTATGTGACTTTTCTGTTTCCACACACACATACAAGAGACATTGGCAATTAATAGTCATGTGTCCAAGAGACAATTTAGTTGTCGTATTTTGTTCACTTCATCGGGAAATTGACCAGAACACGAAGAAAATTATTACAAAGTAAGTTTATCTTTCATGTGAATTTCATTGGCAATTAATAGTTATGTGATTTTTCATTGGCGAGTAAATTTAGTTATGTGATGTTTATCTTTCTGTATTAGTTCTTTTGGGATTCACCAAATGGAAAATGGAAATAGAAAAAAGGCTACATGGCTTCATCCCAATGTAAGTGTGATATAAATTGTAATTCTATAGTTAAATTTATGATAAATGTTCACTAATTATGTCATTCAATTGTAGACAAGGCAACAACATAACTCTAATGATTGTGGGTGCTATGTGATGAAAAATATGTTTGATATTGTCTCTGCCAATATAATCGAGAATTGGATGTAGGTAATAAAAATAACTTTACGTTGTTATTTACTTTTTGTTTTGCAACTTAATATGAATTTTTAAATAATAACTCTATATTGTTATATTTATGTATTATAGGTATTTGATGACCCAACATAATTAACACAAGATGATTTGTATGATTTGCGACTCCGTTGGGCAAAATGTTTCTTTGAGTTATATAAAAATTAAGCTTTATCTAGTGAGTTTTATAGAATTGTCTAAGTTGTGGTTTTTGCACATAATTGTTATTATTGAGTTTTTGCACATTACATGTGGTTTTTGCCCATGTATTGAGTTTCTTGATTTTTTTGCTGATGTTAATTATTATTATTTATTGTCAGGCAATGTGATTTTGATGTTGTCTACTGAAGCTATAACTCATCTACTTGTGGATTTTATATTGGTAATTCAAGTTTGGAAAAAGACTTATAAATAGTTGAATATTTTTGTATGTTTTGTGAAGAATATATATTTGTAAGTTTGTTGCGAGTTTGTTTATTGTGATACAATTCAAGTTTGCAATACAATTGTTTATTTTGTAAGTTTGTTGTGAAAAATATGAAAATATCGACCTAGATGTGGTCTATGTGATGTTGGAAAGCTATGACATATATATAGCGACCTAAATATAGTCTGTGTGATATTGGAAAAATATGAAAAAATGGGTACCAATTTTTTTTTATACAGGGAATCATCCAGAAAATAAATAATTTATTCAAAAAAAATTGCTTACAATTTACATTGGTCATTACTTCCAACCGATGTAAAAACTGTCAACACTGTATCTATTACATCGGGCATTAAGCACAACCTATGTAAAAATGGTATATTTTACATCGTTCCAAACGGTCCACCGATGTAAAATGTTGCGTTAATTTTTTTTTTTGAAATAATATTATAATTGTTTTTTAAATCAGGCTTAGCTTATAACCGATGTGTTAACTGTCTTTTTCACATCGGACCCAGAACCGATGTAAAAAGTCTCTGATTTACTATATCGCTTGACTTTACATCGGACCCAGAACTGATGTAAAAAGTCAGTTTTACCCGATGTAAAAAGTCATTTCTGCACTAGTGGGACCTCGCCGTTGCTGAAGAACAAAGGGGCTTTCCAGAGCAAGGGGCGATTAAGGTTTCATTGTCTGAAACCCTAATCGCGTATCCAACCTTGACCGCCGTCGCTATCATCGTCACCGTCGCACCTTTACCTCCATCACCGTCCACTTCCAAACTCACTGGAACCTGCAAAAAGAACAAAGAAGAAGAAGGGATTAACGCTAAATCCCAAAACTTGAAGAACTCGGAAGAAGACATCGCGAAAGAGGGTATCCACTTAGCTCGCGTTTCTTTGTCTTCTTATTTTTGATTTGGGGGGATTTTGGGGACGGTTGGATTTATGTTGGGGATGACACGATCGCGCCGTCGCGGTGGTCTGTTTAGACATTAGGGTTTGGAAGGGTTAGGTGTAAGGCGAAGAGAAAGAGAAAATAGAGGAAGATGAAGTTTCTGTAAAATACAAATGAAATGAAAAAATGCTAAAATTATAACCCGTTTGGATCCAATACACGCGCACTTACCATAATTAATGTACACCTTTGCTTCCCTCCCTTTGATCATCATCAGACGACCGTTAGGCCATGTCTGCATCATAAGCTTCATGCACCGCACCACACACAACTACACGGACCCTCTCCAATTACGTAGTGGGCTTAAGCCCAATGATTTCTGAAGTGGTGAAAAACACAAGAGGGGGGGGGGGGGTTGAATTGTAAAACTGAAATCTAATGCAATGAACAAGATATTTTTATCCTGGTTCGTTTGATCTCAAACTACTCCAGTCCACCCGTCAAGGTGATTTCGCCTCTCTCCAACGAGGTCTTAATCCACTATATTCAACTGAATATTACAGACTTCTTTAACAACTGCTAAAGCCTTCTTGATCCAAACCACAACCCGGTTTGTCAAGGTAACACTTTCTTACAAAGAGATAAAACTAAGTGTGTGAATGTTTTCTACAAAACTTTATCACAACTGTGATGTATACACAAATTGAAGCTTAGAAACTAGATTGCTAAACAATGATAGAATATCAGAGTATGTGGTTTAGCAAAACTGAGAGAAAGAAGATTATAATTAGCTTTTGTGCGTGTAGAGATTTGGAGAGCATTAGCCATTTCAATCTTCAAAGCCTTGTTTATATAGCACTGAGATGATGAATGTTGGATGCAATATTCTTGATTCAATGCTAATAACAAGATTTCCTTATTGAGCAGATCTTGTCTGGAATGAGGCCGTTGGAATTAATTTGCTTTCAATGCACAGTACCGTTGCATACTTAATGCAAGTTCTGGCTTGGCTCATTCTGACTCTGCTTCGCTGCTGATGAACTGTTGTGTTTCTTTATCAGAGTGTTGAGCGCAGTCTTGTTCATCAGGCTTCAGCATGTACGTGAGTTGATCATCTGATTCTGACATTCTGATATGGCAACTTCTGATGCTGGTGTCTGAAATCAAGTTCTGATGCTGAATAGATGTGATCTTGCTTATATCAATCAGAATATCTGCAAGTCAGAACATAATAATTTTAGGCAGCAGATAGTTCATACATGAAACTTATAAATACTATATCTTTTCACTTTGTTATCATCAAAACTTAAATATAGGGTAGTAGATTCAAACTTTGTTCTAATAATCTCCCCCTTTTTGATGATGACAAAAACTAGATATTTTAAAAGAAAATAACGTGAAAAGGTATCTGGAATATGTATCAGAATAAGCAGTAAAAGGATAAGGAGTAAAGAGATATCAGAGTTGAGAGATACTCCCCCTGAGTTTATTACTTCCCTTTGATTACACGTGTTCTTCAGGATCAGATCTTTTTGCCTTTCTTTGAACATCAGAGTATCAGAGTCTTTGACTTATCAGAAGCTTTATGTCAGAGCAGAGCTTCAGAGTTTTTCTTGTCAGAGCTTTGCTTTGGATCAGAATATCAGAGCGGATCAGAACTTCATAGTGATCAGAGCTTCAGAGCTTCTAGTCTTCAGAGTGTCTAGGAGCTTCCTTGTACCTGTAGACTTTAAGCAAAACAGAAAAAACATTTTCAAGTAATAGAGTTAAAATGTTTGAGAATTTCTGTCTAGTTAGCCGTTATTGATTAAAATATCATTCTTGTTCTCCCCCTTTTTGTCAACAATCAAAAAGTGTAGGTGATGTGCTAAAACAATTAAGATCAGAAAAACTAATCATATTGAGAGAGTTCAGAATCAAAACAAGAAAATATTACAAAACATATTCAAATAGTACATCAGATATTGCTGCATATTCAAGATTCTTCACAGGAGTGAGGAGAGTTCTGAATGGCACTTGATATTGCTCAGATGATGCTTTCTTCTGAGGACCTGCAGAAGCGCTGCTGGAGGTTGCCATGTTCACACTAAAAGGGTTTTGAGAATAAACTGAGGAAAATAGGTTGCAAGAGATGAACACAGAAATATGCAGAAAATGCTTGAGTATTAGTGAGAAAGCGTAAAGAATGAGAATGAGAGATTAATGTGCTTAAATAAAGTTTTCAAAACTGTTTTGAAAAGATAAACGTTTTTTAAGAGAGAGAAAAATCCTGATTGCATTTTAAAAGCATGATTACTTTTCATTAAATGCTTGCTGATTTTGGGGGATTTGAGAAAGATACTTAAAAACGGTTACCAGACATGTGTCTCAATGCACCCAATCAGCGCTTTGCCTTCTCAGAAGCGTGCACGCGTTCTGCTTCAGAGATATGCTGATGATTGGATGACACTTGTTTGATGTAGTGATCAGCACGTCTGTCTTTGAGCTTAGACTCTCAGATCTTTAGACTTGCATCTGATACAATCTGCATGTTCTATCTTTCTGAAAGGAGATTGATCAGAAGTTCACAGTAAAACAATTACATTCTGAAGGTAAATATATGGAATTAAAACATTTTCACTCTGGACACACTTTCATGCTGAGATGTTTCAGAATGAAATTAAACCTATCTTCTGAAAGGGGTTTAGTAAAGATATCAGCCCATTGATGGTCTGTATCTATAAATTTTAAGTTCAAAATAATTTTCTGAATATAGTCCCTAATGAAGTGATGTTTTATTTCTATATGCTTAGCTCTAGAATGTAAAATGGGATTCTTACTTAAGCAAATAGCAGAAGTATTGTCACAAAGTATAGGAATGTTACTCTCAAAAATCTGGAAGTCTTCAAGCTGACTTTTCATCCAGAGCATTTGTGTGCTACATCCTGCTGCTGCTATGTACTCAGCTTCTGCTGTTGATAGAGCAATTGTTGATTGCCTTTTGCTGGACCAAGATATCAGATTTTCTCCCAGAAACTGGCAGCTTCCAGAAGTACTTTTACGTTCCACTCTGTCTCCAGCAAAATCAGCATCACAGTAGCCTACTAAGCTGTAATCACTAGATTTTCAATAAAACAAACCCAGATTAGTAGTACCTTTCAGATATTTGAAAATTCGCTTAACAGCTGTTAAGTGAAATTCTCTAGGATCTGATTTGAATCTAGCACAGATACAAAAATTGAATAATATGTCAGGTCTTGAAGCAGTCAGATAGAGGAAAGAACCAATCATACCTCTGTAGACTTTGTGTTCTACATTTTTGCTTACCTCTTCTCTTTCCAGAATGCACGTGGGATGCATTTGAATCTTTGATGGCTTACATTCTGAGAGGTCAAATTTCTTCAGAAGATCTCTGATGTATTTGCTCTGATGAATGTAAGTTCCTTCTGGAGTTTGATTGATCTGAATTCCTAGAAAGAATTTCAGTTCCCCCATGAGGCTCATCTCAAATTCTGCCTGCATACACTTAGCAAATTTTCTTCCAAGAGAAGGATTAGTAGAACCAAAAATAATATCATCAACATAAATTTGACACACTAAGATGTCACTCTTAACTGATTTACAGAATAGAGTAGTGTCCACCTTCCCTCTGGTGAATTCATTTTCCAGCAGAAAGTTACTTAGCCTTTCATACCAAGCTCTGGGAGCTTGTTTCAGACCATACAGTGACTTCTTTAGTTTGAAAACATGTTCTGGATGTTTTGTATTTTCAAAACCTGGGGGTTGGTGTACATACACTTCTTCTTCTATATAACCATTTAAGAATGCACTTTTGACATCCATCTGATACAGAGTGATGCCTCTATTAACAGCAAATGAAATTAAAAGTCTGATAGATTCTAACCTGGCGACTGGGGCAAAGGTTTCTGTATAGTCTATCCCCTCTTGCTGACTATAACCTTGTGCAACCAGTCGTGCCTTGTTTTTGATGACTTCACCTTGTTCATTTAGCTTGTTTCTGAACACCCATCTTGTTCCAATAACGTTGAATCCTTTTGGTCTGGGAACGAGATCCCATACGTCGTTTCTGGTGAATTGATTAAGCTCTTCTTGCATTGCCAGAATCCAGTCATTATCCAGAAGTGCTTCATCAATAGAATAAGGTTCAATCAGAGACGCAAGTCCCATAAGTGTTTCTTCAGAGTTTCTGAAGCTTGCTCTTGTTCTTATTGGATCTTCCTTTCTTCCTAGAATAGTCTCTTCTGGGTGATCCAAGCTGCTTCTGGGTAATCTCTTCTGAGGTTGATCAGCAGCTGTTGTAGGATTTCTAGCAGTGCTCCTTTCAGACGTTGAAGGAATGTCTGTGTTGAGAGCTTCTGATGACTTGTCTTCAGAACCTGCAAATTCAATTTCTATACCTGCAAAAACTTCATTCTGCTTTGACTTTTCAGAGTCAAGCTTATCATCAAAACGAACACTGATTGATTCTTCCACAATCTGTGTTTCTGTATTGTATACTCTGTACCCTCTTGAGCGTTCAGAGTATCCTAACATAATACACTTCTGTGCTTTAGAGTCAAACTTGTTCAAATAATTCTTTGTATTTAATATAAAGCAAGTACATCCAAATGGATGAAAATATGAAATGTTGGGCTTTCTGTTCTTCCATAATTCATATGGAGTCTTTTCCAGAATAGGTCTTATTGAGATTCTATTCTGAATGTAGCACGCTGTGTTTATTGCCTCTGCCCAGAAAGTCTTAGCAACGTTTGTCTCATTGATCATGGTTCTGGCCATTTCTTGCAATGTTCTGTTCTTTCGTTCTACAACTCCATTTTGTTGGGGAGTTCTAGGACAAGAGAAATCATGCAGAATGCCTCTATCATTAAAGAATGACTCAAAATCTTTGTTTTCAAACTCTCCACCATGATCACTTCTGACTTTAACGATTCTAAGATCCTTTTCATTCTGAACTTGGTTACAGAAGGTAACAAACACAGAGTGTGACTCGTCCTTGTGTCTTAAGAACTTTACCCATGTCCATCTGCTATAGTCATCTACGATTACTAACCCATACTTCTTACCACTGACTGAAGCAGTTTTAACTGGTCCAAATAAGTCAATGTGCAGAAGTTCTAATGGCTTAGAGGTAGAAACAACATTTTTGGATTTAAAAGAAGGTTTTGCAAATTTGCCTTTCTGACATGCTTCACACAGAGCATCTGAATTGAACTTCAAATTAGGAAGTCCTCTGACCAGATTGAGTTTGTTAATCTGAGATATTCTTCTCATACTAACATGTCCCAATCTTCTGTGCCAGATCCACTGCTCGTTGTTAACAGACAGAAGACATTTTACATTCTGACTCTTTAGTTCAGAAAGTTTGATTTTGTAAATGTTGTTTTTCCTCTTACCATTAAACAGGATAGTCCCATCTTTCTGACTAACAGCTTTACATGATTTTTGATTAAAGATTATATCATAACCTTTATCACTTAATTGACTTATGGATAACAAATTATGCATCAATCCATCTACTAGCAGAACATTATTAATAGAGGGAAGATTTCCATTACCTACAGTTCCAGAGCCAATTATCTTTCCCCTCTGATTGCCTCCAAAGCCAACGTGGCCTCCAGGCTTTGGAACATATGCCTTCTTCCCGTCATGTGTCGTGAGCAGCCAGAGTCCAGGTACCATGACTGGTGTTTCTGACTTGCTGCTAAAGATATCTGCAACATGTATTATTTTATCCTTAGGTACCCAGATTTTCTTGGGTCCTGATTTGTTAGTTTTACCAAAACTCTGGTTGAATTTTGGTTTCACAGAGTGCTTACTGCTAGTGTATTTGATATCATGTGTGTGACCATATACAAAATGTGAATTCAGAGGAGTGTGTTTAATGGTTAAGTCCATGACATTCTTTGGTGTAGGAACCTTACCTTGGTATCCTATTCCTTTCCTGCTGTTTCTGCTAACTCCATAGATCATTGAAGCCATTCTGCTTCTATCTATGCTTTTAGCTAGGAACTTCTGGAAACTGTGATCATACTCCTTGATGATCTCATCAGCGTTGCTAGGAGTTTCAGAAATTGGTTCCTTCTGAGAGTTTTGTAAAGTGTTTTCTAATTTTGAAATCTTATTTCTCAGCTCAGAATTTTCCAATTTGAGACTCTCAGTCTTATTAGAGTCAGATTCAAGATTCCTTTTCAGGTCTCTGAATTTAGCTCTAATTTGCTGATAACGTTCCAGAATCTCATTAAGGCTTTCAGCAAGTTCAGCCTTTGTAAAGTTAACAGCAAAGTTAGGAAATACCTCTTCAGTGTCTGATTCTGAGTCTGATTCAGAAGCTTCACTATCTTCTGAGATGTTAGCCATGAGAGCTATGTTTGCCCTTTCATCATCTGATTCTGAGTCAGCTTCAGACGAGTCAGAGTCATCCCATGTAGCCATGAGACTTTTCTTCTTCTCTCTTCCAAACTTCTTTTTGGGCTTTTCCCTCTGAAGCTTTGGGCAGTCACTCTTATAGTGTCCTTGCTCATTGCACTCATAGCAGATGATGTCTTTGGTGTTTGGCTTTTTGCTACTGGAGGAGCCTTCAGATCTTCTATATCCAGAGGAAGAATCTGTCCTTCTGTATCTGGAAGAAGACTCGTTCTGATCAGATCTTCTGGGATTCCTGAACTTCCTTTGTCTTTGCTTCCACAGTTGATTTACTCTTCTGGAGAGAAGGGAGAGTTCGTCTTCTTTTGATGAGGATCCATCAGATGTTTCTTCAACTGCCTGCAAAACTTTAGACTCAAATTTTCTGTTAGATTTTAATGCTAAAGGCTTACCTTGCTTCTGAGGCTCATCAGCTTCTAGCTCTATCTCATGACTTCTGAGGGAGCTGATAAGTTCCTCCAGAGTGATTTTGTTGAGATCTTTAGCTAGCTTCAGAGCTGTAACCATAGGTCTCCACTGCTTGGGTAAACTTCTGATGATTTTCTTGACATGGTCAGCAGTTGAGTATCCTTTGTCCAGAACTTTGAGACCAGCTACCAGAATCTGGAATCTAGAGAACATGGTTTCGATGGATTCAGATTCTTCCATTTTGAACGCCTCATACTTCTGAATGAGCGCCAGAGCTTTTGTTTCTTTGACCTGAACATTGCCCTCATGCGTCATTCTGAGTGAGTTAAAAATATTCTTTGCTGTGTCTCTGTTGGAGATCTTTTCATACTCAGTATAGGAGATGGCGCTGAGGAGGATGGTTCTGGCCTTGTAGTGATTCTTGAAGTCACGCTTTTGTTGATCAGACATTGTTTTTCTATCAATCTTCTGACCACTTGCATTCACAGGGTGCGTGTATCCATCTGTCACCATATCCCACAGATCAGCATCATGTGCCAGAAAGAAGCTTTCAATTCTGTCTTTCCAGTAATCAAAGTTTTCTCCATCAAATACTGGAGGTTTGCCACTGAATCTGTCTCTGTCCTCATTGTTGTCATTGCTGATGTGAGAATTGTTTCCTGCCATTGTGTTTTTCTGACGCTGGATCTTGTACTGACACGGTTAAGTGTTTTAGCTCAGAACCAGGCGCTCTGATTCCAATTGAAGTGGTGAAAAACACAAGAAGGGGGGGGGGTTGAATTGTAAAACTGAAATCTAATACAATGAACAAGATATTTTTATCCTGGTTCGTTTGATCTCAAACTACTCCAGTCCACCCGTCAAGGTGATTTCGCCTCTCTCCAACGAGGTCTTAATCCACTATATTCAACTGAATATTACAGACTGCTTTAACAACTGCTAAAGCCTTCTTGATCCAAACCACAACCCGGTTTGTCAAGGTAACACTTTCTTACAAAGAGATAAAACTAAGTGTGTGAATGTTTTCTACAAAACTTTATCACAACTGTGATGTATACACAAATTGAAGCTTAGAAACTAGATTGCTAAACAATGATAGAATATCAGAGTATGTGGTTTAGCAAAACTGAGAGAAAGAAGATTATAATTAGCTTTTGTGCGTGTAGAGATTTGGAGAGAATTAGCCATTTCAATCTTCAAAGCCTTGTTTATATAGCACTGAGATGATGAACGTTGGATGCAATATTCTTGATTCAATGCTAATAACAAGCTTTCCTTATTGAGCAGATCTTGTCTGGAATGAGGCCGTTGGAATTAATTTGCTTTCAATGCACAGTACCGTTGCATACTTAATGCAAGTTATGGCTTGGCTCATTCTGACTTTGCTTCGCTGCTGATGAACTGTTGTGTTTCTTTATCAGAGTGTTGAGCGCAGTCTTGTTCATCAGGCTTCAGCATGTACGTGAGTTGATCATCTGATTCTGACATTCTGATATGGCAACTTCTGATGCTGGTGTCTGAAATCAAGTTCTGATGTTGAATAGATGTGATCTTGCTTATATCAATCAGAATATCTGCAAGTCAGAACATAATAATTTTAGGCAGCAGATAGTTCATACATGAAACTTATAAATACTATATCTTTTCACTTTGTTATCATCAAAACTTAAATATAGGGTAGTAGATTCAAACTTTGTTTTAACAATTTCTACACCCCCTCTCTCCTATTTTACTAAACACAACAACAACATGCACCCCCCTGCCTGGACGCGTGATGGGCCTAGCCCAGATCTACTAAAATCCCATCCTTTTACTTAATATCTAGAAAATACACCCCCTGGTTTTAATTAAATTAAATTATTTTTTAATTTTAATTCCATTTTCCCATATTATTTATTTATAATTATTATATTTTTTATTATTATATTATAATTATTAGCTATTAATTTTATTTCCTTATTTTTATTAGATGCAAATATTATTTATAAGGTATACATGATTATTATAATTCCCTCCTTTACATAAATATTATTATTCTTATATTTTATTATATGATCAAATAAATTTATTTTTATATTAAAATTACATATACTATTTGCATTAAATATTTTTTAAACATGCATTAATTACGATATTTTTGCAATTAATATGATTAAAAATTATTCAACAAATCATCAAATTATTTTCGCAATAAACTAAACTAATCAACTGTCTTTTTGCAAAAGGGTTTCAAACTAGTTTTGACTTACTACGTGCTTAGTCAAAATCTCCAATCACTACTCCCGATCGAGTGCGAAGTGATTCAAAATATGTTTGCAAACCTCTAAAGAACACCAACTCATACGAACTACGAATTGGGACTCTGATTCCTCATAAGAGGATACGTAGGCATACGATCAAAAATTGTAGCGAGTTCCCCTATTAAAAAATTAAGACACTTTTCCCCTAATAAAATTTAAACCCTATTTTACCCAAACCTAAACCTAGAGTCTAATATCCTTGTGAACAAGGTAGATGAAAGGTGCCTAACACCTTCCTTTCGTCTAATTGAGTCCGAAACCTAGAATCTCTGTCTGTGAATTAGGGTTTTCTATTAGATTCCCTTACCTAGGATAAAAACTAATAGTGGCGACTCTTGATTAAAAAACCAGTTGCCACAACAAGCTTAAAACTGTGTTATTTCCTCTGATGAAGATGAGAATCAGGGTAAAGAAGACAAGAGTGTGCAGCCTAAGAGAGGAAGTAACCTTGGTTCTGGCCAAGATTCTGCTGAAGACTATTCTGCTGAACAATATCCTCCCACTGATGACATATACAAACAACTGGAAGATCGTCTGAATGCGATGTGTGATACAGTGGCAGAACTGACTGTTATACTAGTTTTGGATTTGTATTCACAAATGTTGCGGTAAGCAAGATTCGCCACAAAATTTTCTTTTATCCAACAAAGGAAAGGGTAAAAAGAACAGAAAAAGACCTTTCGAGATGTTTTCTGAGTAAGGGGGGTAAATTATGGAAAGGGAAGTTGTTAGCACCCTTTCCATCAGTAGTTTTCTATGGGCTCTTAGATGCTTAGCTCAATTTTTGAAATACCTTGCGCTTTTACGTGTTTGGAAAAGTATTTTGAAAAATGCCTTAGTGCGGAGATTCGCTTTATAATAACTCTTGTATTAGTCTTCAAGAATGTTGATAAAGAGTTTTTTTGAAAGTGTTTTTGAAATGTTTTGTGTAAGTGTAAAAGTTTGTTTTTGAGCAAGCATCTAATAAATATCTACTCTTACTCAAAAGGTTTGTTCTTTTCCTCATATCCGTTAGACAGTGGTATCCTACTATTAGTGAGTAGGTAGTCTTATCGTTAGATGTTTGAGGGACATTCGAAGGGACTATTTATAGTCACAAAGTCAACTGGGCAAGAAGTTTTAGTAACTACCCTAGGGTTTTAAGATCATTTTTATCGAGGCAACATCGACAGGATCATCGAGAGACTTATGATCTTTAAACCGGAGGGTAGCCACTAAAATCTCTCACATTTCGAGAGTTGTGACTATTTTCCAAAGGCAACCAAAGTGGGATACCCTAGAGGTGTACATGTGAAATTGTATTGTATTCAGTTATTTTTGTCTTTGCATTATGTTTTCTAGCATTTTATTTGTTATTCTTTCCATACAATCCTATTATCATGCATCTAAACAGTTTAAATATTGCAGGAATTTAAAGTGCAGAAAATGTAAATCTAACTATTAAAAGGCTTCGGGGAGGGGGATTATTACAAGTCCAAAAATGAGAGAAATAAAAGCAGTAAAGAAAAATCCCTAATTAAGCTATTACAGACTGTGAGTAGTTACAATAATTTGGAAAAAATAAAACATAATAATGAACGCGAGTCGAAAGGAATGTCTAAAACCCTAAAAAAGTTCTAAGTAAAATAAGAAAATCTTTTTGGTTTTTTGTTTATAAAATAATTAAACTATCTTAAATCTAAATTTAATTAAAAAAGATAATTATTAAATGAATTTAAGCCTAATTCTAATATTTTTTGTATTTTTATTAAGAAAATATTTGAATTAAATAAATCTAATTCTAATTGGTTTTAAATTGATAAAATAAAGTCAAAATAATTAATTAAATTACAAAAATTTAAAATTAATTAGAAAAATCCTAAGTCTATTATTTTTATGATTTTATTATTTGATTTTATGATTTGATAAAAAAAGGTTTTAAAATTAAAATATAAAACAAATAAAAAAAGGCTAAAAAGAAAAATACAAAAATATAAAACTGGACCTGATATTATGAAGCAAATGAGGGGTGTGCGCTGGAATTTGCTAGGCCCAAATTAAGCTAGCCCAGAGTACTGCGCCTGATTCAATGTTACTGGCCCTTGAGGGTCCATTATGAGGGGGCGCTCTAGGAGCATTGGATCTGGATTAGTTGTGATCTACTGACTAAGGGTGAGGATGCATGATGCACCTATAAACCTGTTCAACACCCGATCTGTAGAGGAAGTGTAATAGAAAATAAAAATTCTGATCTGGGAATCGTACCCAGGCCCTCCAGGCTTACACTCATATCTTTCACCACTAGGCCACGCTGCTCAATTGTTAATATAACAAAACAATAATAATATAATATGAATGTAAGTGGAATCCCAGTCAGTAAACACGTGCGCTGTAAGTTTAAATGGGCCAATCAGGGGTTTGAATTTTGACACGCTGACTATGGGAGGGTCAAACCACCATCTACGGTGGTTGACCACTTTCTTTTCTGGCGACCAAAATTTGCAAACCTGCAAAATAGAGTGATTCAAAACCTCACGTTAAACCTACCCCCCCTAAATTAGGGTATGCAAATTCAACCATGGGGTAAGTTCGGTCTTAAATGCCCTGCATCAATGAGAACGAAGCTCGATTGGAGTTTTGCCCTAATAATGGAAAAACTCCATCCTCACACCAAACCTTGCATGTAATAACTCTAAACATGCACAAACATCAATATGAACATATGTATGCACAGGGAAATCATTTATATCGCATATAGAGAAAGTTTGAGATCATGAAAAATACCAAAATAGAGTGATGATGATCTGCTTGATCTGGAAGTGGAACCGCGTGCTCGAGGGTTGGGTTGAGTTCCTGGAAGCCTCAGGGATGTGTTTGAAAGCTTGAAACAGACTGAAAGTGGCTGGAAATGCATTTTTGAATTTTGACAACTTTGATATTTTTTTGAAATTTTGTGGAGTTCCTCTCAGGCTATTGGTAGAAAATGCTCCATTATAACATGGCAATCATGTGTCTTTAAACACTTTAACTTGAGGTCTTTCATAGACACAAGTCTTCTAATATCTAAAGTGTATCCTTATGGAACTTTAACTTCACTTAGAAACTTACACAATATCTTTTTCTCCTTTCTAGATAGAGTAAAAGCAGCAGGTGGTAGATATGTTCAGCTTCCTTTCTTCACGGGTCCTAGTTCAGTTCGTATTCCCATCTTTAACATGTCCTCCCTTGCTTTAAGGCCATCCTTAGACTTTCCTTTAATATTGAGTAATGTACCAATAACACTTTCAAATACATTTTTTTCAATATGCATATCATAGAGACATACAGAGACTTCCAATATGGCAATTAAAAAAAAATCAATCTCTTATTCCACCCACCTTTGACAATCGTATGTGCAAAAGGTTTGCCAAACTGAGTACACACATCTTTCACCTTTTCAAAAATTTGGTCACTTGACAATGCAGGTGGAGCTTTACGTTGTTCGGTGTCTCCATTGAATGCTTTTCTCCATGCACGGTAGTGATGTTTAGAATGTAAGAATCTACGATGACCGAGAAACACATTCTTCTGACAAAGTTCCAAACGCGTTGTATCGGTTTCATCTTCACAAACAGGACACGCACGTTGACCTTTAATGCTATACCCAGATAGATTCCCGTATGCTGGAAAATCATTAATTATGCCAAACAACATCGCCCTCAAATTGAAACTTTGTTTCCTATATCCATCATAAACCTCCACTCCGTTCTCCCACAAAATCTTTAAATCTTCGATCAAAGGTGTCAAGTATATGTCTATGTCATTCCCTGGTTGTTTAGGCCCATAAATTATCATAGAGAACATCATGTACTTACGCTTCATACATAGCCATGGAGGTAGGTTATAAATCATAAGAATCACATGCCATGTGGTATGTGAGATACTTTGAAGACCATGTGGGTTCATTTCATCAGTAGATAAAGCCAAGCGAAGGTTTCATGCTTCTTCTCCAAAATCAGGATAATCATTATGAATTTGCGACCACTGTGGTGAATCTGTCGGATGTCGATACTTTCCATCAATAATTCTTTCATCTGCATGGCAAGTCAGGTGTCTTGCATCGGTTTCACTATGAAACATGCGCCTAAATCTCGGAATTATAGGAAAATACCATAAGACTTTTGCTGGAGTCAATTTTTTCTTATATCGAGACAAACCGCATTTATGGCACTCATTTAACGATGCATATTCGTTTCGAAACAAAACGCAATCGTTTGGACAAGCATGTATCTTATCATAGCTCATGCCAATAGAGTACATTTTTTTGGCCTCATAGGTTCGATTAGGAAGAACATTATCCTCCAGAAGCATATCTCTCATAAGGGCTAATAACTCTATGAAACTTTTATCTAACCATCCATTGCCCGCCTTTAAGTTGTACAACTTTAATACCGCAGACAGTCTTGTGAATTTAGTGCAACCTTTATACAACGGTTTCTATGCATCGCTTACCAATCTCTCAAACATTTTGGGATAATCATGAAGATCTTCTTCAAGTGCATCTGCAATCTCTTCGACTTGATCAAAATTGTATGTATATGTGTCCTTGTCGTCTGAAGCATATGCCGTACTACTTTTCTCCCCCGGTTCAACGTTGTCGTTACTTTTTTCACCGTGAAATATCCAACACGTATAACTTCTATCAATTCCATGCATTAGTAAATGCGATTTCAATCCATCTGCGTCAACCCAACCCACATAACAACAACCCAAGCAAGGACACTTCATTCGACTGGGGTCTTTGGCGTGTTCAATAACAAACTTAACGAATTCCAATACCCCATTCTCGTACTCTTTTGACAATCGATGGACATACATCCATTTTTTATCCATTTTTTCTACTAATTCAAGTAAACAAAAACACTATAAATGGATTATTCCCTTTTTGTATGAATTAAACGAATAATTTCTAGAAATTTATTTCTAGAGTTATTAGCATGGACTAAAAAAAAATATATCTATATAAAAATAATTGTATTTTTTAATTGATCGATACAGATAGAATTTGAAGTTGACTTACCAAAGAAAGAAAAGGGGTTATTGGTGTCGACGGCGGATGATGCGGCTTTGATGTTCTTCAAATCGGTGATCGTCTTCGACTAACTACACCAATAAAAAGGGATCATCAAAAACAAGTTGTATATATATATATATATATATATATATATATATATATATATATATATATATATATATATATATATATATATATATGGCTATGGCTATAATAGCTTAAATCTTCAAACCTTAAGAATTTGTTCTTAGACAATTTTTTTGTGAAAAATTGTATGAGAAACAAATCACTTATGAATCTTTTATATCATATTATATTTCTTTCCAACAAAAACACAGTATTTAGGAGTAATAATGCTTAAACAATTCTGAAATTTATATCAGTAAAATAGTATTAAAAGTAAAGAAACCAAGAAACCGACAAGTAAAAAAATATTAGTTCATGGAGAATATAAACATGATAAACAATTCAGAAACCAATTAAAATAACAAAAAAAACCACCATCATCTTTTTTATTCCAAAACAAAGAACCAAAAGAAAAACATTCAGAAAGTTCTTACTTAATAATCATATACACATACATAGAGAGAGTGATAGATAAATTATAATATATAACATTGCTTCCTCTTCTGACTTCTCATCACATTTGATCACAAAGAAACAAAGATGATACAAAATGCAATAATGCATGACAATAATACAAAATGAAATAATGAAACATACAGAAACCGAATCCAAACTTCAAAAACAATAATATCTTAGAAGTGTTGCTGAAAGTGAAATAATGCTAAAATACAGAAAATGCAATAATGCTAAAAGTGTTGCTGTTATCAAGCCCTACCAAGAACCGAAAAATCAAAATGCATACCTATAACTCAGTTATGCATATCTATAACTCAGTTTGGACATCAATAGGAGGATACTATCTTAGATGTTAACATAGTACATTATCAATAAGAGGATAACTCAGTTTGGACATCAATGGAGATAAAGACATTTTCAAAAAGAACCTACCTTGAGAACCGGCCGGTGTGGGTGGAGGACAATCGAGAGAGACAGTGGAGGACGGAGGGAAAGGGCTGGTTGGACAACGACGATTTGTGAGGGAAAGGGTTTATGTTCGTGAGAATGAGAGGGAAAGGGTTTTCGTGTTCGTGAGTCTGTGAAAAGAGAAACAATACACTGATTCTATTTTTTAATTTTAATTTATATGGCTTTAAACAATGCTTTTTAGAAGCGCTGGCTAATATGGGCCTTTAGCAGCGCTTTTGAAAAGCGCTGGCTAATAGGGTCCTTTAGTAGCGCTTTTGAGATTTTTTAATTTTAAATGACTTTAGACAGCGCTTTTTAAAAGCGCTGTCTAAAGTCGTCCTTTACCAGCGCTTTTGATAAAGCACTTTCTAAAGCAACACTTTTAGCAGCGCTTTTTAAAAGCGCTGTCTAAGGTCACATTTTTAGCAGCGCTTTTATTTATTACTGTATACAGTTTCCGTGTTTTTTTTTAAATTCACTTATAGCAGCGCTTTTGTATAAAAGCGCTGTCTAATGTGCACTGTTAAAAGCCATTTTTGGTGTAGTGAGTTAAAGGTTCATTGCTTAGGAGGAGAATTTGTATGGTTAATTCTTGGTCATCCTTGAGCAATTGAAGACCTAAATGAGCATGTCTTGAGTAAAATGGGAGGGAAAATTTTGGAGTACAACAGCTGCCCCTGTTCAATCTTCTTAAACCTGAGGATTTAGATTGGCTTGTCTGCCTTTTGTAATCTGAAGGTAGAAGATGATTGAACACTAAAGTGCCCAGAAATTTGAACTCACATGAAGTAACACCGATGGTTGATGATGTAGGGAATGGGCTTAAATATGCCATCCAAAGTAGATGCTGACTTCATAAGAAGTCTCTTTGTGGGGGATTCATGTTCCTGCTGTCTGAGGAGGAGTCCACTGAGGAAGGTTGATTTCTGTTGTTCTCCTGCTTGAGGAAAACTCTATGGGGAATAGAATCTAGGAACTTCAGTTGTCCAAGGATCTACTGGAGAGTTATCTCCGTACTGGAGAGATGAGAGTTTATTGCTTCCAGGATTCACAGTGACTTGCTGGGGATAATGGAATTAACCGTTATCTGAAAATGTAATAAAAAGAGCCTGTGTAGGGCTGTTTTAGGATGAGTCCGTGTTAGTCTGCATCCAGAGATATATGAGAAGGAGCCTGTGTGGGGCTACTTCAGGATGAGTCTCTGTTGGTCTGCATCCGGAGATATATGAGAAGGAGTCAGTATGGGGATGCATCAGGATGAGTCAGTGTTAGATTGCATTTGGATGATGAGAAGGAACCCGTGTAAGATTGCTTCAGGATGAGTCCGTGTTAGACAGCATCCGGAGATCATGAGAAGAAACATGTGTAAGATTGCTTCGTCTGGTCATGTAGATAGTTTTCCTGTCTTTTTTCAGGTGTTAATCTACAATCAGTTGTTCACAGATAGTTGTCCTATCTCGTTTCCAGTATTAATCTGGAACTTGCTTTTATCAGCTGTTGAGATAGTTGTCCTGTCTGGTTTCAGGTATTAATCTAGACCTGAGAAAGAAAGATAGTTTTCTTGTCTTGTTTCGGGTGTCAATCTTCAATCTGCTCATGTACATAGTTTTCCTGGCTTGTTTTAGGTATTAATCTACAATCAATTATTCATAGATGATTGTCTTGTCTTGTTTCAGGTATTAATCTGGAACTTGTTTTTATCGGTTGTTGAGATAGTTGTCCTGCCTAGTTCCAGGTATTAATCTCTGACCCCAGAAAGAAAGATAGTTTTCCCGTCTGGTTTCAGGTGTTAATCTTCAATCTCTTCATGTAGATAGTTTTCCTGGCTTGTTTCAGGTATTAATCTACAATAAGTTGTTCACAAATAGTTTTCCTGGCTTGTTACATGTATTAATCTGGGAATTGGCAACATTGGTCACATAGATAGTTCCTCGTCTGGTTTCAGGCATTAATCTTAGACCTGCTGTATTTGTTGGTAAACCCGTCTTACTTTGGAAGTTCATACCACTTAGTCGTGTAGATAGTTTCCCCGTCTGGTTTTGGGAATTAATCTTTGACCTGCTATGCATAAGTTGATAGTATTCATCTGTCTGCGAATTCAACCTGAAAAGGTAAAGTTAGTTTCATGCAATGTCATGATGTACGAATTGCATGATGCTCTCAAAATAAATGAGATTATGATATATGCATTTGTGCTGCATATGCCATGATGTTTGTAAAATGATGTATGAGTGCAATGTATGAACGTGTCAGTTGTTCTATTGTAGTGTTGTTGAACTACGGAAAATGAATCCAGATTGTAGCTGAGTGTGATACGGTGGCAGAACCAACTGTTAATACTAGTTTGCATTTTGTATTCACAAATGTCGCGGTAAGCAAGAGTCGCCACCGACTTTTATTTCATCCAACTAAGGGAAAGGAAAAAGAACAGAAAAAACTTTTTCGAGAATGTTTCTGAGTACGGGGGGTAGATTATAGAAAGGGAAGGTGTTAGCACCCTTTCTATCCATGGTTTTCCATGGTCTCTTAGGTACTTTGCTCATTTTTAAAATTACTTGTGTGTGCTTGTTTCGAAAAAGTTTTTGCTCTAATTTCGTCATAACCCTTGTATCTGTCCTCAAGGGTGTGATAAAATGTTTTTGAAAACTTTGTTTGAAAGCTTGTTTGAAAGTGTATGTGTAAAAATTGTTGTTTTGAGCAAGTACCTAAAAGTTTCTACCTACTCAAAAAAAAGAAGTTCGTTCATTTTCTTATTTCCTTTAGACAGCGCTATCCTACTATTAAGGAGTAGGTAACTCCATCATTGGAGTTTAAGGGATAATCGAAAGGGACGTAATGGTCATTAAAGGCAACATGTAAAGACACCTTAGCAGTTCGAAGGGACTGCCATCATATAGGCAACATCGAGGGACAAGCTCATTTCTCGTAGGCAACTCGAGGGACATTAAGGGACTATGATCTTTATGATGATTTTTAGATTAAGGGTCTTTTTCTAAGATATCCCAACGTTCGAGGGACATGACCATTGTTTTCCGAGGCAACCAAGTGAGGTATATCCTAAGGGTGCAAGTGTGCAACAGTGTGTTTTTCCAGTTATATTTATCTTGCAATTAGGGTTTTCTATCGTTCATTTTTATCTTTCCATACAATCCTATTAATCTAAGCATTGCATAAAATATAGTAGCATAACGTAAAGGCAGAAATGTAAACCTAAGCTATTACAGAGCTTTGGGGTAGTTACATAATAGTGAGGAGTGCGAAAAAGAGTCCGTCACGTTCCAGGCTAAATCACAGGGGCTTAAGTGCAATTTTTGAAGTTGAAATGTGAAAACAAAATGTATCTGACATCAAGAACCAACTCCTATCCAAAAATGGACTCAATCGGATAAAAGGTGAATTAGTTATCAATTTCTGAATTTTCGCCTCAGATAAACTTATTTTGGGCTCCAGTGTCAACTCTGACACGTTCTTCAATAAAAAACTGGTATTGATCGGAGCAGAAGTAGGTCTCGAATGTAGAAGAAAAGTTGTAGATCTCTGAGCCAGTGAACTTGTGTAAAAAGATGAGCCCAATCCGGTAAAAATTGGCCGAGTTATGAATTTTCGAAGTTTCGACCCAGATGAAATAGTATTCAGCATTCAGGATTTTCGGCACGTCACACGCACTCTGAGAAAAAAATGAAGGTCTTTTGGATACCGTTCGAACTCGATACCTCATGTGATAACTTAGCCAACTCAATTTGTGAAATTTTTGCGCCGGAACCAACTCGATATGATGAAAATCGACCATGTTATGATTTTCTGAACATGACGCAAATAAACTTGTCACAAATTTTCTGTACGAAAATACTTGATAAATCCGCATTTTCGAAGACCTTTTGATCGAAATTGGCTTCCATCCGTGAGAGATTAAAATGTAGATGACGTCAAGATGGAATTTTAGCCACCGGAACGGGTTCAAAACAAGCCATGATCTTTAAGTTATGAATTTTTTAGTGCGTAAAAATTGTACTTTCAGCACACTTTTTCACCACATTTCTTCGAGAAAACTTACACATTCGGAGACCTTCTTTAAAGAATTAACTTTTGAGTCGAACCTGAATTTGAGAATACGTTATCAGAGATATCATGGCTAAAGAACACCTGAATATGACGCGCCAAGTTGGATTTGTAAATCTTTGGACCCCGAATCGTTGCAAAATGGCGAACTGCTCTTCGGCACGGAAAATACTCTGAGAACATCCATTGGCGAAATAAACGTCACTTGTAACCTGACGAAGCTTGATAAATATACGTTTATTCCATAACCATAAAACCAATAATATGCGTATATGAAAAGAGGGTAAATTTTGGGGTACAACAGCTGCCCCTGTTCAATCTTCTTAAACCTGAAGATTTAGATTGGCTTGTCTGCCTTTCGTGATCTGAAGGTGGAAGATGATTGAACACTAGAGTGCCTAGAAATTTTCACTCGTCTATAATGATGCTTGACTATGTAGATAATATCGTGAATGGGCTTATAGATGCCATTTGGAGAAGATGACCGAAAGTCGTCGGTGATGGACTTAAAGACGCCATCCTAAGAATGTGACGGAGAGTCGTCGGAGATGGGCTTAAAGATGCCATCCAGAATAATAATGATTTCGTGAGATATTCCTTCGTGGGAATTCCTGTTCTTGTTGTTAGGGAGGACTTCGCTGAGTAATGTTGGTCTCTGTCTTGGGGAATAGAGTTTAGGAGCTTCAATTGTCAGTTATTCTATTGGGGAGTCATCTCTTGATTGAGGAGACATAAGTGAACTGCTTATCTAGTCAAGATTTAGGCTTCATAGTGACTTACTGGGGAAATGTGAAATTGACCGTATCTGGTCGGGTCCAGGTTTTACAGTGTTGTAAACTGTTGTCCGGAGATAAAAGAGAAGGAACCTGTATTGGGCTTTCTCGGGATAAGTCCATGCAAAACTGCTTCAAGTAATTCATGAAAAGGAGTTTGGATAGTAGGGCTATGAGAAGGAACCTGGATAGTAGGGTTACTTCGAAATGAAATCCTGAATAGTAGGGCTATAAGAAGGAACCTGAATAGTAGGGTTACTTCGAAATGAAAGCCTGGACAGTAGGGCTATGAGAAGGAGCCTGGATAGTAGGGTTACTTCGAAATGAAAGCCTGTATAGTAGGGCTATGAGAAGGAACCTGGATAGTATGGTTACTTCAAAATGAAAGCTTGGATAGTAGGGCTATGAGAAGGAACCTGGATAGTAGGGTTACTTCGAAATGAAAGCCTGGATAGTAAGGCTATGAGAAGGAACCTGGATAGTAGGGTTACTTCGAAATGACAAGCCTGAATAGTAGGGCTATGAGAAGGAACCTGGATAGTAGGGTTACTTCGAAATGAAAGCCTGGATAGTAGGGCTATGAGAAGGAACATGGATAGTAGGGTTACTTCGAAATATAAGCCTGGATAGTAGGGCTATGAGAAGGAACCTGGATAGTAGGGTTACTTCGAAATAAAAGCCTGGATAGTAGGGCTATGAGAAGGAACCTTGATAGTAGGGTTACTTCGAAATGAAAGCCTGGATAGTAGGGCTATGAGAAGGAACCTGGATAGTAGGGTTACTTCGAAATGAAAGTCTGGATAGTAGGACTTATGGGAAGGAACCTGGATAGTAGGGTTACTTCAAAATGAAAGCCTGGATAATAGGGATCATGGGAAGAAACCTGGGTCGTAGGGTTACTTCAAGATGAAAGCCTAGATAGTAGGGCTTATGGGAAGGAACCTGGGTCGTAGGGTTACTTCGTGGGGAGTTTAGGTAAAACTGCATCTGAACCGAGAAGGAACCGAGGTAAGGTTGCTTCGTGAGGAGTTTGGGTAAAATTGTATCTGAGCCGAGAAGGAACCGAGGTAAGGTTGCTTCGTAGGGAGTTTGGGTAAAACTGCATCTGAACTGAGAAGGAACCTAGGTAAGGTTGATTCATGGGGAGTTTGGGTAAAACTTCAGGAGGAACCTAGGTAAGGTTACTTCGGGATGAGTTCGTGTGAAACTTTATTTGGAAATGCATAAGAAGGGACCCGTATAATATTTTTCAGGATAAACCTGTGTGAAGCTGCATTTAGGAGGAACCCGTGTAAGATTGCTTTGTGATGAACCCGTGTAAAGCTGCATTTGGTCGCGCAGATAATTACTCTGTTTTAGTTTCAGGAACTAATCTTGGACCTGCGGGGAATTGTTGATGATAACCATCTTTCCTGAAAAGGTACATGATTAATTATATGCGATGCATGAAATGCATTGTATGATGATGTTCTCAAAATAAATGAGATTATGTTGTATGCAATATGTGTGCGCACGTCATGATGTATGAACATGAAATGCTATTGTGACATATCCGAGTCAGGGAAAATAAATCCTTGACTTTTGTTGGAGAGTACTGGAAATTGAATTCCTGACCGTCGTAGAAAAAGTGGTTCTTCTACTCCCGTTGGGGATGGTGAACGGAGATGACTATGCTGTAGATTTACTACTGTTTGTGAATAGTCTATCGGGGAGAGACTTTGTTTGAGAATAACTCTGCGGGAGAATGACTTTGTTGGAGGATGAACTTCCATAGTTGAAGGGATAAACTCTGTTGGGGATTGAGTTTTTGTGGCTGGAGAAATAAGCTCCGTTGGGGATTGAGCTTCTGTATTCAGAGAAGTAAACTCTGCTCGGGAGAAAACCTTATGAACCACTTGCAATTATAAAATTCGGCTGGGGAAAGTAACTCCTGTTTGGGGAAGCATAGATCAAAACTTTGGTTGCCTCTACTCTGTGAGGGACATATATGTCATTGGGACGTATGGTGAGGACGTAGCGGTGACTTCGCATCAAGACGTTTCTGCCCCTGTATTTGTTGGAGGAAGTACCTGCGGAGGCTTGGTGGATTGAGTGTTATCCCAACTCATGAGGTGCTTGATAACTACCGATCAGAATGATAAGTCTTTTACTGATAGGAAAGTGACAAGATGACAAAACATAGTCGTACGCTTTAATCCCTAACATTTTCCTGGACTGTCTTTTCAGATTTTCAGTCCACCGGGATACCCTTTTTTGCCCAAGCCGCCTTTTCAGCTTTTCGACTTGTCGGGTGTACATATTTTTTTTTGTTTTCATCCCTAATTTTTGCCCGAACTCTTTTGGTTCGCCGAGATGACCTTATTTTTGCATAGGCTCGTTAACCTAGCGGGTCTTTGTTCACGCGTAGTATCTTCCGACCATGTCCACATTCTCAGGATGTAGGGAGTTGTCACCGTCCATAGTGTTATGTTGTAGTACTGTCCAAAATGTTTTCTTGATGGCACATGATTCATTGCTGGAATGCGTGTGTAATGCCCCAAGTGATTCAGATGGAGATCTGCCCCTGGCTACTTGGCATCTTTGAGAGATTCCTTGAATCTTGACTTGACTGCCCCAGATCAGTTGGACATCATGCTATGCCCCTTGATTATGAAAGTCCTACCAATGGAATGTCTTTCCGTCCGAGGTGATTCTGTTCATTGAGAAGATATTTGTTCACTGAATATCCGTCGCGCAAATTTCTCTGCTATTGAACAAATAGTCATATGCAAACAATGGTATTTTAAGAATGCAAAGCTTATGTCTGTCTTGAAGTTTGAAAATTCAATTTTTAGTAAAACAATTTTTTTTGTAAAAGTGAGATATCAACTCGGGATTTATAGCGAACCCTACAGGAGTCAGGATACCTTTTGTAAGAATATGCTTTCGAACTAACCCATGTTTCAACTAGGACTTTTAAGGGTTATAACGTGGCCTGGTTAACGGTTCAAGAAACAAAGGATAAAGGCTCAAATTTTATTTGTACCCAACCCACTCTTCGTGATGTTCTTCAGTCCTATGCTCAGTTAATTGTGCGTTTAAATCCCGATTGAGTCTGGCATCTTGTCCTTGATATTCTGGTGATGGTTCGGATACTGACAATTTATTTTGAATAGGCAGTCATCTTTTTTGTCGAGGATTTAAAGGACCTCCTTTGTTTGATTTTGTTATCCCTTCTTTTGCCTGAAATTTTTCTTTTTGTGATTACAGTCAGCGGGATGCCCCAGTTTTTTCTTAAGTCTCCTTCATAGGTTTTGACTTAATGGGTTTTTATTTCGAGAGATAATGATTACCTGTCTTGATGATTATGCGGAACCATCACTGCCTTTTGATTTGGAAGGACGTCTTCGAGGCCATGCATTATGTACGAAGCAGAAGATTGCGACTGAATGTGTGTCTGAATTGACTGAGAAAACTACCCTGCCCCAGGTTATGATTAAGGGTTTTAATTAGTGTGAAAAGAAACACTCCTACTTCTTTGGCTCAAAGAGGTTGACTAGGGATTATCTTCCTTATAACTCCACTGTTTGGGATTTGAAACAACGCACATACATTGTCAGCGGGGTCTGTTCAAAAGCATATTATAGAGATTGTGGTATCATTTTCGTCATCCTCCCTCTAAAGGCTTATAGCTTTTTAATTGAGAGTTGAATATCACAAAAAGGAACAGAGTTTAAATATAGTGAATACGAATGAATTGATTCAAAATAGACATATGTAATGCATTGATAAAGTAACAAAGTTTGACATGAATAAATGTTCGAACAATCAAAAGAAAATTACAAATTGAAAATTCTAATGAACGAAAAGCCCTCTTGTCAGAACTTGTCACTTCAAATGGTGGGCATTGGAGGATTGACAGAAACATTCCAGTTGACCATCTTGTGTGAATTCCAATGCTCCTTCATCAATCAGGTCTTGAATTTTGTATTTCAACCTCCAACAGTCGTCAGTATCATGCCCCAGACTGTTGGAGTGATATGCACACCTGGCATCAAGATTGTAGTTAGGCGAAGAAGTCCTGGGATGTGGATGAGGCCCTATCAACGTAACCAGATTCATCCTTAATATGTGTTGTAAAGCTTGAGAAAGAGGCATGTTGAGTTTGGTAAAATGCCTCTTGGGTGTATCTGGCATACTCTGATTAACTCGTTGTTTTTGGCGAGGTTTTTGTTGGACCTGTGATGTGGTAGCAATTTGGAAAAGTACACTCTTCACCAAACCATCCTCTTGTCTTCTCGGAAGTTGATCAATGACTTGGTCCTCAATCTCGACTGTTTGCTTCATACGGTTGTATCCATCTTGATGAAGTTTGTTGATAATGGTTCTCAGCTCTTCTTGTCCCCGGGCTAGGCCTTGGATAAGAGCCATCTGCCCCAGCATATGGGTTCTCATTGCTTCAACCTCAGATCGCAGTTGTTCCAACCGTTCATCCTTATTGTCTTCAGGATTTTTCTTGGCCAGGTTCCCAGCGAGGAGTGCTTTCAACTATTCCTGACCCTTGTATAGGTTTAGGAACATTTCCATGAACTGGGCCTCTTGAATTTGGAGATCTCTGTTGTCTTGTTTGAGAGCTATTTCAAGAAATAAACAACGAGAACATGAGAGACCTACTTTGAAACCTGTTTATGCAATGATATATATGATATATGTTTGCAATGTTTTCAAGGATCTCGCGGGGTAAACAAGAAAATGTCAGAAGTTGAGATTTGTAGCTTTGATTGAAACACTTCGTATCATTGAATGTCCTTCCACGAGAGTCAAGCTCACCATATCAAGTGGGTCATAGCCCCTGACTCAAGTTATCGTGTTTTGATCTTTTGACAGCATTGGCTAGAAGAAAATAAATCCCCTTGTCCTTTGCTAGACGTCTGGTTCATCATAACCTGCATCACAGGCCCTCAAGATCCTTGAAATGGTTAATGAAATGCTATGGTATGATGCTATGATGTGTATGCTATGCATCCAGTAAAAATGCAGGGTAAGAAACCAATTTATTGGATTTATACAAACAAGGTCCTGCAAGGAATACAAACAAAGCCTTGCAATGAGTTCAAATTGTTAGGAACATAAAGCAAACAAGTCACACAAGTAACCTTAGGTTTTGGCTTGCATGGATTCCATAGGTAAGTACCCTCTTGAAGTTTAGTTGGTTTCAAACTTGTCTTAGAAAAGTAATCGGGTTCTACGGGATCTCAATATCACCGATCTTTCCCTCAGCTTTGTTCAATAGGCAATTGACTCACAACCAAACAAAACTCAAGAGTCAAACCTCAATGAGTGTAGCATCGAGTATCTGTCGACCTTGGGAATACACCAAAGCTGACCATCTCGCTATGTCCTACTGGCCAAGTTGTGCAATTAAAGGTTCTAAGGTCAGTTGATGCTTCATGACACCACGCGACGGCCCCGTACTCTCCATGATTGACTCAAGGGTTACCGATAAAAACCAAAGTGCCACATCAATGTAGCTACTGCTTCAACTGTGTCGGTATACCCCACACAATTTATTGCTACTTACCTAAAAGGTGTTCCCCGATCCAGGTGTAGGATCTTCAATAATACCCAAAAAAACCCCTTGAATATAAAGCAGGCAAAGCAAATAAGAAAGCAGTTTTAAAAGTGACCTAGATCCTAAGGTATACCCACTTATTTATACTCCCCAGCAGAGTCGCCAGTTCTGTGATACGGTGGCAGAACCGACTGTTAATACTGGTTTGCATTTTATATTCGCAAATGTCGCGGTAAGCAAGAGTCGCCACCGACTTTTATTTCACCCAACTAAGGGAAAGGAAAAAGAACAGAAAAAACCTTTTTCGAGAATGTTTCTGAGTACGTGGGGTAGATTATAGAAAGGGAAGGTGTTATCACCCTTTCTATCCATGGTTTTCCATGGGCTCTTAGGTACTTTGCTCATTTTTAAAATTGCTTGTGTGTGCTTGTTTCGAAAAAGTTTTTGTTCTAATTTCGTGATAACCCTTGTATTTGTCCTCAAGGGTGTGATAAAATGTTTTTGAAAACTTTGTTTGAAAAGCTTGTTTGAAAGTGTATGTGTAAAAATTGTTGTTTTGAACAAGTACCTAAAAGTTTCTATCTACTCAAAAAAAATAAGTTCGTTCATTTTCTTATTTTCTTTAGACAACTCTATCCTACTATTAAGGAGTAGGTATCTCCATCATTGGAGTTTAAGGGACAATCGAAAGGGACGTAATGGTCATTGAAGGAAACATGTAAAGATACCTTAGTAGTTCGAAGGGACTGTCATCATATAGGCAACATTGAGGGACAAGATCATTTCTCGTAGGCAACTCGAGGGATATTAAGGGACTATCATCTTTATGATGATTTTTAGATTGAGGATGCTAAGATATCCCTATGTTCGAGGGACATGACCATTGTTTTACGAGGCAACCAAGTGAGGTATATCCTAAGGGTGCAAGTGTGCAACAATGTGTTTTTCAAATTATATTTATCTTGCAATTAGGGTTTTCTATCATTCATTTTTATCTTTCCATACAATCCTATTAATCTAAGCATTGCATAAAATATAGTAGCAGAAGGTAAAGGCGGAAATGTAAACCTAAGCTATTACAGAGCTTTGGGGCAGTTACATAATAGTGAAGAGTGCGGAAAAGAAATCCTAAAACTATTACATCCCAGAAGCAATTACATGATAATGATAAAAAAAGCGGGAAAGATAAAGCTACGCTATTACAGTTGAACGCGTCCTATACACTTTATCTAGGAAAATAAAAATAAGATGAAAATAGAAAAGAAAATGTTTTGGTGATTTTTTTTTTATGAAAAATGATTTATGATAATTAATTAAATAAACCTAAAAAAACTAATTAATTTTAATTAATTAAAAAATGTTAATTTTGAAAAAATTTAATTAAAATACCTAAATCCTAATTAGTTTGAATTAAAAAAAAAAGGTTAATTTTGAAAAAAAAGGTTTATGTGTAATGATTAATAAGAAAGAATTAAGTTTGGCAAAAAATAGATAGGGGAAGAAACATCAATGAAAAATAGGGTTAGAAAATAAAAATAATGCAAATGTCAAGGATGGTTGTTGGACCAAAAATTAATTTAAAACCTAAAATTAAATTAAAAAACCTAAAATTAATTATTCAAGTTTATTATAAAAAATCAAAGGTTTGTGAAAAATATTAAGTTTTATGAAAAAAGTTTTAAACAGACAGATGATTGCCTTAACCTCCTCAGGATGATTGTCTTGTCATACATTGGTGGTTGTTATGATCCGGTCTGGACCATAATGGTCAAACCTGTAGTGTTGAATCTCATAGACACATTAAACAAATTAGTATACCATGAAATACAAAGAAAATAAATATATGATATTTTATAATATTAAAACCGATATGGCATGTATGGATGCTTCTACATCCTTTTGATCATGGAGATCAAACCAATCTTATCCTTACTGGAGAAGTAGTGAGATGAGAGTTTGTTTGTAGTGAGATGGGGGTTTGTAACAAGGATTTCAAGATTTTTAGGATTCTTGAAAGAATTTGATATTTTGACAGGGTTGTAGCAAATGTTTTTTTCATTTGTCGTGTGAAAAGAATGAGATTATATAATGGAAATTAGAGAAAAATGGGTTTTGAATGTGCAATTGGGCCTCCAATAACCGCAAGCAATAGTGCAGATTTTTATTCACTTGAGTCCATCATGTTCCAGGCTAAATCGCAGGGGCTTAAGTGCAATTTTTGAAGTTGAAATATGAAAACAAAATGTAGCCGACATCAAGGAATAACTCCTGCCTAAAAATGAGCTCAATCGGATAAACAGTGAATTAGTTATGAATTTTTGAACTTTCGCCTCAGATAAACTTATTTTAGGCTCCTGTGTCAACTCTGACACGTTCTTCAATAAAAAACTGGTATTGATCGGAGCAGAACCCGGTCTCAACTTTGGAAGAAAAGTTGGAGATCTCTGAGCCAATGGCCTTGTGTAAAAATATGGATCCAATCCGGTAAAAATTGACCGAGTTATGAATTTTCGAAGTTTCGACCCAAATGAAATAATATTCAGAATTCAGGATTTTTGGCGCGTCATGTGCACTCTGAGAAAAAAACGAAGGTCTTTTGGATACCGTTAGAACTCGATACCTCCTGTGAAAACTTAGCCAACTCAATTTGTGAAATTTTGGCGCCAGAACCATCTCGATATGATGAAAATCGACCAAGTTATGATTTTCTGAACATGACGCAAATAAACTTCTGTCACAAATTTTCTGTACGAAAATACTTGATAAATCCGCATTTTTGAAGACCTTCAGATTGAAATTGGCTTCCATCCTTGAGAGATGAAAATGTAGATGACATCAAATCGGAATTTTAGCCACCGGAACGGGTTCAAAACAAGCCACGATCTTCAAGTTATGAATTTTTTAGTGCGTAAAAACTGCACTTTCAGCACACTTTTTCACCATATTTCTTCGAGAAAACTCACACATTCGGAGACCTTCTTTAAAGAATTGACTCTTGAGTCGAACCTGAATTTGAGAATACGCTATCAGAGATATCTTGGCAAAAGAACACCTAAATATGACGTGTCGGGTTGGACTTATGAATCTTTGGACTCCGAATCATTGCAAAACGGCAAACTGATCTTCGGCATGGAAAATACTATGAGAATATCCATTTACGAAATAAACGTCACTTGTAACCTGATGAAGTTTGATAAATATACCTTTACTCCATAACCATAAAACAAATAATATGCGTGTATGAAAAGAGGGTAAATTTTGTGGTACAACACTGAGGATGAAGACTGTGAGTCTTCAAATTTTGTTGAAGTTGAATGCTGAGAGATAAATTTCCATTGTTTAGAGAAATAAATTTTGTTGGGGAAATAAAACTCCATGAACTGTTTGGAGATTTTGTTGAAATCCTGCTGGGGGATCCTTGGAAGCTTGGCGATTTCACTGGGAAATTTTTAGATGTTGGAGCAGTAATTTGTAGATTCTTGCTCCGTCAGGGATATGAGATCACCTGACACTATTAGGCTGCATGCTGAGAATATGGTGGTGACCTTGTAGCAGGATGCCCCTGCCTCTATACCTGTTGGAGAAGGTATCTGCTGGAGAAAATATCTGCGAGGATTTTGTGGATGGCCCTTAGATATTGTCACATTTCTTAAAGCCATTAGTAAATGTCTTTCTGTTTTTATGCGTATATTTGTAAATCGTAATCAAATTCAAATGCATATGTTCAAAAATAATCACTGGACATTTTCGCAAACAAAACAGAAATGGAAAAATAAAAACAAATAGTTTTGCACTTTCAAAGAGATAATTTTGTATTAATTTGAAGACTTTGTGCCTATAATAGACATTTTTATACAAGGAGACGAACATCCTAGTAAGATAATGTCGTCGTAAGAATGAAACTAATACAAAATAGTGTACAAATAAAAATAGCTATATGAAATAATCCCATTGGGTTCCCATTCTGCTATTGCCCTTATGTCTTTGAGCATCTCATCTCTTTGCTGCTTGTCCGAAGCTGATTGGATTGATTAGTACCATTTGAGCTTGATAGTTGATACCTAAGATTGGTTGTAAGGTGATCCAACGAGATATAGTTATACGCTTTAAATCCCTAACTTTTTCCTGGACCTCCCTTTTGGGTTTTCAGTCCACCGGGATACCCTTTTTTTCCCAATCTGCCTTTTCAGGTTTTCAACTTGCCAGGTGTACAAATTTTTTCATGTATATCCCTAATTTTTGCCCGAACCCTTTTGGTTCGCCGGAATTCCCTTATTTTTTCCTAGGCCAGTCAACCTAGCGAGACTTTGTTCATGCGTAGTATCTTTTAACTATGTCCGTGTTTACAGGGTGCAGAAGGTCGTCACCGTCCATAGTGGTTAAGATCATGGGTCCACCAGAAAATTTGTTCATAATCACAAATGGCCTTTCGTATGTGGGATTCCATTTTCCCCTGGGATCACCTTGTGGAAGTATGATGCGTTTGATTACCAGGTCACCATCTTGATATACCTGATGTCTGAATTTCTTGTTAAAAGCTTTAATCATACGTTTTTGGTACATCTGACCATGACAGACAGCCGCAAGCCTCTTCTCGTCAATTAGGTTTAACTGGTCAAGTCAAGTCTGAACCCATTCGTCTTCATTCTGAAGATGTGAAAAACACAAGAAGGGGGGTTGAATTGTAAAACTTAAATCAAAAGCTTAAACAACACTGTATTTTTATCCTGGTTCGTTTGATCTCAAACTACTCCAGTCCACCCGTCAAGGTGATTTCGCCTCTCTCCAACGAGGTCTTAATCCACTATAATCAAAGGATTACACAGTCACTTTAAAAACTATAAAGCCTTCTTGAGTATAACCATAAACCGGTTTATCTCAAGGAATTCTCTTTACAAATAATTGAACAATAATGTGTTTAATGTTTTCTAATAAAACAGTTTACCACAACTGTGATAATACACAAATTTAAGCTTAGAATGAAACTGGATTTGCTAGAGCGTTTGAGTAAGCGTGGTTGGAAAGCTTAGCAAATTATGAATGCATGCGTGTGGATTAGCGTCTTCTTTTCTCACACAGATTTGTATATATAGCCAAGGCAAAGATACGTTGTTGTCCATAAAGCACTTTTAATGATAATAACGTTCTTTCCTTTTTGAGAAGATCTTGTCTTGAATAAAGCCATTGGTAATTAATCTGTCTTGAATGCTTAGTAACGCTTCAGAGTGTTCTCTTCTTATGGTAATCAGAGTGTTCTTTGCTTTAACTGATGCTGATACTTCTGATTGCTGATGACTTGGTAAAGATCTTTGATCAGAGTCAGAGTGTTTATGTTATGCGCAGATTCTGGTCATCAAGCTTCAGCGTATGATCTCGTAGCTTCAGCGTGTAGCAAATGTTACTGATCTTCTGATGCTGATATATTACTGATCTTCTGATGCTGATGCTGATTCCATCAGAACTTCTGTACATACATAACATAATTTAAGAAGCATATTTGTCTTATATATAAATATTACAATTTATTTATTCTTTGTATTTTGTTATCATCAAAACTCTAATTAAGGGTTGTAGAATCAAACTATGTCCTAACAATCTCCCCCTTTTTGATGATGACAAAAACCAGATTTTTTCAATTAAAAATGAAGAATAAAAGGTATCAGAGCTAAGAAGAGAAAAAATCCCCTTGAGTTGATTACTTCCCTTTAATTTCCATGAGTCTTTGAGCATCAGAACTTTACTGTATCTTTCGTCAGAATTTTGTACCTGTAAGCTTTTCAGAAGAAATTTTTTTTTTAATAGATCAGAATATTTGAGACTTATGTCTCAGTAATCCGTTATTGAAAAATATCCTTCTTTCTCCCCCGTTTTGTCAGTTATCAAAAAGAACAAATAATCAGAGCCAAAATGCATTTATATTGAAGACCAGAAGCAATGATAAGTTCAGAATAATGTAAAAATATTACAGATAAACAAGTTATAAAAACAAGAAAATTCTAAGAGGGAGGAGGAAGACGTGTGAACAAAGCCTCCAACATGCTCTTGATCTGGGTGTTGGTTTCCTGTTGCTGGGTTAACATGCTGGCTATTGCATCAATTTTGTTGTCATGCTTATCCATTCTTTCATTCATCAGCATATCAGATCTTTTCAAGTCTTCCAGAGTCTGCCTGTCAAGGGAGGAAGCTTGAGGATCTTCAGAAACAGGATGCTTCTCAGAGCTTTCTGCAATAACTTCTTCTTGACCCAGTGCTTCAGCAGGAACCATCTGCTCTTGAGTATCAGATTGAACTTTGGATGCTGGATGATGTTCTGACCAGGGAGCAATGTCCAGAGGGAGAACTTCTTCCTTAAGCAACTTGCTCAGAACTGGACCTTCAATTTCTTTCAGCAGATTGCTAAAGTTCTGTTGAGCTTGTCCATAGCTCTGTTCTTGCAACTTAAAGGTTTCAGAGAATACCCATCTTCTGAACTTTGTCCAAAGGTAATCTGATGTAGCAGGATCAACCAGCTCAAGACTAGCTTGTTTCAGAGAAGTGATCCGCTTTTGTACTTCTGTTTCAAATGTCAATAAGCTGGTACCAACATCTGGATGTTTCGGTTTTGGGATAGCTGTTTTGTGGTTGATGGCAGCAAGACGTTCAAAAACTGTTAAGTCAATGACAGTCTTGATGTTGTCTTCTGGATTATTCTTTGGTGAGGGAGTGGGAGAGTCAGGAATTATGATTGGACTTGATAGGGAATTTTGTGGAGTTAATTCTGGTGAAGAGGGAAGTTGGGGAAAATTCACAATGGTGCCACAGGGAAAATGAATGGCCAGAGGTTCTGGTTCAGGGGATTCAGAGGGTTGAGCCTTTGATGTTTGAACTTCTGGTTGAAATGGTTCAGGTTGTGGAGAAGGTGGATTAATTTCTGATTGAGGAGATGGAGGTAGTGGGATTTCTGGTTTTGGAGAGAGGGGAATTTCTGGTTGTGGTGAGATGGGAATTTCTGGTTGTGGTTCTGTGGTAGTTTCAGGATTTGGATTTTCTGGAATGGGAGCAGAAGTATGTTGGTCTATATCAGAAAGAACTTTTGCAAGTTCTTGTTGGGTTTCATCAGTATTTGGATTTTGAGGTTGGGAGCGAGATCTTCTAAGGGTTAAGGATTCAGAGGGGTCAAAATCAATATCAAAGTCATCAAAAGTTTGTGGTGTGGGGTTTTCAGATTGATTGGAAATTGGGATAGATGTTGATACATCAATTGAATCTAAAACAGGTACAGAAGAAGGATTACCTCGCTTTTTAGGAGTCTGCTGAGATGATCCTTCTGCTACAGCTTTCCTTTTCTTGGTTTTCTTCAGCACAACTTCTGGAGCCTTCTGCTGCAGATCTTGAATATTCAGATTTGGTGCTGTGCCATCAGCCTTGCAAGCATTCAAATATCTGAGAATTATATCTGGTTTAGAATCAATCTCTGAGAACAGAGGGAAGTTGTCCAGAGGGACTCTTCTGCTGGAGATTGAAGCAAAATGAGTGACGCTGGGTTCCTTCTTGATGTTCTCAATCAACTTCATCTTCTTCAGATTCTTAGCATTCAGCTGTTTGCCAACAGTAGCTTCCAAAGATCTGATTTCTTGAGCCTCTGTAAGGTGATCAATCAACTTATTCTCTGTTAGAATATCTGATATAAGTCTTACTAGGGGTATCCAATCCCTCTTTGTGCGCTCCTCTTCTCTTGTTTCTTTAACACTTGTTCTGAGGTGGTTAAACAACAGATGAGCCAGATTTATCTTGACCTTCTAAGAGATGAAGTAGATCAGAAATTGTTGATCAATATTAATGTAGTCAGGAGAGCTGGTAGGCTTCCTGTGGTTTATGCACCCCAGAATGATCTTGGCCCAAATTCTGTGTTGGTCTTTTAAATCCCTTATCTTGCTGGAGGGAAGCCCCAAAGTGAAGATTTCCCTTGCAATTAGGGCAGCATCAGCGCATCTTTCTGCCATGTCAATGCAACGAACACCACCACCACTGTACCCTATTAATCTAGCAATCAGGTCCTCAGTAATAACAATCTTCTTCCCCATGATGTAAGACGTAACTTGATGGTTGGAAGATGAAGCGTGAATCCAAAATTCCTTTACCAGAATTGGGAATGTTGGACCCACCAATTTGTCAAAATATTTTTCCCAGCCTTGAGCTTTAACTTCTTCAGAGAGATCAAACCCATTCTCTTGAAGACTGTTGAAATCCACGATTAATTCTGACAGAACTTCAAGATTTTTGATTGGTGTGAGAAGCGTTCTGTAGGGTTCTTCGTATTGTTCAGATGAAACAGTTTTCTGAGAACTTGCAGTAGGAATGCTGGAAGAAGCCATGTTCACACGAAGGTTTTGTGAAAAAAGATTGAAAGGGTTTTGAGACAGTATGAAAACTGAAATCAGTAAATTTGAGAGAAAATGAAAGTGAAGGTAAAAGAGTGTAAATGGTGTGAAGTGTGTTTAAATAGATTTCTAAACAATTTTGAAAACATAAACGGCATGAGAGAGAAATTAAATAATGATTATTAGCATTTAATGATAGATGATTTTAGGGGATTCAGAAAGATATTGGAACTGTTACCCATGACATGTGTCTCAATGCATCCAATCAGCGCTTTTGCCTTTTCAGAAACGTGAACGCATGTTCAGCCTCAGAAAATAGCTGATGACTGGATGACACTTGTTTGCTTGAGTGAAAAACACATTTCTATCCTTTAAATGAAGCGCTCAGATCTTCATGGATAGATTCTGATACAATTTGTACTTCTAAAGATCTGAAGAAGGATTGATCAGTAGTTCACAAAATAATAAACAAAGTTCTGAAGGTTAAGATATGGAATCAAAACAATTTTATTCCGGGCAGAGCTTCATGCTGAGATGTTTCAGAATGAAGTTGAACCTATCTTCAGAAAGAGGTTTTGTAAAAATATCAGCCCATTGATGGTCTGTGTTAATAAATTTTAAATTTAAAATCCCTTTCTGAATATAGTCCCTAATAAAATGATGTTTTATTTCTATATGCTTAGCCCTAGAATGCAAAATAGGATTTTTACTGAGACAAATAGCAGAAGTATTGTCACAGAGGATAGGAATGTTACTCTCAAAAATCTGGAAGTCCTCAAGTTGACTTTTCATCCAGAGCATTTATGTACTGCATCCAGCTGCTGCTATGTATTCAGCTTCTGCTGTTGATAGAGCAATTATGGATTGTCTTTTGCTGGACCATGAGATCAGATTTTTTCCCAGAAACTGGCAACTTCCAGAAGTGCTTTTACGTTCTACTCCGTCTCTAGCGAAATCAACATCACAATATCCTATCAGGCTGTAATCACTTGATTTTCTATAGAATAAACCCAGATTAGTAGTACCTTTCAGATACTTGAAAATTCTCTTAACTGCTATTAAGTGAGATTCTCTAGGATCTGATTAGAATCTAGCACAAATGCAAACACTGAATAAAATGTCAGGCCTTGAAGCCGTCAGATAGAGAAGAGAACCAATCATACCTCTATAGACCTTCTGTTCTACCTTTTTACTTACCTCTTCTCTTTCCAGAATGCACGTGGGATGCATTGGAATCTTTGATGGCTTACATTCTGAGAGATCAAATTTCTTCAGAAGTTCTCTGACATATTTGCTCTGATGAATGTAAGTTCCTTCTGGGGTTTGATTAATCTGAATGCCCAGAAAGAATTTCAGTTCCCCCATTAGGCTCATCTCAAATTCTGCCTGCATACATTTAGCAAACTTTCTTCCCAGAGAGGGTTTAGTAGATCCAAATATGATGTCATCAACATAAATCTGACATACTAAAATGTCATTCTTAACTGTCTTACAGAACAAGGTAGTGTCCACTTTCCCTCTGGTGAATTCCTTTTCTAACAGGAAGTTACTTAGTCTTTCATACCAAGCTCTGGGAGCTTGTTTCATACCATAGAGTGACTTCTTTAGTTTGAAAACATATTCTGGATTTTTGGAACTTTCAAAACTATGGGGTTGATGCACATATACCTCTTCTTCTATATAGCCATTTAAGAATGCACTCTTAACATCCATCTGATACAGAGTGATGCCTTTATTAACAACAAATGAAATTAAGAGTCTGATAGATTCTAACCTGGCGACTGGAGCAAAGGTTTCTATATAGTCTATACCCTCTTGCTGTCTATAACCTTGTGATACCAGTCGTGCTTTGTTTCTGATGACTTCACCTTGTTTGTTCAGTTTGTTTCTGAACACCCATTTTGTTCCAATGACGTTGAATCCTTTTGGCTTGGGAACTAGATCCCATACGCCATTTCTTGTGAATTGATTTAGCTCCTCTTGCATTGCTAGAATTCAGTCATTGTCCGGAAGTGCTTCATCAATTTTTGTTGGTTCAATTAGAGAAACCAGTCCCATGAGGGATTCTTCATAGTTTCTGAAGCTAGATCTTGTTCTGATTGGATCTTCCTTTCTTCCTAAGATTGTTTCTTCTGGGTGATCCATGCTGCTTCTGGATGGTCTTTTCTGGAGTTGATCAACAGAAGGTGCTGGATTGCTTGCATTGACTCTTTCTGATGTTGAGGGAGTGTCTCTGTTAAGAGCTTCTGATGACTTGTCTTCAGTACCTATGAGTTCAACTTCCATACCTGCAAGGAATTCATTCTGCTTTGACTTTTGAGAGTCAAGCTTATCATCAAAACGAACACTGATTGATTCTTCCACAATTTGTGTTTCTGTATTGTATACTATGTACCCTCTTGAGCGTTCAGAGTATCCTAACATAATACACTTTTGTGCTTTAGAGTCAAACTTATTCAAATAATTTTTTGTATTCAGGATAAAACATGTACAACCAAATGGGTGAAAATAGGAAATGTTGGGCTTTCTGTTCTTCCATAATTCATATGGAGTCTTTTCCAAAATAGGTCTTACGGAGATTCTATTCTGAATGTAACACGCTGTGTTTATTGCCTCTTCCCAGAAGATCTTAGCAACGTTAGTCTCGTTGATCATGGTTCTGGCCATTTCTTGCAATGTTCTGTTCTTTTGTTCTACAACTCCATTTTGCTGAGGAGTTCTAGGACAAGAGAAATCATGCAAAATGCCTTTGTCATTAAAGAATAACTCAAAATCTTTGTTTTCAAATTCTCCACCATGATCACTTCTGACTTTGACGATTCTAAGATCCTTTTCATTCTGAACTTGGTTGCAGAAGGTAACAAACACAGAATGTGACTCGTCCTTGTGTCTTAAGAACTTTACCCATGTCCATCTGCTATAGTCATCTACGATTACTAACCCATAATTCTTACCACTGACTGAAGCAATTTTAACTGGTCCAAATAAGTCAATGTGCAGAAGTTCTAATGGCTTGGAGGTGGAAACAACATTTTTGGATTTGAAAGCTGGTTTTGCAAACTTGCCTTTCTGACATGCTTCACACAGAGCATCTGATTGAACTTCAGGTTAGGAAGTCCTCTGACCAGATTGAGTTTGTTAATCTGAGATATTCTTCTCATACTAACATGTCCCAATCTTCTGTGCCAGATCCATTGCTCGTTGTTAACAGACAGAAGACACTTTACATTCTGACTTTTTAGTTCAGAAAGTTTTATTTTATAAATGTTGTTTTTCCTCTTTCCATTAAACAGGATAGTCCCATCTTTTTGACTAACAGCTTTGCATGAATTTTGATTGAAGATTATATCATAACCGTTATCACTTAATTGACTTATGGATAACAGATTATGCATTAATCCATCAACTAGTAAAACATTATTTATAGAGGGAAGATTTCCATTACCTACTGTTCCAGAGCCAATATTTTTCCTCTTTGATTGCCTCCAAAACCTACGTGGCCTCCAGGCTTAAGTTCCAGGCTTTGGAACATATGCCTTCTTCCCGTCATGTGTCGTGAGCAGCCAGAGTCCAGGTACCATGATTGGTGTTTCTGCTTTGCTGCTAAAGATATCTCTTCTGTATCTGATTCAGAGTCTGACTCAGAAGCTTCACAGTCTTTTGTTATGTTTTCCATGAGAGCTATGTTTGCTCTTTCATCATCTGATTCTGAGTCAGCTTCAGATGTGTCAGAATCATCCCATGTAGCCATGAGACTTTTCTTCTTTTCCTTGCCAAACTTCTTTTTGGGATTTTCCTTCTGAAGCTTTGGGCAATCACTTTTATAATTCCCTTGCTCGTTACATTCATAGCAGATGATGTCTTTGTTGTTTGGCTTTCTGTTTCTTGAAGAACCTCCAGATCTTCTGTGTCCAGAGGAGGATTCTGACCTTCTGTATCTGGAGAAAGATTCATTCTGATTTTCTGATCTTCTGGGATTCCTGAACTTCCTTTGCCTCTGCTTCCATAATTGGTTCACCCTTCTGGAGAGGAGAGACAGTTCATCTTCTTGTGATGAGGACCCATAAGAGGTTTCTTCCATAGCCTCTAAAGCTTTGGAGTCAGATTTTCTGTTAGATTTTAAAGCTAATGGCTTACCTTGCTTTTGAGGTTCATCTGCTTCTAGCTCTATCTCGTGACTTCTGAGGGAGCTGACAAGTTCCTCCAGAGAGATTTTGTTGAGATCCTTGGCTAGCTTAAGCGCTGTGACCATTGGCCTCCACTATTTTGGCAAGCTTCTGATGATCTTGTTAACATGATCAGTAGTGGAATACCCTTTGTCAAGAACTTTTAGACCAGTAACAAGAATTTGAAATCTTGAAAACATAGTCTCTATTGATTCACTCTCTTCCATCTTGAATGCCTCATACTTCTGAATGAGTGCAAGGGCTTTGGTTTCTTTGACTTGAATGTCGCCTTCATGCGTCATTCTCAGAGAGTCAAACATATTCTTTGCAATGTCTCTGTTTGATATCTTTTCATATTCCGAATAAGAGATGGTGCTGAGAAGAATTGTTCTGGCCTTGTGATGATTTCTGAACTCACGCTTTTGCTGATCAGACATTGTTTTCCTGTCAATCTTCTAACCACTTCCATCCACTGGGTGCGTGTATCCATCAGTCACCATGTCCCACAGATCAACATCATGGGCCAGAAAGAAACTCTCAATTCTGTCTTTCCATTAGTCAAAGTTCTCTCCATCAAAGACTGGAGGTTTGCCACTGAATCTGTCTCTTTCTTTATTATTGTCATTGCTGATGTTTTGATTTGGTCCTGCCATTGTGTTTTTCTGACGCTGGATCTTGTACTGACACTGTTAAGTGTTATAAGCTCAGAACCAGGCACTCTGATGCCAATTGAAGATGTGAAAAACACAAGAAGGGGGGTTGAATTGTAAAACTTAAATCAAAAGCTTAAACAACACTGTATTTTTATCCTGGTTCGTTTGATCTCAAACTACTCCAGTCCACCCGTCAAGGTGATTTAGCCTCTCTCCAACGAGGTCTTAATCCACTATAATCAAAGGATTACACAGTCACTTTAACAACTGTTATAGCCTTCTTGAGTATAACCACAAACCGGTTTATCTCAAGGAATTCTCTTTACAAATAATTGAACAATAATGTGTTTAATGTTTTCTAATAAAACAGTTTACTACAACTGTGATAATACACAAATTTAAGCTTAGAATGAAACTGGATTTGCTAGAGCGTTTGAGTAAGCGTGGTTGGAAAGCTTAGCAAATTATGAGTGCATGTGTGTGGATTAGCGTCTTCTTTTCTCACACAAATTTGTATATATAGCCAAGGCAAAGATACGTTGTTGTCCATAAAGCACTTTTAATGATAATAACATTCTTTCATTTTTGAGAAGATCTTGTCTTGAATAAAGCCGTTGGTAATTAATTTGTCTTGAATGCTTAGTAACGCTTCAAAGTGTTTTCTGCTTATGGTAATCAGAGTGTTCTTTGCTTTAACTGATGCTGACGCTTCTGATTGCTGATGACTTGGTAAAGATCTTTGATCAGAGTCAGAGTGTTTATGTTATACGCAGATTCTGGTCATCAAGCTTCAGCGTATGATCTGGTAGGTTCAGCGTGTAGCAAATGTTACTGATCTTTTGATGTTGATATATTACTGATCTTCTGATGCTGATGCTGATTCCATCAGAACTTCTGTACATACAGAACATAATTTAAGAAGCATATTTGTCTTATATATAAATCTTACAATTTATTTATTCTTTGTATTTTGTTATCATCAAAACTCTAATTAAGGGTTGTAGAATCAAACTATGTTCTAACACATTCAAACCTGTATCCTTCATGATTCTCAAAGAAGGGATCTGGACTTTAATGGGTAGGAAAACCTCCATACTGTATACCAAAGAGAAAGGGGTTGCCCCTGTTGATGTGTGAATTATGGTGCGGTAACCATGAAGAGCAAACTGTAACATCTCGTGCCAGTCTTTGTATGTCACAGTCATCTTCTGTGTGATTTTCTTGATGTTTTTATTAGCAGCTTCTACAACGCCATTCATCTTCGGCCAGTAAGGAGAAGAGTTATGATGCTGGATCTTGAATTGTGTGCATAGCTCGGTGATCATAGTGTTATTGAGATTGGTACCATTATCCGTAATGATTCTTTCTGGAATACCGTACCGACAAATGAGGTTATGTCTAATGAATCGGGCCACAACTTTCTTGGTAACAGAAGAAAATGAGGCCGCCTCGACCCATTTTGTGAAGTAGTCAATGGCAACCAGGATGAAGCGGTGCCCATTAGAAGCTGTAGGTATGATTTCCCCAATCATATCGATTCCCCACATTGCGAACGACCAGGGAGCAGTCAAGACGTTTATAGGAACTCAAGGCACATGTACTTTATAAGCATAGATCTGGCATTGGTGGCAAGTTCGTGAATGCTGATAGCAGCCCGCTTCCTTGGTGGACCAATAGTATCCTGCTCGTAGGATCTTTTTAGCTATCGTGTACCCACTAGAATGGGTGCCAAATCTACCTTCATGTAAATCAACCATAATCTTCTCTACTTCACTCTTGTCTACACACCAAAGAAAAGTAGAATTGTGGTTGCGCTTGTAGAGGATCCCGTTACTGAGGAAGAACTTGGCAGAGAACCTCCTCAGGAACTTCTTATCATTGAATGGCTCCCTCAGGATACTCTTGGGCTTCGAGATATCTTTTGACTTCATGGAACCAAGGGTTGTCCACTACTTCTTCATTATCAATCTCATAATAGTATGTTGGTTTGTCCATTCTCTCAATAGTGATTTGAGGAGCCTCATTATCCCACCTGACCTTGAACATGGATGACATAGTAGCTATCGCGTCTGCTAGTTGATTTTCCTCTCGTGGAAAATGCTCAAAGGTAATTTCTTCAAAATGTGGAATCAATGTCAACACATGCTCTTTGTAAGGGATGAGATTAGGATTCTTCGTGTCCCATTCTCCTTTGATTTGACTGATTACTAAGGCCGAGTCTCCAAATACATTTAAGAATTTGATCCTCAAGTTGATGGCAGCCTTGAGACCCATAATGCATGCTTCATATCCAGCCATATTGTTGGTACAATTGAAACATAGCATAGCAGTGAAAGGAGTATGAAAGCCTTCGGGAGATATGATCACAGCGCCAATGCCATTTCCAAGGGCGTTGGAAGATCCGTCAAAAACCATAGCCCATCGGGATCCTTTTTCAAGTCCTTCATCCGGTCCAGGTTCTTCACAATCAGTTACTAACATGATGTTCTCGTCCGGGAACTCAAAATTCATGGATTGGTAGTCATCCACAGCCTGATGAGCTAAATGATCAGCTAATACACTCCCCTTAATTGCTTTCTGGGTTGTATACTGAATTTCATATTCGGTCAGGATCATTTGCCATATTGCTATTCTTCCAAAGAGAGCGGGCTTCTCAAAGATGTAGTTGATAGGGTCCATTTTAGATATCAACAAGGTAGTGCGAGTCAACATATACTGTCTTTGTCGGCGAGCAGCACATGCCAAAGCGCAACAAGTTTTCTCGAGCAGTGAGTATCTTGTTTCACAGTCGGTAAACTTTTTGCTAAGGTAGTATATTGCATGCTCTTTTCGACCAGACTCGTCATACTGCCCCAGCACACACCCCATCGAGTTCTCTAACACTGTTAAGTACATGATCAGAGGTCTTCCTTCAACTAAAGACATCAAAATTGGAGGCTCTTAAAGATATTCTTTGATTTTGTCAAAGGCGTTCTGGCAATCGTCATTCCACTTTACTGCTTGATCTTCCTTCAGTAATTTGAAGATTGGCTCACAAGTAGAGGTCAGATGGGAAATGAATCTGGCAATGTAGTTTAGGCGTCCCAAGAATCTCATGACCTTATTCTCAATGCAGGGAGTTGTAAATTCTTGTATAGCTTTAACCTTTGCAGGGTCCACATCAATGCCTTTGCCGCTGACAATGAAGCCTAAGAGCTTACCGGATCTTACTCCAAAGGTGCACTTACTTGGGTTCAACCTTAGTTTGTACTTCTTCAGTCTTTCAAACAGCTTTTGTAGGTGATCAAGGTGCTCCTCTTCAGTCTGAGACCTGGCTATCATATCATCAACATATACTTCTATCTTGTGATGGATCATATCATGAAACAAGGCTACCATGGCACGCTGATAGGTTACCATGACATTCTTTAACCCAAATGGCATAACTTTGTAGCAGAAGGTGCCCCACTGCGTGACGAAGGTCGTTTTCTCCATGTCCTCAGGTGCCATTTTGATCTGATTGTACCCAGAGAAGCCATCCATGAAGGAGAATACCTTATGTTGTGCGGTGTTGTCAACCAAAACATCAATATGGGTAAGCGGAAAGTCATCCTTGGGGCTTGCCCTATTCAGGTCTCTGTAATCCACACACATACGTACCTTACCTTCCTTCTTAGGTACTAGAATAACATTTGCAACCCATTGTTGATAAGAGGTGACAACTAAGAAACCGGCATTGAACTGTTTCATGACTTCAGCCTTGATCTTTTCTGACATCTCAGGCCGCATGCGATGAGCCTTCTGTTTCACAGGAGGACAATCCTCTTTTGTCGGTAGGCGATGGACCACAATATCAGTGTCAAGTCCTGGAATGTCTTCGTATGATCAGGAAAAGACCTCAACATAGTCATGTAACATTTTCATTAACCTCTCCTTGACACTATGCTCTAGATCGGCACCTATCTTGACTTCCTTCTTGTCCTCTTCAGTACCCAAGTTAACTGTCTCAACCAGCTCTTCATGAGGCTATATTGCCCTTTCTTCCCGTTGTAACATACTGGAAAGTTCTCTTGGTACTTTACAATCTTCCTCACCTTCGTCCTCGGCTTGGTAGATCATATTTTCAAAGTCATAACTGGCAATGAAAAAACCGTTACCAATGGGATCCAGAGTGGATGTGGATCTGCAGTTTGATACGTGTGTGTGTGTAAGAGCATAACTGTTTTGATAACATAAAAAGGAAGAAAAGAAAAACAAAGAGCGTAAAATTTGCATGCAAAACGTCTAATGTTTTATTAATGACATATGAAAATGAAGTAATGACCCTTACAAATAAACCATTGTGCTCGGGTATGACACAAGGCTTTAAAGTTTCAATTGTTCAAATATTACATATCCTTAAAAAACAAAAAGATAAATTACTCTTGAATAAAAGTAATGGGAACAAAATCTTTGGCCCCCCAATTGCTGAGTCCACCGCTGATAGTTGGGAAGATCCACTTATCCATGTCACAATCATTGTCAGCATCTTCTGTAGCAGAAACAACTTCAATAGCGCTGACTCCTGGGTCATGCTTGGGCATAGGTGCATTTATGAAGTTGGGGGTCATAGGAGGATCAGACTAAATCTCCTTTGCCTCAATGATATCTTGCACCTTATTCTTCAGAGCCCAACAATCGTTTGTATCATTCCATGAAATGTCGGAGTGGTAGGCACATCGAGCATTTGGATTGTAGATGGGAGATGCGGTATTTGGATTCTTTGGAGATTCCTTCAGAGTCACCAAATTAGACTTCAGAAAATGTGGCAATATCTGGGATAAGGTCATGTTAATTCGAGTGAACTGTCTTATGGGCGCATCTAGCTTGCGCTAATTGTTTCATTGTTGGTTTGATGCAGGATTGGAAATTATAACATCCCCTACCGTTGGACGATGTTCAGTCTTGTTCTGATTCCTCTGGCCATATACAACACTGACCTCCTTCTTTCCAGTGAAGGATTTCTTTATTATACTAGAAGATGCATCTCTCTGGATTTTACCACTTTTGATGCCAGCTTCTACCCATTCACCAGTCAGTATCAGTTCAGTGAACCCAACAGAAGAGCTTCTAATCAGATGGTTAAAAAATGGTTCGGACAACGTGCCCAAGAACATGTCTACCAGCTCTCTATCAGATAATGAAGGCTGGACTCTTACTGAAAGGTCTCTCAACTTTTGGGCATAATCTTTAAAGCCTTCGCCGGAACCCATAGACATACTTTACAATTGTGTACGAGTTAGGGAGGGGTCAGCGTTATATTGGTACTGCTTCTAGAAAGCAGCAGCTAGATCTTCCCAATTATGAATGTTGGTTCTTTCCAGTTGATAGAACCATTCCAGTTGAGTCCCTGCCAAACTTTCCTGGAAGAAATGTACCCACATATTCCTATCAGTAGTGTGGGGTTGAATCTTCCTGACATACGACCTTAAGTGCAGTTTAGGACAAGAGAAACCGTCGTACTTAGAAAAGTAGAGGACCTTGAATTTCTGCGGGATGACCACCCCAGAGATCAGTCCTAGCTCTTCAAGATCCAGCCCAGGCACCCTCTGGATCTCCATAGCATTGATACGATCCTCCAGATGTTTGTATTTATCATCAGTAGGAGGATACTGCTCCTCCGAATAGTCAGCTTCATCTTCCTCCGACCCTGGGTTGTTGTTTTCTTCCGTTGGCTTCTCTTCTTGATTATCCCCATCATTTTATGGGGTTGCGAAATCTAGAGCCCGCTTAGCTGGTACTCTGAACCTTCTACCCAAATTCAAGACACCAGCTGGTTTCTTTGGCTTCTCGGTGTTCTCCTTGACGATCAGAGCTTTCAGATCTTCCTGGCCTTTGGCCAGAGCCAAGAACATTTGTTGGAACTGAGCATTTTGAGCTTGGAGATCCTTTACTGTTTGTTCAAGAGCCATTTCTTTTGCTGAAAGAAACAGCGAAAATATAAGAAACCTGTCTCGGAATACCTGCTTAATGTAATGATATGCATGTTAATGTTTATGCAATGTTTTCAAGGACTTTTAAGATCTTAAATTTGCTTAGTCAAAGAGAGAACAAACATTAATTACATTCATAAGTTTAAATGATTACAATGATGCCTCTTGGGCATACAATGGAAGACACAAAGATAAACAAAACTCCTAAATCAAATAGGACTCAAGCTCCCCATAAGCGCATCCTCTTTGGTGCAATATAGGCATTCAAACTCTGCTCTTCATGCAGTTGTCTTGTAAGCTCCAAAACCTTTTTCTCACTTGCGTAGAACTTGGTTTCGAAGGTGTCCCGTTCCTCTTTAATATGAATCCAAGATCTTTGCAATTCCTCGAGAGTAGTCGACATGTCAGAATGGAGAATGGTATGAGGTACATCTGTATCTGCAATGGGTTCCATGATGATGGGTAGGATGGCGGGATAAGGCATCATGAGATTTTGAGCGCGTGCTCGTAACCATTTAAGATAAGGCCCCAAAGGGATGGAGTTCTTATGCCCCAAAGTCTTGCTATCCACTCTGTTTATCATGCCCCAAGCTCATATGAACCTTTGACGATACCCTTTAACATCATCCTCGTAGTTGAACATAATGCCTTGAACCAATACATCATGAGGACCATCCCTCATAGAATACCCAAACTGTCGCAACGCCAAACAAGGGTTATAAGTGATTCCTCCTCTAATGCCTAGGAGAGGGACATTGGGGAATTCCCCATAACGATCAATGATGGTAACGTCTTCCATAGATCGAGGACACCTGTGAATATCTAAATTCATGAGAGACATCAACCTATTAGACCACCACATGCCTTGCTCATTCTTCAACACAGATCGGGGTAGGTGAGAAATAAACCACCTAGCCAACAGAGGAGTGCAACACATAAGGGCCCCTCTTCTCTTTACAGTGCGAGTGTGAAAAGAGTGCAAAATGTCTCCAAGCAAAGTAGGCACCGGGTTATGAGACATGAAGACCTTGACTGCATTCACATCTATGAGTTGGTTCAGATTAGGGAACAGGACCATCCCATAAATGAGAAGGGTCAACACCTCTTCGAAGGCTTGTAAATCCAAATTATCCCAGAAATAGTGAGCTTTCTCAAACAAGAACTTGGATAGAAAACCTTTGACACCACTTCTTGTTTCCCAGTTGGTCACAACGTCTGACCGTTGTAAATACATGGCTTGAGCAATTTCCTCAGGCTTTGGGTCTCTTTCCATACCGTTGAAGGGTAATTGATTGAGAATAGGCACACCCAATAGCTGAGAAAACTCTTCCATGGTAGGTACTCATTGGTAGTCGGGAAATGTAAAGAAGTGATGTAAAGGGTCAAAGAATTGAAAGAGAACTTTTACCATGTCTTCATCAGGGTTTGACGTGACCAAATTGAGGAGCTGACCATGTCTTTTAGTTAATGGGGAATTCTCAGGAACCCTTGATGCTAACTCTTTGAGTTAAGGAGGTACCCTTACAAGGTTTACTTGGATAGTATTTCTGCAAATGGGAGCCATGTCCTACAAAACAGACACAAAGATAAGTTCTAAAAGTCCTTGAAATGGTTAGTGTGATATGCCAATGTTATGATGTTATGTACAAAGAATTATATACAAGCACACAAATAAATCCTTAGGTTTAGGCTTGCATGGATTCCATAGGTAAGTACCCTCTTGAAGTTTAGTTGGTTCAACCTATCCTATTAATAGTAACTAGGTTCTAGGGAATCTAAATTTCACTAATCTTTCTTCACCGAGCATTGTTTCAGTGCAAGCCTCTTTATTAGCGACTGAAATATCCCGAAAGTCAGATCTCAATGAGTTTAGTATTGAGTATCAACAGACTTCGGACTGCACCAAAGCCGGCTATCTCACTACTTCCTAATGGCCAATTCAATTAAAGGTTCTAAGGTTAGTTGATGCTTCATGACACCACAAAACGGCCATGTATTCTCCTTGACTACTCAAGGGTTATCGGCACCAACAAATGTGTCACATCAATGTAGCTATCGCTTCAACCGTGTTGGTATACCCAGCACAGTCTCCATGATCTATTGCTACTTACCTAAAAGGTGTCCCAAATCTAGGTGTAGGGTCTTTACAAGTAAACCCAAGCAAAACCCTTTAAGATAAAGCAAACAAAGCATACAAGGAAAGCAATTTAAAAATATGAACTAAACTCTAAGGTAACCCAACTTTTTATTCTCCCCAATAGAGTCGCCATTTATGTGATACGGTGGAAGAACCGACTATTATACTGGTTTTGCATTTGTATTCGCAAATTTTACGGTAAGCAAGAGTCGCCACTGACTTTTCTTTTATCCAATAAAGGAAAGGGTGAAAAGAACATAAAAAGACCTTTCAAGATGTTTTACGAGTAAGGGGGTAGATTATGGAAAGGGAAGGTGTTATCACCCTTTCCATCCGCAGTTTTCTACAAGCTCTTAGATGCTTATCTCAATTTTTGAAATACCTTGTGCTTTTGTGTGTTTGGAAAAGTATTTTGAAAATGCCTTAGTGCGGCGATTCGCTTTATGTAACTCTTGTATCAGTCCTCAAGAGTGTTGATAAAGCATTTTTTTGAAATGTTGTGTAAGTGTAAAATTTTGTTTTTGAGCAAGCATCTAAGAACTATCTACTCATACTCAAAAGGTTTGTTCTTTTCCTCCTATCCTTTAGACAGCGCTATCCTACTATTAGTGAGTAGGTAGCCCTATCGTTAGATGTTTGAGGGACATTCGAAGGGACGATTTATAGTCACAAAGGCAACTGGTTAAGAAGTTTTAGTAACTACCCTAGGGTTTTAAGATCATTTTTACTGAGGCAACGTCGAGAGGGTCATCGAGGGACTTATGATCTTTTAAACCGGAGGGTGGCCACTAAAATCTCTCACGTTTCGAGAGTTGTGGCTGTTTTCCAAATGCAACCAAAGTGGGATACCCTAGAGGTGTACATGTGCAATTGTATTGTATTTAGTTATTTTTGTCTTTGCATTAGGTTTGCTAGCGTTTTGTTTGTTATTCTTGCCATACAATCCTATTATCATGCTTCTAAACAGTTTAAATATTGCAGAAATTTAAAGTGCAGAAAATGTAAATCTAACTATTACAAGGCTTCGGGGAGAGAGATTATTACAAGTCCAAAAATGAGGGACATAAAAGCAATAAAGAAAAATCCCTAATTAAGCTATTACAGACTATGAGCAGTTACAATAATTTGGAAAAAATAAAACATAATAATGCGCGCAAGTCGAAAGGAATGTCTAAAACCCTATAAAAGTTCTAAGTAAAATAAGAAAATCTTTTTGATTTTTTTGTTATAAAATAATTAAACTCCCTTAAATCTAAATTTAATTAAAAAAGATAATTACTAAATGAATTTAAGCTTAATTCTAATATTTTTTGTATTTTTATTAAGAAAATATTTGAATTAAATAAATCTAATTCTAATTGGTTTTAAATTGATAAAATAAAGTCAAAATAATTAATTAAATTACAAAATTTTAAAATTAATTAGAAAAATCTTAAGTCTATTATTTTTATGATTTTTATTTGATTTTATGAGTTGATAAAAACAAAGGTTTTAAAAGTAAAATATAAAACAAATAAAAAAAGGCTAAAAAGAAAAATAGAAAAAGATAAAATTGGGCCTGATATTATGAAGCAAATGGGGGGTGTGCGCTGGAATTTGCTAGGCCCAAATTAAGCTGGCCCAGAGTACTGCTCCTGATTCAGTGTTAGTGGCCTTTGAGGGTCCATCATGAGGTGGTGCTCTAGGAGCGCTGGATCTGGATTAGTTGTGATCTACTGGCTGAGGGTGAGGACGCATGATTCACCTATGGACCTGTTCAACACCCGATCTATAGAGGAAATGTAATAGAAAATTAAAATCCTGACCTGGGAATCATACCCAGGCCCTCCTGGCTTACACTCACATCTTTCACCACATGGCCACGCTGCTTAATTGTTAATATAACAAACCAATAATAATATAATATGAATGTAAGTGGAATCCCAGTCATCAAACATGCACGTTGTAAGTTTAAATGGGCCAATCAGGGGCGTGAATTTTGACACGCTGACTATGGGAGGGTCAAACCACCATCTACCGTGGTTGACCACCTTCTTTTTCGGCGACCAAAATTTGCAAACCTGCGAAATAGAGTGATTCGAAACCTCACGTTAAACCTACCCCCCCTAAATTGGGGTCTGGAATTGAACCATGGGGTTTGTTCGGTTTGAAACGCCCTGCATCAATGAGAACGAAGCTCGACTGCAGTTTTTCCCTAACAATGGCAAAACTCCATCCTCACGCTAAACCTTGCTTGTAATAACTCTAAACAGGCACATACATCAATATGAACATATATATGCACAGGGAAATCATTTATACCGCATGTAGAGAAAGTTTGAGATCATGAAAAATACCAAAACGAAGTGATGAGGATCTGCTTGATCTGGACGTGGAACCGCGTGCTCGAGGGTTGGATTGAGTTCCTGGAAGCCTCAGGGATGTGTTTGAATGCTTGAAATAGACTGAAAGTGGATGGAGATGCATTTTTGAATTTTGACAACTTTGATATTTTTTTGAAATTTTGTGGAGTTCCTCTCAGGCTACGTATGCGTCTGTAATGCTTGCAAGAAGGGTGTATTTATAGAGGAGATGGAGAAGGCAAGGAAACAAGGAAAGAATCCAAGCCATAACCATGTTGCTTAAAGCCATGATCATAATTTGAAAAACTGCCAAAGATGAAGATTTCATTCCATTTCCATCCTTGAATGTACCTGGACACTTCTTGCACGAATTATGGGCCTCAAGACAGGTCAAAACAACTAGCCCAAAGGCCAAGGCCCATCTCTAAATATTTTGTACAATTTATTTTATATTTATTTGAAATAAATCAAAATAAACATGAAAAAAATAGATAAAAATGGTAAGGCAATGTAAAAATGAGAATAGAGGTGCCCTATAAGGTCATGAGAATGTTTGAACCTCAAAAAATTAGGCCATTGACTCAAAATTTCAAATTTGCTCAATGCACCATCTTTGAATTTTCTCAAATTTTCCCAACTTGGGTAACCCATAACTTGCTCAATTTCTATCTCATGATGATGATCTTGGAATTTTTTGAAAGCCCAAGATGTATACTTCAATCCATCTTTTTATTAATTTTACATTTGAAGATTTATCTTGATGTAAATTGTCTTGAAAAAAAGTTTCTTTTGTTGACTTTCTGAAAATGACCTGTAATGTATTAGATCATATCTTTCAAATGGTGCAGGTCTTGAACTTGAGGGAAAAATAGAAGTTGTATGGAATTGGATTCTCTTCAAAATTAGATTTGGTTGGTAAAAAATGGATGAAGTATGTGAAAGTTATGTCTAGTCAAAGTTCAGTTGACTTTTCCTATAGAAACCCTAATCTAGCAATTCTTGACTTTTGATAAATTTGGAGAATTTCTTGAAGAATCATGACCAAACCTTGATAAAATGATGGATATCACTCCAAAATATTGATGTTGACCAAAAATCTTAAAGTTTGACTATATATAGGCTATAGTTGACTTTTGACCTAGTATAGTTGATTCTCAAACATTTGAGCAATTGACTGAGAAAACTTGTAGTGGAAGGCATGAAACATGGCATGGACAATCTTGAAGACATATTAGGACCATGGAAAAAATTTGAGACCGTTGGAGTTCACACATCTTGGTGAAAAGTGAAACCCTAGTTAAAGGTTCATTGCATAGGAGGAGAATTTGTCTAGTCAATTCTTGGTCATCCTTGAGAAATTGAAGACCTCAATGAGCATATCTTGAGTAAAATGGGAGGGAAAATTTTGGGGTACAACACCATGGAAATCCAGAAAGTTCCTGGGTTAGATTTTGAAGAGCTTGCATTAGTCTCATGGGTTGTTATCCCTTACAAATTCAAGATCCCTACTTTTGCTAAATATGACGGTGTTTCTTGTCCTAAACTGCATTTAAGGTCCTATGTTCGGAAGATCCAACCTCATATTGCTGATAGGATGTTATGGGTACACTTCTTTCAAGAAATTTTATCTGGGACACGATTAGAATGGTTCTATCAGCTAGAAAGAACCAACATCCGTACTTGGGAAGACTTGACTGCCGCCTTTTATAAACAATACCTATACAATGATGACCTTGCACCAACCCGTGTGCAATTACAAAGTATGACTATGGGCTCTCACGAAGGCTTTAAGGATTATTCCCAGAAGTAGAGAGATTTAGCTGGAAGGGTTCAACCTCCTCTGTTTGATAGGGAGCTGGTTGATATGTTTATGGGAACTCTGACAGTACCTTTCTTTAATCATCTTATTGAAAGCTCTTTATCTGGTTTTACCGAGTTGATTCTAACACGGGAACATGTTGAAGGTGGAATTCAAAGTTGAAAGATTCAAGTAGCTGCATCTTTGAGTACTGTTAAGAAGATGTTTAACAGGAAAGAAGGAAACTAATGTTGTGTATGGCCAGAAGGGTCGTGACAGAAGTGACAGTAATCAGTTTATAGGAGTTGTGCCAATTTCTAATCCAGCACCTACGCAACAACATCAAAAAAACAATCAGTGTAGGTCAAATGCTCCAAGAAGACAATTTACTAAGATCAGCATGCCACGTGAGACATTGCAACATCTTTTGAAGGCAGAGTTAATAACATTAAGAGATCCTCCTTAGAATCCCAACACCTCATCTCCCTGGTACAATCCAAATGTGAAATGTGCCTACCACTCCAATAGCCCCAGACATGACACCAATAGCCTCTGGGCGTTGAAAAATAAAATTCAGGATATGGTTGACTCCAAAGAGATTGAATTTGATCCTCCAGAAACTCCCAATGTGATTACTGCACCAATGCCAAAGCACGACAAAGGCATTAATTCTACTGATGATGTTTTATATGTTTTTACTGTAAGTGATTTGACTACTCCCCTCCTAATCATTAAGAAGAATATGTTGCAAGCCGGTTTATTTTCGGGTTGTATTGAAAGATGTTACTGCTACGCATCCTAACCTAACGACTTCAAGTTACTGAAAGAAGGTATTCAGCGCCTGATGGATAACCATATAATACTAATTGAGAGGACTCCCTCTATGGAGAATATATTTCAAGACTTGGAGTTAGAAGAGGTATCTGTAATTTCCAGTACTCCTATCAGAATGACTGCCAAAGGTCCTGTAAAGATTACTGCCATACACATAGCTGCTCCTCTGATAATCACCACACCCGGACCAATTCCATATTCCTTGGGTAAAGCTATCCCTTGGAACTGTGGAGCCGACGTCTACTACCATGGCGTCAAGCAATAATTATTGACTACTAAAAATGAAGGTACTTAAGTTACTAATCCCACTATTGACAATATTTCTGGGACCAGTAAAGTTACTAGAAGAAGAAAGGTTTTCTCCCCAGAAATATCTCCGAAGACTACTGCCACACCAGTTCGAGTTATCGCTACCAAGTAAACTAATGAGAACCGTGGCAAAGAGCAAATGGCAGTGCCTGCCGAGATGGAGGCACCTAAAGAAGTTACCACTGAAGATACCTCCAAACAAGAGTTGGAGGAGGTATTAAAAATTGTATAAAAAAGTGATTACAAGAGTTTTGAACAGCTGGGGAAGACCCCCTCTAAAATCTCCATGTTATCTATATTATTTTGTTCTGAGCCCATGCTCAGGCTATAGTAAAGTTCTTAAAGTCCTCTCACATGCCATAAGAAATTTCTGCCGACCAATTTAAGAATTATGTTGCTAGCCTAACGACTGATAACAGGCTAGGTTTTTCTGATGATGACTTCACTCCTGAAGGAAGAAACAACAACAAGGCCCTGTATGTCTCCATTAAATACAGGGGCATTACTTTAGCTCATGTATTGGTTGATACGGGTTCCTCGCTGAATGTTCTACCGAAGGGTGCTCCCGACAGACTTGACTGTGAAGGGGCTACGCTGAAACCCAATGATAGTATAGTCTGAGCCTTTGATAGTTCAAAGAGGATGGTACATGGAGAGGTGGATCTCCCGATTAAAGTAGATTCGCAGGTCTTTAATTCTACCTTATATGTGATGGATATCCGACCTTCCTACTCCTGTTTACTGGGACGCCCCTGAATTCATGGGGCAATCGCTGTTACCTCTACATTGCACCAGAAGCTAAAATATCCCGTGAAAGGAAAGATTATTACGGTTTATGGTGAAGAAGAGTATATGGTGAGTCACTTGAACTCATTCAGCTATGTAGAGTTGGACAGCGAATTCATCGAGACTCCGCGCCAGAATTTTGAAGTTATCCCTCCTGCTGCTACCGAAGACGTTTATGCTATTCCCAATGTTACCAAGGTTCCACCCAGAATGGCTTCTTTGAAGGAAGCTAGAGCCGTAGTAAAAAAAGGTGGATGCACTACTTGGGGTTAGCTTCCTGACATTCCATACAAATCTGACAAATTTGGTTTGGGTTTCACTGCAGAAGCTCAGAGGGTTGTTCATCGCACTTGTGCTGAAAGACCACCATTATGCGTTGGAAACAATGTATTCAACGTAGTAGAAGATGCAGATAGTGACTACGACCTAGACAACTGGATTTTTCCCACCATTGGCAACAAACTCAGTAACTGGAATATTGAAGACCTTATCTCAATCTCATTTAGTAAAGAGTAAATGCCATTTTCTGTTTCTTTTTTATTTCAAAATTTTGGTTATGTAATCTTCAAACAATAACTTTAAGCCTTATGTCCTACCCGGGGCACAACGGTCCTTTTGTTAGGGTTGTCATTTCATTAACATATCTTCATTCAATAAATCATTGGACGCTTTGCATTCAAATTTTTTTCTCTTTGTCTTTCTTTTGTTTTTTTATCACTTTCAAAATAGCTACGTGTTCTTAGACACACCCGCACAACAAATTGTAGATCCACATTGTTGTACCCCAAAATTTGCCCTCTCATTTATCAAGGCATTTCTCACAAGGATTCTCAAGATTCAAGCTTGCACAAGTACAATTGGATTTTCCAGTATCAAATTAAAGAGGAAGTTGTTAAAAAAGAAAAAAAATTGGTAAAAATAATCTTTTTGACAAAATTGGAGAAAAAAATAAGTCTTTTCGATTCAGCTCTTTCGATTGGCCTCTTGGCCTCTTTGGATGCAAGCTTGGCTTGCATCCTTCGGCTGGGCGTTGGCCTCTGGCACACTGGCTTGGATTCCCAAGGCAGGAGCTTCCTACACGCCACCTTCGATTGCACTTTTGCCTCATAGGGTTCACAATGCAATGGTTTCCTATGTTCCTGCTTCGATTGGATGTTTGGTGCTTGCATGCTGGTGTTGACTGGACAAATATCTCCCACCATGCTAGCATGTACAAGGAAAAAAGCCTCCTATAGCCTCATTCGATTCCAGGGAAAAAAGCCTCCTTTTGGCATCCTTCGATTTCTCAATTGGCTTCCTGCATGCCTCTTTCTTCTGGGCATCTTTGCAAGCCTAACATACCTCTTTTGTTTGGGCATGTGGACCCCTTGTTGCAAGCTTCGTTTGTGCCCTTTACTTCCTGCATGCTTTCTTCGTTTGGACGTGTGACTTTATTCAAGACAAGTTTGGGTTTACATTCTTCATTTGGGCTTATGGTTTCCTTCAAATACAAGTTCGTTTGGCCATATGGACCTTTGGCAGGAAAACTTTCATTTGAGCAAAGGCCTTTTACATGTTTCGTTTGAAGTCACAAAGCAAGGCCCCCCTGCAATCCACCTTCGACTCATAAGCCTTTGGTCTTGCATGTTGGCCAAACTCTCAAGGCAGAACTTTCCCTCTTATGCTAGCATCTCACAGCAAGGACCTCCTGCATGCACCCTTTCGTTTGGCCATGTAACCTCTGGCAGGTAAGCCTTCGTTTGGACAAAAAAAAACACCTTCACATTAGGCTTCAATGGGAACTTTGATTCCCTTCATATCAGCATCTTTCGAACCCTACTATGGGCCCTTCGAAGCAAGGTTGTTTAAAGAACTTTGAGCAAATCTCATTGCCGTACCCTACTTGTCAGACTATGTTGCTTCCAAATCTTTATATGATCAGAGGCTTGTACAAAGGTTTGAAGCTTTGCCTATTGGATAATATCATTTTTATCATAAAATCAGCTTCCAACCTGATTCAAGTCTGAACGAAAAGCAGTGCCAGAAGTATATGTGAAATCTCCTTCCAGCAGGCCCCCACTTGTACTGGAAACTAGGGATTAACGAAAAGGGATAAGACTTGTTTCACCCCTAACCAAACCATGGTTTGTCATCATATAAACCTGGTTACTTCAAAAAAATTAATTCTTTTCTCTATAAATAGAGAAGAATTTGCAAGCTCAAAGAGGACTTTTGGCTAGGGGAACGAATCATCAAACACTCTCAAACATCATCAAACACTCTCAAAAATCATCAAACTCTCAAACACATAAACACTCATCAAACACAAACCCAGAATCCAAACACTTATCCCCTTCGAATCTGAAACATCCCTACACATTGTTACCCTTCGAATCCAGAAGAAAGAACATCACATGTGTTCTTCTCCTTCGAATCCAGCCTTAGGGACGCTACCTTCATTTCCTCCTTTTGAATCCAGAGGTACTCAAGGAAACCACTTAAAGGCCTAACACACATCTCATCCTCAAGCAAGGTAAGTCATTCTTAACCTTGGATCCTTCATTTTCAGTATAACATGTAAATAAGCTTCCCTTTCGTTTCAAACATGTACATAGTATTTGTTTCCTTTTCGCTTCCACCCTTTTAGTTTGTTCTTATTGCCTCTCCTTTTGGTTTTGTTATTTGGTTTGGTACAAATGCTTTAAGAACTAACTTGGACCTAAGGTAATTCTAGCATGGCCTTAGGCCATGTTGCTATTTAATATCTCAAATGAAAGAAACAGGAGACAAGGGTATGAAACGAAGCCTTAGGATACCTCACTGACTCCAGGCCCAATCAAAGGATGCAGCAAAGGACTTGAGATGAAGAGGGCACTCTATGCTGAATGAAAGAGTCAGCCAGAAAGGCAAACCATGATGACTCTCATCCCCATTCGAAAGGCACACCATGCTGACTCCCTGGCCCTAGTCGAAGGAGGCAGAAAGGAAGATTGCATCTTGCACTGATTCCAGGCCCAGTCGAAAGGCACGCCCACACTGATCCCAACTCCCAGTGGAAGGTCATGACCTCACTGACTCCAGGCCCAAATTGAAAAGGTCAAAATATGCAGAATCGAAGGATGCTTCTGCCTGAATCGAAAGAGCCCCTTTTTCTGTTTTTATTTTATTTTTGCCTTTACATTTCCATGCTATTCAATATGGTTGTAATAGTGTAGGATTTATTTTCTGTATTTTTATTACTTTTGTACAGTTGCTAGTAAAATAGAGTATGTATGGCAAGATAAAAACAACAAGTAGACAACCTCTAATCAAAGACTAAATTCATGCAAATCAAACACACTTGCACACTTACACCTTAAGGGTAACCCTCGCTTGTTGCCTCGGAAAATAGTCATGTCCCTCGAATATGGGATGCTTTAGAAAATACCCTTTGATAAAAAGATCGTAGCCCCTCGATGACCCTCAATGTTTCCTTCGGTAAACGATCTAGTCCCTAAACGACATTGTAAAACGTCCCATAGGTTGCCTTCTATGATTATATGAACGTACCACGCCCGTCCCTTCACATCCAACGATGGGGCTTCTTACCAAATCAATGGTAAGATATAAACATCTAAAGGAGGAGGAAAAGAACATTAGAGACCTTTTAAGTAAGTAGGATGCTCCTAGTTGCTCGCTTGCTCACAATAAAAACATTTTATACACCAACACTTTCATTTTGAAACATTTTCAAAAGACAAAGCTTTTGGTACGCGTTCTAATAGAAACGAGAGCCATTACAAAGACACTTTTCAAAATCACTTTCAAAAAGACATTCCACAAACACCTCTTTGAACTATTTTCAAAACAACACTTTGTACGTGTTCTTATAGAGACGAGAACCATTAAAAAGACACTTTTCAAAATCACTTTCAAAAACACATTCCACAAACACCTCTTTGAACTATTTTAAAAACAACACTTTGTACGCGTTCTTATAGAGACCAGAACCATTACAAATACGTTTTCAAAATACTTTAAAAAACCCATACCACAAGTACATCTTAAAACAAAAGTAGTGATCTAGCAAGCAACTAAGAGCCCGTAGATAACTACGGATGAAAAGGGTGCTAATACCTTCCCTTTTCATAACCTACCCCCCGAACTCAAGAAATAATCTCAAAAGGTCTTTCCTGTTCTTTTCACCCTTTCCTTATTGGATAAAAGAAAAGTCGGTGGCGACTCTTGCTATCCGCAACAATTGCAATCAAACACAAAACACCCAAGTCAGTTCTCCCACCACGTTACAGAACTGGCGACTATGTTGGGGAATATACCTAAAAGTGAGGTTACCTTAGGGCTAGATCACCTTTACTTAATTTCAGTGTTTGACTTGCTTGCTTTACATTATGATTCCTTGTTTGGGCTTGTTTTGATCCTCTACCCGGATCTGGGGCACCTTTTAGGTAAGTAGAAATAGATTGTGGAAACTGTGCGGGGTATACCGACATGGTTGAAGCAATAGCTACGTTAGTGTGACACATTTGTTGGTACCGGTAGCCCTTGAGTAGTCAAGGAGAATACGGGGCCACTGTATGGTGTCATGAAGCACTAACTAACCGTAGAACCTTAATTGAACAACTTGGCCATTAGGAAGTAGTGATATAGTCGGCTTTGGTGCAGTCTGAAGTTAGTTGATACTCGATGCTACGCTCATTGAGATCAGACTTTCGGGATATTTCGGTCGCCATTAAAGAGGCTTGCGCTGAAACAATTCCCAATGAAAAAAGATTTGTGATATTGAGATCCCCTAGAACCCGATTACTATTACAAGGACAGGTTGAGCCAAATAAACTTCAATAGGGTAATTAGCTACAAACTCCATGCAAGCCTAAACCTAAGGACTTGTCTGCTTTGTGTGTATATGACTATTTGTACATAAAAACTTGCTTGCTTTGCATACTTGTACATAACATCATGACATCATACCATGAGATTTTCAATAACCATTTCAAGGATCTCAAGGACATATGATGCAGTGTCATGTTGAACCAGACGCCTATCAAGGGACAAGAGGATTCATTCTCTAATCAAACACCGTCAAAGACCAAAGCACGATAACTTGAGTCAAGGGCTATAACCCACTTGACATGGTGAGCTTGATTCTCGTGGAAGGACATCCACCGATACGAAGTTATCCAATCAAAGCTGTTGATCAAAATTCAACTTTTAACATCTTCTTGTGTTTACCCCGTGAGATCCTTGAAAACATACATCCATATACCATGCATCATATCATGACAGGTTTCTCCCATACAGGTCTCCTTATCTTCCTACTGTTTATTTCAGTAAGATGGATATGGAACAGACGGTGAAGGATCTTCAAGCACAAAATGCCCAATTCCAACAAATGTTCCTGGTTATAGCTAAGGGGCAAGAGGACCTGAAGACTCTTCTTCTCAAAGACAAGAAGAAAAAGTCAAAGAAGTCAGTAGGCGTCCTAAATTTGGGAAGAAGACTTAGAGGACCAGTCAAGAGAATTCTAGATCTCTCAACTCCGTCAACCGAGGGGGACAATCAGACAAAAGAAGGAGATAACAACCCAGGGACTGATGAAGATGAAGCTGACTTCTCTGAGGAACAATATCCTCCCGCTGATGATAAATACAAACAGTTGGAGGATCGCCTCAATGCTAAGGAGATTCAGCAGATACCTGGATTGGATTTTGAAGAGTTAGGTTTGGTTACTGGATTGGTCATCCCGCCAAAGTTCAAAATCCCTATCTTTGCCAAGTATGATAGGGTCTCTTGTCCTAAGATGCATCTGAGATCTTATGTTCGCAAGATTCAGCCTCACACTACTGACTGGAAGCTATGGGTCCATTTATTCCAAGAAACTTTGGCTGGCACTCAACTGGAGTGGTTCTATCAGTTAGAAGGAATCAACATTCATACCTGGGAGGACTTGGCTGCTGCTTTCTACAAGCAGTACCAATACAACGCGGATCTTACACCAACTCGTATGCAATTGCAGAATATGACCATGCATTCCAATGAGAGATTCAAAGAATACGCCCAAAAGTGGATAGACCTGGCTGGCAGGGTGCAACCCCCATTAACTGACAGGGAGCTAATTGGTATCTTTATGGGAACTTTGACGAGACGTTTCTTTAATCACCTAATCGGAAGATACTCGGTCGGGTTCACCGAGCTAATACTGACTGGCGCAAGAGTCGAAGTTGGCATCAAAAGCGGAAAGATCCAAGGAGCTACATCCTCTGATACTCAGAAAAAGCCATAGAATAGGAAGAAAGAGTTTAATGCTGTGTATATTCAAAAAGGTCGTAACCAGAATAACCACGACCAATATGTGGGGGAAATCCTGATCTCTAATCCTACACCTGTTCAACAGAGACAGGGAAATAGACGTAGGATAAAATACCAAGAAAGGAAGTACGATAAGATTAACATGCCATTGTCTCAAGCGTTACAACATTTGCTGAAAGCGGAGCTGATCACACTAAGGGATTCTCCTCAAAACCCCAATAGCTCCTCTTCTAAGTACAATCCAAATGTAAGATGTGCCTACCATTTTGATAGTCCTAGACACAACACCGAAAACTATTGGACTTTGAAGAACAAGATTCAAGATTTGTTTGACGCCAAGGAGATTGAGTTCGACCCTCCAGCGACTCCCAAAGTTATCACCGCTCCCATGCCAAATCATTGAGCATTCCAGTTCATTTTGAATTTTCAATTGTAATCTCTTTTGTTGTTCAAACACTTATCTATTAATGCCAAACTTTGTTTCATTAATACATTGCATATGTTTGTCTTGAATTAATCCATTTGTTTTCGTTATATTCAAACTATGATGTTTACTCCTTTATGATATTCAACTTTTGTTTTAAAAGTTGCAAGCCTTTAGAGGGAGGATGACGAAAACAATGCCATAATCTTATACAGTATGCTTTTGGACAGACCTTGCTGACAATATACAGGCGTTCTTTCAATTCCTAAACACGGGAGTTATAAGGAAGATAGTCCCTAGTCAACCCCTTTAAGCCAAAGAAGTAGGAGTTTTCTTTTTCACACAAATTGAAACCTTTAATCAAAACCTGGGGCAGGGTAGTTTCTCAGTTAATTCAAACGCGCGTTCAGTCGCCAACTTTCACTTCGTACACAACGAGTGACATCAAAAAAATTCCTTCTGAACCAAAAGATGGTGATGGTTCCCTATCAAATAGACATCCATTATCTCTCAAAAGAAGAGCCCACTAAGTCGAAACCTACGAAGGAGACTTAAGAAAAACTGGGGCATCCCACTGACTGTACTCTCAAAAACAAGAAAAATCAGGGATAATAACTCAAAAAGAGGTCACTACAAATCCTCAACAACATGAAAAGTGTTGCAAAAATGACTGTCTTCCAATAAATAAACTTCCAAACATCTGAACCATCATTCCAAATTCAATAGGAGTTCAAACACATAATTAACTGAGTTTAGGGCTGAAGAACATCACGAAGGACAGACGGGTACAAATACACTATGAGCCTTATCTTTTTTTTCTTAAATCGTGAACCAAGCCACGCTACAACCTTCAAAAGTCCTAATTGAAGCATGTGTTAGTTCGAAAGCATACTGTTACAAAAGGTATCCTGACTCCTGTAAGGCTTACTGTAAAATCCTGAGTTGAATACTCTTACAAATTCTTCTATCTACTAAAACGCATTTTCAAAACTTCAAGACAAGCATAAACTTTGCATTATTTTGAATATCGCTGTTTGCATATGGCTAATTGTTAAACAATAGAGAAATTCACACGATGAATATTCAACAAACGAAAGCTCTCTCTCTGGAAAAAATCACTTCAAATGGGATGACACTTCCAACGAAGAATCTCCTATTAAGCAAGGGGGCATGACATGATCATTGTCTAGCACATCTGGGGCAGTCAAGTCAAGATTCCAAGAAATCTCTCAAGAAGTGCTGAATAACCAGGGGCAAATTTGCATCTGAGTCACTTGGGGCATTGAATATGAACTCCAACAAAGGGTTGTATACAGCCAAGCAAACATTTTCTGGAAGTACTACAACACCTACCACTAGGGGAAGTGACAAATCTCCCATAAAGTACTTTTCATAGGATGATCTTCATAAAGTTGGATCCAGGCAATCCCCAGCCAGAGCTTCAATCTCTGAAAACTTCTCCCCAACTGAATTGATCTCAAGAATCTTTGAGGAGTCCTGCCAAAAGAAAGCACCTCTCCAACAGATTGGCAACAAGGTTTATTTCCCCAACAAACGACAAGATTCCCCAGCTTGAATTTGCCTCTCAGACTATCACAAATCAAGGGACCCCAACTCCTCTTTCCTACAATCCCCAGTAGAGTAACCGACAGCTAAAACTCCTGGACTCCTTTCCCAAGCAGGAATCAACATTCCCCAACGGAGTTCTCCTCAGACAACAAAACAGGAATCCCCAGCAGAAACATTCTAAAAGCAAGGTCTAGAGAGGTGCATACTCTTCATCCCCAACGACAGTTCGAGATTTAGCCTCCTAAAACTCCCTAACACTTGTCAAGGATTTATTTTCCAAGACAAAATTACATTCCAACAACATTTCATGCATACAACATAATCTCATTTACTTTGAGAAACATCATTACGCCATGCATTTCATCCATCATGACATTGCATACAACTAACTCTTTACCTTTTCAAGAAAAGATGAACAGATAAGTGTCATTAATCTGTAAACTGTTCTGAGATAAAATCAAGCTTCAATTTCTTCATTACCTTTAGAAGTAGAAATCGTCCAAGGTTCCTTCATTATTTCCTGAGGTAGTAATCATCTCAGATTCCTTCATCATCCGCTAAGGTAGTAATTGTCTCAGATTCCTTCATCATCTGCTGAGGTAGTAATCATCCAAGATTCCTTCATTATCTGTTGAGGTAGTAATCTCCCAAGGTTCCTTCATTATCTGCTGAGGTAGTAATCATCTCAGATTCCTTCATCATCTGCTAAGGTAGTAATCGTCCAAGGTTCCTTCATTATCTGCTGAGGTAGTAATCGTCTCAGATTCCTTCATTATCCGTTGAGGTAGTAATCTTCCCAGATTCCTTCATTATCTACTGAGGTAGTAATCGTCTCAGATTACTTCATCATCTGTTGAGGTAGTAATCGTCCAAGATTCCTTCATTATCTATGGAGGTAGTAATCGTCCAAGGTTCCTTCATCATCTGCTGAGGTAGTAATCGTCCAAGATTCCTTCATTATCTGTTGAGGTAGTAATCGTCCCAGGTTCCTTCATCATACGTTGAGGTAGCAATAATCCAAGATTCCTTCATCATTTTCTGAGGTAGTAATCGTTCAAGGTTCCTTCATTACCTTTTGGAGTAGTAATCGTCCAAGATTCCTTCATCATCTATCATCATCAAGCTTAATACCTGAAACCAGACAGGATAAATATCTGTGAACAAATTGATTGTAGATCAATTTCCGAAACAAGACAGAGTGACTATATACATGACAAACACTTCCTTCAAAACCTCAGCTGGTTTAGTTTAAATCTCTCAATGGTTTATTTTGATTCCTTTCTGGTAGAAATTTTCTCTGGTTCAGATAGATGCTCCAAGATTTATTCTGATTTGTTCCAGTTAAAGAATATTTAAGACCTCTGCTAGTTCAGTTAAATCTCTCAATGGTTTATCTTGATTCCTTTCCGGTAGACATTTTCTTTGGTTCAGATAGACCGCTCCAAGATTTATCCTGATTTCTTTCCAGTTAAAGAATATTTAAGACCCCTGCTGGTTCAGTTTAAATTGATCAATTGTTTATCCTGATTCCTTTCCGGTAGACATTTTCTCTGGTTCAGATAAATTTCTCCCAAGATTTGTTCTGATTCTTTTCCAGTTGAAGTCAAATCAAGACTTAGTCTAATTTCTGTCCACAATCACCTTTGGATGGCATCTATGAGCCCACCTCCGACAACTCTCCATCATCTCTCTAAATGACATCTTTAAGGCCATTCCCTACACAATCAACCACCACATCATCGAGTGCAAATTTCTGGGCACTCTAGTGTTCAATCATCTTCCAACTTCAAGTCACAAATGGCAGGCTCGCCAATCTAACTCTTTAGGTTGAAGAAGATTGAACAGGGGCAACTGTTGTACCCCAAATATTTCCCTCTCATTTATCAAGGCATTTCTCACAAGGATTCTCAAGATTCAATCTTGCACAAGTACAATTGGATTTTTCCAGTATCAAATTAAAGAGGAAGCTGTTAAAAAGGAAAAAAATAACAGGTAAAAATAATCTTTTTGACAAAATTGGAGAAAAAATAAGTCCTTTCGATTCAGCTCTTTCGATTGGCCTCTTGGCCTCTTTCGATGCAAGCCTGGCTTGCATCCTTCGACTGGGCGTTGGCCTCTGGCACACTGGCTTGGGTTCACAAGGCAGGAGCTTCTTGCACGCCACCTTCAATTGCGCTCTTGGCCTCACATGGTTCACAATGCAATGGTTGCCTATGTGCCTTCTTCGCTTGGATGTTTGATGCTTGCATGCTGGTGTTGGCTGGACAAATATCTCCCACCATGCTAGCATGCATAAGGAAAAAAGCCTCATGTAGCCTCCTTCGATTCCAAGGGAAAAAGCCTCCTTTTGGCATCCTTCGATTGCTCAATTGTCTTCCTACATGCTTTTTTCGTCCGGGCATCTCTGCAAGCCTAGCATACCTCTTTCGTTTGGGCATGTGGCCCCCTTGTTGCAAGCTTTGTTTGTGACCTTTACTTCCTGCATGCTTTCTTTGTTTGGGCGTGTGACTTTCTTCAAGACAAGTTTGGGTTTACATTTTTCATTTGGGCTTGTGGTTTCCTTCAAATGCAAGTTCGTTTGGCCATATGGACCTTTGGCAGGAAAACTTTCGTTTGAGAAAAGGCTTTTTACATGTTTCGTTTGAAGTCACAAAGCAAGGGCCCCCTACAATCCCCCTTCGACTCAGAAGCCTTTGGTCTTGCATGTTGGCCAAACTCTCAAGGCATAATTTTCCCTGTTATGCTAGCACCCCACAGTAAGGACCTCATGCATGCACCCTTTCGTTTGGCCATGTAACCTCTGACAGGAAAGCCTTTGACTGGACAAAAAAAACACCTTCACACAAGGCTTCGATTGGAACTTTGATTCCCTTCAAATCAGCATCTTCCGAACCTAACTCTGGGCCCTTTAAAGGAAGATTGTTTAAAGAACTTTGAGCAAATCTCATATCCTTACCCTACTTGTCAGGCTATATTGCTTCCAAATCTTTATATGATCAGAGACTTGTACAAAGGTTTGAAGCTTTGTCTATTGGATAATATCATTTTTGGTTAAAGTAGCAAAAGGCTACGTACCCTTTTTTCATAAAGGTTACTTTTATCACAAAATCAGCTTCCAACCTGATTCAGGTCTGAACGAAAAGTAGTTCCAGAAGCATGTGTCAATTCTCCTGCCAGCAGGCCCCCACTTGTAGTGGAAACTGAGGATCAACGAAAAGGGACAATACTTGTTTCACCCTTAACCAAACCTCGTTTGTCATCATACAAACCTGGTTACTTCAAACACATTCATTCTTTTCTCTATAAATAGAGACGCATTTGCAAGCTTAAGGAGGACTTTTGGCTAGGGGAAAGAATCATCAAACACTCTCAAACATCATCAAACACTCTAAAAAATCATCAAACTCTCAAACACTTAAACACTCATCAAACACAAACCCAGAATCCAAACATTTGTCCCCTTCAAATCTGAAACATCCCTACACCTTATAACCCTTTGAATCCAGAAGAAAGAAGATCACACTTGTTCTTATCCTTCGAATATAGCCTTAGGGACGTTACCTTCATTTCCTTCTTTCGAATCCAGAGGCACTCAAGGCAACCACTTAAAGGCCTAACACACATCCCAACCTCAATCAAGGTAAGTCATTCTTAACCTTGGATCCTTCGTTTCCAGCATACCATGTAAATAAGCTTCCCTTTCATTTCAAACATGTACAAAGTATTTGTTTCCTTTTCGTTTCCACCCTTTTAGTTGTTCTTATTGCCTCTCATTTTGGTTTTGTTCTTTGGTTTGTTACAAATGCTTTAAGAACTAACCTGGCCCTAAGGTAATGCTAGCATGGCCTTAGTCCATGTTGTTATTTAATATCTCAAACTAAAGAAACAGGAGACAGGGGTATGAAACGAAGCTTTAGGTTACCTCACTGACTCTAGGCCCAATCAAAGGATGCAGCAAAGGACTTGAGATAAAGAGGGCACTGTATGCTGAATGAAAGAGGCAGTCAGAAAGGCACACCATGCTGACTCTCAGGCCCCAGTCGAAAGGCACACCATGCTGACTCTCAGGGACTAGTCGAAGGAGGTAGAAAGGCAGATTGCATCTTACACTAATTCCGAGCCCAGTCGAAAGGCACGCCTACATTGATCCCAACTCCCAGTCGAAGGTCATGACCTCACTAACTCCAGGCCCAAATCAAAGAGGTCAAAATATGCAGAATCAAAAGATGCTTCTGCCTGAATCGAAAGAGCCCCTTTTTCCTTCTTTATTTTATTTTTGCCTTGACATTTTCATGCTATTCAATATGGTTGTAATAGTGTAGGATTTATTTTCTGCATTTTTATTACTTTTGTATAGTTGCTAGTAAAATAGAGTATGTATGGCAAGATAAAAACAACAAGTAGACAACCCCTAATCAAAGACTAAATGCATGCAAATCAAACACACTTGCACACTTACACCTCTAGGGTAAACCTCGCTTGTTGCCTCGAAAAATAGTCATGTCCCTCGAATATGGGATGCTTTAGCAAAGACCCTTCGATAAAAAGATCGTAGCCCCTCGACGACCATCAATGTTGCCTTTGGTAAACGATCTAGTCCCTAAACGGCATTGCTAAAACATCCCATAGGTTTCCTTCTATGATTATACGAACGTCCCACGCCCGTCCCTTCACATCCAACGATGGGGATTCTTACCAATTCAATGGTAAGATAACAACATCTAAAGGAGGAGGAAAAGAACATTAAATACCTTTTGAGTAGGTAGGATGCTCCTAGTTGCTCGCTTCCTCACAACAAAAACATTTTATACACCAACACTTTCATTTTGAAACATTTTCAAAAGACAAAGCTTTTTGTATGCGTTCTTATAGAAACGAGAGCCATTACAAAGACACTTTTCAAAATAACTTTCCAAAACACATTCCAAAATCACCTCTTTGAACTATTTTCAAAACAACACTTTGTACGCGTTCTTATAGAGACGAGAACCATTACAAAGACACTTTTCAAAATCACTTTCAAAAACACATTCCACAAACACCTCTTTGAACTATTTTCAAAACAACACTTTGTACACATTCTTATAGAGACAAGAACCATTACAAAGACATTTTCAAAATACTTTCAAAAAATCACACCACAAGCACATCTTCAAACAAAAGCAAGTGATCTAGCAAGCAACTTAGAGCCCGTAGATAACTATGGATGAAAAGGGTGTTAATACCTTCCCTTTTCATAACCTACCCCCCGAACTCAAGAAATAATATCGAAAGGTCTTTCATGTTCTTTTCACCCATTCCTTATTGGATAAAATAAAAGTCAGTGGCGACTCTTGATATCCGCAACAATTGCGATCAAACGCAAAAAACCCAAGTCAGTTCTTCCACCGTGTGACACACATCCACTATGGATCCCGTTGATAACAATTATGCTATTTCCACTTATGACTTTGAAAATTCGATTTACCAAGCCGAGGACGAAGGTGAGGAAAATTATGAAACACCTGGAGAACTTGCCAGACTGTTAGTGCAAGAGGAAAAGGCTATACAACCGCATGAAGAGCTAGTCGATATTATAAACTTGGGTGTTGAAGTATGATTGGGACTTTATAAGTCTATTGGGATACTAACTGCAAGTATACAATTTAGTCGTTCTAGTTTTAAATGATTATCGAACCCACAGAGACTGAGGATCAATCGCATACGATCTAATGCTACAATTGTTTAACTAAGCGATGAATATTTGGTTTTAGGGGGAAAATAGTTTAATTAAAAATAATAGTAATAGCTATACCCGTATGTGATAGTCGGACTTCGGGAATTTGGTGAATCGCTTGGCATATAAAGTATTTCGGTAAAAACGAATTGTTTAAAAACCTAAGACATACACTCTCGTGTTCATGAAATAAGTCATGCTACTAAACCTAGTGGATGCACTTTAAATTTAATAACACTTTTTGAAAACAATTTGAGTTTAATTAATTTATTAAAACACTCTCATGTATTTAAAAATTAATGTTTCGTTACCACTATCTGGGTTGAACCCCAGCTCTTGCATGCAGGTTCTTGCCTTAATTAATTTCCCACTCTCGTGGCAAAATCGTGTTAATTGTCCTCTCACTCTCGTGACAAGGGTAGTTAAATTAAACATGGAAATTGGAAACCAGAAATTGTTTATAAATGTTTTTAGCCAAGTTATCACCAAATTCTTTCGGTACTTAGGAGTCACATACCGGTACAAATTAATTTAGCCGGACATAATATATTTAATAACTATGAAACTTAAAATATAATCCATAAAAATAAATGACATAACACAAGAATAAATAAATATCAATTGCATAAAAAACCTGGAAATAATGTTGCTGTGGTAATCTTGGATGCTTACAAATTCCTTGCAATTCAATCGAAATCTATAACTGTGTTAATTCTTAGATGAAGAATTAACACTCTAAAAAATAATTCTGGAAATAAAAATTACAGTACGAATGGAAATGGTTCAAAAATAAATAATATAGTTTAATGTAGAAAAGCATCAATTTTGGTCTCTGGAAAAATTCTTCGACCCCTGGTACGTTGCACTTGCACACATATATATAGCAGAGGAAAAATAGCAGTTGCCAAGTCTTGAGGAAAGGTTGAATGGAGAAAATATAGGGAGCACTGTTAGTGGGTGGAGGAAAAATAGCAGAACGAGTCTGCCCTTGCGTTTCCCACGTCTCCACTCTTTACAACGTCCATCTTCACGCGCGTGACGGTCGTCATAGGTGGGTGACGGTCGTGACGCGCTTAAGTAGCACATTACGCTCGTCAGTGATGTGTGACGAGCGTTACTCCAAGTTGGGGGGTGTTACGCCTGTCACAAGGGTGTGACGACCGTCACTGCTCCAAAAATCCAAACTTTGTATTTTTTAGTTCTTTTTTCTCTTTGTTTATTGTCTAGCCTTTTTCATGTTGTCCTTTTTCATTGGTTTGAGTTGACAAATGTTATACCTGTAAAAAGACAAATAATCTCAGAATAATCGGGGGTTAGACGACTTAATGAAATATAAAATCGGTAAAAAGCATGGTAATTATATGATATGTTTTCTCGTTATCAAATTCCCCCATACTTAAACCTTTGCTTGTCCTCAAGAAAATAGTCATTCGAAAGGTCAGACAAGTTTTGTCAAGCGCATAAGCATGACATACCTTGGATTTTTAAAGTAATTTCGGGAAATCCTCGTCGGTTCGGCCAATACTTGAGTAAAACACTAAAGATACGCTAATGACACAAGCAATAAGCTTAGTCGTAGGCTTCCATTTCAAACGAGCTATCCAATGGTTCCGTTATAATTCTGCCCGGAGTTCCTCGTATCTATTTCACCCGGTTTCGTTCTGGCGCAATCACATTAAGCCCTTTGCCTTAGCATGCACGTAGTGGAGTAACCGGTTAGTGACTTTGATCCTTTTAGCACGGGGTCTGGTACATGAATGTGGCAACCCTACATATGTTATCCAAATTGGAGGTTATGGGGGATCGGGCCGTAGCACGCCCTACTGAGTTCAGAACCAGATACCTCTGAACCAACCAACACTGGATTCCTTCATTATTTGCTCAGCTCTTATATGTGCCCGTATATTTTGGTACACAAATTTTCTTTTCTTTTAGCAGCGAGATAGGAAGGATATTTTTAGAATCAGGCATCAAACACTTATATTCATCGATTCTCCACGTGGTTTATGTCAAGACGGTGCTGACTGCTAGTATAAACTACTAGGGGTTACTTCTAGAACTTGAAACTCCAGATATCGGTATAATGGTTATTGAAACGGATCGCGTAAGTAGGAAGTCTACGGTGTCATAACCGTATCGATCTTGTTATGTCGTTTTCGGCTTCCTCAATTGGGATTTCGTTAAAATAGGTATGTCGGGCTAATGCGAAGATAAAAAATTTTCGGTATGGCTAAATAAAGCGAAGAATTTGAATCGAGACATATCGTAAAAATTTACTAGTTTATAAAAGATGGAAAGGTACCTCTCCCACACTAAATCCGACATTGTCCTCAATGTTGCGGTATATAGGCGGGGAAGTACAATTACAAAAACAAACAGAAAGGAAATGAAACAGAAAAAATAATAAACTACATAGAAAATAAAGTAAAACTATTGGTGACCACGTCCTCTACTCATGGTGCGAGAGCGTATGGTAGGAGTGGCTTCTGTGTCAGTATCCTGGAAACCAACGTCCAGCCTTAAGGCATTGAGCTCTGACAGGGCCTCATCCAACCTCTTATTCATGCTCTGCTGTCCAGTCAAGATCTGAGTGTTTTGAGCGCATAGATACTCATATTGCTCCTGCTGTTTACTTTCAAGCGTTGCGCTCATTTGATTTTGCTGGTTGTTGGTCATAGTGCATGCAAAATATTTAATCGTAAAAATGGTTTGGAATATGGATTGAGTAGTGGGTTGATGGAGTTTAAGTGTTGGAATTTGAGAGAAAATTTGAATGGGTACTGTTACGGATTTAGGAAAAAAGGGAAGAATGAATGGAAAGTGGAACGACTTCTGTAATAGCAGAATCTGCTATTGGGCGCGCGTGATGACCGTCACAATGGGCTGACGGGCGTAACACGGTGAAACATGTGTTACGCTCGTCATGGGGACGTTATGATCGTTACGGGTGCAAAGAATCATATTTATGAAATGGACGAAACAGTATAATTCCAAAACATTATAACACAATAATTCAATACATGCAGAGTATTTCCAACATACATCTTATAACAAAATTTTGCAAAATGATAATATGATAAGTGAATATAATATTAGATGTAACACACAGTAAATTTAATGAAAATGAAAATAAACTGAAAATGAAATAAAATGAAAATAAACTGAAATTGAAATGAAAATAAACTGAAATTGAAATAAATATATGTTTCTAACAGAATTTTAAAAACTGTAAAGAGTAAACTTGTTTAAAATGAAATCATAAACTGCCTAGAAACATAAAACACAAGGTAAAAATAAGTGCTGATTCTGCTGCTTCATCCCAGTCGCGTCTTCAAGTCTTTAAAAGCTGTATGTATGTGATAAAACGGTTCCATAGTAATATCAGTTAAGCCTATCACGTCCATACGCATACCCTTCAACTCGTTCTTGATTCCATTGATGTCCGTCTGGTAAACCTCCAGTGTAGAAAAGACCTTATTCAAATTTTTAGCATATTCTCCTTTTGTTGTTGCAGGGGCATTAACATCCTCTACGATGTTGTTACCATCATGGTAACCAGGAGGGGTCCCGGGGTCACTCTCATTAGACATTGTGGTATCATAAACTTGGTAGGATTGTGGTGTCTCAGGTGTCGAAGGGTGGTCGGGAGGGTTAAGCTTATACAGCCAATTGTCGCGATTGTGGGCACTTGTTTTGGCATGGTTAGGAAGTGTAAATGCCGTGACTACTTCGTCCCTTATCAAGTAATCGAAGGGTGCAGGACCTAGGTTACCTATTATTCGTAGGGGGAAACAAAAATCAATGTTCATAGGGTGGATTGAACCAAATTGTGTACACCTATGTAGCTGGTATCTAAGTCCGAGGGCGTTAGCAATCATGGTAACAAGGCCTCCTATGATGATTAGCTCGCTAGGGTTCTCAGCAATGCGGGTAAATGTCTGCATTAAGAATGGAACTGCATTTACAGGTCGGCCCTGGGTCATACACTACAGCAAAAATATCTCATCTTTAGATACGACAGTGCGGTTCTGTTCTTTGCCGAAAATGGTATGTGCTAGAATCTTGTGGAAATAGCGGATAGCGGGGTTGTGTATTTCATTATTATCCATGATATCCGGCTCAGGGTGGTAATTTCCGGTTAAAGTCCCCCAAAAATAGTCTAGCTCAAAATCCATTAACTCTGTCTGGGTGGTAGAAAAAGCAAAAGGCCCGCTAGGGAATCCTAGAAGGTCGGCTAATTCTTTAGGGGTGTAAGCAAATTCAATACCAAATAACCTGAAGGCTATAAATCCCTTTCTAGTTTCGAAACCGCGCTCGGGTATATGAACTAAGGAGCTCAGAAACTCAAGGGTGAGCTCGCGGTATGTAACAAACCTAGATTTAATGTGGGCTTTTTCCCACCCCAGCTGGCTAAACAGATAATGGACACTATCCTTAATGCCTAAAGTGTTCATTGTTGGTTCATCATAATATAAGGTCATACCAATATTTCTGTGTGATAATTCCTTAAACCTCCTCATTTGGTTCCTGCCTCTAAAAGTGGTTTCCATAGTAAATAGCAAAGAGGGAAGGCAAATCAGGGGAGAAGGTAGGATAGAAAAAGACTTTTTTCAGAAAACCTATAAAGTTGATTGAAAATCAGCAGCAATTGTATAAAAAATTTTAGAAAAAAAATGAAAAAGAAAATAATGAAAATAAGGCTTTAAAAGAAATAAATGTAGAAACGGAAAAGAAAAACAAAAAACAAAAACAAACGGAAATAATAGAAAAAACAAATAGGTGGGTTGCCTCCCACGCACGACTTTGTTTAACGTCGATAGCTCGACGGCTCGGAAGTGCAAGCACTCATGGTGGTTCTCTCGAGGATGACTCCTCGGTTGAACTTTTAGTAGTTGTCATTTTCCATGGCCACTTATCAAGCCATCTCACATATCCCTCACCTTTCCTTTTCTTTCTTTTGTGGGGTAGTGCATTCTTCTGAACTTGTGGTGGTGGTTCTGGATCTATCCTAAGTATCAACTTTTCAAGTTTGGGCTTAGTGATTTCATCCACAACCTCAAAGGTTAACCTTACCTTCTTAACAGTAATTATATCCCTAGTTTCACGGTCCTCTAATTTTCTCTTTTTATGCAAGACTTCCAACAAGGGTGCATTAGTGTGGATATTTTCCAATACCTCCACATATGTTTTAGATTGGGAGTCTATCTGAGCTTCGATAAAAATCTTCGAGAAAGGAAACGGTGGGGTATAGGGGTGAGGCATAACAATAGGTGCTCCCTTTTCTACCTCTTCTACAACCTCCCTTTTAGATGGTGTTGGAGGATTTTTCTCAATCTTTACTCTTTTCTCGTCTGAACTCTCCTCACCCACATTGTGATACGGTGGGAGAACTGACATGAGGTTTTGCGTTTGTATTCGCACTTGTGCGGTTGAGCAAGAGTCGCAACCGACTTTTTATTTTATCCTAAAGGAAAGGTTAAAAAAGCACAGCAAAAACCTTTTGAGATATTTCGTGGGTTCGGGGGGTAGATTATGAAAAGGGAAGGTATTAGCACCCTTTTCATCCATGGTTATCCATGGGCTCTTAGTTACTTGGTTTTATAGATCACTTGCCTTGATTTTTGATTGCTTGAAAAATGGTGTGTATGTGTGAGTGTTTTTGAAAAATGTTTTGGAAGAAGATGTCTTGTCTTAGGCTAACCTTGTAACAATTCTTTACTCGAATATTTTACAAAGGCGTGTATCTTTTCGAAAAGAGGTTTCAAAATGTTTTGAGAGTTTGTTTGAAAGTGTTGTGGATTGTGGTTTTTGAAAAGAAGGCAAGTGTTTTTGCAAGTTGATCTCAAGTAACTAAGAGTTTTGTCTACCCTATTATACTCAAAGGTTTTTGTTATGTTTTAACCCCTTTTTAACAATTTTGTTCCACCATTGAAATTGGTGGACAATCTTGCGTTTAGGAAGTTTATTCGGGACGGGCACGGGTCATCGTATGGACCATGAATGCAATGGTGCCAAGTGTCTTTGGCAATTTGCTTTGAAGGGACTATGATCATTCCGTTTAGGCAACACTTTGAGAGACTTATGATCATTTGATTTCGTTTTGCCAAAGATACTCGACGTGCAAGCATGGCCCATTTTTGAAGGCAACATGTGGGATTAACCTAGAGGGTGCGAGTGTGATTGTGTATTGATTTCATGTATTTGTCTTGTATTAGGTTATCTAGCGTTCGATTTTATGTTCATGCAAACCCTAGGTCTAGCCATGGTATAATTGAAAGCGGTAAATTGCGAAAATGTAAAATCTACGCTATTACAAAATAAGTATCCGGGAGTGGGGGTACATGTGTATGAATGGGGATGAGACATATAGTATCCAATAAGTTACAACCAAGTCGAATTTGCGATCAAATGTAGATATCAATGTATAAGAAAATGTGTATAGGGGCAATGTGAATGTATTTGTATTGTGTAAGTGTGAGATGTATATGTATATGTGATTATTTTCAGGTGCAGAATGTGAAATTAAATGTGCATTAAGTATTGTTAGGTATTGTTTTGACTTAAATAATTTAAATGCTTATTTGTTTAATTAGTAATCTTGTATTTCTTTTAATATGTACAAAAAGAAATGTTTTAATCAAATGCCTTAAATTCTAATTAGATTATGTATAAAATGTATCATTGTTTATTATATACAAAAAGTGTTTTAATTAAGTGTTTAAGAATTTAATATTAGAAAAAATGTATTTATCTATTATGTACAAAGATATATTTTAATTAAAAGAATAAAAAAAAGTATTTTCAATTTTAATTATATGATAAAAAATGTATTTTATTATTTATATACAAATATATACTTAAAAGAAAAAAGATATTTTCAATTTGAACTATATTGTATGATATGTACAAAATTATATTTAAATTAAGTGTTTTAAAATTTATGTACAAAGAAAGGTATTTTCTTAAAAGAAAAGAAAAAGTTTTTACATTTTTATTATATTGTATAAAAATGTATTTCAATTATTAAAAAGATATTTTTGATGTCAATAAATAATAAAGAAAAAGGGTTTTGTTAATTTAAATGTAAAAAGGAAAATGATGTTTTGTTTTTTTAAACATTTGGAAATCAAAACAAAAAAAATCAGAAATGGGCTTTAGACAGGGAATGGGACGAGGCCCATTTGTTTGAAACGATTTTTAGGGTTCAATGTTTTGTTGTGCAGTTGAGAATGTGCTTAGGGTTTGTAGCGCCATTTTGGGGGTTTCGTCTTCTTCGCTTTCCTCATGCATGTCCCCGTATCTCCTCAGCCCAAGGCCACCAGCTTCCCCATTTCCCCTTTCTTCCAACGACAACGTCAAGGCGACAGAATTAGGTAACCATTTTAATTCGTTAGGGTTTGTTACAAATGTGCATTTCGTAATTGTCTTAATCCATTGATTTTAACTTCGTTTGTGTGGTTGTCGAGGTATTATGAAAAAGGGAAAGGGTGAAACTACCTGGAGAAAGAGGAAGGAAAGTGGGGCGAGCTAGGAGGCCGGGACGGCGAGGAGAACGGCGGAGGCGCACTTGGAGACCCTTGGTATTTCTGTATCTGTATCTTTCTTCTTCTTGCTTCGAATTTTCCTTAGATTTTCTCTCTTCTCCTTCTGGCCTGTGTTGCCTTGAGCTTGCCTCTTCTGTATGCTTGCTTAGAATGTGTTTCCGAATGTTGGTGGTTTATTCACTTCTTCTTTGCCTTTACTGTTTGTTGCTGGCCCAATGAAGAACTTAGGGTTCTGAGGGCCTGAGTTGCCTTTGAATATGCTTATGTTGCCTGTGTTGGATGCCTTGAATATGCTTCTGAACGATTGTTTATGGCCCAGTGATGAGTACTCCTCTGAGGGTTCTCATGTGGGCTTTTGCGTTTTGATGTTATCTCTGGTTCCTTAGGCTTGGTGATGGCTTTGATGGTTTGTTGTTAGGCTAAGGACTTGGTTCAGGTTTCTTTGACAGGCAGGGTGGTATTATCTGGTTTATGGACATATGCTGGTTTTTTTTGTGATATATTTGGCTTAGAATGGTTAAGGTTTTTGAGTGGTTTAGGCCAGGTTTTGAATGGTCTTGGCCAGGTTTTGGTTAAGCAGCAGGCAGGCTGTGCTTCAGGCTTTAGGTTTTGTTTCTGGTTTTTGATGTTTAGGCCTTAGCAGGTTTCAGCAGGTTGGTATGTTAGCAGGTTCAGGCTAATGCAGGTTATGGGTATGGAGGTTATGCTGGTTATGTGTTTGTAGTGGTTCAGCAAGTTTGAGGCTTTGAGGCTTCAACAGGTTTTCAGGCTTGTGAAGTCTTTTTTGTGTCTAGGCAGGGTATACAGGTTTTTGGCTCTTAGAGTTTAAGGGCTTGACAGGTTTTGATGGTTTGGAGGATTTTGGCTTCAGGTTATGCTAGCAGGTTTGTATGGTTTCAGCAGGTGTGAGCTTGGCCTGGTTTTAGTTTGCTTCAGCCGGTTATACTGGTATGGCCCTGTTTTTGGTTTATATCTCCAGCAGGTATGATGCTGAGGCAGTTTTTATATTTTTTCTTTTGTGTTGGTTTTCTCCCTCTGAACTGTGTTTTGCTCTTGTGTGTTATATCTTTTCTATCTATGCCTGCCTAAAGCCTAAAAACCTGCCTCTTTTCTCTCTTCTTTCTCTCTCTTTGTACAACTAAATATTTTAATATGCTTGGGCTGTACCTAATTCTGAAAGTGGCCACTGGGAAATGATGAAAAGTGAAGCTTGCTTGCATAATAGATTTCCTCTGCATTCTTTCTCTTCTTTGACAGCTTTTGTACTTTTATCTTCTTTGATATCTTTACCAAATCCTCTTCTTGACAGCTTTGAGTAGACTCTTTGGTATTTTGACAGTAAATTGCACTTTTTGGCCTTTTTGACATAAAGTAGGAAATTGGATTTCTTCAGTTTGGTTGAACTTGAACTATGCAGTTTGACATTTTGAATTTATGCATTTTGACATTTTGCATTCATGATTAAATGAATAAAATTCTTCCCTCTTTGTGAACCGGGAGAAATCCCGTGATTTGCAGAGAGGGTTAACTGATCCCAGTCAGTGGCCCTTAATGATGAATTTCTTCTGTCGTTTATTATTTTATCTGCTTTTTTGACTTTTCTCTTTTCTTTTTGCAGATGAATAATGGAGCACCGGAGCGAAGTGAAGAATGAAGAATTAGGGACTTAGAAGATATTTAGAAAAATAGGATAGTTTTATTTTCAATTTAATTATTGTAAACTATTATTATTTTAAATACTTCGTAAATAAATACTTGTATCCAAATAATAATTGTAACAAATATTAAATATGAAATAAAAATTCTATTGATTCATTTAATTCTTTTCAATTCCTTTTCAATTATTTACTTATTATTCATGGTTCCTTAAATTAAAATAAATGAAAATTAAATTCCAGATATTTAATTCTTAGAATCATAAATAATCAACTAAACATTGATTCTTCGTTGATCAAAATAAATGAATTTGACGTCTCCATCATCCAAAGCAACGCACAGTCGAACGCAATAACTGATCAGACGCAATCCTTTCTTACTGATTTCTTACCAAGCATTGTAAATCCAAACTGCATATTTCTTTTGACTGGCTCAAACAAAACAACGTGAATTCAAACCAACTGCCTCTTTTACTGATTAAATCAAAACAATGCGAATTCAACCCGAATCTCGGAATATCTTGCAAAGTGCTGTGGAATTTTAATTTTTATGAGAATATGCCCATAAAACCTTAATTCCTGATTAAATGCCAAAGAACGATCACCTGATCAAAATTGAGCCAAAATCAACCAAAACCCTAAGCCAATTGTTTGAAGCAATCCAGAGTCCTAAAACCCTAATTGCGTCTGACTGACGAGAAAAGTCCGTTTGTCCAATTCTTGAGCTAGTTTGAAAAGTCAGGAAATGCCTGAAGCTGAGATTTCTTGTGGAAAAAATGCGAGGGCAAATTTTGGGGTACAACAGTTGCCCCTGTTCAATCTTCTTGGACCTGAAGAGTTAGATTGGCAAGTTTGCCTTTCGCGACTTAAAGGAAAAAGAAGATTGGACACTAAAGTGCCCAGAAAATTTGCATTCGGCGATGTGATGGTAGAGGTGAATGGGCTTACAGATGCCATTTGGTGATGGGCTTAAAGATGCCATCGGGTGACTGCTGGTAGGAGGATAGGCTTATAGATGCCATCTGGACATGTTGAACTGTATGTCAATGGTGAGTGGACGAGTATCAGAAGGGCATCCACGTTTCGGAACATCTCTGAATTAGGGGTCCGAATAAGCAACAGATTGACGTCCATGTCTGGAGAATCCGTAAACTATTTTCAGGAGTTGGGAGTGAATAAGCTATAGAGCAACGTCCGTTGTTGGGAAGCGTCCGTAAACTGTTTTCAAAAGTTGAGAAGAGTCTGAACAAGTTGCTAGATTGACATCCGTTGTAGGGAAGAATCTGTAAACTGTTTTCATAAGTCTTGAAGTTGAAGAGGAACCGGTGTAGGGTTTCCTGATGATGCGTCTGAATGGATCTGGAATAAGTATCAGAATGTCGCCGTGTCTGGGTCACATCTGAACTATTTCTGGATGAATCTCGGGAGGTGATCTTTATCTGTCGACTGATCTTACCTGAAAAAGTAAAGGGTTAGTTGTATGCAATGTTATGATGCATGATGCGATGTATGTGACATTAATGTTTATGATATGAATGTAATGAATGCGCATGTAAGCTGATGAGCTATCTGAGGATAAATGAATCCTGGATGGCTGAAGACAAAAGAATCTTGATTGCTGCCGGGGAAAATAAATCCTTGGCTGTTGCTGGGGAAGAGAATTCCTGATGACCTCTACTGGGGAGTTCCAAATTAGTAGACTCATGCTGGAGAGGTAAGATTTGAGAATCTTCAGCTTGGTGGGAAGTAACTCTGGCGACTTCACTGGGGAACTCAAGATTTGCCCTCTCCAAAACTCTGTGGGGAGAAGGTTCAATGGTCTGGCTCCGCTGGGGATTGATAATTTGAAGTTTTAGCTTTGCTGGGGATAATGAAGCTTGACTCTGAGTGGAGCTAGCTTGAGAAGAATCTGAACAAGCGATAGGTTAACATCCGTTACTTGGAGAACTCGTGAACTGTTTTCAGAAATCTTGAAATTGAATAAGCAATAGAGCAACATCCGTTGTTGGGAAGCGTCTGTAAACTAATTTCAAAGGTTGCATCTGAACAAGCTGATAGATTAACATCCGTTGTTGGGAAGAATCCATAAACTGTTTTCAGAAGTCTTGAAGAAGAATCTGAACAAGTGATAGGTTAACATCCGTTACTTGGAGAACCCGTGAACTATTTTCAGAAATCTTGAGGTTGAATCAGCAATAGAGATGCATCCGTTGTTGGGAAGCGTCCGTAAACTAATTTCAAAGGTTGCATCTGAACAAGCTGATAGATTAACATCCGTTGTTGGGAAGAATCCGTAAACTGTTTTCAGAAGTCTTGAAGAGGAACCGGTGTAGGGTTTCCTGATGATGAGCTCGTGTAAAACTGCATCGGTTTTTGAACACTTTTGGCATTCGAATGCCCCAAGTGGTGATGTAGATAAATTCCTGGCTTATTACAGGTGTTGGTCTACAATCGGTCATTCACAGATGTTTTCCTGGGTTGTTACAGGTGTTGATCTGGAATTCTTCAGACATGCCCTGGCTGGATACAGGAGTCGAATCTGGAAATAGTCGTCAACAGATATGCCCTGGCTGGATACAGGAATCGAATCTTCAAACTCTTCAGACGTGCCCTGGCTAGATACAGGAATCGAGTCTGGAAATATGGTCAACAGATATGCCCTGGCTGGATACAAGAGTCGAATCTGGAAATAGTCGTCAACAGATATGCCCTGGCTGGATACAGGAATCGAATCTTCGAACTCTTCAGACGTGCCCTGGCTAGATACAGGAATCGAGTCTGGAAATATGGTCGATAGATATGCCCTGGCTAGATACAGGAGTCGAATCTGGAAATGTAATAGTTGATTTGTTGAACACTTTTGACATTCGAATGCCCCAAGTGGTGAAGAAGGAGTCTTGAATCAGATTACTCTGCATATTGAGAGATTTCTTGAAATCTTGACTGGACTGCCCCAGGTTAACTGAACTTTGAAAGATCTGTTGGACCTTGACTGGACTGCCCCAGGTTAATTGAATTGTGACATGTCATGCCCCTTGTTGATAGGAGATTTGATGGAAGTGTTATCCTCTTGAAGTGATTTTGACTTACTAAGAGAGTTTTCGTTCCTCCGAACATTTGCTGTATGAATTTCTTCGCTGTCAAACAAAAAGGTCAAATGCAGACAGTGATATTCGAATAATGCAAAGTTTATGTTTGTCTTAAAATTTTGAAAAATGCATTTTTAGCAGAAAACTTTTCATAAGACAAGTTAACACAAGATTTAGAGCAAAGCCCTACAGGAGTCAGGATACCTTTTTTGACAGTATGCTTTCGAACTAACCCATGCTTCAATTAGGACTTTTAAAGGGTTGTAACGTGGCCTGGTTCACGGTTTAAGAAACAAAGGATAAAGGCTCAAAGTATATTTGTACCCACCCCCTCTTCGTGATGTCCTTCAACCTAAGCTCAGTTAATTGCGTCATACTCTGTTTTGAGTTTTGAACGACTTTGGGGCGATGGTTCACCAGTTTGAATTTGGGGAGACAGTCATCATCTCCTTTTTCTTTTTCAACATTTTTTTATGTTATTGAGGATTTTGTAATGACCTCACTATTTTGATTTTGATTTATTATCCCTAACTTTTGCCTGACTGTTACCGTTTTCCGGGATTACTGTCAGCGGGATGCCCCAGCTTTCTTAAGCCTCCTTTATAGGTTTTGGCTCGGCGGGCTTTTTCTCTTTTTTGAGAGATTGACTGTCTACGTGATAGGGAACCACCCTTGTCTTTTGATTTCAAAGGAATGCTTTCTCCTCTTGACATCGTTCATTGTATTATGAACTTGAGAGTTTGCGACTTCAATGCGCATTTTCTTTTGAATTAATTGAGATACTACCCTGCCCCGGGTTTATATCAAGGGTTTTGATCGTTTTAAAACAGAAAACTCCTACTTCTTTGGCTCGAAGGGGTTGACTAGGGATTAACTTCCTTATAACTCCAGTGTTTGGGAATTGAAAGAAATGCCTGTACATCATCAGCAAGGTCTGTTCAAAAGCATCCTGTATAAGATCATGGTATTGTTTCGTCATCCTCCCTCTAAAGGCTTACAGCTTTTTATCAAGAGTCCAATATCATAAAGAAAAGCATAAGAGTAGTGAAACGAATGGATGGATTCAAGACAAACATATGCAATGCATTAATGAAAACAGAGTTTAACATCAACAAATAATTGTTTGACAGCAAAAGAAATTACAACTTTGAAAATTCAAAAAGAAGCAAAAGTCTTTCAGCTTGAGCTTTGTCACTTCAGGTGGAGAACCCTTTAACGGAAGATTTTCATCTCGCCGTCTGGCATGAATTCTAGCACCCCGATGTCAATCAGATCTTGAATCTTGTTCTTCAAGGCCCAACAGTCGTTGGTGTCGTGTCCCGGGCTGTAGGAGTGGTAAACACAGAATGTGTCGGGATGATAGTTAGGAGAGGAGGTATTGAGCTTCTGAGGAGGTTCCTTCAAGGTAAGCAAGTTGACCTCCAACAGACGCTTCAGTATAAAGAATGATGGTATTTCAGTCTCCGTAAACTGTCTTCCCGACGTTTCTTGCTTACACCGACTACCCCGTTGACGCTGGCGAGGTTGTTGATGGGTTTGTGACCCTGAAGCGAGCAAAGGAGCTTTCCCCTTGTCTTCTTGAGTTGATGGAGGCTGAGCGGTGACTTGCTCTTCAACCTCAGATGTTTGCCCCAGTTGGTTGTTTGGAAGCAGTTGGCGGACAAGAACTCTGAGTTCCTCTTGTCTTTGGGATAGGTCTTGGATGAGAGCCATCTGGCCCACCAACTGTCCCATCATTTGGGTCCTCAAGGTTGTCAGATCAAACTGCAGCTCTGCAAGCTGATCACTCCTGGCATTGTTGGAATTCTCTAAGCCCTTGGTGAGGAGAGCTTTCATCTCTTCTTGCCCCAGAGACAAGTTCAGGAACATCTCTTGCAGCTGAGCAGTCTGGTCTTGGATGTCTTTGACAGACCTTTCTAGAGCCATCTCTTGCTGAAATAAACAGCAGGAGAGTAAGGAAACCTGAAAAAGGAAAGACTGTCAAAAATGCAATGCATGATATGTGGATGCATGCTTTCAAGGATCTCTTGGGGTAAACACAAGAAAATGTTAGAGGTTGAACTCTACTCTTGGATTGGAGATCTCCGCACCGATGGACGTCTTTTCACGAGAATCAAGCTTATCATGTCGAGTGGGTCATAGCCACTGATTCAAGTTGTTGTTCTTGAACTTTTGATTGGAGAGCTTTGTATCGGAGGATGTCTTTCCACTAGAATCAAGCTCACCATGTCGAGTGGGTCATAGACACTGATTCAAGTTGTTGTACTTGATCTTTGATTGGATTGGTTAGAGGAGAAACCTCTTGCCCCTTGGTAGATGTCTGGTTCAATGTAACACTGCATCAAAAGAACCCTCGAGATCCTTGAGATGGTTATTGAAAATGCTATGGTATGATGTTATGATGTTATGTACATGTATGCACAAGCAAGTGAGTGTATATACAGGCAAACATATTCACACAAAGCAAACAAGTCCTTAGGTTTAGGCTTGCATGAGGTTCAGGTACTACCCTCTTTCAGTTCGTTGGTTAAAACCTGTCCTATCAAAAGTAACCGGGTTCTAGAGGATCTCATATCATTGGCTACCCTCAATCGGTCATAACTCCAGCATCGCAACCTTTTCTCGCGGCCGGAACCATCGCGAGAGTTTAGCCTCAATGAGTGTAGCATACTGCTACTGTTCTAATGGCCAAGTTGGGTCAATTTAGGGTTCTAAGGTCGGTTGGTGCTTAATGACTCCTTGGAAGACTCATATTCTCCCCGTTTCAACACGAGGGATATCGGTACAGACCAAAGCGCCACACCAACGTAGCCACTGCTTCACCCATGTCGGTATACCACGGACAGGTCCCTCGCAGATTATGCTACCTAAAAGGGTATTCCCCAGATCCGGGTTAGGATCTATGAAACTCCGATACAAAGCCCATAAATGTAAAATCAAACAAAGCAATTAATTGAAAACGAAGGTGATCTAAACCCTAAGGTAACCCCACTTTGAGTAGTAATTCCCCAGCAGAGTCGTCAGTTCTGTGATACGGTGGGAGAACTGACTTGAGGTTTTGCGTTTGTATTCGCACTTGTGCGGTTGAGCAAGAGTCGCCACCGACTTTTTATTTTATCCTAAAGGAAAGGTTAAAAAAGCACAGCAAAAACCTTTTGAGATATTTCGTGGGTTCGGGGGGTAGATTATGAAAAGAGAAGGTATTAGCACCCTTTTCATCCATGGTTATCCATGGGCTCTTAGTTACTTGGTTTTATAGATCACTTGCCTTGATTTTTGATTGCTTGAAAAATGGTGTGTATGTGTGAGTGTTTTTGAAAAATGTTTTGGAAGAAGATGCCTTGTCTTAGGCTAACCTTGTAACAATTCTTTACTCGAATATTTTACAAAGGCGTGTATCTTTTCGAAAAGAGGTTTCAAAATGTTTTGAGAGTTTGTTTGAAAGTGTTGTGGATTGTGGTTTTTGAAAAGAAGGCAAGTGTTTTTGCAAGTTGATCTCAAGTAACTAAGAGTTTTGTCTACCCTATTGTACTCAAAGGTGTTTGTTATGTTTTAACCCCTTTTTAACAATTTTGTTCCACCATTGAAATTGGTGGACAATCTTGCGTTTAGGAAGTTTATTCGGGACGAGCACGGGTCATCGTATGGACCATGAATGCAATGGTGCCAAGTGTCTTTGGCAATTTGCTTTGAAGGGACTATGATCATTCCGTTTAGGCAACACTTTGAGAGACTTATGATCATTTGATTTCGTTTTGCCAAAGATACTCGACGTGCAAGCATGGCCCATTTTTGAAGGCAATATGTGGGATTACCCTAGAGGGTGTGAGTGTGATTGTGTATTGATTTCATGTATTTGTCTTGTATTAGGTTATCTAGCGTTCGATTTTATGTTCATGCAAACCCTAGGTCTAGCCATGGTATAATTGAAAGCGGTAAATTGCGAAAATGTAAAATCTACGCTATTCCAAAATAAGTATCCGGGAGTGGGGGTACATGTGTATGAATGGGGATGAGACTTATAGTATCCAATAAGTTACAACCAAATCGAATTTGCGATCAAATATAGATATCAATGTATAAGCAAATGTGTATAGGGGCAATGTGAATGTATTTGTATTATGTAAGTGTGAGATGTATATGTATATGTGATTATTTACAGGTGCGGAATGTGAAATTAAATGTGCATTAAGTATTGTTAGGTATTGTTTTGACTTAAATAATTTAAATGCTTATTTGTTTAATTAGTAATCTTGTATTTCTTTTAATATGTACAAAAAGAAATGTTTTAATCAAATGCCTTAAATTCTAATTAGATTATGTATAAAATGTATCATTGTTTATTATATACAAAAAGTGTTTTAATTAAGTGTTTAAGAATTTAATATTAGAAAAAATGTATTTATTTATTATGTACAAAGATATATTTTAATTAAAAGAATAAAAAAAAGTATTTTCAATTTTAATTATATGATAAAAAATGTATTTTATTATTTATATACAAATATATACTTAAAAGAAAAAAGATATTTTCAATTTGAACTATATTGTATGATATGTACAAAATTATATTTAAATTAAGTGTTTTAAAATTTATGTACAAAGAAAGGTATTTTCTTAAAAGAAAAGAAATTTTTTTTACATTTTTATTGTATTGTATAAAAATGTATTTCAATTATTAAAAAGATATTTTTGATGTCAATAAATAATAAAGAAAAAGGGTTTTGTTAATTTAAATGTAAAAAGGAAAATGGTGTTTTGTTTTTTTAAACATTTGGAAATCAAAACAAAAAAAATCAGGAATGGGCTTTAGACAGGGAATGGGACGAGGCCCATTTGCTTGAAACGATTTTTAGGGTTCAATGTTTTGTTGTGCAGTTGAGAATGTGCTTAGGGTTTGTAGCGCCGTTTTGGGGGTTTCGTCTTCTTCGCTTTCCTCATGCATGTCCCCGTATCTCCTCAGCCCAAGGCCACCAGCTTCCCCATTTCCCCTTTCTTCCAACGACAACGTCAAGGCGACAGAATTAGGTAACCATTTTAATTCGTTAGGGTTTGTTACAAATGTGCATTTCGTAATTGTCTTAATCCATTGATTTTAACTTCGTTTGTGTGGTTGTCGAGGTATTATGAAAAAGGGAAAGGGTGAAACTACCTGGAGAAGGAGGAAGGAAAGTGGGGCGAGCTAGGAGGCCGGGACGACGAGGAGAACGGCGGAGGCGTGCTTGGAGACCCTTGGTATTTCTGTATCTGTATCTTTCTTCTTCTTGCTTCGAATTTGCCTTAGATTTTCTCTCTTCTCCTTCTGGCCTGTGTTGCCTTGAGCTTGCCTCTTCTGTATGCTTGCTTAGAATGTGTTTCCGAATGTTGGTGGTTTATTCACTTCTTCTTTGCCTTTACTGTTTGTTGCTGGCCCAATGAAGAACTTAGGGTTCTGAGGGCCTGAGTTGCCTTTGAATATGCTTATGTTGCCTGTGTTGGATGCCTTGAATATGCTTCTGAACGATTGTTTATGGCCCAATGATGAGTACTCCTCTGAGGGTTCTCATGTGGGCTTTTGCGTTTTGATGTTATCTCTGGTTCCTTAGGCTTGGTGATGGCTTTGATGGTTTGTTGTTAGGCTAAGGACTTGGTTCAGGTTTCTTTGACAGGCAGGGTGGTATTATCTGGTTTATGGACATATGCTAGGTTTTTTTGTGATATATTTGGCTTAGAATGGTTAAGGTTTTTGAGTGGTTTAGGCCAGGTTTTGAATGGTCTTGGCCAGGTTTTGGTTAAGCAGCAGGCAGGCTGTGCTTCAGGCTTTAGGTTTTGTTTCTGGTTTTTGATGTTTAGGCCTTAGCAGGTTTCAGCAGGTTGGCATGTTAGCAGGTTCAGGCTAATGCAGGTTATGGGTATGGAGGTTATGCTGGTTATGTGTTTGTAGTGGTTCAGCAGGTTTGAGGCTTTGAGGCTTCAACAGGCTTTCAGGCTTGTGAAGTCTTTTTTGTGTCTAGGCAGGGTATACAGGTTTTTGGCTCTTAGAGTTTAAGGGCTTGACAGGTTTTGATGGTTTGGAGGATTTTGGCTTCAGGTTATGCTAGCAGGTTTGTATGGTTTCAGCAGGTGTGAGCTTGGCCTGGTTTTAGTTTGCTTCAGCCGGTTATACTGGTATGGCCCTGTTTTTGGTTTATATCTCCAGCAGGTATGATGCTGAGGCAGTTTTTATATTTTTTCTTTTGTGTTGGTTTTCTCCCTCTGAACTGTGTTTTGCTCTTGTGTGTTATATCTTTTCTATCTATGCCTGCCTAAAGCCTAAAAACCTACCTCTTTTCTCTCTTCTTTCTCTCTCTTTGTACAGCTAAATATTTTAATATGCTTGGGCTGTACCTAATTCTGAAAGTGGCCATTGGGAAATGATGAAAAGTGAAGCTTGCTTGCATAATAGATTTCCTCTGCATTCTTTCTCTTCTTTGACAACTTTTGTACTTTTATCTTCTTTGATATCTTTACCAAATCCTCTTCTTGACAGCTTTGAGTAGACTCTTTGGTATTTTGACAGTAAATTGCACTTTTTGGCCTTTTTGACATAAAGTAGGAAATTGGATTTCTTCAGTTTGGTTGAACTTGAACTATGCAGTTTGACATTTTGAATTTATGCATTTTGACATTTTGCATTCATGATTAAATGAATAAAATTCTTCCCTCTTTGTGAACCGGGAGAAATCCCGTGATTTGCAGAGAGGGTTAACTGATCCCAGTCAGTGGCCCTTAATGATGAATTTCTTCTGTCGTTTATTATTTTATCTGCTTTTTTGACTTTTCTCTTTTCTTTTTGCAGATGAATAATGGAGCACCGGAGCGAAGTGAAGAATGAAGAATTAGGGACTTAGAAGATATTTAGAAAAATAGGATAGTTTTATTTTCAATTTAATTATTGTAAACTATTATTATTTTAAATACTTCGTAAATAAATACTTGTATCCAAATAATAATTGTAACAAATATTAAATATGAAATAAAAATTCTATTGATTCATTTAATTCTTTTCAATTCCTTTTCAATTATTTACTTATTATTCATGGTTCCTTAAATTAAAATAAATGAAAATTAAATTCCAGATATTTAATTCTTAGAATCATAAATAATCAACTAAACATTGATTCTTCGTTGATCAAAATAAATGAATTTGACGTCTCCATCATCCAAAGCAACGCACAGTCGAACGCAATAACTGATCAGATGCAATCCTTTCTTACTGATTTCTTACCAAGCATTGTAAATCCAAACTGCATATTTCTTTTGACTGGCTCAAGCAAAACAACGTGAATTCAAACCAACTGCCTCTTTTACTGATTAAATCAAAACAATGCGAATTCAACCCGAATCTCGGAATATCTTGCAAAGTGCTGTGGAATTTTAATTTTTCTGAGAATATGCCCATAAAACCTTAATTCCTGATTAAATGCCAAAGAACAATCACCTGATCAAAATTGAGCCAAAATCAACCAAAACCCTAAGCCAACTGTTTGAAGCAATCCAGAGTCCTAAAACCCTAATTGCGTCTGACTGACGAGAAAAGTCCGTTTGTCCGATTCTTGAACCAGTTTGAAAAGTCAGGAAATGCCTGAAGCTGAGATTTCTTGTGGAAAAAATGCGAGGGCAAATTTTGGGGTACAACACACATCATCACTCTCCTCAACCTCATTATCACTCTCCTTAGAATTTTCAACTTGTTTTTCACTACTGGTTGTTGCAACATCCAATTTATCCTCAGGGAAGGGTCCTAGAGGGTTTTGTTCAAGCTGGGAGATTTGAGTCTCTAAGGCCATGTTGTGAGTCGCGAGCGACTCAACCACAGTGGTCAGTTGCCTAAGGTTTTCACTATTTTGAAGACTTTGTTTTCTAAACTCTTCGTTCTAGACAATTTGTGTCTCTACAAATTGCTCCATCAGAGATTCTAACGTAGAGTGTATTAGCGTCGCGTCGGAATCCTCCGTTGATGTTTCGAAGTTGAAATCATGCGATTCTTCTGATTCTTCAAATTGAGTTAGAGTCGCATTTTGTGTTTCCATAAAGCGCTTTGTCATCATTGATATTTCATTAAAATTTCCCAGTAATATTTCGAGTTCGGATTTATAGGATACTTGCGTCTCCTCGAAATATTGGGTATAGTGATTGTAGGGGAAAATTGGTTGAGGATAAGTTTGGTTGGAATTATAATATTCTTGCGATTCCTCAAAACGTTGGGATTGGTGGTTGGAAAGGTAATTCGGGTGAGAATGAGTCTGGGATGCATTGAAATTCTCCAATAGTATTTCGAGGTCGGATTTATGGAATTCTTGTGATTCCTCGAAATACTCAGAGTGGGGGTTGTAGAAATTTTTTGGGTGATACATAGTAAGTGGGACAAGATTCGTAGATGCAAATACTCGCTTCGGGAGTGAGTATTTGGCATATAAATCGAAAGAGGGTTTCTGTTGCCTAGTCTAAATGCGCAACAGAAGAATCGTACTTAATTGACTAATCAGTCCCCGACAACGGCGCCAAAAACTTGATCGGGACTTTATAAGTCTATTGGGATACTAACTGCAAGTGTACAATTTAGTCGTTCTAGTTTTAAATGATTATCGAACCCACAGAGACTGAGGATCAATCGCATACGATCTAATGCTACAATTGTTTAACTAAGCGATGAATATTTGGTTTTAGGGGGAAAATAGTTTAATTAAAAATAATAGTAATAGCTATACCGGTATGTGATAGTCGGACTTCGGGAATTCGGTGAATCGCTTGGCATATAAAGTATTTCGGTAAAAACGAATTGTTTAAAAACCTGAGACATACACTCTCGTGTTCATGAAATAAGTCATGCTACTAAACCTAGTGGATGCACTTTAAATTTAATAACACTTTTTGAAAACAATTTGAGTTTAATTAATTTATTAAAACACTCTCATGTATTTAAAAATTAATGTTTCGTTACCACTATTTGGGTTGAACCCCAACTCTCGCATGCAGGTTCTTGCCTTAATTAATTTCCCACTCTCGTGGCAAAATCGTGTTAATTATCCTCTCACTCTCGTGACAAGGGTAGTTAAATTAAACATGGAAATTGGAAACCAGAAATTGTTTATAAATGTTTTTAGCCAAGTTATCACCAAATTCTTTCGGTACTTAGGAGTCACATACCGGTACAAATTAATTTAGCCGGACATAATATATTTAATAACTATGCAACTTAAAATATAATCCATAAAAATAAATGACATAACACAAGAATAAATAAATATCAATTGCATAAAAAACCTGGAAATAATGTTGCTGTGGTAATCTTGGATGCTTACAAATTCCTTGCAATTCAATCGAAATCTATAACTGTGTTAATTCTTAGATGAAGAATTAACACTCTAAAAACTAATTCTGGAAATAAAAATTACAGTACGAATGAAAATGGTTAAAAAATAAATAATATAGTTTAATGTAGAAAAGCAGCAATTTTGGTCTCTGGAAAAATTCTTCGACCCCTGGTACGTTGCACTTGCACACATATATATAGCAGAGGAAAAATAGCAGTTGCCAAGTCTTGAGGAAAGGTTGAATGGAGAAAATATAGGGAGCACTGTTAGTGGGTGGAGGAAAAATAGCAGAACGAGTCTGCCCTTGCGTTGCCCACGTCTGCACTCTTTACAACGTCCATCTTCACGCGCGTGACGGTCATCACAGGTGGGTGACGGTCGTAACACGCTTAAGTAGCGCATTACGCTCGTCAGTGATGTGTGACGAGCATTACTCCAAGTTGGGTGGTGTTACGCCTGTCACAAGGGTGTGACGACCGTCACTGTTCGAAAAATCCAAACTTTGTATTTTTTAGTTCTTTTTTCTCTTTGTTTATTGTCTAGCCTTCTTCATGTTGTCCTTTTTCATTGGTTTGAGTTGACAAATGTTATACCTGTAAAAAGACAAATAATCTCGGAATAATCGGGGGTTAGACGACTTAATGAAATATAAAATCGGCAAAAAGCGTGGTAATTATATGATATGTTTTCTCGTTATCAAATTCCCCCATACTTAAACCTTTGCTTGTCCTCAAGAAAATAGTCATTCGAAAGGTCGGACAAGTTTTGTCAAGCGCATAAGCATGACATACCTTGGATTTTTAAAGTAATTTCGAGAAATCCTCGTCGGTTCGGCCAATACTTGAGTAAAACACTAAAGATACGCTAATGACACAAGCAATAAGCTTATTCGTAGGCTTCCATTTCAAACGAGCTATCCAATGGTTCCGTTATAATTCTGCCCGAAGTTCCTCATATCTATTTCACCCGGTTTCGTTCTGGCGCAATCACATTAAGCCCTTTGCCTTAGCACGCACGTAGTGGAGTAACCGGTTAGTGACTTTGATCCTTTTAGCACGGGGTCTGGTACATGAATGTGGCAACCCTACATATGTTATCCAAATTGGAGGTTGTGGGGGATCGGGCCGTAGCACGCCCTACCGAGTTCAGAACCAGATACCTCTGAACCAACCAACACTGGATTCCTTCATTAATTGCTCAGCTCTTATATGTGCCCGTATATTTTGGTACACAAATTTTCTTTTCTTTTAGCAGCGAGATAGGAAAGATATTTTTAGAATCAGGCATCAAACACTTATATTCATCGATTCTCCACGTGGTTTATGTCAAGACGGTGCTGACTGCTAGTATAAACTACTAGGGGTTACTTCTAGAACTTGAAACTCCAGATATCGGTATAATGGTTATTGAAACGGATCGCGTAAGTAGGAAGTCTACGGTGTCATAACCGTATCGATCTTGTTATGTCGTTTTCGGCTTCCTCAACTGGGATTTCGTTAAAATAGGTATGTCGGGCTAATGCGAAGATAAAAAATTTTTGGTATGGCTAAATAAAGCGAAGAATTTAAATCGAGACATATCGTAAAAATTTACTAGTTTATAAAAGATGGAAAGGTACCTCTCCCACACTAAATCCGACATTGTCCTCAATGTTGCGGTATATAGGCGGGGAAGTACAATTACAAAAACAAACGGAAAGGAAATGAAACAGAAAAAATAATAAACTACATAGAAAATAAAGAAAAACTACTGGTGACCACGTCCTCTACTCATGGTGCGAAAGCGTCTGGTAGGAGTGGCTTCTGTGTCATTATCCTGGAAACCAACATCCAGCCTTAAGGCATTGAGCTCTGACAGGGCCTCATCCAACCTCTCATTCATGCTCTGCTGTCCAGTCAAGATCTGAGTGTTTTGAGCGCATAAATACTCATATTGCTCCTGCTGTCTTCTTTCAAGCGTTGCGCTCATTTGATTTTGCTGGTTGTTGGTCATAGTGCATGCAAAATATTTAATCGTGAAAATGGTTTGGAATGTGGATTGAGTAGTGGGTTGATGGAGTTTAAGTGTTGGAATTTGAGAGAAAATTTGAATGGGTACTGTTACGGATTTGGGAAAAAGGGGAAGAATGAATGGAAATTGGAACGACTTCTGTAATAGCAGAATCTGCTATTGGGCGCGCGTGATGACTGTCACAATGGGCTGACGGGCGTAACACGGTGAAACGTGTGTTACGCTCGTCATGGGGACGTTATGATCGTTACGGGTGCAAAGAATCATATTTATGAAATCGACGAAACAGTATAATTCCAAAACATTATAACACAATAATTCAATACATGCAGAGTATTTCCAACATACATCTTATAACAAAATTTTGCAAAATGATAATATGATAAGTGAATATAATATTAGATGTAACACACAGTAAATTTAATAAAAATGAAAATAAACTGAAAATGAAATAAAATGAAAATAAACTAAAATTGAAATGAAAATAAACTGAAATTGAAATAAATATATGTTTCTAACAGAATTTTAAAAACTGTAAAGAGTAAACTTGTTTAAAATGAAATCATAAACTGCCTAGAAACATAAAACACAAGGTAAAAATAAGTGCTAATTCTGCTGCTTCATCCCAGTCGCGTCTTCAAGTCTTTAAAAGCTGTATGTATGTGATAAAACTGTTCCACAGTAATATCAGTTAAGCCTATCACGTCCATACGCATACCCTTCAACTCGTTCTTGATTCCATTGATGTCCGTCTGGTAAACGTCCAGTGTAGAAAAGACCTTATTCAAATTTTTAGCATATTCTCCTTTTGTTGTTGCAGGGGCATCAACATCCTCTACGATGTTGTTACCATCATGGTAACCAGAAGGGGTCTCGGGCTCAAATTTTTAGCATATGCTCCTTTTGTTGTTGAAGCATAACCTTATCTATCTGTACCGCATCCCCGAAAGGATTATCACAGATAATGGTACCAATCTCAACAATACTATGATCATGAAACTCTGCATGCAGTTCAAAATCAAGCGTCACAATTCATCTCCGTATCGACCAAAGATGAATATCATAGTCGAAGCTGCCAATAAGAACATCAAGAAGATTATATAGAAGATGATAATGACATATAAAGACTGGCGCGAGATGTTACCATTCGCTCTTCATGGCTATCGCACTTCAGTACAAACATCAACTGGGGAAACCCCATTTTCTCTAGTCTATGATATGGAAGCTATCCTACCTGTCGTAGTCCAGATTCCTTCTCTAAGGATTATGAAAGACGCAGATTTAGACGAAGACGGGTGGATTCAGACTAGGTTGGACTAGATAAATCTGATTGACGAGAAAAGGCTTGCGGCAATTTTCCATGGTCAGATGTACCAGAAGCGCATGATCAAAGCCTTCAACAACAAAGTCAAGCATGAGGTATATCATGCTGGTGACTTGGTAATAAAGCGCATCATCCTACCACAAGATGATCCCAGGGGCAAATGGACTCCCACATACGAAGGGACATTTATGATCAAGAAGGTATTTTCTTGCGGTGCTATGATACTTAACACCATGGGCGATGAATATTTTTTACAGTCTGTGAATGCAGACATATTCAAAAAATACTACACCTAAAGGAGACCCCCTAGGTTGACTGACTTAGGAAAAAATAAGGGCATCCTGGCGAACCAAAAGGGTTCGGGAAAAAATTAGGGATATATATATATATATATATATATATATATATATATATATATATATATATATATATATATATATATATATATATATATATATATATATATATATATATATATATATATATATATATATATATATATATATATATATATATATATATAACTGTACACCTGGCAAGTCGAAAACCTGAAAAGGCGGCTTGGGAAAAAAGGGTATCCCGGTGGACTGAAAACCCGAAAGGGCGGTCCAGGAAAATGTTAGGGATTAAAGCGTACGACTATGTCCCATTGTATCAGCTAGTTACAACAAGCTTTGTTACAAACTTCTAGTTCGAAAATACAAATCAATTCAATCAATTTCTTCCGACAGCGAGGGATGAGATGCTCGAAGACATAGGGGAAATAACAGAGTTGAAACTCGATTGGATCGTTTCCACATAGATGTTTTTCTCTGTTTTACTTTGTACTCTTTTTATTTTACAATGATTTCCTCTTACTAGTATTTTTGTGTCTCTGTTAAAAACTGTCTGCTCATAGGAAAATTATCAATACAAGTCGAATTCAAAATTCAAAATTTGCTTTTACTTTCTTTGTTTTGTTATCAAAAACGTCCAATGACTCTAGGAGTTGGGATAACGTCCAAGTCATCCACAAATCCCCACAGAGAAACCCTCACAAAACTACCTTCACAAGCTCATCACCGACAAAGATACATTCCCCCGGAAGTCTAATATGCCTTCAAGACAGAAATTGGGGCATCTTCCAGCAGTTCACATAATCATCTCCCCCAGCAGACCCCCTAGAAGATAAAGGAGTTTGATCATTTACCCAATATATAGTGGAAACTTCCTCTGCACAGCCTACGAAATTCCAATTCCCATCAGAAACTTCCCTCAACATAATTTATAGGAGTTTAATTCTCCAGCAGAGTTTATTTCTCCAACACTATAAAGTCCCTTGCAGAATTCTTTTCCCCAATAGAGTTTATCTCTCCAGAAAGTTTTATTTCCCCAATGGAATTTAATTTCCCAAGCAGAGTTCATTTCTCTGATTACTGCAAATCCCTGGAAAGATTCTCTCCTCCAGCAAAGTATAGTCAAGGTTGCCATCCCCAGAGAGTTTCTATGGAATCCGAAACCGGGCCAGATATCATTTAACTTTGTCCTCCCCCAGAAGAGTTGACGTCCATATCTAAAACTCGGTCATACAACACCTCAGAAGGTTGTCCATCTATTTTATCCCCAGTCAAGATATAAAAGAACTAAATTCCCCAGTAAGAGCGATGAACGACCAATGTTCCTGAGTTCTTCTATCCCCAAGCGGAAGTCAAACATTCCCAGCAGAGTATCCTCAAAACAGAAAGCAGGAATCCCCATCGGAGACATTCTAAACAAGATTGAAGATTCATATTCTTCATCCCTAGCGACAGTCACGGATTTATTTTCCCCAGTCAAAGATGTTATACAAAGCTACCAATACGCTTCAACGACATCTCACATATATGCATCATTTACAAGTATCATAGCATATTCATACGACATGCATATGACACTCTCATTTACTTTGAGAACATCATTACGCAATGCATTACATACATCATGACATTGCATAAAACTAATTTTATCTTTTCAGGTAAAATTTACAAACAAACAAATATCATCAGTAATTTTCAAACATGTCAAAGATTAATTCCCGAAACAAGATGTGGTAACAATCTATATGACCAGGTCAGAGGTTAACTCCCGAAATAAGATGAGGAAATTATCTGTACAACCAGGCGGTATGAATTCCCGAAATAAGACGGGTTCACCAATAAAAAACAGGTCAGAGATTAATTCCTGAAACAGGACGAGGCAACTATCTATATGACCAGGCAAATGTTAACTCCCAAAACAGGACGAGGACTCTATCATTATGACCGGGTGTTATGAATTCCCAAAACAGGATGGGTTTACCAACAAAAAAGGATTGCAGATCAATTCCTGAAGCAGGATGGAGCGACTATCTACATGACAAGCACTTTTCCCTCAGAGACTAAATCTGACAAGCATTTCCCTCAGAATAAATCTGACAAGCGTTTCCCTCTGAGAAAAAATCTGACAAGCATTTCCCTCAGAGACTAAATCTGACAAGCAGCTACTTAAGCACTTTTCCTCAAATAATTATTCTGAAAAGCATTTCCCTCAGATAGGATCAGATAGATTTCATTTTGAAAAGCATTTTTCTGATACAGTCAAGCGTAGACTCATTCTGGTACTTCTATCAACAGTTACCTTTGATGGCATCTATAAGCCCATCTCCGACGAAATTCTTTCACCTCTCCGAATGGCATCTTTAAGCCCATTCAAGCAATATTATCAACCATTAGCGTTACCTTCCGCACATGCGAGTGCAAATTTTTAGGCACTTAAGTCTTCAATCCTCTTCCACCTCCAGATAAAGAATGGCGGACATGCCAATCTAACTCTTAAGGTTTAAGAAGATTGAACATGGGAAGCTATTGTACCCTAAAACTTCCTTCCCTTTATTCAAGACATTCTCCTAGAGTTTTCATTTGCTCAAGGTTGCTCAAAAATTGATGAGAGAAATTCTCCTCCTAAGCAATGGACTTATAACTAGGGTTTTACTTTTCTCAAGGAAGATTTGGTTTCTAAAGCCTCAAGTATATTTAATGTTTTCTTATATGTCTCCAAGAACCCTCACGCCAAATTTCAAGCCTTGCATCACAAGTTTGCTCAATCAATTGCTCAAATGACTGAAAAATCAACAACATTGGACAAAAAGTCAACTGTGGTCAACATACAGTCAAACCTCAAGATTTTTGGTCAACATCAAGGTTTTGAAGTCATATTCATCATTTGATCAACGGTTGATCATGATTAATCAATAAAACTCTCAAATCATCAAAAGTCCAAAGTTGCCAAATTAGGGTTTTCTTAAGGAGAAGTCAACTTAACTTTGACCAAGCATAACTTTCACATGCTTCGTCATATTTTCCTTAACAAAAGCTCATTTTGAAGGAAATTGAATTCTCTACGACTTTGACCCTATGAGCTCAAGTCCAAAAAAATGCTTCATTTGAGAAATACGGGCCAATACATTATAGGTCATTTCAAAAGTCAACAAAAAGACACTTTTTGTCGAGGCAACTTACATCAAGATAAAGTCTTCAAATGCAAACATGACTAAAATAGAGATTGTAGATGACATCTTGATATTTCCAAAAACTCAGAGATCAACTTCAAATGATTAAAATTGAGAGTGTTATGACTAGTGCAAGTTGGAAAATTTTGAGCAAATGCATGAAACAAAAAGTGATCAAACTTGGAATTTTGGGCTATTGGGCTTGTGATTCATGGTCCAAACGTGTTGTGCAACTTATGATGAACCTCAGATCGTATTCATGCACCCCTTGACCTTTTTATTCTATTTATTTTGAATTTTATTCATTTTTAATTCAAAATAAATAAGATAAAAACAAGGCTTTTTCATACAAAGTCCAAGCCCAAATGATTTAACCTAATATCATCCTTATATATTTCACTCATTCAGACAAACCCTGATACAAAACCCTTGCACAAGATTACCTTCCAAAAATCACAAAATTGTTCAAAACTAGGGTAAACTTCCAACCCTAATTTCAGCCCTCCTCAACACAAACCAACCTTTCCAAACAACCTCTGAAGTGTTGTAGGGTAAGATTGAACCGTTTGCAATGATCCAAAATGCTGGAAACACATGAACATGCATAACCGGTTTTACATCCTTGCATGAATTTGAATTATCATTTTCTTTATGTTTTAAGATGAACTAACCATACTAATGTGTCAATGAGGTATCAATATGCAGGAAAAAACCCAATGTGGGAGTCCCATGATGATAAAACCATGAATTTTCATACATGAACCTAACCATGTTGTTTTAGTCGTACCTCACAAATCAGTGCAATTCAGTCTAAAATAATGATTCTATTGAACTCGCAGGGCTTGATTTAGGGGGGAAGGGTACCCTTGGATCCTTAACTGTGTTTGTTTGTAGGAGTGAAAAAGAGAGTCACCGGAGAAGACGAACGAAGCTAGGGCTTCGGTGCCTCTCTGGTCCATGCAATGGGGTTATCTAATATTTATTTTATTTCGCTAATAATAATGGATGTATAGCCACCCCAGTGGAAAGGACGCGCGCTATGGCCTTACTATACTAGTGCACGGGTTCGATCCCTGCCTTTTGGTATTTTGGGAATTATTTTCAAAGTTTTATGTTTTGCAGGTTACATAACTCATTGATCATGTTCTACTCACACAAACGCTGCGCTGGCGCAATGGTGAACGTGTTGGGTAAAAGAGCTGAGCGCGTAGGTTTAACACCCACCCCTGCCATTTTGTGTTTTTTCCTATTTTCTAACCTTTTTTCTCTTTTTTCCTTAGAAACCCTAAATTCACTTAACCACAAAAACCTTTTCACAAACCCTAATTAGGTTTTAGTTTCTTTTAATAAACCTTTTTTAACTAACCTATTTTTTTTTTCAAACCTTTTTTTATAAACCCCAATCAAACTAGGTTTTAGGTTTTTTTTAATTAATCATTTAAAAAAAAATTAAAATCAATTATTTTTTTAGGTTTCCTTTATCACCATTAAAAACCCTATCATAAAAATCCTCAAAAACCCATTTTTCCTTTTTTCACCTTTCTTTCATTCTTACTTTATTTCTGCAAATTGTAATAGCTTAGAATTTTCGCTTTCTTTTTCATTATTATGTAACTGCCCATGGGTTGTAATAGCTAGGGTTTTCAATCTCCGTAATTTCTATTATGTAACTTCCCCAAAGCAATGTAATAGTCTAGGGTTTACATTTCTGCTTTTACTTTCTGCACCTTTATAATTTTTATACTTGCTATATTATTGCTTAGTAACTAGGGTTGTAAAATGAATCGAAAGCCAGCCCTAACTGCAAAAGATAAAGTAATTGAAAACAACACACCTCACACACTCACACCTCTAGGGTAATCTCCCTTGTTGCCTCAGAAAATAATAGTCATGTCCCTCGAAAGTGGGGACACTTTAGGAAAGTATCTCGAATCAAAGATCATAGTCCCTCGACGACCCTTCGACGTTGCCTTTCGGTAAATGATCTAGTCCCTTACAAAGTATCTAAAGCGTACTTACTAGTTTCCTTCGATGACTATACGACGACCCTCGCTTGTCACTTCACATCCAATGATATGGCTTCCTACTAACTAATATATGGATAGCTGTTGTACCCCAAAATTTACCCTTCCATTTTATTCAGGGCATGCTCATTAAGGTCTCCAATTGCCAAGAATTGATCAGATAAATTCTCCTCCTAAGCAATGGCCTTTCAACTAATTTCAATTTTCACCAAGATATGTGAGTTCTGAAGCCTCAATTGATTTCCATGACATCCCATATGCCTCAGCATAATGGCATAGATGAAAGAAAGATAAGAAGTGTGCATGATAAAGTGTAGTTCGAAGGCGGAAAATATGCCTAAGGGCTTTTGGGTCGAAGCAGCTTCGACAACAATATGCAGGCTAGTTTGAAGGATCGAAGGAAGGCTAATTCGAAGGAAAATGTGAGGATGCTTTTAAGAAGTCTTCGATTGGAAGACCTAATAAGGAGCTTCGAAGGGTTCATTTTCGAACCACTAAAATTTAAACTGTTCGGAACATCCAAGGAAGGCTAGATCGAAAGAAAGCGTGAGGAGGCTTTTTATGAAGCCTTTGATTGGAAAAGATGGTAATGGGTTCCATCAAAAGGTTCGTTATCGAACCACTGAAATGGAATTCATTCGAAGCATTTAAAGGAAGACACCTTCCGATTGACATGTTGCCTGAAGGGGAACTTTGAAAAGAAGAATATTTTAGAATCGAAAAATCTTTTTATTTTATCCAAAGAAAACATGTGGAAGACTCATGATTCGAAGGACATGCAACCTTCAAACATGGTGTGATCGAAGGACATCTAGGAACGAGTCAGCCAGATAGGAGTCACGCTTGTAGTTTTAGGATCAACATGTTTCACGCTTGTGTCTGAACGTACAAGGGAGTTGGGTGATCAAAGGTGCTCATAGGTTATCCTTCGATTGGTGCATACAAGTTGTATTCACCAATCGAAGGTGAACTAAGGATCAATAAGGATGGCCTTGTAAAAGAAAAACAAAAGGTAGGATTGGAGTCAAAACTGTGTTCGAAGGAGGTGAGCCAAATGAAACTCCAAGAAAAGGAAATCAAAGAGAATAAGAATGGAGTTCGACTAGGAGAAATTTCCAGGTCAAACAACCAATGTAGATGAACTCAATCGAAGAAGCCATGAGGATGAAACCGTGAGCAAATCGAATTAAAGCCCAGAGCCAACAAAGAGAGCCACACAAAGCCATCGAAGAATAAGGCTTGAGGGCATTCGAAAGAGTCAAGATGAGAAACCTGTCCAGGTTCATTCAAAACCCAAAAGGGTAGAAAATCATCAAAAAAGGCAACCTTTTAAGGCTTTCGATTCTTCCTTCAAAGCCATGGTTAATGGCTGGTTCTTGACATTTTCGTTCACCAGTGCGCCCCTATAAATACAGAGCTAAAGCGCAAGCAGAAGAACACACACATTAGCCAGATGAAACACTGCCTGCACAGACGAAAACATTGCCTCTAGAGACGCATAAATCACCCCAAAGAGCCACATGAAAATTTCAAAAAATACATCAAAGTTGTAAAATCTAAAAACATATTTCCAGCTTCTTTTGATCCAATTCAAAGGCTCCATCACGTTCCTAGGAATATTAAGGGGCTATCCCTGCCATTTCCAAAACCCATAGCATCCTCAAATAGTTGGATCATGTATCACCGTTTGGTAAGGTTTGTTAGAATCGAAATCTCATATGCACGCTTTGTTGATACATTTAATGGTTTGATTCATGTTAAGGGGAACCATTAGAACAGGTTTGACGTATTGTATGCTAGTTTGGATGTGTAAAACAAAAATTGCCATTATTAGGGCATCCATGGCCGTTGAGTTTCGTTCTCATTGATACAATAAGTTTCAGACTAAACTAACTCTGCCATCGGATTCACAAGGGTCCATTTAGTCTAGTGGGGTTATTAGTTTTCTTGTATTCATTGATTTATGCAGGATTCATTTTTTTAAGCCATCAGAGAAGATAAACGGAGTTTTGACTCCGTCCTGGTCCAAAACACTGACTCCGGCGCTGCACATGTCTCTCTCCCATTGGCCCTTTTGGTCAGCGCGTACGTTTTATGTTTTCAAATATATTTGACTTATGTTTTCTAATATAGTGTTATGATGTTGTTTATATAAACGAATGAATAAGTGGATGAGTTATAAGGCAGGTGAGTGTGCAAGGAGGAAACCTGGGTTTGATACCCAGGTTATGCATGTTGTTTTCCTAACATTTCATTTGCAGATCCAGTGCTGGCATGTCCCACGTGTGCATCATGAACCATCAATTTAAGCCATCAGATTACAGCTAATCCAGATCCAATGTACCCAAACACGCACACCACCATGCACTCTCCAAGGCATTCCTCACTGGATTCACAAGAAACCTGGGCTCCAACAACTTGGGCCTAGCGTTTTTTTTTCACACCCCCTGTTTTTGTTTTTACTTTTATCGCTTTTCTTAATTTGTTTTAATTTGTTTAATTAGTATAAAATAAATATAAAAAAATCACAAAAAAACATTAGGTTAGTATTTTTATTAATTAAGCTAATTTTGTAAATAAATTAATTAATTACTTTAATATTTTGTTTAATTTAAAATCAATAGACTTAAGATTCTAATTAATTTTAGTTCTATTTCTCAAACAAATGCCAAAAATATTTGGTTGTATTAGAATTAATTTTTCTAATTAATAATTTTATTTTAAGTTTTATTTTAATCTAATAATTAGACTTAATTTAGTTTAATAAACAAAAAAACAACAAAAAGAGTTCTCTTTTTAACTTAGAATGAGTTTAGGATTAAACGTCATTCAATTCATGCGCGTTTTTACCTTTTGCATTTTTATTTTCATATTTTCTGTAACTGCCTACTGGGATGTAATAAATAAAAAACCGAGGCTTTATACCAAGGCTCCCCATATATTTATTAAAAAAAATAAATTGATCCCTCGTTTATTTAGAAAGCTGAGGTGACATACCATTTCAGACATGCTTCGAATCCCAACTACTGCACTTTATGTTTCTACTTGTAAAAAGTGTAAAGTAAATGATTTAACCCTTCAGTTTCTTTAATAAACCGAGGAATAAATAATCTGATTTTTACTATATAAACACTTGTTGAAAAGATTTAGCCCTAACTCTGTCTTATTTGTAGCTGCCCCACCATTTTTTCAGATTTTGCAATCCATGTCAAATAATGGTGTTGATGTTGTTGACGGTTTTAAACAACTATGATATATTCGTCGTTATTGATGGAGTGTAAGTGCAGAAAAATAGTTTCCAATTTTTGCAACAGACACCTTATTAGAAGTTGGATGCATTTAAACACATTGTCTACCCTAGTGAAGGCAGTGATAATGATAGTGCAACAATCAATCTTGGATGCAATGATAATGATAGCACAACATCGAGTCTTGTATCTCTAGTATCCTATGGGACCTTGACATGTTGTATTTTTAATATTCTAGGTAAACAATGTAACCATTTAAAAATAATAATCTAACCCCTCAGTTTTTTTGAAACACCGAGGGGTTAGTTAATCTAACCCCTCAGTTTTATTCCAAAACCGAGAGGATACTTAATTCCAAAACCAATATTTCATTAACAAACAAGGTCAATACATAGATTTTATTGCATCTACAGTTTCCACATAACATTAACAATGCAATTTAAAGCCTACTTCATAAATTACATTTCATGACAAAGTAAACATTAAACATAAAGGATATGGAAAAACATAACATCTTCAAATTTTCATAAAATTTATCTGATTTCAATTTGTTCTTTAGATTCTTGTTCTTGTTTTTTGAATCTTCAAACATAACCTTCAAATATCTCATAGCTTCCAACTCTGACTTCATAATGATTTCATCTTCATTTCCATTTTTTACCATCATGTCTTCTTCCCATATGAACAAATTACATGTCTCTTCTCTCCTCTTAAATGGACATCTCCAAAAAAACCTTCCTTTATTTTGTCCTTTCTTGCATTGGTACGAGACCATACGACCATCACACCCACAAAATGGTCCAGAACATGATTTTATAAAAGAAGAAGACATAGAAACACCTTTGGATAAGTGTTTCTTCAAATACAACATTGTTTTAGTTTAGCTAGCCAATACATTGTTCCAAAACCAAGATGATAGTTAAGTGTTATTTTTCACTGTTTTCAACAGTGTCGTAATCGAAAAAAATAAGAGTCGTCACCACTACTTTGTCCTAAGGGCAGAAAGTAACGGATAACCCTAATTGTTCAGATATTTTAAATTTGTGAGTTGGTTAGATAAAAGGAAGGTGTTAGGAACCCTTTATCTCCCTTGTTCTCAAGGGGCCCATCTTCTAGGTTTCAGGGTAAATCGAGAATTTCTATTTAACTACATTGTTTCCAAGTATTTAAGAAAATATTTAATTTTTTAATAGCGGGACTCGCCTTGGTTTTAACTGCGTGTCTACGTATCTCCTTGCGAAGAATCAGAGTCCAAATTCGTAGTTCGTATGTGTTTGGTTAGTTTTTTATGGATTGTGGAAATGTTTAGAATTATCCTTGAACCTTGTCTGGGTTTGAAAATAGCGTAGTCGTAGACGCAGTTCGCAGTTAATTTAGAAACAAAATCCATAATCCTTTTTAAAAATAATATTGAAATTGAAATTAAGTTGGTGGAAATATGTTAAGTTTGATTAGTTAGATGTCTTAAATGCATGATGAAGTTTTGAAAATATGTTTGAATGATTTTTGAATTTAACAAGAAAATGTTTAATAAATAAAAAGAAAATAGTATTTTAGAAAATAGTTTATACTTATTAAAATATAATTATTCATTTATCAAAATAAATTATATATTATTAATAATGATAAGAAAGATTATTTTTAATGCAAATGAATGATAAAATGATGTAGATAAAATAAATACCCCAAATAATAAATAAATTAATATAATAAGTAAATAAATCAAATAAATATAATGAGTAAATAAATTAATAATCTAAACTAAATAAATTAAATAAATAAACAAATGAATTCTTAATTTAATAAACATGAGGGGTGTAAATTTCTCACAATAGTAATTACTAGGGTGTGTTAATATCTGGGCTAAAGCCCATAAACTAATTTGAAGCCCAATAATCAGGGGGGTATGGTTTTACGTTGGGGAAGCAAACTGGATGATCTAATAGAAATGGGCTTGGCCCAGATAATTGTTTGGAGTTCATTTGGATAAGGTACGAGCGAACATAGAGAATTATGGTATGCTGAAGGCACGAGGAGCGTTTGATTCAGATCAAAGGGCCACCCGAGGTTAACTCTAGGATATTGATCTGAAGTATGACAGACGTGTGGATGAGATTGAGACTTGACTGAGAGAGCATGTTAAGACGCACACATGGAGTACAGAGAGGATTATATTTCAGTTTTGTTCCATTTTTCCTTTTCTCTGCCTCTCTCTCTCTATACTCCATTCCTTCTCAATAAACAAAATTTTAGAGAGAGAGGATCTGACCTATCTCTAGATTTCCGACGATCGAAAATTTCCCACCACTGGTCGGAAATCGCCTCCACCAGTGGATGTACCTTTAGCCACCCCAAACCACCACGAGCCACCGTACAAACCCAGTTCTCCGGTTGAAGCTCAACTGGGAACTTCATTCTAACCCAGAAAAACAAAATAACCCTAGGAACCCTAAATAACCCTAAGCCTTGAAGGATGAACCCTAACAATCTTTAACCCTAACCCTAACACCCTTTAGAACCCTAGGTGATGGCCATCACGAGTGGCTGTTGAGGCCACTGTGAAGGATGAATGTCTGCCAGAGACATCATCTTTTACCCAGAAACTAACAAGAACCTTAATCACCAAGAACCGTAACCCTTAGAACCATAGGATTATACAATGAATCCTAACCCTATAATTTTTCCAGAAATTCACAAATTAATCCCCAAATTTCAATAACCACAAAACAATTAACGAGGCCCTAAGCTAAGTGTTTTTCGTGTTTACCTCTCCGTAGTGATTCTCGTAGTATAATCCTCTCTGATTTTTTTCCTTGCCTCTAATGTCTTTATATTTTTCCAATTGCAGGTACAAGGATTTTGGATGATTCGCGACAAGATCCAAAAATTTGAAGGCTTCTCTAATCAAATTATCCTTCCACTCCTCTTCAATCCTCAGTCCTCTTCTCAATTTAGGAATTAGGCTTTTACAGGTATTAGGTTTAGATAGATTAGGAAATTATTTCATGTAGTTTTTTGTTACGTAATTGATTAGGGTTAGATTGATTCAGATTTGTAAATTAAATTTTTTGATTGGATTTATTTGTAAATTAGGGATTTAGATTGCAATGAACTTGGATTGTATTGATGTTGTATACGTTTAATAAATAAAAGCGAATCTTTCTAATCAAATATTCAAAATGATTTGGTTCAGAATTTGGATCCTGAGCTTTTATTGTTCTTAGGGATGAAGAAATCCAACCCTGGGCTTTTATCTGTTTGAAATAATAAAACAAATAATTAATGTAATAATATAATAATAATAACATAACGTGGACTTCAACCAATAAACACCATAAATAAATAATAATGATAAATATGTGACAATAACACACACACACACATACACACACACATATATATATATATATATATATATATATATATATATATATATATATATATATATATATATATATATATATATATATATATATATATATATATATATATATATATATATATATATATATATATAGTTAAATAAATTGAATAATGAAGATTAAAAGAGTAAAAGCCAAAGTTGACTTCGGTCAACACCTAACTTTAATTAAATTAATTCAATCTGATTAATCATGTCCTGGGCCTTTCTCTAATTCATTGGGCCATTAGACTCATTGTGAAACACACACCCCATTTGATAAACAAGCATCCTTCCCCATGAAAACAATGATTTTAGAACAACCAATATAAAATATAAGTTAGCATTATAATTTCAAACAAATGTGTAGTAACACCAAAATTTAATAGAAAAATGATATAATAAAATATATCAACTATTGATATCTGTAGGGAAAATTTGGAGTATGACAACTACCCCTATTTAATTACTCTTCGATTGAGGGTGCGAGAATACGAAGGTCTCGCACATTCGGATCGAAGAGTTATTAAATAATGGAAGACCCCAAAATTTGACCGAAAGATTTGAAAAATGATAAACTATATGATAAACCTTAAAGTAAATAGGCAATGATGACACAATTAACTCACCAATGTCTAAGCATGAACATAAATGGTCTAGATGTGACGACGCGGATAACTCATTAACACCTAGAAAAAGTAATTGTAGATTTCGTGTATTTATCATAACCTAGGAGGTAAATAAGGAGAGCTTAAAAATGGATAACTTATTACTGCTTTGAGACTGATGCAACAAGCTATATCGTGGATTTGCATATTTACTGCAACCTATGGAGTAAATAACACAAGTTTAATAGTTACTTTACTAATGCTTCGAGACTAACATAGTAAGCTACAATGTAGATTTTTCCTATTTATCACAACCTAGGGGATAAATAATACAAGTTTGACAACTCATTGTCGCTTCGAGACTAACATAATAAATTATATCGCAGAAAATATATAACTTGTTGCTACTTCGAGACTGACACAACGAGTTATACCGCAGACTTTTGTATATCTACTACAGTCTAGGGAGTAAATGATGCGGGTTTGAAAATATCTTACTAAGTCTTCGAGACTAACATAGTAAGGTATATCATAATTTTGCAATATTTATCACACCCTAGGGGATAAACAACGCGGGTTTTAAAAATAGATAACTTATTGCTGCTTTGAGACTAATGCAATAATTTATATCGCAGATTATGCACGTCTACCACCACATAGGGGGTAGAAAACACATGTATAGACTCTATTTAGGCCAGAGGACTAATCTAATAGAGTTAGGTATGGTAGCAAACTAGTTAAGGCTTCAATACTAACATAGCGAGTTGTAATGCAGACTTGCATATTTATCACAACCTAGGGGATAAATGATGCGGGTTCAATGTTTGATAATTTTGAAAGTTTGAACTGTTGAAATTGAATAACTAGGTCATAGATATGATTCAGAGATACATCGCCTAGCGTAATTCTTGGTTCGCAATAGCTTTAAGTGCTGTGTCCGTTCTCAACTGAGGTGTTTTTTAATATGCTAAGGTTCGAATGTTTGATTCGCCCAGGTAACCTAGTGGATGATAGGCCTCAAGATATTCCACAGTAATCTTGGCCTATGAAGTTTAAAATGCAATGCATGATATATATATATATATATATATATATATATATATATATATATATATATATATATATATATATATATATATATATATGATTCCCAATGAGAATTATTGATATGATTATGATGCCTAAAGTTATTGGTATATGTTTTGTATGTATATGCACCAAGTGTTTATGAATGTTTTTGATAATTCTCTCCTTTTTAGACCATTGGGTTCTTTAGGTCATTGACTTTCCAACGTTGTTTGTTGCTTTGTTTCGATATCTCCAAGTTGATTTGAATTTTGATATATTGCGATGAATAATGTCAATGTGACGTTGATAATTGTATCGTAGGCACAGACATAGGCGTAGGCATAGGCATGGATGTAGGCGTGGATTTCTTTTGAAGTTTTTCTAACCAAAATACGTTTTGATGCTTTGTTAAGTGCTTTTATTTAATGTCAAATCCCCAAAATAATTTTTATGTCGTGTTTACAGGAAATAACTGTAGTATTTTGAAAACAAGTCAGAAAAACAAAAAAACAAAATTGAACAATATTTGAAAAGATTGAAAAGTGAATTGTATTATTAATGAAAATTCCTTTGAACATGTTAAAGTACAAGATGGAATTCCTAAAAAGAGGTAATTGCAAAAGGTTTTAGAAAAATTTGAAAATGACAATGAAGATGATAATTGATATTGCTAATTCTCCAATTTACTTTGATAGCTCCAAACTCCTTTGATTTTGAGTAAGATGATTTAGATTAATCCTTATACTTCGTAGTCATAGTAGTGAGTTCTCAAACCGTAGTCAATTTGTTCATTTTTTGAAATAAAAATCCCTAACTTTTGCCTGCATCGCCCTTTCAGGTTTTTAATCTACCAGAATAATAATTTTCTTTATATGTCCCTAATTTTTGCCTAGATCAACCTTTAGGGGTTTCAATCTATCGAGATGCTCCTTTTTGCCTAAGTATCTTGTTTAGGCTTTCGACTTAGCTGGCCTTTTATACATAGTATTTTTTGACTGCATTGGAGTTCATCGGATGTGGTAGTACTTCCCCATCCATTGTTGCAAGGATAAGAGATCCTCTAGAGAATGTTATTTTAACCTTATATGGACCTTTGTAGTTAGATGTCCATTTACCGCATGAATCCAGACGAGGTATTAGAATCATCTTGAGAACTAGATCTCCTTCTTTGAACACTCGGGACGAAACTATTTATTAAATGCCTTCTTAATCCGCTTTTAGTACAACTGGTTGTGGCATAAAGAGGTTAAGCTTTTCTCTTCAATAAGGTTGAGCTGATCAAGTCGCATATGAACCAATTCTGATTCTTCAAGTATGGTTTCCATTAAGACTGAGTGATGGAATCTCTACTTCAACAAGGAATACAACCTCTATGCCATAAATAAGAGAGAAAGGAGTTGCACCTATTGAAGTATGCACTGAGGTACAATAACCATATATAGAGAAGGGAATCATTTTGTGCCAATCTTTATATGTCTTCACAATTTTCTGAATGATCTTATTGATATTTTTATTTGAAGCTTCAACGACCCTGTTCATATTAGGTCGGTAAGGTGATGGGTTATGATGCTCAATCTTGAAATCACTGCATAATTTCTTCATCATTTTATTATTCAAATTGGACCCATTGTCTGTAATAATTCTGTTGGGAACTCCATATCTTCATATGATGTTTTTCTTGATGAATCAAGTAACCACTTGTTTGTTACATTTGCATAAGACGTAGCTTCTACCCATTTGGTGAAGTAGTCGATGGCAACTAGTATGAATTGGTTTCCATTAGAAGCCTTTGGTTCGATCATTCCTATAATATCAATTCCCCACATCGAGAATGGCCATGGTGAACTTAGGACGTTCATAGGAGTTGGTGGTACATGCACCTTATCAGCGTAGATTTGATATTTGTGGTATGTCTTCATATAATGGTATCAGTCAACTTCCATCGTCATCCAATAATAGCCTGCTCTTAAGATTTTTATAGCCATGGCATATCCATTTGTATGATTCCTGAAGGTTCCTTTGTGGATATCTCTCATGAGTGTATTTGCTTCACATTTTTCCACGAACCTGAGTAACACCATATCATAGTTTCTTTTGTACAACACATCACCATTTAAGAAGAACTTCGCAATTAGCTTTCATAGAGTTCACTTGTCTATAATTGAGGAACCTTCTGGATATTCTTCCTTTTCTAGATACCTATTGATATCGTAGAACCAAGTTTATTATCTGGTCCTTCTTCAATTGTGAGACAATGTTCAATATCTTTAAAATGTCTAATCGTGATGCGAGGTTCATGATTTGTCCAAGTTACATTGAACATGGTTGACAAAGTTGCCAAGGCGTCTTCCATATGATTTTCTTCTCGAGGAATGTGAGTGAAAGTGATTCCTGTAAATTTTATAGCTAGCTCCAAAACATAGTCCCGATACGGAATTAGTTTGGGATCTTGAGTGTCCCATTCACCATTGACTGGGTGTATGACTAATGCTTAATCTTCATATACTTAGAGGTATTTGATCCTTAGATCAATGGAAGCTTCTAAGCCCAGGATACAAACTTTGTATTCAGCAATATTGTTGGTGCAATCAAAATATAACCTTGCAGTATAAGGTTTATGAAAGTTCTTTGGAGAAGCCAGTATAACCCCAATACCATGTCATAGTGCGTTTGAAGAATCTTCAAATGTGAGTGCCAATCGTGTCCTTGGTTCAGGTTCTTCGTCGGGCCTGGTATTTCGTAGTCACCTATAACCATGATGTCTTCGTCTGGAAAGTCAAAATTCATTGGTTGATATTCTGCCAATGGTTGATGAGCCAGGTAATCAGTTAACACACTTCCTTTGATGGTTTTTTGAGTAACATATTAGACGTCATATTTGGATAACAACATCCGCCATCGAGCAATTCTTTCTGTAGGAGCTGGCATTTCAAACACATAATTCAAATGATCCATTCTTGCTATTAACCACGTGGTGTGAGTTAACATATAATGTCTTAGTCGTTTAGTGGCCCAAGCCAGAGCACAATAAGTCTTCTCGAGAAGTTTGTACTGGGTTTCAAAGTCAGTAAATTTCTTGCTTAGGTAGTAGATGACGTGCTCTTTTCTACCTGTTTCGTCGTGTTTCCCTAATACACATCCGATAGATCTTTCAATAATTGTCAAGTACATGATAAGTGGTCTCCCAAGAACAGGTGGCATCATGATTGGTGGATTTTGTAAATATTTTTTTATAGTTTCCAAGGTTGTTTGACAGTCTTCATTCCACTCCATTGATTGATATTTTTTTATTCGTTTGAATATAGGCTCGCACGTGGCAGTTAGGTGCGATATGAACCTTGAGATGTAGTTCAATCATCCTAGAAAACCCTGAACCTCTTTTTTTGTCCTTGGAGTTGGAATTTCTTGTATGGATTTCACCTTGTCAGGATCTACCTCAATACCCCGTTGGCTTACAATAAAACCCAATAGTTTGCCTGACCTGACACCAAATGTACATTTGTTCGGATTCAACCTCAGTCTAAATTTTCATAGACGTTAAAATAATTTCTTCAAGTGAATGATGTGATCCTCCTCTATGTGATATTTGGCAATCATATCATCCATGTATACCTAGACTTCTTTATGGATTATGTCATGAAATAACGTGACCATTGCTCATTGATAAGTTTCCCCTGCAATGTTAGACCAAAAGACATTACTTTATAACAGAGGGTGCCCCAAGGAGTCATGAAAGTAGTCTTTTCTATATCCTCAGGCGCCATCTTGATCTGATTATATCCCGAGAAACCATCCATGAAACAAAATGTCAAAGCTTGAGCTGTATTGTCCACCAAAACATCTATGTGAGGTAACGGGAAATTGTCTTTAGGATTTGCTTTATTTAGATCCCGACAGTATACACACATGGATTCTTTTCCGTCTTTCTTGGGTACCGGCATGATGTTAGCTATCCAAGGTGGATAATCTACCACAAATAGGAATCATGCGTCAAATTGCTTGAGGACTTCTTCTCAAATTTTTTCAGACATGTCTGGATGAGTTCTTATGAGCTTCTGTCTGACAGGAGATTAACCTTTTTTGATAGGTAGTTTATGCACCACAATATTTGTATCTAAACCTGGCATATCTCGGTAAGAACAAGAAAATATATCCACTTACTCATGTAGGATCTTGATCAACCTTTCTTTAACACTTTCCTCTAAGGTTGCACCTAGCTTGATCTCTTTTGGGTCCTTTTCGGTCCCAAGATTAATGGTCTCAATAGATTCATGGTATAGTTGAATGTTATTTTCCTTTGTCTCTAGTAACCTCGCTGCTTGTGTTTTGACATTTTGACAGAAGCTTTGTTTTTGAGCCTGCTTAGCGCGGTTTTAGGCGGTTTAATATGTTAAATAATTGCAGCCCGCTTAGCGCGGTGAGCCCGCTTAGTGCGTTGAGCCTGCTAAGCGCGGTCTACTGAGATCAGTTTTGTATAAATAGTTTAGAAACAAATTTTCTAGGTTTTTATCATCTCTTTTCCTCTAGGAGGAGCTCTGATCCAATTCTTTGTAGCTTAGAGGTTCAAGCAACATCATTGGGTGGTTTATCATGTCGATTGGCTATGGGTGGTCTCGGATCGTGTTGACACATCGAGAAGTTTCCTATTCATCTCGTTCTTCCATATGTATCATTCCTATGGTGGGTGTTGTATGTATATCTTTACTCTTATTGTATGTACATTTATTGATCATGGGATTGTTTGAAATCTCTTTTACAAATTAATATAATGTTTATTCTTGATTTTTTCTTAATCGTTGAGTTTTGGTTTGTCGTAGATATGCTTTTTAAATCTTTTTCTTGAATGAATATCTATTAGGTTCTAGACTCTAGACATAGATTTAAGCTTAATATTCATGTGGATATCAGTTATGAAATGCATCTGGGTTATTTGAGTCGGTTGAGAGATTGTCGACGAGATAAATATGGGTGATGTCTCACTTTGCGTTAGAGATAGCCTTAGTGTGAGCGATACGTGATGGTATTGGCAAGTAATTTAGGTCGCGTGCAATTGATTCGCAAGTTTAAGTATTTGACTGGTAGAGTGAATCACGATTACAGAAGGAATTCTCTTAGGCTGCAAATGATTGTTTATCGCTCTCTTTATTTGCTTTATTTACTTTTCCTACACTTTTTCTGCAAACCCTTTTTCCAAACTTAGATGGATTGAAACTGTGGAACGGTAGTTTTTCCCTCTCACCAATATTTGTGGACACGATATGATATAACCTATATCACTCGGTGTTGTACCCCAAAATTTGCCCTCCCATTTCCTCAACATTTTCTCATCACAAGACCCTTGAAGATCAAGATCCAGTTAGGGTTTCCTCTGCTCAAGACTTCTCCTGGCACTGTTGACCCAAATTAGGGTTTGTGTTTGCACAAAGATATTTTGACCTAAAATGCCTAAGATGACTTTCATGCTTCATATTGGACTCCCAAATTTATCCATACCAAGTTTCAAGTCTTGATTCCAAATTTTGCCCAGTCAATTGGACAGTTGACTTAGAAATCAACTGTATTAGGGAAAAAGTCAAATGTGGCCAATTGACAGTCAAATCTCATGAAAATTGACCCACATCAACATTATGAACTCACATGGACCATTTGATCAAGTTTGGATCACAATTCCACAAGAAATTTGATCAGATCACCAAAAGGGCAAAATGGTCATTTTTAGGGTTTTGACTGCACAAAAGCAATTTTTGACTGTTTGACCTAGCCAATGGCAAACCAAGCTCACATATGGAGTCAAGGATCCCATGGAATTTTCTTGACATGCTCAACAAGTTCAAAAGATCCCAAATGCACAAGATTGACAGTTGAATTTCCCAGTCAATTGATCAATTTTGACTGTATACTGAAAAGTCAAACTTTGACTTTTTGGTCAAAATCAAGGGTCAAGATTCATTTTTCATCAAAACATGCCAAATCATGAAACTTGTTCATCAAGAAATCAAGAAATGCAAATTAGGGTTTGAAATAAAGATTTTTCATAACTTAGAATTTTTCTAAGTTATGAAAAACCCTAATTTTTTCCTAACTTTGTCCCACTTTCTCACCAAGATTCATTTGGATTCAAGCAAAAGTCAAAACATGAAAGTTGTAGCCTATTGCATAATCTACAACTTTGAATCACAAAGTTTTCCCAAAAGAAGCTTGTAGCTCAAGTTACAATTTTTGGAACAAGGGTACTAAACCATTCTTAACTTAGAGAAAATTTGACCTATTTTAGGCAAGGTTTTTACCTAACTTCAAGACCATTTTTCACATACTTCCACTTGGAATTTCAATTTACATTTCAAATATGGATTGTAGTACACATTCCAAGCTTTCCAAAATGTCCATGAACTCATCAAACAACCTCATGGTTAGAGAGAATCGAATTTTGCAATATGGAAAAAAATCACTTTTGAATTGGCTAATTTACATGTCCATAACTTGTGCATTTTCAAACTCAGCATGTGCAAGCTGCATTGCAGGCCTCTAATACCATTTTTACTCAATAATTCAATGCTAAACCATTGTGCCAAGATGTTGTTCTATGCATTTGGACATTACATGGAGAATTAATCCCAAATTGGAAAAAGCATTATATCCATTTTGATAAAGTTGCACTTTATGTCAAATTAACAATCCAAGCAAGTACAGATCAAATCTCTTTGGCACAAGTTTATGGACTAAACACACTGATCAAGGGGAAGGTTAGCAGCATAGATTGGGGGCCTCTACCTGTCTAGAACACCAAGTGGCCATTGCTTGCTTAAAGTGTAAGAAACATTGCATAACATTGGACAACTCCCATATCAGTGAACCAAGCCTTAGGAAAAGTTATCAAGCATATTCTAAACATTCATTCTGAGCTAGAACACGACCCTAACAGTCCCAAACACTCTCATTCACAAAAATCACCATTGAACTGTCCAAACAGGGCATTTGCTGCAGTTTGAGTTCCATAGCTCAAACCTTCCATGTATTCTTGCTAAAAACACATCAAACACATTCCCTAACATCCCTTGAAGCTAATCAAAACCTCAAACACGACCTGTAACACTCCCAGGCAACATCACCATTTTCATTTTCTTGTTTTGCAGTTGAAGTTCTATAGCACGATTCAAAAGGTTTCAAGACAAAGTAAAGCTTGGAATAGCATCCCTGGACATCAAGGAAGCTGTACCAATCATCACCTTGCATTGAAAGTACCTCAATCATCAAATACAACTTCAACTGAACAGGTAAGTTCATGAACACGAATCTCTCTATCCAAGCATTGTTAGCTTTAGGTTTGTGAAGAAAACATGTCACATTCATAGCCCTGAACATGCCCATATGATTAGATTTCATTTATATTATGTGTGCTTAGAGAATTTTAAGTCTGAACATGGCATAAAAACTAGGTCAGGATTTGGGAGAGAAGAAATTCTCTCTCATTTCTGAGAGTTAGATTGACTTCTTTATATGTCTAGAATCGTGGCTTCAAGCTCTACAGGTTTCATGTTGGAAGATTTGGTAAAAGATCAAGGAATTGGAAGTTAGAAAACGTGTGTTTTCTTGAACAAATGTGTTCTGAGGTTGAAGATGACAGGATTCTGGGATGGGCCTGTTTGACTTTTCTTTTTGCACCATATTTTTACTTCTGCACCCCCTGAGCCCATTTTGCTTATTTCAATGTTTTTTTGACTTTTTCTTTTTTGGTTTGACTTATTTATTTTTTCTTATGATATTAAAAATATAAAAGATATTTTTCTCACCATTTTCCTATTTATTAGGTATTTATTTGTTTAGATTAGGTTTTTGAACATAAATAAATAAATGGATATGCTTTTATTCAAAAATACTAAAAATAATGCAAGCACATTTTATTTTCCATTTTTATTTCATTTTATCTTCTGAAAATATTTTATATAAAATATATTTTATAAATATTAAATATTATTATTTTGTATATATAATACATATTTAGAAAATAATTCATATATATATATATATATATATATATATTTATTAGAATATTTAGGGTAAAATACAAAATATACACACTTTCATTTTATTAATATTTAATATAAAAAATGCCTTTTTGACAAACATACTTCATTTTTATTTTATTTTTGTATATAATAAATAAATATTGTACATATTAAATAATTAATCCATTTTATTTAATGAAATTAGGGTTTTGCCCTAAACATAAGAAACTCCAAAAAACAATACTTTTATTTTTGTTTATTTGACATATAAAAATACTTTTTTTCATACATATAAAAAACATTTTTGCATCTTGCATATTTATTTTTATTTCCATTTAATTTGTGCAATTAAATATCTTGTAAATAATTCAATATTGATGTAATAGTTTAGGTTTAAATTCCTTATCAAAAATCCCCATTTGAACATTTGTACCCCCTTCCCATATATTGTGTTGTAATAGCTTAGTAAATTTATTTTTCGCACTTTATTGCTTTCTAATTATACCATGCTAGAATTAGGGTTTGTATGCGAATCAAAAACAACAAAATAGTTTGACCTAATTTCAAGATAAACAAGCATGAAAATGGACAACACAAATCACACTTGCACCCCTAGGGTATTCCACTTATTGCCTTCAATAAATGGGCCATATTGCATGTTAGGTCTCTTTGGGCAAAACAAATACAAATCAAATGATCATAGTCCCTCGATGACGCTTTCAAAAAGTTGCCTAAACAAATGATCAAGTCCCTTAAAGGAATTGCCAAAAGATACTTGGCACCATTGCAATTATGGTCTAAACGATGACCCGCGCCCGTCCCTTTCACATCCTAACATAAGATTGTCCACCAAATGCAATGGTGGAACAAACTTGTTAAAAGGGTTAAAACATAGCAATAATCTTTGAGAAATTTAGGAGTAGACGACCTCTTAGTTACTTGAATCAAATTTGCAAAAACAAAACACTTGCCTATTTTCTAAAATCACACATCATTACACTTTCAAAACAACTTTCAAAAACAAATGAAAACCTTTTCAAAAGACATACACCTTTGTATACATCCCAACATGGATCATTACAAAGGTTGCCACCACATTGGCTTCTTTTCAAAACATTTTCAAACCCACACACACACAAGAGCACCATTTCAAATAATTGAAACAAAAGGCAAGTTGATCTAAGCAAGTAACTAAGAGCCCATGGATAACCATGGATAGAAAGGGTGCTAATACCTTCCCTTTCTATAATCTACTCCCCGAACCCAAGAAAACATCTCAAAAGGTTTTTGCTGTGCTTTTTAACCTTTCCTTAGGATAAAATAAAAAGTCGGTGGCGACTCTTGCTCAACCGAAACATTTGCGAAAACAAACGCAAAACCCAAGTCAGTTCTCCCGCCGTATCACAGAACTGGCGACTCTGCTGGGGAAAGAATTAAAAGTGGAGTAACCTTAGGGCTTAGATCACCCTTGTTTTCAATTGTTTGCTTTGTTTGCTTTTATATTTGTGGGCTTTGCATCGGAGTTTCATAGATCCTAACCCGGATCTGGGGAATACCCTTTTTAGGTAGCATAATCTGTGAGGGACCTGTCCGGCGTAGACCGACATGGGTGAAGCAGTGGCTATGTTGGTGTGCCACCTTGGTCTGTACCTATATCCCTTGTGTTGCAATGAGGATAATATAGGTCTTCTAAGGAGTCATTAAACACCAACCGACCTTAGAACCCTTAATTGACCAAACATGGCCATTAGAACAGTAGCAGTATGCTACACTCATTGAGGCTAAACTCTCGCGATGGTTCTGGCCGCAAGAAAAGATTGTGATGCTGGAGTTATGACCGATTGAGGGTAGCCAATGATTTGAGATCCTCTAGAACCCGGTTACTTTTGATAGGACAGGTTTTAACCAACGAAACTAAAAGAGGGTAATACCTAAACTTCATGCTGGCCTGAAACCTAAGGGTTGTCTTGTGTGACTTGTGTGTCTTATCATATTTGCCTGTGTGAATACTTGCGGTGTGCTTCATCATAGCATCATGCCATCATACCATTGCATGCATCCTGTTAAAGGACTAACCCATTTCAAAGACAAAAAAGTTTCATCTTTGCTCTGTTTTGTAGGACATCATGATGCCCGTGCGTAGGAATACTGTCCGGCTCAACTTTGTTCAACCACCAACTTTGCTCAAGGATTTGGTTGGTAGGATTCCAAACACTTCTTCCTTCATCAACAGGAATGGTTCTCTCCTTGGCTTGATCACTGCAAAATGGGACCAACAACTGATAAGTATTCTGACCCAGTTTTATGACCCCCTGTATCATTGTTTCACCTTTCAAGACTTCCAGCTGGTCCCTACCCTGGAAGAATTCTCTTATTTGCTTGGTATCCCTGTCTTGGAACAAACTCCATTCACTGGTTTGGAAAAGACTCCTAGGCCTGAAGAGATTGCTGCAATTCTCCCCTTGACCAAAGAAGAGGTATTGGCTAACTGGGAAACTAGAAGTGGAGTTAAGGGCTTTTTGGTCAAATTTCTGGTTGGCAAAGCTAATGATTTCTGGAATGACTTGGACTTCAAGGCGTACGAAGACATTCTGGATCTTTTGATCTATGGTCTGGTATTGTTCCCAAATCCTGACAACTTTATCAGTATCTATGCCATAAGGATCTTCATGTCTCGGAATCCTGTACCCACTTTTTTGGGTGATATCCTGCAACAACTCTACGCTCGTACCGCCCGAAAACGGGGAACTCCATGGTGTTGTGCTCCTTTGCTAGTGAGGTGGTTTATTTTGCACCTTCCTAAGCTCGTGCTGAAGAATGAAGAAGGAAAGGGTTGGGCACATAGGTTAATGTCTCTCACTGATAATGACATCACTTGGACTCTCAGAGGTTTGGATGAGGTAGCTGTTATTCATCGTTGCGGAGAATACCCTAATGTTCCGTTGATTGGTATCCAAGGAGGAATCTCTTATAATCCATGTTTAGCTCTCCGCCAGTTTGGAAGAGCCAGAAGAGTTGGGCCTCATGAAATGTTGGTTCCTCACTTCCATTTTGAGTTTCAGGCAGACAGTGACAAACTACGCCATGGATTCATTAAGGCTTGGGACAGAATTCACAAAGCTGACCCACATGAGTTGGGACCAAAAACTTCTCTACCAATGGAACCCTATTGCAAATGGGTCCGCATCCGTGCTCAGAAGTTAGGTATGCCGTACGAAGCTGTCAGACCTGTCATTCTTGAATCTCCTGATGAAGACGAGGTTCCTCCAACTGTCCTCCCTCCTCAGATACCCACTGATTTTGACACAATGAAGAGATCTTGGGCGCAGCTAAAGGAAGAACGGGATTTTTATCGGGAAAAGTTCAACGAACAGGAACGGAAGGTCCAGAGGCTGACTAAGCAATTGGAGGAGGAGCGGGTCCTGAATAACTACATCCACACTGAGAAGAGAAGGCCATGGGAGCACTGATGGGCTTTGGATATTTCCTTTTACAGCTTTTATTTCCTTTTCAGTATTTTTCATTCCTGTAATGCCTAGGGGCAAGTTGTTGAACAATTTAAAATTTGAATCTAATGAAGTGTGTTTCCCTTTTGTCTACAAAGTTGAATCTTGTTTGTCTTTGAAAACATAAAACATACGCATCTCATTGCACCATATGCATAGCAGGTACCCTATTTCACAGGTTGCTTAATCTTCTTCGCTGTTTATTTGAACAGTCATCATGAATCCAGACTCATCCAGTGAGCAAGCAATCAAGGCCCTTCAGGCCCAAAGTTCCTAGTTTCAAGAAATGGTCCTGAGCCTGGCCTAAGGTCAGCAAGAGTTGAAGACTCTACTTCTGAAGAAGAAGAAGAAAAAGAGGACTGCGTTATTCAACACCGGACGCAGGTTTGGGAACACACTCCATAATGAAGCTGATCCAACTACTTCTTCTGCTGAGAAAGACATTCCCCGAGGGGGAGGAGCTCCTAGTCCTGCAGTCTCTGACAACGAGACGGGCTACAATGACGAACAATACTCACCTGCTACTGACAGATACAAGCAATTGGAGGACCGCTTGAGCGCCATGGAGATTCAGAATGTGCCGGGGCTGGATTTCGGAGATTTGGGGTTATCTTCTGGGGTAGTAATTCCACACAAGTTTAAGGCACCTGCCTTTGCCAAATACGACGGGGTTTCCTGTCCAAAACTGCATCTAAGGTCGTACGTAAGGAAGATCCAACCTTACACGGCGGATAAGAACCTTTGGATTCACTTCTTCCAAGATAGCCTTTCGGGGTCACAGCTTGAATGGTTCTACCAACTAGATGGAACTAGTATCCGACACTGGGAAGATTTGGCAACCGCATTCTACAGACAATATCAATACAATTCTGATCTCGCTCCTACGCGTACCCAACTTCAGGGTATGTCTCTAGGAACGGGCGAAGGGTTCAAAGAATATGCACAAAAATGGAGAGATTTGGCTGGCAGGGTGCAGCCTCCTTTGACTGATCGTGAGCTGGTTGATATGTTTCTAGGGACCTTATCTGGTCCATTTTTCAATCATTTGGTTGGTAACTCCTCTGCTGGGTTTACAGATTTGATTCTGACGGGTGAAAGGATTGAAGCTGGCATCAGGTCAGGAAAGATACAAAAAGCTGCCTCCACAAGTATTGAGAAGAGGCCTTTCAAGAAAGAAGCAAGTGCCGTCTATGGTCCTAGAAGACAAGTCAAGCCAGAAAGTCGCCAATCCGTCAATGCTTTGGTCATTTCAAAACCTGTTGCTGCTCCTCAGCAGTACAATCAACAAAGAGGTGAAAGGCCCAAGAGGCAGTATACTAGGCTGAGTATGACCTTGTCACAAATCTTACCGTAACTGTTATCAACCAACTTGGTGACCATCAAAGAGGCTCCTAAGGTCGTGAATACTGCATCTCCTAAGTATAACCCAAATGCCCGTTGTGCTTATCATTCCGATAGCCCCGGGCATACTACTGATGATTGCTGGGCCTTGAGAAATAAGGTGCAAGACCTTATCGATGCGAAGGAAATTCAGTTTGAGGCGCCTGAGAGGCCAAATGTTGTAACTGCTCCTATGCCCCAGCATAAAGTAAATGCCATCGAGGAAGATTTGTATGCTGTTTCGGTGAATGATGTTGCTACCCCTCTGTTGACTGTTAAGAGGAACTTACTACTAGCCGGTTTATTTCCGGGTTGTAGCGAGGGTTGCCTCCTGTGTGCTGTTATCCCTACCGGTTGTCCACTGCTGAAATCAGGCATCCAAAGCCTGATGGACAGCAAAAAAATTCTGTTCAAGAAAAATGTTGTTCCATTTGTTTCCGCTGAAGAAGTATCTGTTGTCACAATTTACAATCCTACCAAAGCTCCCCTGAGGAAACCAGTCCAAATTATGTCTGTTGCACCCATTACTATTACTGTTCCGGGGCCTCTCCCCTGTGAGTCTGATAAAGCTGTCCCATGGCATTATTGGGCCGACATGTATGTGCTCGGAGTGAAGCAGGAGTTCAACACCGGTACCAGTATCAGTAACATTACTGGTCCCGCCAAGATTACTCGCAGTGGCAGGCTCTTCTCGCCTAACATTGCACCGCCAGTTATCCGAAAACCTCTCATCATCACACCCGCAAGTGTGCATGTTCCAATTCAAGTTCCTGTGTCTACTACTGCCGCTGAGTCCTCCGATGTTCGGGGCAAGGAAGTTGCTACCGATTTTCCTGCCAGGACGGAGGCACCAAAAAGGACTGCTGTCGAAGCCTCCCAACAAGAGATGGAGGAAATCCTTAAAATCATTAAAAAGAGTGACTTCAATGTTGTTGAACAGTTGGGGCATACCCACTCCAAAATATCTATGCTATCATTGCTGCTATGCTCAGAGGCCCATGCAAAGGCCCTGATTTCATTTCTGAAAACGGCCCACGTGCCGCAAGAGACCTCTGCAGATCAATTCACTGACTGTGTGGCTAATTTGACAGCTGACAATGGTTTGGGGTTCTCGGATGTTGACCTTACCGCCAAAGGGAAAAATCACAATGATGCCCTGCATGTTTCCATAGAATGCAGGGGCACTACTCTCGCACACGTGTTGGTGGATACCGGTTCTTCCCTGAATGTTTTGCCCAAGAAGGCATTGGATCGCTTGGATTGTGAGGGCTTGGAATTGAAGCCTAGTAACATCATTGTTAGAGCCTTCGACGGTTCTAATAGGATGGTGCACGGTGAGGTAGACATTCCTATTCGTGTGGGTTCCCAAGTCTTCGACTCAACGTTCTATGTAATGGATATTCGTCCATCTTATTCCTGCTTGTTGGGTCGACCCTGGATTCACAAGGCTGGGGCAGTAACATCCACTCTACACCAAAAGCTCAAATACCCTGTCAAAGGGAAGATTGTTACTGTGCAGGGTGAGGAGGAATACATGGTAAGTCACTTGAATTCATTCCAGTATATCGAGATGGACGGGGAGTTTATTGAAACCCCCTTTCAGCATTTTGAGGAGGTACCTCCAATTTTGGCATCAGCTGAAACAGTGGTTGAAGAAGACTTTCCGTTGAAGATGGCATCCTTGAAGGATGCCCGGGCTGTAGTCGAGAAAGGCAAATGTGCAAATTGGGGTCAGCTTCCTGACTTCACTCAAAAGAATGACAAGTTTGGGCTGGGCTTTACTGCAGAGGCTCAGAGGGCTGTGCGCAAGGACAAGATCAGAAAGGCTCCAGTGTTTATCACCAGTCCAAGGGTGAATGCTATCGAGGAAGATGTGGAGGAAGCAGAGTTTGACAGTTGGATCTATCCAACCACCAGCAACGGACCAAGCAACTGGACGACAAAGGATTTTACACCTATCACATTTGTCACGCAGTAATTAACTCTTTTGATTTGTAACAAACAATATGTTGAAACTTTTATTGGCTCGGTGTCCTACCCAGGGCATCGTAGCTCCATTTGTGAGGGATTTTTGTATGACATTTCCATATATCATCAATCAAAACATTGGACGTTTGTTGCATTTCAAATCTTGTGCTCTTTTTTCTTTCTGTGTTATATATTGCAAAACAGCTATATTTACACACACTCACTCATACAGGTTTCAATCCACTCTGGATCTCACTGGTAACAGCTCTGCTACCACCAGTTATGACTTCGAGAATCCGATCAACTTGGCCGAAGACGAAGGTGAAGATGATTGCGAAGTTCCTGGTGAACTTGCAAGACTGCTACTTCAAGAAGAGAGGGCCATTCAGCCGCATGAAGAGCCGGTGGAAACAGTGAACCTAGGTACTGAGACAGATAGGAAAGAAGTCAAGATTGGTGCCAATCTAGAGCTCAGCGTGAAGCAACGATTGATCCAAATGCTACATGATTACATGGAGATATTTGCTTGGTCCTACGAAGACATGCCCGGTTTGGATGCCGACATTGTAGTTCATCACCTGCCAACCAAGGATGACTGCCCTCCGGTAAAGCAAAAGGTCCGCCGTATGCGCCCAGAGATGTCCGAAAAGATCAAGGATGAGGTTATGAAGCAATTCGATGCCGGGTTTCTAGCAGTAACTTCTTACCCTCAGTGGGTTGCCAATGTGGTGCCAGTGCCGAAGAAGGACGGTAAAGTCAGGATGTGCATCGACTACAGGGATTTGAACAGGGCCAGTCCAAAGGATGACTTCCCTCTACCTCACATCGACGTTCTTGTTGACAATACTGCCCAACACAAGGTGTTCTCCTTCATGGATGGTTTTTCAGGGTATAATCAGATCAAGATGGCTCCGGAAGTTATGGAAAAGACTACCTTTGTGACTCAGTGGGGCACCTTCTGCTACAAGGTCATGTCGTTCGGGTTGAAAAATGCTAGGGCAACCTACCAACGTGCCATGGTTGCTTTATTTCATGATATGATCCATCATGAGATTGAGTTATACGTTGATGACATGATTGCAAGGTCTCAAACTGAGGAGGAGCACCTTGATCATCTGAGGAAGCTGTTTGACCGACTAAAGTTATACAAGCTGAGGTTGAATCCCAACAAATGCACCTTTGGGGTGAGGTCCGGAAAATTGCTAGGGTTCATTGTAAGCGATAAAGGTATTCAGGTGGACCCTGCCAAGGTAAAAGCCATACAAGAGATGCCAACTCCCAAGACAGAGAAAGAAGTCAGAGGCTTTCTGGGACGACTGAATTACATTGCCCGATTCATCTCACACCTAACTGCTACCTGTGAGCCAATCTTCAAATTACTGAAGAAAGATCAAGTAGTACGTTGGAACGATGAATTTCAGGCTGCTTTTGAAAAGATAAAAGAGTATCTCCAAGAGCCACCCATTCTTATGCCCCCAGTGGAAGGGAGACCTCTAATACTATACCTGACAGTACTTGACAATTCAATGGGGTGTGTGCTTGGGCAGCATGACGAGTCTGGCCGAAAAGAGCACGTTATTTATTACCTGAGGAAAAAGTTTACCGACTGTGAGTCTCGTTACTCACTGCTCGAGAAAACTTGCTGCGCTCTGGTATGGGCTGCTCGCCGGCTGAGAGAGTATATGCTGACTCACACCACTTTGTTGATTTCAAAGATGGATCCCATCAAGTACATATTCGAAAAGCATGCTCTGTCTGGAAGAATAGCAAGATGGCAAATGATCTTGACAGAATATGATATCCAGTATACAACTCAGAAAGCAATCAAAGGAAGTGTACTGGCAGATCATTTGGCACACCAACCTGTGAACGATTACCAATCCTTGAACTTTGATTTTCCGGATGAAGATATCATGGTGGTAACTAACTGCGAAGTACCTGGACCGGATGAAGGACCTGAGGAAGGATCCCGATGGTCTATGCATTTTGACGGAGCCTCCAACGCTTTGGGTAACAGCGTCGGCGCTGTAATCATATCTCCCAAAGGAACTCATACTCCACTCACCGCCCGATTGTGTTTCAAATGCACCAATAACATGGCAGAATATGAGGCATGTATCATGGGTCTACAAGCTGCAATCGATTTAAGGATCAAATTTCTGAGTGTCTTCGGAGATTCCGCTCTCGTGATCAATCAGATCAAAGGCGAGTGGGATACGAAACACCCAAATCTTATTCCTTACAAGGAGTATGTGCTGACTTTGCTTCCCCACTTTAAAGAGATAACTTTTGAACACTTCCCGAGAGAGGAGAATCGGCTAGCGGACGCACTAGCTACGATGTCTTCAATGTTCAAAGTTAAATGGGACAATGAGGCTCCCCGAATCATTATCTGGAAGTTGGACGAACCGGCATACTGCTGCGATCTTGAGGCCAAAGAGGTAACTGAGAAACCCTGGTATCATGAGGTGAAGAGATACGTGGAAGCCCAGGAATACCCGGAAGGTGCATCTGTCAATGACAAGAAGTTCATGAGAAGGTTTGCTACAAACTTCTTCCTCAGCAACGACATTCTCTACAAACGGAATCATGATTCAACTCTACTGCGTTGTGTGGATAAGGCTGAAGCAGAGAAGATCATGATAGAACTGCATGAAGGTACATTCGGGACACATTCCAGTGGACACACCATGGCGAAGAAAATCCTTAGGGCAGGATATTTCTGGTCCATAATGGAAGCCGATTGTTACCAACATTCTCGAACTTGTCATAAATGCCAGATCTATGCTGACAAGGTGCACATCCCTTCGGTTCCTCTGAACATCCTGACAGCACCTTGGCCTTTTGCAATGTGGGGCATCGATATGATCGGCGAGATCCGAACGACGGCATCCAACGGGCATCGCTTCATCTTGGTAGCGATCGATTACTTCACGAAGTGGGTTGAGGCAGCTTCCTACGCAACGGTAACCAAGAGCGTCGTGGCACGTTTCATCCGGCATAATTTGATCTGTCGGTACGGAATCCCGGAAAGAATCATTACGGACAATGGTACCAATCTCAATAACAAGATGATCACTGAGCTCTGCGAGCAATTCAAGATACAACACCACAACTCTTCTCCTTACCGGCCGAAGATGAATGGGGTTGTAGAAGCAGCTAATAAGAATATCAAGAAAATTATGCAGAAGATGACAGTGACCTATAAAGATTGGCACGAGATGTTACCATTTACTCTTCATGGGTACCGTACCTCAGCAAGGACGTCAACCGGGGCAACTCCTTTCTCCTTGGTCTATGGCATGGAGGCAGTCTTGCCAATTGAAGTCCAGATACCCTCTCTCCGGATAATGAAGGATGCAGATTTGAGTGAAGATGACTGGATCCAGACTCGACTTGATCAATTAAACCTGATTGACGAAAAAAGACTCACCGCTATCTGTCATGGTCAGACGTACCAAAAACGGATGATCAGGGCATTTAACAAGAAAGTTAGACCACAAGAGTATCAAGTTGGAGACCTGGTAATCAAACGCATCATCCTTCCTCAAAGTGATCCCCGGGGCAAATGGCCCCTACGTACGAAGGGCCATTTGTGGTTAAACATGTGTTCTCAGGAGGAGCCATGATCCTAACCACCATGGACAGTGACGACCTTCCTCACCCCGCCAATGCAGACATAGTAAAAAGATATTATGCATGAATAAAAGACCCCCTAGGTTGACATACCTAGGCAAAAATAAGGGCTTCCCGGCGAACCAAAAGGGTTCGGGAAAAAATAAGGGATGAAATGAAAAAAATCTGTACACCCGGCAAGTCGAAAACCTGAAAAGGCGGCTTGGGCAAAAATGGGTATCCCGGTGGACTGAAAACCCGAAAGGGAGGTCCAGGAAAAAGTTAGGGATAAAGCGTAACACTATGTCTCATTGGATCACCTTGCATCCAGAATTCGGCATCAACTATTTGGCTCAGATCTCGGCATCGATCAATCAGCTTCATCTTCAACCAAGCAGCAAAGTGATGAGACGCTTGAAGACATAAAGGCGATAGCAGAGTTGGAACCCAGTGGGAATATTATGCACATAGCTGTTTTTGTTTCCTTTTCAAAATTGTAAATTCTATGTTATACGGCGGCATTCTCTTACTAGGATGTCAGCCTCTTGTACAAAAACGCCTATTCACAGGCCAGTTTCAAAATCAATACAAATTCACTTTTCTATACAAATTGCCATTGTTTTTCCTTTTTCTGTTTTGTCTTGCGAAGAACGTCCAATGTTCATTTTTGATATATGCATTTGACATTAAATTGTTGATTCATAAATGTTTGCATATGAAACAAAAGACTAATTACAGGTGACATCAGAAACAGGGGCAATGTAAAGTTGTCCATGCAGTCTGGTTGCTTTGTCCGCCAAGGTACCAAGGTAGGATCAACTGAAGAATGTAACCAAGTTATCTCAACTCCCCACAGAATAAGACAAGATAACAACATTCCCCAGTGGAGTATAGGCATGCATTAGCAAGCATCCCCGGCAGTCTTGATCTAAGATTGTTCCCCGGTGGAATACGGACACTCCAGTGGAATCACTCCCCAGTATAGTCCAAAAGTTTCCCTAGGAGAGTGGAATCCATATCCCCAGCAGGCCTTGAAGCTTATCCCCAGTAGATTCTGGAAGCTTATCCCCTGCAGAGTACGGACGTCTCTCCTGAGCTTCATTCAAAGTTATTCCTCACAAGGGCTTATAACTGGGTTATCCTCAGCTAGTTGCCACGGAAGATCGCCCTCGGCAAAGTTCTTCCTATCCCCCAGCGGAGTTCATCAAAATTCCCCAACATAACTTATCAACACAATCCCCAGCGGAGTTTATCATCATTGTCCCCAGCGGAGTTCATCATTGAAATCCTCAGTGGAGCTCTCATCAACTTCAGCAAAGTATCTCTTCCACAGAGCAATTCCCCGCAGAGTGATCTCTCCAACAAGTTTATTCCTCAACGGAGTCATCTTCTCATACCGGTGTATTCTTACAACCATCATCCCCAGCGGAAGCAAAGAGCTCTACTCTTCAAAATCAGCCCAGGATTTAATTCCCCGGCCGGTCGTCAAGGATTTATTTTCCTAAGACGGAAATACATTCATAAACATTTCACATTTCATACATCTTGCTTACATACATGATAAAGTGCATACAACACTATCTCATGTTGAACATCGTGACATCATGCATTTCATACATCATGACATTGCATACAACTGATGTTTTTGCCTTTTCAGGAAAAATACAATCCCAAAGACAACTACCTTCAACTGTCACAATTCCAGATTCGATACCTATACCTAGCCAGGGCACATCTGTGAGTGATCAGTTTCCAAGACTCGATTCCTGTATCTAGCTAGGGCACGTCTGAAGAGTTCGAAGATTCGATTCCTGTATCCAGCCAGGGCATATCTATCAACTATCACAATTCCAGATTCGATTCCTGCATCCAGCCAGGGCATATCTGTTGACCACAATTCCAAACTCGATTCCTGTATCTAGCCAGGGCACGTCTGAAGAGTTCGAAGATTCGATTCCTGTATCCAGCCAGGGCATATCCAGCAACTATCACAATTCCAGACTCGATTCCTGTATCTAGCCAGGGCACGTCTGAAGAGTTCGAAGATTCGATTCCTGTATCCAGCCAGGGCATATCTGTTGACGACTATTTCCGGATTCGATTCCTGTATCCAGCCAGGGCACATCTGTGAGTAACCGATTATAGATTTGACACCTGTATCTAGTCAGGGCATATCTGCATGAGGAGATTGAAGATCAAACACCTGTAACAAGCCAGGAAAACATTTGTCTTTCTCAAATACACAAGTTCTCGCTAAGGAATCTCTTAGGCGATCAACACTTCCAAATGGCATCTATAAGCCCATTCCCGACAAGGTTCTATCACATCTCCAGATGGAATCTATAAGCCCATCTCCCTATCCACCATCTCTCCAAATGGCATCTATAAGCCCATTCCCGACATCACATTGCTGATACTCCAACATGCGAGTGCAAATTTCCGGGCACTCTAGTGTCCAATCTCCTTTTACCCTCGAGTTACGAAAGGAAAACTTGCCAATCTAACTCTTCAGGTTCAAGAAGATTGAACATGGGAAACTGTTGTACCCCAAAATTTGCCCTCCCATTTCCTCAACATTTTCTCATCACAAGACCCTTGAAGATCAAGATCCAGTTAGGGTTTCCTCTGCTCAAGACTTCTCCTGGAACTGTTGACCCAAATTAGGGTTTGTGTTTGCACAAAGATATTTTGACCTAAAATGCCTAAGATGACTTTCATGCTTCATATTGGACTCCCAAGTTTATCCATACCAAGTTTCAAGTCTTGATTCCAAATTTTGCCCAGTCAATTGGACAGTTGACTTAGAAATCAACTGTATTGGGGAAAAAGTCAACTGTGGCCAATTGACAGTCAAATCTCATGAAAATTGACCCACATCAACATTATGAACTCACATGGACCATTTGATCAAGTTTGGATCACAATTCCACAAGAAATTTGATCAGATCACCAAAAGGGCAAAATGGTCATTTTTAGGGTTTTGACTGCACAAAAGCAATTTTTGACTGTTTGACCTAGCCAATGGCAAACCAAGCTCACATATGGAGTCAAGGACCCCATGGAATTGTCTTGACATGCTCAACAAGTTCAAAAGATCCCAAATGCACAAGATTGACAGTTGAATTTCCCAGTCAATTGATCAATTTTGACTGTATATTGAAAAGTCAAACTTTGACTTTTTGGTCAAAATCAAGGGTCAAGATTCATTTTTCATCAAAACATGCCAAATCATGAAACTTGTTCATCAAGAAATCAAGAAATGCAAATTAGGGTTTGAAATAAAGATTTTTCATAACTTAGAATTTTTCTAAGTTATGAAAAACCCTAATTTTTTCCTAAGTTTGTCCCACTTTCTCACCAAGATTCATTTGGATTCAAGCAAAAGTAAAAACATGAAAGTTGTAGCCTATTGCATAATCTACAACTTTTATTCACAAAGTTTTCCCAAAAGAAGCTTGTAGCTCAAGTTACAATTTTTGGAACAAGGGTACTAAACCATTCTTAACTTAGAGAAAATTTGACCTATTTTAGGCAAGGTTTTTACCTAACTTTAAGACCATTTTTCACATACTTCCACTTGGAATTTAAATTTGCATTTCAAAGATGGATTGTAGTACACATTCCAAGCTTTCCAAAATGTCCAAGAACTCATCAAACAAAGTCATGGTTAGAGAGAATCGAATTTTGCAATATGGAAAAAAATCACTTTTGAATTGGCCAATTTACATGTCCATAACTTGTGCATTTTCAAACTCAGCATGTGCAAGCTGCATTGCAGGCCTCTAATACCATTTTTACTCAATAATTCAATGCTAAACCATTGTGCCAAGATGTTGTTCTATGCATTTGGACATTACATGGAGAATTAATCCCAAATTGGAAAAAGCATTATATCCATTTTGATAAAGTTGCACTTTATGTCAAATTAACAATCCAAGCAAGTACAGATCAAATCTCTTTGGCACAAGTTTATGGACTAAACACACTGATCAAGGGGAAGGTTAGCAGCATAGATTGGGGGCCTCTACCTGTCTAGAACACCAAGTGGCCATTGCTTGCTTAAAGTGTAAGAAACATTGCATAACATTGGACAACTCCCATATCAGTGAACCAAGCCTTAGGAAAAGTTATCAAGCATATTATAAACATTCATTCTGAGCTAGAACACGACCCTAACAGTCCCAAACACTCTCATTCACAAAAATCACCATTGAACTGTCCAAACAGGGCATTTGCTGCAGTTTGAGTTCCATAGCTCAAACCTTCCATGTATTCTTGCTAAAAACACATCAAACACATTCCCTAACATCCCTTGAAGCTAATCAAAACCTCAAACACGACCTGTAACACTCCCAGGCAACATCACCATTTTCATTTTCTTGTTTTGCAGTTGAAGTTCTATAGCACGATTCAAAAGGTTTCAAGACAAAGTAAAGCTTGGAATAGCATCCCTGGACATCAAGGAAGCTGTACCAATCATCACCTTGCATTGAAAGTACCTCAATCATCAAATACAACTTCAACTGAACAGGTAAGTTCATGAACACGAATCTCTCTATCCAGGCATTGTTAGCTTTAGGTTTGTGAAGAAAACATGTCACATTCATAGCCCTGAACATGCCCATATGATTAGATTTCATTTATATTATGTGTGCTTAGAGAATTTTAAGTCTGAACATGGCATAAAAACTAGGTCAGGATTTGGGAGAGAAGAAATTCTCTCTCATTTCTGAGAGTTAGATTGACTTCTTTATATGTCTAGAATCGTGGCTTCAAGCTCTACAGGTTTCATGTTGGAAGATTTGGCAAAAGATCAAGGAATTGGAAGTTAGAAAACGCGTGTTTTCTTGAACAAATGTGTTCTAAGGTTGAAGATGACAGGATTCTGGGCTGGGCCTGTTTGACTTTTCTTTTTGCACCATATTTTTACTTCTGCACCCCCTGAGCCCATTTTGCTTATTTCAATGTTTTTTTGACTTTTTCTTTTTTGGTTTGACTTATTTATTTTTTCTTATGATATTAAAAATATAAAAAATATTTTTCTCACCATTTTCCTATTTATTAGGTATTTATTTGTTTAGATTAGTTTTTTGAACATAAATAAATAAATGGATATGCTTTTATTCAAAAATACTAAAAATAATGCAAGGACATTTTATTTTCCATTTTTATTTCATTTTATCTTCTGAAAATATTTTATATAAAATATACTTTTTTTTATAAATATTAAATATTATTATTTTGTATATATAATACATATTTAGAAAATAATTCATATATATATATATATATATATATATATATATATATATATATATATATATATATATATATATATATATATATATATATATATATATATATATATATATATATATATATATATATATATATATATATATATATATATATATATATATATATATATATTTATTAGAATATTTAGGGTAAAATACAAAATATACACATTTTCATTTTATTAATATTTAATATAAAAAATGCCTTTTTGACAAACATACTTCATTTTTATTTTATTTTTGTATATAATAAATAAATATTGTACATATTAAATAATTAATCCATTTTATTTAATGAAATTAGGGTTTTGCCCTAAACATAAGAAACTCCAAAAAACAATACTTTTATTTTTGTTTATTTGACATATAAAAATACTTTTTTTCATACATATAAAAAACATTTTTGCATCTTGCATATTTATTTTTATTTCCATTTAATTTGTGCAATTAAATATCTTGTAAATAATTCAATATTGATGTAATAGTTTAGGTTTAAATTCCTTGTCAAAAATCCCCATTTGAACATTTGTACCCCCCTTCCCATATATTGTGTTGTAATAGCTTAGTAAATTTATTTTTCGCACTTTATTGCTTTCTAATTATACCATGCTAGAATTAGGGTTTGTATGCGAATCAAAAACAACAAAATAGTTTGACCTAATTTCAAGATAAACAAGCATGAAAATGGACAACACAAATCACACTTGCACCCCTAGGGTATTCCACTTGTTGCCTTCAATAAATGGGCCATATTGCATGTTAGGTCTCTTTGGGCAAAACAAATACAAATCAAATGATCATAGTCCCTCGATGACGCTTTCAAAAAGTTGCCTAAACAAATGATCAAGTCCCTTAAAGGAATTGCCCAAAGATACTTGGCACCATTGCAATTATGGTCTAAACGATGACCCGCGCCCGTCCCTTTCACATCCTAACATAAGATTGTCCACCAAATGCAATGGTGGAACAAACTTGTTAAAAGGGTTAAAACATAGCAATAATCTTTGAGAAATTTAGGAGTAGACGACCTCTTAGTTACTTGAATCAAATTTGCAAAAACAAAACACTTTCCTATTTTCTAAAATCACACATCATTACACTTTCAAAACAACTTTCAAAAACAAATGAAAACCTTTTCAAAAGACATACACCTTTGTATACATCCCAACATGGATCATTACAAAGGTTGCCACCACATTGGCTTCTTTTCAAAACATTTTCAAACCCACACACACACAAGAGCACCATTTCAAATAATTGAAACAAAAGGCAAGTTGATCTAAGCAAGTAACTAAGAGCCCATGGATAACCATGGATAGAAAGGGTGCTAATACCTTCCCTTTCTATAATCTACTCCCCGAACCCAAGAAAACATCTCAAAAGGTTTTTGCTATGCTTTTTAACCTTTCCTTAGGATAAAATAAAAAGTCGGTGGCGACTCTTGCTCAACCGAAACATTTGCAAAAACAAACGCAAAACCCAAGTCAGTTCTCCCACCGTATCACACTCGGTAAAAATAATACTTTACTTTTTGCTTTCCACTTTACCACTCCAATATCTGCCCATGATCAGACATGCGCTCACTTCAACTGCATATACCAATCTAGGGATTCCCCACTCAGGTTATCTTAAAAGCAGTGGATCATTAGTTTTTGATCATGAGCATAAGCATGTATCTTCCTGTAGTATATGCATAGATAATTCCTCGGGCACGTGAGTCCCTTTTATTTTCCAAAGTCGGGTACTTTGAATTTGGGAGGAATTACTACATCTGGAACCAAACCCATTTCAAGAGCATCAACGTTGAAAGCATCATAACCTTTCACGGCCTTCAGTCTTTCTTCAAGAGCTTTATACTGGTTAACTTCCAAAGGATCTTTAATAGTATTTTATTAAGGCACTTGAGGTACGCCTTCCAAATCATGGTCTCCATATTACAGTTCTATGTAGTTATTCCCATTGTTGACTGGAATTTGCAAAGTATGGGATGCCCTCACCTTCAGAGGAGGTGGAATTAAACCTTCAGTCATGATGGTCTCTTGTGGGAAGACCCTTGACTTAGCGGGACCGAATTCTAGTTCATGTCTTGGTTAGTGACCAATGGTTTGGGCTATTTCTTCAAAAGCTACCTTGGGAATCTGATCTTGCCTTTCTATGATGTTCTTCAAGGCAAGCAGAAATCGACTCATATTATCCTTCACAGAATCATGCTTACTTTCACTTGTTCCAAGTCTTCTTGAAAAGCAGCTTGATTTTGTTCACTTTTCTCCATTTTTTTCTTCTGGTGAGGTCTTGTTTGATACAACGGTCGAGAAGGCAGTGTGGTTTTCCCAATGATTTAACTGGAGATGATATGAAAACAATGAATTTTTGTATGAAATATGAAATTCGATGCTTGTAGTTTGAATGAATGCATATGAATATGCTAAGATTTTTCTAATGTCTTATTCACGTTGGATTTCCTTTCATTATTCATCCTTACTTTTCAGGTTTTACTTTTTATTGGTGAGTATCCCAAAATAAATACACACATGAAATATTGAAACAAAAGTACTCTTATTGAATAATAACCATCATCCTTGAAAAGAGGGAATACAACTCAAAATACCGAAACAAATATTGAAAGAGACTGAAAGGAAATACTGAATCGAAAACAAGTGTTAAATACTGAACGAAATAACCAAAGGGAACCTAAAATATCCTAAGCACACTTGCGCGCTTCTTCCCTAAAACCATCAACCATCTCTCTACAAAGTTTGAGGAAGTCTTCAACGTTCTTCGAAAGAGGGACCATCACGACTTCTGCATCTCTCAAGCTTCTAGGAATGTCACCAATGAGATTGTTTGCTAAGAAGGCAAGCTTTACATGCTTGTCTTTATACCTCAAATATTCCTTGTACAGTGTAGGGATTATGACCTTGTTGTCTTCTCCCGCTTGAGCTATCTTTGTATACTACTCTCCCCAATATCTCTTTTCAGCTCTCATCTCCTTATAGAGTTCCCTTTGTATAAGGAAATCTTTTTAGAGTCATTCTAACTCTTGATATACTCTCTCATATTCCTCCACCTTTTGAGACAGAGATTCTTCTGCTCTTATTTTTCTAAGGTGTTCTCTCACCTCAGCTTCTTGGCTTTCATGGAGACTTGTGAGAAGGATTTGAATCTGGTCTGCTTGATCCTGAACACCTTCTTGCAACCCTTGGATTTGGATTCTCAGAACCTCTTCCAATTCTCTTTTCTCTTGTAATTCCTTATCATATCATTTCTTTATCCTGGAAATTTCTCCTGTAGCGTCATCCAACCGTTGATTTTGGGAATCAAGATTGATAGTGGCACTTAGCAACCCCTTGGTTGAATGCTTTCTCTTAGACCTTTATTTTTCAACCAATTCACGGCCGTTCTATACATTTTAGTATTTCATCATGAGTTCTTGTTGCAACCGATTCTTCTCAATAGCAAGGTCATAAAGGTTGTGTTCCCAATTCTCCTTGTCCCTTTGATCTTGCTTAAGGGATTTCTTTAGCTCTTCTATCTCCTCCACTAATGTCGGAAGAGGATCTGGTGTGTCTAGTGTGTAGGTAGGATCAACATCAAATGGAAGTTTGACAATTCAAACCCTCTCCAAAACCCATTGAGTATAAGGCTCCCTTGCCACAACATTTTTCCTACCAAATTTAGCATCTTTTATGTGAACCTTACCCCAAGCTTGTATGACTTTATTGAGCAGTTCAGGGTTGCTCTTACCCATGTCATAAAGGACCAATTGTTGAAGTTGCTCGTCAGAAGGTTTATCTTCCAAAGGGTAATCAAGTTGACATAAAGCCAAAATAGGGTTATAGTTGATACATCCTCTCGGCCCAATCAGGGGAACATTTGAAAATTCGCCACAACTTTAAATGATATCACCTATGTTCAACTTCCTAGCATACCATAAAATAGAATCAGCACTAAGAGCCCTCAACTTTTGGGACTATTCATTCTTTGTTAAGTCCTTAACTGTGTAGTCTTCTTTGTAGAGGTGAGAAATGAGACATGAGTATAAGAGAGGAATACAATAATTTAGCACACCCTCCCCTTTTCATAACGTGTATGAAGGGCGTAGTAAACATCAACAAGTCAAGTAGGAGTAGGATCAACATTTAACACCTTTACGGTCCAAAATACTTTAATGGCTGCAGAATCAATATAGCCGATAGTATTTAGAAATAAAAATAAACCAAAAATTAGTAGTGCTAAACAGTCCACACAAGATTCCCAATCTTTCTTATCAGCAAAAAAAGGAGCCTTGGATTCTAAGTATTATCTTTTAATCCCTTGAACATCACCATCTTTCTTATAATTGAGCACCAAGTCAGTAAGCGGTATCCCTATCTCCTTAGAAATTTTTTTGATACTGATAGTCTGTCCAATCCCCATGTAAGCCTTATCATTGATCATAGAGAAATCCAAGATCCTATCAAATTCTTCCGAGGTAGGCGCTAGTTGAAAGTTCTGGAAATTGAAACATCTTAGCGGAGGGTCATAAAATTGAGCAAGGGAAGTGACTGCTTCTACTTGCACATTTATCTTGGTCAACTCAAGGATATCCCCATAGCGTCAAACAAACATCTTGATAGCTTTCTGTGTGAGTTTCCCCCTAATCAGTTTGATCTTCTTCATATCAGGAACCACAACGCTAACTCAGATGGCTTGTTTCTTATCAGTATTTATCTTTAGGATACTCACCAAAAACCTTTGATTATTTTTATTAGGAATCCTATGAATAAGACAACACAAATTCAAAAATAATGAATATTTTGAAAATGAAAGATGTATGTATGCATGGTAATGTAACATGGTGGTGGGATTATGAAAGATATCCTTAGTAGGTAAGTCGTTAGTTTCTTCCTACAAATATTCTACCCTCCCCATAAAGGTGGCTTCCTTAAGGGTATTATGGATAACACTAAAAGGAAAAGGCACAAGGGCCTCCCTTAAGTGAAGCCTCTTTGTAGACTGAGACTGTCGTCTCTTAGGTCGTACAAGGTCTCACCATGAGATTTTATTTTAGCGTTATACAAAGAGTCATTGGCCAAATACAGAAGTCCTACCTCCAAGAGAGTCTATCCCTTTAAAAAATATTCTTTAGAACTCAACCGACTCTAGGCGAAGTCGTCGCAAAAACTCATAGGGATGTTGAACACCCTTGGCCAATTGACAATCCTTTTTCTAAGGTTTGATATGTTAGAAATTTAAATCCCACCAACAATATTATGATAAAGACATGATAATAATGTGATAAATAATAAATAAAAAATAAACCAATAAATAAACATGGAAACAAAAACATACTATAAATAGAAAGCACCCAAAAAACCCTAGAACTAAAAGAGAGGGAAACTCTAAACCCCGGGGTTGTTTCCCCAGCAGAGTCGCCAATTTTCGTAACAGGCAAAAAATAAGAGTCACTGCCACTACTTTTTGTCCTAAGGATGGGGAAGTAACGAATAACCATAATTTTTCAGAGATTCTAAATTCGTGTGTTGGTTAGATAAAGGGAAGGTGTTAGGCACCCTTTATCTCGCTTGTTCTCAAGGGGCTTCTCTTCTAGGTTTTGGGGTAAATCGGGAATTTCTATTTGACTATGTTGCTTCCATGTATTTAAGAAAATTTTTAATTTTTTAATAGAGGGACTCTTCTTGGTTTTAACCGCATGCTTACGTATCTTCTTGCGAAGAATCAGAGTCCAAATTTGTAGTTCGTATGTGTTTGGTTAATTTTTTTATGGATTGTGGAAATGTTTTAGAATTATCCTTGAACCTTGCCTGGGTTTGAAAATAGAGTAGTCGTAGATGAAGTTCGCATTTAATTTAGAAAATAAATCCAAAATCCTTTTTGAAAATAATATTGAAATTGAAATTAAGTTAGTGGGAAAATGTTAGGTTTGATTGGTTAGATGTCTTGAATGCATGATAAAGTTTTGAAAATATGTTTGAATGATTTTTGAATTTAACAAGAAAATGTTTAATAAATAAAAAGAAATTAGTATTTTAGAAAATAGTTTATACATATTAAAAATATGATTATTCATTTATTAAAATAAATGATATAGTTTTAATAATGATAAGAAAGATTATTTTAAATCCAAATGAATGATAAAATGATATAGAGAAAATAAATGCCTAAAATAATAAATAAATGAATATAATAAGTAAATAAATTAAATAAATAAAATAAATATAACAAGTAAATAAATTAATAAACTAAATTAAATAAATAAACAAATGAATTATTAATTTAATAAAAAGAGAGGTGTAAATTGCTCCAAGTAGTAATTACTCGGATGTGTCAATAGAAAGGGCTAAAGCCCATAAACTAATTTGAAGCCCAATAATCTGGGGGGTATGATTTTATGCTGGAGAAGTAAAAATGAGGTGCTAATAGAAATGGACTTGGCCCAGATAATTGTTTGAAGTCAGTTTGGACAAGGTATGAGCGAGCGTAGGGAATTATGATGTGTTGAAGACACGTGGAGCATTTGATTTAGATCAAAGGGTCACCAGAGGTTAACTCTGGGCGTTAATATGAAGTATGAAAAAACGTGTGGCTAAGATTGAGAGTTGACCGAGGGAGCATGTTAAGACCTATGCATGGAGTACAAAGAGCATTATATATTCAGTTTTGTTCCATTTTTTCCATTTTTCCTTTTCTCCGCCTCTCTCTCTATACTCCATCCCTTCTCATTAAACAAAATTTTAGAGAGAGAGAGAGAGGTTGCCTCTCTCTAGATATCCGATGGAAATTGCCCACCACTGGCCGAAAATTGCCTCTTGTGACGGTTGTACCTTTAGCCACCCTAAACCACCATGAGCCACCGTACAAACCAAATTCTCCGGTTGAAGCTCAACCCGAAATTTTATCCTAACCCAAAAAAACAATTGAACCCTAGGAACCCCAAAGAACACTAAGCCTTGAAGGATGAACCCTAACAATCTTCAACTCTAACCCTAACACCCTTATAACCCTAGGTGACGGCCACCACGAGCAGCGGTTGAGGCCACTATGAAGGATGAATGTCTGCCGGAGACATCATCTTTTACCCAGAAACCAACAAGAACCCTAATCACCAAGAACCATAACCCTTAGAACCATAGGTTTATACGAAGAACCCTAACCCTAGGATGAACCTTAACCCTAGAATTTTTCCCGAAATTCACAAATAAAACCCCAAATTTTAATAACCACACAATAATTCGCGAGGCCCTAAGCTAAGTGTTTTTCGTGTTTACCTCTTCGCAGTGATTCTCAAAGTATAGTCCTCTATGATTTCTCTTCCTCACCTCTAATCTCTTTCTTTGGAGGACTCGCGGCAAGATCTAAAAATTTGAAGGCTTCGCTCTTCAAATTCCCCTTCTACTCCTCTTCTTCAATCCATAATCCTCTTATCAGTTTAGGAATAAAGCTTTTATAGGCATTGGGTTTAGATAGATTAGGAAATTATTTCATGTAATTTGTTGTTAAGAAATTGATTACGGTTAGATTGATTCAGATTTGTAAATTAAAATATTTGATTGGATTTAGTTGTAAATTAAGGATTTATATTGCAATGAACTTGGACTGTATCTGTGTTGTATATATTTAATCAATAAAAACAAATCTTTCTAATCAAATACTCAAATTAATTTGGTTCAAAATTTGGATCCCGGGCTTTTAGTGTTCTTAGGGATGAAGAAATCCAACCCTGGGCGCAGCTGTTCCATTAGGGTTTCTAAACCCCTGTTGACTTGGTCAACAAACAAAATTTGAAATAATAAATAAATAATTAATGTAATAATATAATAATAATAACATAACATGAACTTCAACCAATAAACACCATAAATAAATATGTGACAATAACATATATATATATATATATATATTGTTAAATAAATTGAATAATAAAGATAAAAAGAGTAAAAGCCAAAGTTGACTTCGGTCAACACCTAACTTTAATTAAATTAATTCAATATGATTAGTCATGTCATGGGCCTTTCTCTAATTCATTGGGCCATTAGACTCACTGTGAAACACACACACCCTTTGATAAATAAACATCCCTCCCCATGAAAACAATGATTTTAAAACAACCAATGTAAAATATAAGTTAGCATTATAATTTCAAAAAAAATGTGTAGTAACACCAAAGTTTAATATAAAAATGATAAAATAAAATATTTTGAGTATTAATATCAGTAGGGAAAATTTGGAGTATGACAAATGACCTTAAACAAATCTATACCGTCCATTTAAAGGTTATAAATGCTCAAAAATCCTCATTTAGTGATCCACGTGAAACCTAAGGGATATTCACTATATAAGTTCTCTTACGAAATTGGAAATCTAACCTATATGAAACATATGAAGCGCTTGAATCCTAAGGAGGTTTGGAAAAGTTCTCTATGATGGATTGCAAGAGCAAAAAATCATCTGAGTTCAAGGTTTGTTTTCTTACATATTTTTTCATTTTTTTATTTTTATTTTCTTAAATATTAATTACCTTACCTTTTTTAATTATTTGATTTTTTTATTTTGGTTTTCTTAAATATTATTTACCTTACCTTAAAATTCAATAATATGAAGATCTAAATCTACATCTTGAGAGAATTTTTTTTTAATCTTTAACCACCCTAGGGAGTTCGAATTTTATCTTGAACCACCCTAGGGAGTTTTACTTTCATTTTTATTTTCTGGGTAAACAAGGTAATATTCTGGGTAAATAATGTTCTATGTAAACAATTTAATATTCTGGGTAAACAATGTAACAACTTTAAAAAAAATTATTAACCCCTCGATTTTTTTGGAGAAACCGAGATAAAAGATACGATAGTTTTGAATATAATAAAAGTGCGGCTCATGGGATTCAAACTCATGTGCATATAACTATACACCTCAGGTTTTGAAAAACCGAGGTTTTAAGTGGAGACATTTCATGACGACCATATTTACCTTGCTTTTGTTGCTGAGGTACAATGCTTTTCACGTTCGACGTTAGAAGCGTTATTTGTAGTAGTGGTTAGGTTTTATATTTCTGTTTTTTAGGTTGTATCAGATGCATGGATTATTATATGTGACTTTGAGTTTTCAACTGATGCATGAGAATTCATTTGTGCTCTATGATTCATCTGATGCTTTTCTTTCATCTGAGGCCTTGATGCTTTCATCTGATGCTTGGAATTGAATTTGTGCTTTGAGATTTCACGTGATGCCTTGGTTTTCATTTGATGCTTTAGATATTCACCTGCTTACTTGCTTGTGTGGTGGCTTAATCCAAATGAATAAGATGCTTTTCTTGACCTATGTCAAATGCTTGCTTTGTCCTGGTTAGTTCATATGCACACACAAAGGCTTTCTCTTGAGCTATCTTGCCCATCTTCTTCAATTTTCAAAATCTTCTCCCTTTTTCAAAACCTTATTGTTTTTCAAATTTGAAACCTCTTTGAATAAAAACCTTGACTTTGTCAAGTGCATTTTCAAACTTCTTTTCTTAATAAATGCTAAGACATCTTAAGCATATCAAAACCTCTTTAAAAAAAGATTAAAAAGGACAAAACTCATTTAAACCTATTGCCACTTGGCTTTTCATCTTAAAATATTTTCTCAAAGATTAGATATTAGTCTTGTTTTAGAAGTGATTGCAAACCATCCTACTTCTACAAACATGGAAAAGTGATAGATATTTTCCACTGATATGTTGAGATATGACTTGTTGATTTTAAATCCAAGCTGTAAATTCTCCATACTCAAGATGATGCAAAGACTCACTTTCCCATAATTGTTGATAGTATGTTATGTTTTCCACTCAGACAAGACAACATATCTCTTCATTAAAATTAACAAACAAACACTTTTGTTCTTTTTTAGAAGAATTACATGGTTCTGATTTCTCCATTGCATATTGGCAGTACGTATGCACATATCTCTTGAAGTTTTGCTGGATCAAAAATATATAATTTTTTCCCCATCTCTCCAGTCATAGTGCAAACAACTGTTTTTTAACCAAACATTGATTTTCAAGAGGTTCACATGGAGTATCATGGATGTGAAGGATGCTAATACCTTCCATCTGTATAACTACCCCCCTGTACCCTATTTTCTTTGTGCATTACTTTTTGCTTTTAGTTTTTCCTTGATTTTTTCTTTGTATTCTTTTATGGGTTTTATTCGATCTTTTCCCATTCCTTTGGAAACAATAATGTTCGGTGGCGACTCTTGCTTTTTTCTGAGATAAGTTTTATCAATAGCTTATTCTCAAATTTTCCCGCCGCGACAAGGTGCTCTTTGACTCCGGCATGTTATTTTTCAATGTTGGGGGATAAAGTCCTCATTTAGGTCCAGGCTAAAGCAAAGATGATAGTGGGATGGAATTTTTACTTTATGTTTTTTGTATGATCCCATAATCAGCCTAGGGAAAGTGATAGGAGGTTTGGCTTTTGAATTAATGATATCCTAAATCTTATCTAAGATAATCCTTGAAACGTCAATCTATTAAAAGGTTTGGATGTACCACATGAGTTGGGTTATGTGTAGAATTGCTAAAGAAGTATGGATCTTGGGTGTAATTTTGTATGTAATGAAGGTCATCAACATCTAAACTTCAGTAGTGAAGTTGTCTCTCTCAAAGCGGATAAGCCTACCATCTATTCTTAACTCATAGGTTTTACCCTTAATGCAAATTTCTATTACTATACTCACATAGTCCCAGTTACCTATTTCTACTTATTTATCAAAAAGATCTAATTCATCAGAGTTAGCTATGGGGGTTCTTCTAGGTACCCATTGTTGACATCCTTGTCAAATGGGACTATCTAGTCTATGAACCAAGAGAGTCTGGTTTGTGTAGCGTTAAATGTTGGTTTGGCATTGGCAAAGAACTCCCTTATGATATCCAATTTAATTTTTTCTAGGTGTTGTGCAAAAATACACCAACCCCTTTGTAGCGGTATAAGCATTGAGACTAAGCCATTGGATTAACTTAACTCGCACAGATCAAATAAAAACGCCACCACACTTTATTGTTTCCAAAAGAAATGGGAAAAGAGCGAATAAAACCAAAAAAGAGGGGGAGAGAATCTAGGTACGAGGTTTTGTTATGTAAATGGAATGTATTAGAACCTTGAACATCTATGGTACTTCGCAGGAACCTCTTTGAAAATTTGTGTATTTTGGCTATAAATGTTGTATACAAAAATAGATGGCGGAGATGAGAAAAGAAGTATTTTTTACAGTTTATGCACCCGCCGCGGTTGCGAACCTTTAGTGCCTACATGCCACCTTCCGTGTAATATGGGATTAAGGTACTCGTAGTTCACCTCGTAGTCACCTCAAAATATTTATAAAAAAAAACACATATGCATTGATTAATTTTAAGAGAATGTACAACATCGTTATATCTGAGGGGAAAACATACTTACTACCCACGATTATGAGAAAGGAGAATTTTCATCATCTCAAAGTGGAGGATATATCTTGGATTTTAAAATCAACAAAGCCTCACTCAACACCCAAGTGGAAAATATCTCACTTCACTATATATCATAGAAGTATAGTAGCTCGCATCACTACAAGAATCAACAAGAGTCTAATCTTTTGAGAAAAATTTTAAAGTAAAAATCTAAAGTGGAAAAATGGTTTGAATAAGATTAATGAATTTTAATAATCTCACAAAAAAATGTCAAAGTATGATTAAGTTGGTTAAAGTTTGATTAATAAAAGGTTTTTGAAAATGCATGGACCTAAGTCCAAGTTTATTATGAAAGCGATTCAAGTTAGAAAACAAGAAAAGTTTTGAAAAGGAAGGAGAATATTTTTGAAATTAAAGAAGATGGGAGGATATGAAGGTACTATCCTAAATCATAAGGTAAAAGCTAAGGAAAAGAACGATCTAACCAACAAGAATTTAACACTTGACATAAAGAGTCAATATAGAATTCCCATCCTTTAGATTGAAACCAAGCAAGCAAAAATACTAAACCTCTTAGGAATACCAAGATTCAAATGAATTAAGTCTTCACAAAAACTGGGCAGAGTAACGGCTGTATACAGAGGAATTCTCAATCACAGACAAACCACATAATCAAAATAACCTCACACAAAGAAAATCAACCCAATGTACTAGGGTAAACCCCAGGAACTCCAGAAAAAATAACGACAGAGTCACAAGGCCCCGAGGGTAATCAAGGATTCTAATCCCAAGTCCAAGAGATCCACAACTCCATTATGACAAAGATAGAAACCAAATAGTCCAAATAACCTTGAGGCTTTTTTCATGTTCAAGTTGGTTATTAAGTGTCTTCAAAAAGAAAAGAAATCTCAAGTGAGAAAAATAAAAATGACATAAAAATAAATGCTCAAGTGAGCAAAGATAAAAGGACATAAAGATAAATGCTCAAGTGAGCAAAGATAAAAATAGCATGAAATGTAAATGCTAAAGTAAATGGTGCATAAAAGTAAAGGCATAAAATAAAGAGCATAAAGTAAAAGCATAAAGTAAACTTCAAATGTTAGTAATTTAGAAATTAAAGGTTAGTTGAATGACCATCTTGAAAATTGTATTTGAAAACTCATTAGAAGATTTATAAAATCAAAGCTTTTCAACAACAACTGTCATTATAAAATTCATTTCAAATAATCAAGGCAAGCACATATGATCAACGATGTTTAAACGATTCACTTAGACCAAAATTCATGAGAGTTCATTAGAGGATTGATAAGATCAAAGCATCCTATGGATGAACCTCAAAGTTATTGGATCAAAGGTTTAAAATTAAACATACTTGGGCTTGCAAACATAGGTTTGGGCTACGAATGATCATTTTTAGAACCGAGACAAATTTAGCACTATGTTAAGCAATCGTAAGTGGACTTATGTAGAAGTCACACCTATTTTGAGGCCGGTCAATAGCAAATTATGTATCACATATTAGAGAAATGATATGTAGATTATTCTCCAACAACATATAGCACATGTAAGAAAGGGATAAGATGAAGAGAGAGGGGATGTATAAGATGAAATTAGGGTTTCAAATACCATCAACACCATTCATCCATTTTGGTGGATTTAGTTTTTTCAACCTATCAACACCCAAGATCCAATGAGGTTGAGGAACTTGTCCCATAATAACACCCAAATCAAGATAAAAAAAATTCAATAAAACAATATTTAAATGATTTATAAAAAGAAAATAATTGGTAAAATACACAAAGTATATTAAAAAACCAAATAAAAATCCTAAAAAATAGTCAGAGGTCAAACATGAGTTAATAAGTGTTGAATTTTTTTAAAGAATTTTTTAAAGTCAAAATCTATTTTTTAAATTCAAAGAAATAAGTAAAATAAACAAAAAATAGTAAAAAAAAAGAAGTAAAATCATAAATAAAAATAAAATAAGGTCACCAATATTTGTCAAGAGGTCATTGGATCCTTCCATATTTTTTCTTCAGAATTTAAACATCAAGAAAACTATTTTTAAACAATTAAGACAATTCAAATAAAGTGGAAAATAATAAAAAATACCAAATCACAAAATAAAATTGTGAAGAAATAAGAATCAGAAAGAGGATAATCAAAAGTATTTTTGAGAATTTTTTCAGATTTTTTAAAGTTGGAATGAAATTTTTTATGAATTTTTTAAGTTTAAAACAATTAAATCAAAAATAGAAAAAAATATCAAAATAATGTGGACCATCCGATCAAAGTCAAAACACGTTAGTAAGCAGATCTGAAGGACCCGATGCATTGTGCTTGATATGGGCCTTATTAAAAGACACACAGAATCAATTGTCACGCTATCATTGATTGAAGAACGACATGTATGTTGTCTTCAACCTCCAGACCTCTGCGTGTTGGGTTCTTATGAGATTCTTCAAACGAAATCATTCGAAGCTCAAATCGGTATCATTGGATTCGTTTCTTCCGGATGATCCTAACCTTACCCTCCCAGAAAATTTCTTTAAACCACTCTCAGTCGATTTGAGAAAAACCAGGAGAACAAAAATTGGAAGGGGATTTGAAAATTCATGAGCGCAACTCACTTCCAGTTAAAAATCAATGATGCAATCAGTATCAGAGTGATGAGAGCTACATTGTAGCAACAACTTTGGAGATAATTGATAGAGGAATCTACTTGTTGAAGTTCGAATTCAGAGCTCTGAAACTTGACTTGGCTAGCATGATTCAGGGCACCTCAAGGCTTGGTTGTTCTTCTGTTAGCTTTAGTGAAGTTCAGGTATGAGGAATCAACAAAGAAATTGGATTGAAAGATGCTTTATAATTGAATTCGAAGTTACACAATTATTAGTTATGGAGGAAGTTCAACAAAGGTTCTTTAGCTCTATAAAGCTTGTTAAATGAGTGGGATATCACCCTCTATTTATAGGAAAGCAAATGAGATGCTCAAGCGTGTGAAATGATGAGATTTTGAGAGAATTCGTGTGAAGTTGAAAGCCTGAAAAGTGTGATTCATATTTACTCAAAACTCAGCCAAAACTTGCATTTCAAGGTGCTAATCACTTCTGGAAGATTGTTAAGTATGATTAGAGGTAAAAGCGCACCACAATTTTGTGATTAGAGGCCATATTAACCAATTTTCAATCTTACTGTTTTGACAAATCAGTTTCATTGTGTCAACTTTGAATCTATGGTGTACCCAACTCAAGAGTTTTAATCACATGATTCTTGGAGCATTTGAAAGACAAGGTCACAAACTTCACAATGTTCCAAGAAATTCATCATTTGGATGCTTTAGCAAAAATTTATGTCCAATTGAATTTGTGAAAAACACACGTATATTTTGTACTTAGAAAAATTCTAAGTGTTGAACTTCAAAATGACCTATAACGTTCTTCAAAATAAATGACTTTCCACTCAAAATTTTATCTTGATATATGAAGAAGACATGAAGTAGGCATGAAGTAGACCTCTTGAATTTATGTATGGAATTGAGATCACTCAAAAATCATAAAAATTGAAAGAGTTATGATCTTTGGAAGATGATGGACAAATTTGGGGAAAATCACAAAAGGCCTATAATCGTTTCAATTTTTCAACCACTTTCATAGAATCTTCAAGCCTTGCACATAAATAAAAGTTGTATTAGACATACAAAAGATTATTATGGAAAAATAATGGGCTCAAGGTGATAAAAATTGACCAAGTTATGATCATTTGAAGTCAAACCCTAAAATTCAAAGGCCTTTCAAGGAGACTTGTAATCTTTCTCAACTATTAGTGATCTTCCATTCAAAATTAACCTTATACTTATTAAGGGATATTGTTAAGGACATTTTAAATAGAATCGTGTATTTGGAACCAATCAAAAAATCTCAAAAAATGAACAAGATATGGTCCTTGGAAGTCAACAAACCCTAGCTCAGAGAGTGTCAAAATGACATGAAACCCCTTTCAACTTTTGATGATTTTTCTTGCACAATTGGATCTTGTCGTGTGAAGAGAGGTTGTTGTAGATGATGGTAAGAATCTATAGAAAGAAAGAACCAACTCAAAATGTTGAAAATTGAGAGAGTTATGCACTTGTGATCACTGAATCTAGTATTTGCTCAATTAGGTCAAACTTGTTGAACCAACCTTGAATCTCCTAGACTTTCTTGGAAAAATAAAGCATGATGAATCATAAGAGGTCTTAAAATAATGTTGTCTTGAAGAACACACAAAGATGGAGTGTAAGTATCAATGAAGCTTGTTAAAGAAGGAATGGAAATAAATACATGGACCTATGAATCTTCTTGATGAATTTCATCACCAACTTTGAGGAGGTCTTGACCTAAATAAAGTGAGAGAGCTTCTTAAACCACAAATCTTTGATTGCATAGACACAACTTTGAAGATTGAGCTCTTGCAATCCATTAGAGAACCATTTGATTGAGAATCACCCCTACAAGCCTATATTAGATAGTGAGATAATGCAATTGTGATCACCTACAATATGAACATTCAAAGGAACATATATACACATATTGATGTTAGTTAAAAGAACACATGTACAAGATACACAATTCAAGGTGCTTGGTAATCCCTCAAGAGAAAAATTAAAGATAGTATAAAGAGAGAAACAACCCTAATGTGTGTGTCTTGATGCATTGTGACATGAGATGATGAGAAATCTTAGGGGGGAAAATTGGGGTATAACAGCTGCCCTTATTTAAGTGTCTTCTATTTGGAGATAAGAAGGTTAAAATCTTCATATTGACACGATTAAAGATACTTAAATACAAAACAATGAAGAAAAAGCAATGGATGACAATGATCGACAAATAACTATGAACTACCCACTCCTAGAGGGGATAGCAAAAAAAGAGAGTAACATCGATAATTAACGAACCAAAGGATTCAAATAGAAGCGGTAAAATGATACAGGTAAATACCAACATTAGGGTCGGTAACAAATGATTGGCATCAATACTTATGACTGGAAACCAATCAAATATTTTAGAGCAAAGTGAATCTCAACAAAGAACTATCTCCCTTAATGAAGAGACTACCATCCATCATAGTACAAATATTAACAACGAACTATCTCCCTTAATTAAGAGACTATCATCCATCAGAGTACAAATCTCAACAACGAACTATCTCCCTTAAAGAAGAGACTACCATCCATCCGAGTAAAACCTCAACAACGAACTATCTCCCTTAATGAAGAGACTACCATCCATCGGAGTAAAACCTCAACAACGAACTATCTCCATTAATGAAGAGACTACCATCCATCAGAGTACAAATCTCAACAATGAACTATCTCCCTTAATGAAGAGACTACCATTCATTAGAGTAAAACCTCAACAACAAACTATCTCCTTTAATAAAGATACTACCATCCTGTAGCAGTAGAAATGTTGAGACTAAGCCAATGGATTAACTTAACTCACACATATCAAATAAAAATCCCCACCGTGCTTTATTATTTCCAAAGGAATGGGGAAGGAGCGAATAACCCATATAGAGGGGGGAGAATCTAAGTTTGGGGGTTGGTTATGCAAAGGAAAGCTATTATAACCCTAAAAATATACGGTACTCCGTAGTAACCTCTTTGAATTTTTTTTTTGTATTTTGGCTATAAATGTTGTATAAAAATAGGCTGTGGAGATGAGAAAAGAATATATTTTTTATGATTTTTGCACCTGCCGCGGTTGCAAATCTTTAGTGCCTACGTACCACCTTTCGTATAATAGGGGATGAGGGTACTCGTAGTTCACTTTTAAAAATTTTAAAACACAAGTGTGTTGGTTAATTTTAAGAGACAAAACATCATCGTCTTATCCGAGTTAAAGAACATACTTACTACCCACGATTATGAGAAAGGAGAATTTGCATCATCTCAAAGTGGAGGATATAGCTTGGATTTTAAAATCAACAAAGTCTCACTCAACACCCAAGTGGAAAATATCCCACTTCACTACATATCATAGAAGTATAGTTGTCCGCATCACTACAAGGATTGACAAAAGTCTAATCTTTTGAGAAGGTTTTAAAGTAAAAGGACAAAATGGAAAAACGGTTTAAATGAGATTGATTGACTTTTAGTCTTCTCATAAAAATGTCAAAGTATTTTTAAGTTGGTTAATGTTTGATTAAGAAAATATTTTTGAAAATTCATGGACCTAAGTCCAAGTTTATTATGAAAGTGATTCAAGTTAGAAAACAAGAATAGTTTTTGAAAGGAGGGAGAAGATTTTTGAATTTAAAGAAGATGGGAAGAGATGAAGGGACTATCCTAGAGCATAAGGTAAAAGCTATGGAAAAGAATAGTCTAACCAACAAGAAGCCAACACTTGACACAATGATTCAATGTAGAATTCTCATCCTTTGGATTGAAACCAAATAAGAAAATGTAATAAACCTCTTAATAAAACCAAGCTTCAATTGCATTAAGTCTTCACAAGAATTGGGCAGAGTAATGGTTGTATACAGATGAATTCCCGATCACAGATAAAGCATGTAATCACAATAACCTGCACACAAAGCAAAAAAACAACCCAATATCTTGGGGTAAACCCCAAGAGCTCTAGACAAAATAACAGTTAAGGCCACAAGGTCTCAAGGTAGGTAAAGGTCTCTAATCCTATGCCCAAGAAGACCATCACTCCATAATGCCAAGGATAGTAATCAAGTAGTCCGAGTAACATTAAAGTTTTTTATTGTTCAAGTTGGTTATTAAGTATCATAAAAAAGAAATGAAGAGCTTAAGTGAGCAAAATAAAAATGACATAAAAGTAAATGCTCAAGTAAGCAAAGATGAAAATAGAATGAAATATAAATGCTAAAATAAATATGCTTAAAGTAAATAGCATAAAGTAAAAAGAACAAAATAACGTCACTTGTTAGAAATTAGAGGTTAGTTGAATGACCATCTTGAAACTTTCATTTGAAAATCATTAAAAGATTGATAAAACCAAAGCATCTAAACAACAAGTTTCATTTGCTTTTTTTCAAGCATATCATTCATTTAACATTCTCAAGGCAACAATAAATGATCAATGATGTTTAAGTGATTCACTTTGACCAAAGCTTATGAAGATTCATTAGAGGATTGATAAGACCAAATCCTCCTAATAATGAATCTCAAGGTTATTGGATCAAAGGATTCAAATTAACATACTTGGGCTTACAAACATGGGTTTGGGCCATGAATGATCATTTCTCGAATCAGGAGAAAATTTATCGCTATGTTAAGCAATCGTAAGTGGACTTATATAGAAGTTCCACATATTTTGAGGCCGGTCAATAACAATTTATGTACCCTATGTTTTGAGAAATGATATGTAAATTATTCTCTAATATCATTTAGTACAAGTTAGAAAAGGATGAGATGAAGAGGGATGAGATAAGAATCAAACCATATTTAAACAAAAAATTTAATCAAGCTATCATTAAAATCAATCATCCATTTTGGAGGAGTTAAACTCAACGCCCAAGATCCAATGATGTTAATGAAGCTCATGATCAAAATCTCATAGTCCAAGATCAGCCATAATATATACAAAAATAAAATTGTATTTAAAATAAAGAAAAAGTTTTTTAAAATGGTTTTAAATGATAATAAAAGGAAAAAAACAGCAACTATATTCAAAACAATCAAGAAAAAATCAATGAGACTATAGAAAAATCAGAAATGAGCTCAAATATTTTTATAAAAATTTTGGTAATTTTTTAAAATCAGAAACTATTTTTAAACTAATTAAAACTACTCAAATAAGTGAAAAAAGATCAAAAATAGTAAAAGTCAGAATAAAATTCTATTAAAATTTCATAAAGTCAAAAAGAATGAAAATGATTTTTTAAAAAAGTTTCAGAATTTAAAAATGTCAGAATGTATTTTTTAAACAATTAAAATAAAACAAACAAAGCAAAAATTTTGAAAAATCCAAACCTTAAAATTAAAATATGAAAAAATATTCACAATGTCAGAAAATAATTCAAAGTATTTTTGTATTTTTTTTATTTATAATTTTTGGACAAAAAATAAAAGAGTTATGAATTTTTGAAATTAAAACATATTTTAAACAAATTTTATAAAAATAAATAAATCAGAAATAATGTGAGGCGTCGGATCGAATTCACTAAAACACGCTGGCACATCAAGTGGCTCAGAAACAAAAATGTATGGTGATCCTTGGTCAACAAATGCGCATTGAAGTCACGAAAGTCAGGCCAACCACAAGATTTCAATTGTCACGCTTTCATTGGTTCAAGAGGCCACGTAGGTCATCTTCAACCTCCAGCTACCCAGCAACTAGGAAGAAATCATAATCCTTAAATCTGTAAATTTAGACGCTCATAGTGGTATCATTAGACGCGTCTCTTCAAAACAATCACAACCATATCCTTGCGCCAAATTTATATAAAACACAACTTACCCGATTTGAAAAAGATCAGAGATGTTTTGAAAATTTTGAAATGGAAAATAGAAGCATCAAACACATTGATTCACCAAAATTAAGTTAATAGCAAGCATCAATGAACATCATAGACCATTATAGTAATTTGAGTTAGAAGATTTGATGCCTTAAACTACCTGAACAAAGTCTGATGAAATTTCTCTGTAAATGGACTTGGCTAGCATGATTCCAGGAACCTCAAGCCTTGATTCTTCTTCTGTTAGCTTCAGGGAAGTTCAAGGATGAAAGATCAATGAAGAAATTGAATTGAGAAGTGGAGAAAATAGGAATTCGAGATCTCAGAAAAGGGTGTTATGGAGGGAGTTTGACAGAGTGATTTTGGCTCTTCAAGATTGAAAAAATGAATGAGGTATGATCCTCTATTTATAGGGAAGCTAATGGAATGCTTAAGCGTGTGAAATGATGAAGTTTGGAGGGAATCGTGTGAAGTTGCAAACATGAAAAGAGTGACTTCTATGTTACTCAAAACTCAACCAAAGCTTGTGTTTCAATGTGCTAATCACTTCTGGAAGTTCATTAAACATGATTAGAAGTAAAAACGCGTATAAATTTTGTGTTTAGAGGCCAAATCAAGGATTTCAAATTCTGACTTTGCAGAAAACTTTAGTTTCAAGGTATCATCTTTGAATCAATGGTTGGCACAATTTAGGGAACCTTAGGACTTGATTCTTGATGCATTGGAAAGATGAGATCACAAACTTTACAATGTGTAAAGAATGAAATCAAATGGATGCTTGAGCTGAAAGTTGTGATGAGTCAAAGTTGAGAAAAAGATGCTGACTTTTTGTACTTAGAAAAATTCTAAGTTTTTTCTTCAAAAGGACCTATAATGTCTTGCATCCAAACATGGCCTTCCATTTAAAATTTTCTCTTGACCAAAAAAGATAGCATGGATTATACTTCTTGAATGACATTGTGATACTCGAACCATTTAAAAACTCCAAGAATTTAGAAAGTTATGACTTGGTGAAGTTGGTGAAAATTCATGAGATGACCTATAATCTTTTATATCCTTAGGGCATCTTCCATCCACTTACAAGCTTAGAACCTAAAATAATAGTTGAAGTTCATATCTTTAAGATCATTATGGAAAATTAAAGGGCTCAAGGAGATAAAAATTGACCAAGTTATGATCTTTTGAGGTCACATAACGGAACTTGATGGCTTATCTAGAGGACTTGTAATCTTTCTTTATCATTAAGTATCTTCCACACAAAAGTTTCTTGAAACTTTTGAAGTGATTTGTTTATAACCCTTTGAAGTAAAGAATGTTTTTGGAATCACTCAAACATACCAAATGATGAGCAAGATATAGCCTTTAGAAGTTCAAAATCCTAGCTCCTAGAGCAACAAAATGCCTTGGAAAACCTTTTCAATTATTACAAACCTTCTTGCACAAATACCTTTGTCATGTAAATATAAGTTGTTGAGGATGATAATGAGAAATCATAACAACCATAACTACTTACAAATATTAATAATTGAGGAAAACATGCACTTATGATCAAGAAATCAATAACTTGTTCAATTAGACCAAACTTCTTCCATCAACCCTTACATATTTGAACTATCTTTGACAACTTGAGGCATGATGAATCATAATAGACTTTGTCATGATATTACTTCAAAGCATATTCAATGATGAATCTTGTATCTTAATGAAGTTTTGTTGAAGAAGGCATGGAAATAAACTCATAAACCTATAGATCAACTTGATGGAATGTGTTGTGCTTTCACCTATAATATCATCAATTAGGGAAAACATTAATTGTATTTATTAGTTAAAAGTTAATCAATACAAAACATAGATGATCACAGAATACAAGTCAATGTGCTTGGTAATTCCCCATGTGAAAAGCTAAAGTTAAGCAGAAGAACCAAACCTAGTGTGATCTTGTTATGATTGAGTTGATATGATATGATAGAGGTGAAGAAGTGAAAAACACAAGAAGGGGGGTTGAATTGTAAAACTTGAAATCAAATGCAGACAACACGTTATTTTTATCCTGGTTCGTTTGATCTCAAACTACTCCAGTCCACCCGTCAAGGTGATTTCGCCTCTCTCCAACGAGGTCTTAATCCATTATATTCAACTGAATATTACAACTGCTTTAACAACTGCTAAAGCCTTCTTGAGTCTAAACCACAGACCAGTTTCTCAAGGAAATTCTTTCTTACAGATAAATGAATACTATGTGTGTTGAATGTTTTCTACAAAAACTTTATATCACAACTTGTGATAATACACAAATTAAGCTTATGTGAAACTAGGATGCTATGACTATAGAGTAAACAATTTGAGAGATATAGCAAGTTGTATGAGTGAGGATGAAGATGATTTGCTTTAGGCGTGTAAAGAGTTGTAGAGCATTAGCCAATTCATTTCTCACTGACTTGTTTATATAGCCTTGGAAAAGATACGTTGTAGTCAATTATTCCATTTCAATGCCCATTACGTTCTTTCCATATTGAGAAGATCTTTGTCTTGGAATACAGCCGTTGGTAATAAAGTGTCTTGAATGCACAGTACCGTTGTCTATTCAGCGTGTTATTGGCTTTGGTTTATCCTGACGCTTCTAGGTGCTGATGGTATTGTTTTGGTCTTGATCAGAGTTTAGAGTATGATAAGCACATATTTGTTCATCAAGCTTCAGCGTAAGCACATGCTTTGATCTTCTGATGCTGGCATATGATATTTCATCTTCTGATGCTGGCATATGATATTTCATCTTCTGATGCTGATGTTGACATTCTTATGCTGATATCCATTAGAGTTTCTGTAAATGCACAATATAATTTTTAGGTAGCATATATGTCTCATATGAATTATACAATTTATTTAATCTAGCATTTTGTTATCATCAAAACTTTAACTTAGGGTAGTAGATTCAAACTTTGTTCTAACAATCTCCCCCTTTTTGATGATGACAAAAACCGGATATTTTCAATTGAAATTTAAAGAAAAAAATATCAGAGATAACCAAATAATAAATTTGAATCAGAGATAAACAGAAAGGTATCAAAGATAAGAAGATAGGGAATAAAAAGGTATTAGAGTTATGATCAGAAAAACTCCCCCTGAGTTTATTACTTCCCTTTTAATTTCATGAGTCCTTTAGCATCAGATCTTTATTGAACTTTCTTTTAGCATAAGATCTTTCCTTTACTAGAGCAGAGCTTCAGTGTATTAGAGTTCATTAGATTCTTGTACCTGTAAGCTTATGCAGAACAAAGAAACATTCAAGTATATCAGAGTGTTAGAATGTTTGATACTTTTGTCTCAGTAATCCGTTATTGAAAATATCATTATTTCTCCCCCTTTTTGTCAGCAATCAAAAAGTGCAAATAATTGAAGTTAAAAACGATCAGTGTAGAAAAACGATTGTATTTAGTTCAGAGCTTAGAAAATATTACAGATAACATGTAAAGAAAACAGTGAAAACATCAAGAATCAAAATCTAAGAATGGGGAGGAAGGAGTGTGAACAGAGGTTCTAGCATGTTCTTAATCTGATCAGTGGTTTCCTTCTGCTGATGCACCATGCTGACTACTGAGTCAATCTTACTATCCTGAACATCCATCCTTTCCTTCATTCGTTGATCATTCTCATCCATTCTCTCCTGCCGTTGAAGATCATTTTGCTTCAGCTCTTCAAGAGTCTGCCTGTCCAATGCAGCTTGAGAGATGTCAGAATCAGGATGCTTTTGAGAGCTTTCTGCAATAACTTCTTCTTGACTTAAATCTTCAGCTGGAATCGTCTGTTCTTCTGCTGGTTGAACTGTTGAAGCTGGACGCTTTTCAGACCAAGGCTCACTGTCCAGAAGAAGAACTTTATCCTTCAGCAGACCTTCAATTTCTTTCAGCAGATTGCTGAAGTTCTGTTGAGCCTGTCCATAGCTTTGGTCTTGCAGCTTAAAGGTTTCAGCGCATACCCATCTTCTGAATTGTGTCCAGAGGTGGTCTGAAACAGCAGGATCAATCACTTCCAGACTAGCCTGTTTTAGAGAAGAAATCCACTTCTGCATGTTTGTTTCAAAATTCAAGATGCTAGAACCAACATCTGGTTGTTTGGGTTTGGGAATGGCGGTTTTATTTTTAACGGCAGCAAGGCGTTCAAGGACTGTTAGATTAATGAAGGTCTTGTTATGGTCATCTGGATTTTGCTTGGGTGAGGGAGTAGGAGAATCAGGAATGATTATTGGACTGGATGGGGTATTAGGTGGAGTAATTTTTGGTGAGGATGGTAGTTGAGGGATATTAACAGTGGTACCACCGGGAAATTGAATGGCTAAGGGTTGTGGTTCAGCGGATTCAAATGATTGAGGTTCAGGGGATTGAGCCTCAGAGTGTTAAGACTCAGGTTGTGGAGATGATTCGTGTTAAGGTGAAGGTGGATTAAGTTATGGTTGTGGAGATGGAGGTTGTGGAATTTCTGGTTCTGGTGAGTGGGTAGTTTCTGGTTGAGGATTTGGATTTTCTGTATGGGGAGCGGAAGAGTGTTGATCTATTTCTGAAAGAACTTTTTCAAGTTCTGGTTCTGTTGTGGTTGTAGGTTTTGGATTGTGAGGTTTGGTGCGGGATCTTCTGAGGGTTAATGACTCAGAAGGGTCAAACTCAGGTTCAGTATCATCAATGGTTGGAATGGGAATTGGGATTTCAAATGAAGCTGGGGTTGGAATAAATGTTGGAACAACAGACGAATTTAAAACATTAACAGAAGACAAATTACCTCTCTTCTTTGGGGTCTGCTGAGACGATACTTCTTATGCAGCCTTTCTCTTCTTAGTCTTCTTCAGAGTAACCTCTAGTGTTTGTTGGTGCATATCTTTAATGTTCAGATCAGGATCTGTGTCGTCAGCTTTACAAGCATCCAAGTATCTGAGAACAATGACTGGTTTAGAGTCAATCTCAGAGAATATAGGAAAGTTGTCCAGAGGGACTCTTCTGCTGGTGATTTCAGCATGAGGAGTGACGTTGGGCTCCTTCCTTATGTTCTCTATCAGTTTCATCTTCTTCAGATTCTTGGCATTCAGCTGCTTGCTGTGATCGGTGGATCTGGAACTGACTGTTTAACGCTGGTTCGCGAAATGTCGCGGAAGCAAGAGTCGCCACCGTCTTTTATTTTCTCCAAATGGAAAGGACAAAAGCACAGAAAAATTCCTTAAAGAGATTGCTCTCGGTTCGGGAGGTAGGTTATAGAAAGGGAAGGTGTTAGCACCCTTTCTATCCATGGTTATCCATGGGCTCTTAGATACTTGCTCATTTGTGTTTTCAAAAATGGTTTGTTTGCTTTTCAACTGTGGGTTTTAAAAAGTTTCTTTGAAAATTTCAGTTCGACTCTTGTATCGGTCCTCAAGAGTGTTTGAAAAAATGCTTTCGAAAGCTTTTTGAAAATGTGTTGGTGTGAAAAGTATTTTTGATTTGTTTTGTTTTGAATTAGAGCAAGTATCCACGAGTCGTCTACCTACCCTAAGGAATTCGTCTATGTAAATATCCTTTAAAGTAGTGCCATCCCACCATTGAGAGGTAGGTAGCACCACCGTTGGAGGTGTTCGGGTCAATTCGAGGTTCGGGACATGGTGATCACCAGAGCAATAGGAAGACACCTTAGAAGCTACCCTCATGCCAGGTTCCCGGATCATGAGGACTTACTAAGACATCCTCTACTCGACGATCACCTTTCGAGGCAAGGCAACAGTGAGGCGTACCCTAGGGGTGGTGTGTGCGATTCGTGTGTCGTTTTCATTTGCATTTATCTTGTCATGTTATTGGTGTTCTACGCTTGTTTTTATTTAGTCCATACATTCTTTCATGCCATTTGATTAACAGTTAAAAAGTTGCAAGGAAAGTAAATTCTAAGCTATTACAAACGGCGCGGGTCCACATCGCCAAAATTAAACCAGGACCCGATTTGACAGAAAAATAAAGAAAGTAAGAGAAAATAAGGAATTAAAAATGCGAGCAATTATTTACACGGCTTTGGGAGAGGTACATAAATATTTAAACGGAAACGAAATAAGTATGCGAATTGATAAGAAATTAAGAACGAGGGTGTTGGACCCTTTTTGCATAATATTAAAATTACATGAAATTAATTAATTAAAAAAGGAAAAGAAATTGTTTTTTGGTATTTTTTAGTATTTAGTATTTAATATAAAAGAGATTAATTGAAATTAAACGCTAACCCTAATTCTATTTTATTTTAATTTATTAAGAAAACATTAGATTTTGACCTAAATTAACCCTAATTTTTATATACAAATTTAATTATAAAGATAAATAAAATAAATAATGTTATTATAAAAAAGAAAAATTAAAAAGGAATAAAAACATTAATTAAACCTAATTCTATGTTTTTTTATATTTTTTATTAAAAGAATTAAAATTGCAAACCTAATTTAAAATTAAATTCAATTACATGCAAATTTATTTAAGAAAATACTAAAATTATTTATTGTTTTTTTTTTTGTATTTTTATATTTATGAAAATAACAATTAAATTAACAAATAATAATTAAAAGAAATAGAATAAAATAAAAAAAGATATGGCAAACCTAGGGGGGTGGTAGTCCCCAAAGTGGAGGTATAGCCCAAGAAATCTGAGCCCAATGACCTTCAGGTCCGCTGACTTTTCCAGACACCATGTGGCACCTTTGACTAAGGCCTACCCTATGCTTTAAATCTGAGCCTTTAGATTGATGTCACTAACACGTGGGCGACTGGATCCTGGAAGTGTACCATGGACTTCAACGTTGGCACTGCATGTGAATATGAAGTGGAAAATAATATTGAGAGGGAGTGAGGACCTGGGGCTCGAACCCAAGTCCTGAAGGTTATCCATTCGCTTCTTAGCCAGCTGCGCCACTGAATCATTTTGTTAAATAAATAAACAACAAACAATATAATATGAAACAACGCGTTAGTGGATTCTGCGCGCGAATTTCAAACCAGCCTATCACATCTTGCCACGAATTCATCTTCTTCATGGTCCTGAAACACAAACATTATGAGCAACGGTTTTTTAAGCATTCTCCTAGGCCATCTATGGAAAAATAGCGATTAGGCCTAGGACGCTCATAAATTGAGCGCGAGCATGTCCTTGTAACCGTCTGAACGCGTTGATTTGAATGGTGGTGGTCAGGGGTGCTAATTTTTCCTTGTTACAGAACCCCTAATTTGAAACTCTGCAAACCCTAAAACTTGGCAATGGTGAAATCGTCCACAATGCATAATAATCCAATCAAACGCATGGGTTAGCTTCAGAATAGCATAAGAAACGTAAATCACATATTAAAACTTGTAAAAAACGCATGAATTGATATGCACGATCATGAGTTTTATTTGAAACAGTTTGACTTCACTATACCAATTCCGGGCGTTTTGATGAGCGTTTGTGATTGGAAAACGTTCAGTGATGCTTGAGGAAGCTAATGAAACAGTTATTATGCCTTGAATCGCCCTGGAAGTGAGTTTACAGTTTTGAATTTCTTGGCCAAAATTTCAAGTTTTGTCAATGGTTTCTAGCGCAGCTTGATAGTCAGGATCATTAGGTTTTCGTTCAGGCTTATGTATAGAATAGATTAGGTCAAAGAAATTGTCCAAAGATCCATGAATTAAAGAATTCAATATTTGATTTTTCACCATGATTTCCAAATCTTTTTCCATGTGTTTTTTGTTCTCAATCATATCCAATCTCTCCAAATCTTTCCTTATTTGCATATGCACGAAATCTTGAGGATAAAACATGTACAAAAAGATTGGAAAACTTAGGTTAGCATTTTTCATATATTTATTTTGATTTAAATGAATTATTATAAATAAAAATTCAAATAAATAAATAAAAAATGAATAAAGACTTCCCTTTGGGCCAAGTAGTCGTGCATATGTCATGGATGATGAATTATGGAAGAAAAATGGGCCCATTAGCAATTTTAGGTCATTTGAATCAATGTTGACTTTTCAAAATATCCAAAAATTTCCCAACTTCCACAAGGCATAACTTGCTCAATTTTTAAGCTTTTCTCATGTTCGTGGACATTTTGGAAAGGTCTTTGAGTCCTGTAACCAATGCCTTTGGTCCCATGTCATTTTGATTTACCAATCTCAAGTTATGGCCTTTGACTTAAAGTCCCTTTTTGTTGACTTTTGAAAATGACCTATAATGTTGAAATTGATAACTTTTTGTGAGAGCATTTCTTGGACTTGAAGTATGAAGATGAGTTGTAGGAAATGTCTTTCTCTTCAAAATGAGCTTTGGATGGAATTTTTCTGATAATCCATGTGAAAGTTATGCCTTGGTCAATTTCAGTTGACTTTTTTCAGCTGTCCAAGTAAGGAAACCTTTGCATTTTGATGATTTTTGAGCCAAGCTTTGAGAATCATGATCAAGCATTGATCAAATGATGTTTGTGGCTTCAAAATGATATGTTGACCAAAAATTTGAACTTTTGACTGTCAAATGACCATTTTGCCCCTACAGTTGACTGTAGTGCAATTAGGGTTTTTGACTGTGCAGTTTTGTGCTGAATGTCTTGAAACTTGATATGAGGATGCTTGACCATATTTGTAGGCATGTGAGACTTGATTGGACCTTTGGAAACTTCATTTTCTTGATCAGAACACAAACCCTAGTTTTGACTGTTCAGGAGGCTCTTGCACTGTGCAACCCCTTGGGAATCTTTGAAGCATGACTTGGCAATTTCTTGAAGAATATGGGAGGGCAAATTTTGGGGTACAACAGTTGCCCCTGTTCAATCTTCTTAGACCTGAGGATGCAGATTGGCTGATGCGCCTTTCGTAATCCGAGGGTAGAAGATGATTGAACACTAGAGTGCCCAGAAATTTGCGCTCACATAGTAGCCGTGTGGTGATGGGAATGGGCTTATAGATGCCATTTAGAGGTTGATGAATAGGATGATGGGCTTATAGATGCCATCTGGATGTTGATCGCGTAAGAGATTCCTTAGCGAGAACCTGTATACCTGCAAAATAGAAAATGATTACCTGACACGTTGCAGGAGCTGATTTTCAGATGCCTTGGTATAGACATGTCCTGACTGGTTACGGGAGCTGAGTCTGGAGCTTCAAACGGTGATGAATGAACCAGGGATGGTTACTACCTTAGCGTGAACGGTAAGAGAACCTTGGGTTACTTTAACTTCAACTACGCTCGTTGAGAAAATCTTGGTAGGAATTACCATCTTCGCAGTATCGGGAAGAGAACCAATAGGAAATTATAATCTCAAAGAAGAACCTAAAATGGAAATCTCATGCACCGTCGGAGAGAGAACCAATAGGACATTATAATCTCAAAGAAAAACCTAAAATGGAAATCTCATGCACCGTCGGAGAGAGAACCAATAGGAAAATAATCTCAAAGAAAAACCTAAAATGGAAATCTCATGCACCGTCGGAGAGAGAACCAATAGGACATTATAATCTCAAAGAAAAACCCAAAATGGAAATCTCATGCACCGTCGGAGAGAGAACCAATAGGAAAATATAATCTCAAAGAAAAAACCTAAAATGGAAATCTCATGCACCGTCGGAGAGAGAACCAATAGGAAAATATAATCTCAAAGAAAAACCTAAAATGGAAGTCTCATGCACCGTCGGAGAGAGAACCAATAGGAAAATATAATCTCAAAGAAAAACCTAAAATGGAAATCTCATGCACCGTCGGAGAGAGAACCAATAGGACATTATAATCTCAAAGAAAAACCTAAAATGGAAATCTCATGCACCGTCGGAGAGAGAACCAATAGGAAAATATAATCTCAAAGAAAAACCTAAAATGGAAATCTCATGCACCGTCGGAGAGAGAACCAATAGGACATTATAATCTCAAAGAAAAACCTAAAATGGAAATCTCATGCACCGTCGGAGAGAGAACCAGTAGGAAATTATAATCTTAAAGAAAACCTAAAATGGAAATCTCATGCACCGTCGGAGAGAGAACCAATAGGAAATTATAATCTCAAAGAAAACCCTAAAATGGAAATCTCATGCACCGTCGGAGAGAGAACCAATAGGAAATTATAGCTTCAACAACAAACATTGAGAGAATCTTGGATAACTTCTACTGAGTCTTCATCAGAAAAATCTATTTGGGGTCGATTTAACCGGACTAGAGGAGGCCTTGGACCGGATAAGAAATCTTTGGAGTCGATTTAACTGAACCGGTCTAGGTCTTGAAAGATGATTGAGAATTTAACTGAATCTTTCCTGAAAGGTAAGAGTCAGTCATATGTAATGCATGATATGGATCAAGCAATGATGTCCTCAACATAAATGAGATTTGTATGATATGATGCGTCTTATGCATGCTATAATGATGTATGAGAATGTCTTATGAATGTGTTTTTGTCTAGGAAAGTAGATCTTTGACGGGTGCCGGGAAGTCATTCCTGGGCTGATGTTGGAGAACAAGCTTTTTACTTCCGCTGGGGGATGATAATTGCAAGAATACCGATAGGAGAAGATAACTCCGTTGGGGAATAAACTTGGCAAATGGAAGATTCTGCGGGGAGAAAAATACTCTAGCGACCATGCTGGGCAGCAATACTCTGTGGGGAGAGGGATACTTTGCTGAGTGTTGATAATAATTTGCTGGGGATAAGAAGATTCTGTCGACGACGATCTTTCCGTGGCTTTTGGCTGAGGATAACACAGTTATATCCTGTTAAGGAAATAACTCTTTGAGTAAAGCCGGACGACGCGTTCGTGCTCTGCGAGGGATAAGCTTCCAGAATCTACTGGGGATAAGCTTACTGCTTGGGGAGATGGACTCCAATTTTCCTGGGGGATTAGATTGGACTCTCCTGGGGAGACTTTGGACTGTAATTTTGTAAGTTGAAAGAGGGAACCTAGGTAGGGTTTCCTGCTGATGACCGCATCTGAAATGTAGAAGGAACCTGTGTAGGGTTACTTTGATGATGAGTTCGTGTAAAACTTCGTTTTTGGAAAGGGAGAACCTATGTAGGGTTTCTGGGTGACGAGTCCATGTAAAACTGCATCTTGAAGAGGGAGAACCGGTGTAGGGTTGCCTGGTGAGGTAAGTTCATGTAAAACTTCTTGATGAACCGGGGTGAGGTTATCTTGAGCTAAATCCATATAAGACTTCTGGGGGAACCGAGGTTAGGTTGCCGCAGGATAAGTTCGTGTAAAACTTCTTGACGAACCGAGGTAAGGTCATCTTGAGATAGGTCCATGTAAGACTTCTGGAGGAACCGGGGTTAGATTACTGCAGGATAAGTTCGTGTAAAACTTCTTGACGAACCGAGGTAAGGTCATCTTGAGATAGGTCCATGTAAGACTTCTGGAGGAACCGGGGTTAGGTTACTGCAGGATAAGTTCGTGTAAAACTTCTTGACGAACCGAGGTAAGGTCATCTTGAGATAGGTCCATGTAAGATTTTTGGAGGAACCGGGGTTAGGTTACCGTGGGATAAATCCATGTAAGATTTCCGGAGGAACCGGGGTTAGGTTACTTGGGATAAATCCATGTAAGATTTCTGGGAGGAACCGGGGTTAGGTTACCTTGGGATAAATCCATGTAAGATTTCTAGAGGAACCGGGGTTAGGTTTCTTCGGGATAAATCCATGTAAGATTTCTGGAGGAACCGGGGTTAGGTTGCCTTGGGATAAATCCATGTAAGATTTCTGGAGGAACCGGGGTTAGGTTACCTTGGGATAAATCCATGTAAGATTTCTGGAGGAACCGGGGTTAGGTTGCTTCGGGATAAATCCATGTAAGATTTCTGGAGGAACCGGGGTAAGGTTGCTTCGGGATAAGTTCGTGTAAAACTTCTGGATGAAACTTGAGAAGGAACCAGTGTAGGGTTGCATGATTTTGATTAAGTGGATGATTGTCCTGTTTGGTCTCGGATGTTAACCCACGATCTGGAATTTTTAACGGTAGATGGTAATCATCCTTATGTTGATCTTTCCTTTGTACTTTGGTTAACAGAGCAATTGGATCGCCTGGATAACTCATTATTGCCCCTGTTTCGGAGGTGAGGGAAGAGGATACCTGTGTGGGTGATTGACAAATCTTCTGGTAGACAAGTGACGAGATACCGGAACATAGTCGTACGCTTTGATCCCTAATTTTTGCCTGGACTGCCCTTTCGGGTTTTCAGTCCACCGGGATACCCATTTTTGCCCAAGCCGCCTTTTCAGGTTTTCGACTTGCTGGGTGTACAGATTTTTTCATTTTCATCCCTTCATTTTGCCCGAACCCTTTTGGTTCGCCGGGAAGCCCTTATTTTTGCCTAGGTACGTCAACCTAGCGGGTCTTTGATTTTGCGTAGTATTTTTTCGACTATGTCCGTGCTTTCCGAATGTAGGGAGTTTCCCCTGTTGTTGGACATCTTGAGTGATTCTCCAGGTTATGACTGGACTGCCCCAGATGATAGTCTTTGATCATGCCATGCCCCTTGATTGAAAGTGCTCCTTCCACTAGAGGGACTCTTTTGTTGAGAAGATCTTCGTTCATCGGATATTCGTTGCGCAAAGTTCTTTGCTGTTCAGACAAATAATCATATGCAAGCAATGTTATCTTAAGAATGCAAAGTTTATGTCTGTCTTGAAATTTTTGAAAATGCATTTTTCAATAAAGGCCAGTGGATTTTGTAAAACGTGATTTCAACTAAAAATTTTTTTACAGCGAGCCTTAAGGAGTCAGGATACCTTTTGTAACAGTATGCTTTCGAACTAACCCATGCTTCAGCTAGGACTTTTAAGGGTTATAACGTGGCCTGGTTCATGGTTTAAGAAACAAAGGATAAAGGCTCAAATTATTTGTACCCACCCGCTCTTCGTGATGTTCTCCAAACCTAAACTCAGTTGATCATACGTTAGACCTTGTTTGAGTTTTTACTCTGATTTTCCGGTGATGGTTCGGATGTTGACAATTTATTTTGAATAGGCAGTCATCTCCCTTTTTTTTGTTGAGGTTTTGTAGGACCTCTTTCTTTTTGATTTAATTATCCCTTTCTTTTTTTTTTGCCTGAACTGTTTCCTTTGTGATTACCGTCAGTGGGATGCCCCAGTTTCGTAAGTCCCCTTTATAGGTTTTGACTCTTTGGGCTTTTTATTTATGAATTTGATAATGACTGCCTGTCTTTATCGATTATTCGGAACCATCACTGTCTTTCTTCGTTTTGTAAAGATCTCTTCGGTGCCATTCGTCATGCACTTGGATCAACTGAGAGAACTACCCTGCCCCCGGTTATGATTAAGGGTTTTAAATTTCGAAAAGAAAAACTCCTACTTCTTTGGCTCAGATGGGTTGACGAGGGATTATCATCCTTATAACTCCAATGTTTAGGGATTGAAACAATGCATGTACCTCATCAGCGGGGTCTGTTCAAAAGCATACTGTACATTGTGGTATCGTTTTCGTCATCCTCCCTCAAGAGGCTTAGAATTTTCAATTAAGAGTTTACCATCACAAAAATATGAAAGCAGTTTTAAGCATAGTAAACATAATTAAATCAAGACAGACATGTGTAATGCATTCATGAAATAAAAGAGTTTAACATGATAATTGTTTATCTGAACAAGAAAAGAAAAATACAACTTGAATTCAAATGAACCAAAATCTCTCGACCCTAGCCATGTTTTGGCAATGGAGCAGTGATCACGTTGGGAGTCTCGGCAGGCTCGAACTCGATCTCTTTGGCATCGATCATGTTCTGAATCTTGTACTTCAGTGTCCAACAGTCCTCAGTATCGTGCCCCGGACTATCAGAATGATAAGCACACCTCGCTTCTGGGTTGTAGCTTGGAGAGGAGGTCTTGGGATTTGCAGGAGGGTTGATCACCGCAATCAGGTTCATTTTCAACATGTGCTGCAATGCTTGTGACCATGGCATATTAATGTTGGTGAATTGTCTTTTAGGCTCGTCCGGCCTTCGCTGGTTTCCCTTTTGTGGTTGGTGGCATGGTGCAGAACCATAAATCATGACTGCCCCTGCATGTTGGTAACGACGACTCTTTTGGCTGTATGCAGCATTAGATTCTTTCTTTCCCGTGTAAGGCTTTTTGTGAGTATCAGAAGGTGTGGCCTCTTGAATTTTCCCACTCTTGATACCAGCTTCAATTCTTTCGCCAGTCAGGATGAGGTCGGTAAATCCTGCAGATGAATTACCAATGAGATGATTGAAGAATGGCCCGGATAGGGTCCCCAAGAACATATCAACGAGTTCCCGGTCAGTTAATGGAGGCTGCACCCTTCCAGCAAGGTCTCTCCATCTCTGCGCGTATTCCTTGAAACCTTCACTTGACCCCAGCGACATACCCTGGAGTTGGGTACGTGTAGGAGCAAGGTCGGCATTGTACTGGTAATGTTTGTAGAAAGCAGTGGCTAGGTCTTCCCAGGTATGGATGTTGGCTCCATTCAATTGATAGAACCACTCGAGCTGAGTCCCTGAAAGACTCTCTTGGAAGAAATGGATCCATAAGTTTTTGTCAGCTGTATAGGGCTGGATCCTCCTTGTGTAAGCCCTGAGATGCAATTTAGGACAGGATGCCCCGTCGTATTTAGCAAAGGCAGGCGCCTTAGACTTGTGCGGGATCACTACCCCAGAAGACAGACCTAGATCCTCGAAGTCCAGGCCAGGCACTTTTTGTATCTCCATAGCACTGAGCCGGTCTTCCAACTGTTTGTACCTATCTTCAGCCGGAGGGTACTGTTCGTCGTTGAAATCTGTCTCGCTGTCGGAGACCACTGGACTGGGAACCCTTTCCTCTTGATGACTGCCTTTCCCCACAGATGGAGTTGTCCTCTCAGTTTGATCCTACAGGGTGTTCCCAGATCTGCGTCTAGGGCTGAACAAAACAGTCCTCTTCTTCTTCTTTTATTTCTTCAAGAGCAGAGCCTTCAGATCTTGTTGCCCCTGGGTCAAATTCATGATCAGCCTTTGGAACTGGGCGTTCTGAGCCTGGAGGGGCTTGATAGTGTGCTCGGTTGAGGATTCAGGATTCATGACGAGACTGCTGAAATAAACAGCGAAGAAGGTAAGCAACCTGCAGAGAATGGATACCTGTTATGCAATGATGTGTATGATATGCATGCAATGATTTCAAGGACCTCGCGGGGTAAACAAGAAAATTTGTTCGCATTTGGATCTGGTAGCTTGATTGAAAGAACTTCATATTTGTTGAGAGTCTTTCTTCCAAGGGTCAAAGGCTCACCATATCTAGTGGGTCATAGCCCCTGACTACTTTGTCTAGAGGAAAATAAATCCTCTTTGCCCCTTGCTGGACAGTTGGTTCATCATGACCTGCATCACAAGCCCTTGAGATCCTTGAAATGGGTTAGAATGTATGCCATGGTATGATGTCATGGTATGCATGGGGTAATGTGAGTAAACCCTGTTATGAGTCCCTAATTAAGGACTGTAAACCAAAACCTGCAAGAAACTTAGGATACCCTGTTATGAGTCCCAATTAAGGACTTAAAACATAACCTGCAAGAACAAGTGTCAGGTAACAGGCATGCAGATAGTCAAGTACGAAGGCACACAAGTCACACAAAAGAGTCCTTAGAGTTTAGGCCAGCATGAAGTTTGGGGTACTACCCTCTTGAAGTTGGTGGGCTTAACCTGTCCTATTAGAAGTAACCGGGTTCTTAGAGGATCCCAATATCATTGACTACCCTCAATCGGTCATAACTCCAGCATCGCAATCTTTTCTTGCAGCCAGAACCATCACGAGAGTTTAGCCTCAATGGGCGTAGCATACTGCTACTGTTCTAATGGCCAAGTTGTGTCATTTAAGGTTCTAAGGTCTATTGGTGCTTAATGACTCCTTGGAAGACCCATATTCTCCCCGTTTCAACACGAGGGATATCGGTACAGACCAAGGCGCCACACCAACGTAGCCACTGCTTCACCCATGTCGGTATACGCCGGACAGGTCCCTCACAGCTTATGCTACCTAAACAGGGTATCCCCAGATCCGGGTTAGGATCTATGTAACTCCCATGCAACCCACAATAGTAAAGCAAGCAAGTCAATACAATTGAAAACACAGTTATGAACTAAGCCCTAAGGTACACCTCACTTTATAAGTTTGTCCCCAGCAGAGTCGCCAGTTCTGTGATCGGTGGATCTGGAACTGACTGTTTAACGCTGGTTCGTGAAATGTCGCAGAAGCAAGAGTCGCCACCGTCTTTTATTTTCTCCAAATGGAAAGGACAAAAGCGCAGAAAAATTCCTTAAAGAGATTGCTCTCGGTTCGGGAGGTAGGTTATAGAAAGGGAAGGTGTTAGCACCCTTTCTATCCATGGTTATCCATGGGCTCTTAGATACTTGCTCATTTGTGTTTTCAAAAATGGTTTGTTTGCTTTTCAACTGTGGGTTTTAAAAAGTTTCTTTGAAAATTTCAGTTCGACTCTTGTATCGGTCCTCAAGAGTGTTTGAAAAAATGCTTTCGAAAGCTTTTTGAAAATGTGTTGGTGTGAAAAGTATTTTTGATTTGTTTTGTTTTGAATTAGAGCAAGTATCCACGAGTCGTCTACCTACCCTAAGGAATTCGTCTGTGTAAATATCCTTTAAAGTAGTGCCATCCCACCATTGAGAGGTAGGTAGCACCACCGTTGGAGGTGTTCGGGTCAATTCGAGGTTCGGGACATGGTGATCACCAGAGAAATAGGAAGACACCTTAGAAGCTACCCTCATGCCAGGTTCCCGGATCATGAGGACTTACTAAGACATCCTCTACTCGACGATCACCTTTCGAGGCAAGGCAACAGTGAGGCGTACCCTAGGGGTGGTGTGTGCGATTCGTGTGTCGTTTTCATTTGCATTTATCTTGTCATGTTATTGGTGTTCTACGCTTGTTTTTATTTAGTCCATACATTCTTTCATGCCATTTGATTAACAGTTAAAAAGTTGCAAGGAAAGTAAATTCTAAGCTATTACAAACGGCGCGGGTCCACATCGCCAAAATTAAACCAGGACCCGATTTGACAGAAAAATAAAGAAAGTAAGAGAAAATAGGGAATTAAAAATGCGAGCAATTATTTACACGGCTTTGGGAGAGGTACATAAATATTTAAACGGAAACGAAATAAGTATGCGAATTGATAAGAAATTAAGAACGAGGGCGTTGGACCCTTTTTGCATAATATTAAAATTACATGAAATTAATTAATTAAAAAAGGAAAAGAAATTGTTTTTTGGTATTTTTTAGTATTTAGTATTTAATATAAAAGAGATTAATTGAAATTAAACGCTAACCCTAATTCTATTTTATTTTAATTTATTAAGAAAACATTAGATTTTGACCTAAATTAACCCTAATTTTTATATACAAATTTAATTATAAAGATAAATAAAATAAATAATGTTATTATAAAAAAGAAAAATTAAAAAGGAATAAAAACATTAATTAAACCTAATTCTATGTTTTTTTATATTTTTTATTAAAAGAATTAAAATTGCAAACCTAATTTAAAATTAAATTCAATTACATGCAAATTTATTTAAGAAAATACTAAAATTATTTATTGTTTTTTTTTTTTTGTATTTTTATATTTATGAAAATAAATATTAAATTAACAAATAATAATTAAAAGAAATAGAATAAAATAAAAAAAGATATGGCAAACCTAGGGGGGTGGTAGTCCCCAAAGTGGAGGTATAGCCCAAGAAATCTGAGCCCAATGACCTTCAGGTCCGCTGACTTTTCCAGACACCATGTGGCACCTTTGACTAAGGCCTACCCTATGCTTTAAATCTGAGCCTTTAGATTGATGTCACTAACACGTGGGCGACTGGATCCTGGAAGTGTACCATGGACTTCAACGTTGGCGCTGCATGTGAATATGAAGTGGAAAATAATATTGAGAGGGAGTGAGGACCTGGGGCTCGAACCCAGGTCCTGAAGGTTATCCATTCGCTTCTTAGCCAGCTGCGCCACTGAATCATTTTGTTAAATAAATAAACAACAAACAATATAATATGAAACAACGCGTTAGTGGATTCTGCGCGCGAATTTCAAACCAGCCTATCACATCTTGCCACGAATTCATCTTCTTCATGGTCCTGAAACACAAACATTATGAGCAACGGTTTTTTAAGCGTTCTCCTAGGCCATCTATGGAAAAATAGCGATTAGGCCTAGGACGCTCATAAATTGAGCGCGAGCATGTCCTTGTAACCGTCTGAACGCGTTGATTTGAATGGTGGTGGTCAGGGGTGCTAATTTTTCCTTGTTACAGAACCCCTAATTTGAAACTCTGCAAACCCTAAAACTTGGCAATGGTGAAATCGTCCACAATGCATAATAATCCAATCAAATGCATGGGTTAGCTTCAGAATAGCATAAGAAACGTAGATCACATATTAAAACTTGTAAAAAACGCATGAATTGATATGCACGATCATGAGTTTTATTTGAAACAGTTTGACTTCACTATACCAATTCCGGGCGTTTTGATGAGCGTTTGTGATTGGAAAACGTTCAGTGATGCTTGAGGAAGCTAATGAAACAGTTATTATGCCTTGAATCGCCCTGGAAGTGAGTTTACAGTTTTGAATTTCTTGGCCAAAATTTCAAGTTTTGTCAATGGTTTCTAGCGCAGCTTGATAGTCAGGATCATTAGGTTTTCGTTCAGGCTTATGTATAGAATAGATTAGGTCAAAGAAATTGTCTAAAGATCCATGAATTAAAGAATTCAATATTTGATTTTTCACCATGATTTCCAAATCTTTTTCCATGTGTTTTTTGTTCTCAATCATATCCAATCTCTCCAAATCTTTCCTTATTTGCATATGCACGAAATCTTGAGGATAAAACATGTACAAAAAGATTGGAAAACTTAGGTTAGCATTTTTCATATATTTATTTTGATTTAAATGAATTATTATAAATAAAAATTCAAATAAATAAATAAAAAATGAATAAAGACTTCCCTTTGGGCCAAGTAGTCGTGCATATGTCATGGATGATGAATTATGGAAGAAAAATGGGCCCATTAGCAATTTTAGGTCATTTGAATCAATGTTGACTTTTCAAAATATCCAAAACTTTCCCAACTTCCACAAGGCATAACTTGCTCAATTTTTAAGCTTTTCTCATGTTCGTGGACATTTTGGAAAGGTCTTTGAGTCCTGTAACCAATGCCTTTGGTCCCATGTCATTTTGATTTACCAATCTCAAGTTATGGCCTTTGACTTAAAGTCCCTTTTTGTTGACTTTTGAAAATGACCTATAATGTTGAAATTGATAACTTTTTGTGAGAGCATTTCTTGGACTTGAAGTATGAAGATGAGTTGTAGGAAATGTCTTTCTCTTCAAAATGAGCTTTGGATGGAATTTTTCTGATAATCCATGTGAAAGTTATGCCTTGGTCAATTTCAGTTGACTTTTTTCAGCTGTCCAAGTAAGGAAACCTTTGCATTTTGATGATTTTTGAGCCAAGCTTTGAGAATCATGATCAAGAATTGATCAAATGATGTTTGTGGCTTCAAAATGATATGTTGACCAAAAATTTGAACTTTTGACTGTCAAATGACCATTTTGCCCCTACAGTTGACTGTAGTGCAATTAGGGTTTTTGACTGTGCAGTTTTGTGCTGAATGTCTTGAAACTTGATATGAGGATGCTTGACCATATTTGTAGGCATGTGAGACTTGATTGGACCTTTGGAAACTTCATTTTCTTGATCAGAACACAAACCCTAGTTTTGACTGTTCAGGAGGCTCTTGCACTGTGCAACCCCTTGGGAATCTTTGAAGCATGACTTGGCAATTTCTTGAAGAATATGGGAGGTCAAATTTTGGGGTACAACACTTGCCAACAGAAGGTTCTAGAGAGCTTATTTCCCGTGCCTCTGTCAAGTGTTCAATCAACCTATTCTCCGTTAGAATATCTGATATCAATCTGCCGAAGGGTATCCAATCCCTTTTAGTCCTTTCTTCTTCTCTCGTTTCCTTGACGCTTGTCTTCAGATGATTGAACAGAAGGTGAGCTAGGTTGATCTTGGACTTCTTTGCAATAAAGTAAATCAGAAATTGCTGATCTATGTTTATATAGGCAGGAGAGCTTGTAGGCTTCCTGTGGTTGAAGCAGCCCAGAATAATCTTTGCCCAAATTCTGTTATGATCTTTCAAATCTCTTATTTTGCTGGAGGGAACCCCATGTGTGAAAATCTCTCTTGCAACTAGGGCAGAGTTTGCACATCTATCTGCCATGTCAATACAACGGATACCACCACCAGTGTATCCAATCATCCTTGCAATGTGATCTTCAGTAATCACTATCTTCTTTCGCATGATATACGAAGTAACCTGATGAGTTGAGGAAGACGCATGTATCCAGAATTCTTTAACCAAAATGGGGAACGTTGGACCCACCAACCTATCAAAGTACCTTTCCCAACCTTGTGCCTTAATTTCTTCAGACAAATCAAAGCCATTTTCCTTTAAGCTGTTGAAATCTACAATCAATTCTGATAGAACTTCCAAGTTCTTGACCGCAGTAAGGAGCGTTCTGAAAGGAATCTGATATTGTTCAGAAGAAGCATCTTGTTGGGAACCTGCAGAAGGAGTGCTAGAAGATGCCATGTTCACACAAGGTTTTTTGAGAAAAAGCTTGAAAAAGGGTTTCTTTGAAAAAAAATGAACACGCAGTAAGAACACAGAAAAATGTTGAAGATTGTAAGTGACGGTAAAAATGAATGAATGATGTTTAAGGCGTTTAACTAGGTTTCAAAAAAATGTTTTGAAAACATAAACGTTTTAAGAGAGAGAACTAAATCATGATTACTCGCATTTAATGTTGGCTGATTTTAGGGGATTTAGAAGGATATTTGGAACAGTTACCCATGACATGTGTCTCAATGCATCCAATCAGCGCTTTGCCTTCTCATAAGCGTGCACGCGTGTTCTGCCTCAGGAATTAGCTGATGACTGGATGACACTTGTTTGATTTAGTGAACAACACATCTATCCTTGAAATGAAATGCTCAGATCTTTATGAATAGAATCTGATACAATCTGCATGTCTAAGTTTCTGAAAGAAGATTGATCATAAGTTCACAGTAAAATAAAAAAAATTCTGAAGGTTAATATATAAAATTAAAACATTTTCACTCTGGGCAGAGCTTCATGCTGAGATGTTTCAGAATGAAGTTGAACCTATCTTCAGAAAGTGGTTTTGTGAAAATATTAGCCCATTGATGGTCTGTATCAATAAATTTTAAGTTTAAAATGCCTTTCTGAATATAGTCCCTAATGAAATGATGTTTTATTTCTATATGCTTAACCCTAGAATGAAAAATTGGATTTTTACTTAAGCAAATGGCAGAAGTGTTGTCACCGAGTATAGGAATGTTACTCTCAAATATCTGGAAGTCTTCAAGCTGACTTTTCATCCAGAGCATTTGTGTGTTGCATCCTGATGCTGCTATATATTCAGCTTCTGTTGTTGATAGCGCAATTGTGGATTGCCTTTTGCTGGACCAAGAGATCAGATTTTCTCCCAGAAACTGGCAGCTTCCAGAAGTACTTTTACGCTCTACTCTGTCTCCAGCAAAGTCAGCATCACAGTAACCTACTAAGCTGTAATCACTAGATTTTCTATAAAATAAACCCAGATTAGTAGTACCTTTCAGATACTTGAAAATTCGCTTAACAGCTGTTAAGTGAGATTCTCTAGGATCTGATTGGAATCTTGCACAAATGCATACACTGAATAAAATATCAGGCCTTGAAGCCGTCAGATAAAGAAGAGAACCAATCATACCTCTATAGACCTTCTGTTCTACCTTTTTGCTTACCTCTTCTCTTTCCAGAATGCACATGGGATGCATTGGAATCTTTTATGACTTACATTCTGAGAGATCAAATTTCTTCAAAAGTTCTCTGACATATTTGCTCTGATGAATGTAAGTTCCCTCTGGAGTTTGATTGATCTGAATTCCCAGAAAGAATTGCAGTTCCCCCATGAGGCTCATCTCAAATTTTGCCTGCATATACTTAGCAAATTTTCTTCCAAGAGAAGGACTAGTAGATCCAAATATAATATCGTCAACATAAATCTAACACACTAAGATGTCATTCTTAACTGTCTTACAGAATAAGGTTGTGTCCACTTTCCCTCTGGTGAATTCTTTTTCTAACAAAAAGTTACTTAGTCTTTCATACCAAGCTCTGGGAGCTTGTTTCAGACCATACAGTTACTTCTTTAGTTTGAAAACATATTCTTGATTTTTTGTACTTTCAAAACCAGGGGGTTTGTGCACATAAACCTCTTCTTCTATATAGCCATTTAAGAATGCACTCTTGACATCCATATGATATAGAGTGGTGCCTTTATTAACAGCAAAAGAAATTAAAAGTCTGATAGATTCTAACCTGGTGACTGGAGTAAAGGTTTCTGTATAGTCTATCCCCTCTTGCTGACTATAACCCTGTGCTACCAGTCGTGCTTTGTTTCTGATGACTTCACCTTGTTCGTTCAGTTTGTTTCTGAACACCCATTTTGTTCCAATGACGTTGAATCATTTTGGTCTGGGAACTAGATCCCACACGTCATTTCTGGTGAATTGATTCAGCTCTTCCTGCATTGCTAGAATCCAGTCGTTGTCCAGAAGTGCTTCATCAATTGAAGAAGGTTCAATCAGAGAAACAAGTCCCATGAGGGATTCTTCAGAGTTTCTGAAGCTGGCTCTTGTTCTGATTGGATCTTCCTTTCTTCCTAAGATTGTTTCTTCTGGGTGATCCATGCTGCTTCTGGGTAGTCTTTTCTGAGGTTGATCAACAAATGTTGTTGGATTGCTTGCAGTGCCTCTTTTTGATGTTGAGGGAGTGTCTTTGTTGAGAGCTTCTGATGACTTGTCTTCAGAACCTGTGAATTCAACTTCCATACCTGCAAAGACTTCATTCTGCTTTGACTTTTCAGAGTCAAGCTTATCATCAAAACGAACATTGATTGATTCTTCCACAATCTGTGTTTCTGTATTGTATACTCTGTACCCTCTTGAGCGTTCAGAGTATCCTAACATAATACACTTCTGTGCTTTAGAGTCAAACTTGTTCAAATAATTTTTTGTATTTAACATAAAACAAGTACATCCAAATGGATGAAAATATGAAATGTTGGGCTTTCTGTTCTTCCACAATTCATATGGAGTCTTTTCCAGAATAGGTCTTATGGAGATTCTATTCTGAATGTAGCACGCTGTGTTTATTGCCTCTGCCCAGAAGATCTTAGCAACGTTTGTCTCATTGATCATGGTTCTGGCCATTTCTTGCAGTGTTCTGTTTTTTCGTTCTACAACTCCATTTTGCTGGGGAGTTCTAGGACAAGAGAAATCATGCAGAATGCCTCTGTCATTAAAGAATGACTCAAAATCTTTGTTTTCAAATTCTCCACCATGATCACTTCTGAATTTAACGATTCTAAGATCCTTTTCATTCTGAACTTGGTTACAGAAGGTGACAAACAGAGTGTGACTCGTCCTTGTGTCTTAAGAACTTTACCCATGTCCATCTGCTATAGTCATCTACGATTACTAACCCGTACTTCTTGCCACTGACTGAAGCAGTTTTAACTGGTCCAAATAAGTCAATGTGAAGAAGTTCTAATGGCTTAGAGGTGGAAACAACGTTTTTAGATTTGAAAACCGGTTTTGCAAACTTGCCCTTCTGACATGCTTCACACAGAGCATCTGAATTGAACTTCAGATCAGGAAGTCCTCTGACCAGATTGAGTTTGTTAATCTGAGATATTCTTCTCATACTAACATGCCCCAATCTTCTGTGCCAGATCCATTTCTCGTTGTTAACAGACAGAAGACACTTTACGTTCTGACTTTTAAGTTCAGAAAGTTTGATTTTATAAATGTTGTTTTTCCTCTTTCCATTAAATAGGATAGTCCTATCTTTCTGACTAACAGCTTTACATGATTTTTTATTAAAGATTATATCATAACCGTTATCACTTAATTGACTTATGGATAACAGATTATGCATTAATCCATCTACTAATAGAACATTATTTATAGAGGGAAGATTTCCATTACCTACTGTTCCAGAGCCAATGATCTTTCCCCTCTGATTGCCTCCAAAGCCTACGTGGCCTCCAGGCTTTGGAACATATGCCTTCTTCCCGTCATATGTCGTGAGCAGCCAAAGTCCAGGTACCATGACTAGTGTTTCTGATTTGCTGCTAAAGATATCTGCAACATGTATTATTTTATCCTTAGGTACCCATATTTTCTTGGGTCCTGATTTGTTAGCTTTACCAAAACTCTGGTTGAATTTTGGTTTCACAGAATAATTATTACTAGTATATTTAATGTCATGTGTGTGACCATACACAAAGTGTGAATTCAGAGGAGTGCGTTTAATAACTAGATACATGGCATTCTTTGGTGTAGGTACCTTACCTTGGTATCCTATTCCCTTTCTGCCGTTTCTGCTAACTCCATAGATCATTGAAGCCATTTTGCTTCTATCTATGCTTTTAGCAAGGAACTTCTAAAAGCTGTGATCATACTCCTTGATGATCTCATCAGCGCTGCTGGGAGTTTCAGAAATTGTTTCCTTCTGAGAGTTTTGTAAAAGATTTTCTAATTTTGAAATTTTATTTTTCAACTCAGAATTTTCCAATTTGAGACTCTCAGTTTTATCAGAGTCAGAATCAAGATTCCTTTTCAGGTTTCTGAATTTAACTCTGATCTGCTGATATCTTTCCAGAATTTCGTTAAGGCTTTCAGCAAGTTCAGCCTTAGTAAAATTAATTGCAAAGTCAGGGAATACCTCTTCGGTGTCTGATTCAGAGTCTGATTCAGAAGCTTCACTGTCTTCTGATATGTTAGCCATGAGAGCTATGTTTGCTCTCTCATCATCTGATTCTGAGTCAGCTTCAGACAAGTCAGAGTCATCCCATGTAGCCATGAGACTCTTCTTCTTTTCCCTTCCAAACTTCTTTTTGGGCTTTTCCCTCTGAAGCTTTGGACAGTCACTCTTGTAGTGTCCTTGCTCGTTGCATTCATAGCAGATGATGTCCTTGGTGTTTGGCTTTCTGCTTCCTGACGAGCCTTCAGATCTTCTGTATCCAAAGGAGGAGTCTGACCTTCTGTATCTGGAGGAGGACTCATTCTGATCGGATCTTCTAGTATTCCTGAACTTTCTTTGCCTCTGCTTCCATAGTTGGTTCACTCTTCTGGAGAGGAGGGAAAGTTCGTCTTCTTCTGATGAGGACCCATCAGAGGTTTCTTCAACAGCCTGCAAAACTTTGGAGTCAGATTTTCTGTTAGATTTTAAAGCTAAAGGCTTACCTTGCTTCTGAGGTTCATCAGCTTCTAGCTCTATCTCGTGACTTCTGAGGGAGCTGATAAGTTCCTCCAGAGAGATTTTGTTGAGATCTTTAGCTAGCTTCAGCGCTGTAACCATTGGCCTCCACTTTTTTGGCAAGCTTCTGATGATATTCTTGACATGATCAGCAGTAGAATACCCTTTGTCCAGAACTTTGAGACCAGCCACCATAATTTGAAATCTTGAGAACATCGTTTCAATTGATTCACTTTCTTCCATTTTGAATGCCTCATACTTCTGAATGAGCGTAAGAGCTTTAGTTTCTTTGACCTGAATGTTGCCTTCATGCGTCATTCTGAGAGAGTCAAACATACTCTTTGCAGTGTCTCAGATAGATATCTTTTCATATTCAGCGTAAGAGATGGCGCTGAGGAGAATAGTTTTGGCCTTGTGGTGATTTTTGAAGTCACGCTTTTGTTGATCAGACATTGCCTTCCTGACAATCTTCTGACCACTTGCATTCACTGGTTGCGTGTATCCATCTATCACCATGTCCCACAGATCAGCATCATGTGCCAGAAAGAAGCTTTCAATTCTGTCTTTCCAGTAATCAAAATTCTCTCCATCAAAGACTGGAGGTTTGCCGCTGAATCTGTCTCTATCTTCATTGTTGTCATTGCTGGTGTGTTGATATGTTCCTGCCATTGTGTTTTTCTGACGCTAGATCTTGTACTGACACGGTTAAGTGTTTTAGCTCAGAACCAGGCGCTCTGCTGCCAATTGAAGAAGTGAAAAACACAAGAAGGGGGGTTGAATTGTAAAACTTGAAATCAAATGCAGACAACACGTTATTTTTATCCTGGTTCGTTTGATCTCAAACTACTCCAGTCCACCCGTCAAGGTGATTTCGCCTCTCTCCAACGAGGTCTTAATCCACTATATTCAACTGAATATTAAGACTGCTTTAACAAATGCTAAAGCCTTCTTGAGTCTAAACCACAAACCGATTTGTCAAGGAAATTCTTTCTTACAGATAAATGAATACTATGTGTGTTGAATGTTTTCTACAAAAACTTTATATCACAACTTGTGATAATACACAAATTAAGCTTATGTGAAACTAGGATGCTATGACTATAGAGTAAACAATTTGAGAGATATAGCAAGCTGTATGAGTGAGGATGAAGATGATTTGCTTTAGGCGTGTAAAGAGTTGTAGAGCATTAGCCAATTCATTTCTCACTGACTTGTTTATATAGCCTTGGAAAAGATACGTTGTAGTCAATTATTCCATTTCAATGCCCATTACGTTCTTTCCATATTGAGAAGATCTTTGTCTTGGAATACAGCCATTGGTAATAAAGTGTCTTGAATGCACAGTACCGTTGTCAATTCAGCGTGTTATTGGCTTTGGCTTATCCTGACGCTTCTAGGTGCTGATGGTATTGTTTTGGTCTTGATCAGAGTTTAGAGTATGATAAGCACATATTTGTTCATCAAGCTTCAGCGTAAGCACATGCTTTGATCTTCTGATGCTGGCATATGATATTTCATCTTCTGATGCTGGCATATGATATTTCATCTTCTGATGCCGATGTTGACATTCTTATGCTGATATCCATTAGAGTTTCTGTAAATGCACAATATAATTTTTAGGTAGCATATATGTCTCATATGAATTATACAATTTATTTAATCTAGCATTTTGTTATCATCAAAACTTTAACTTAGGGTAGTAGATTCAAACTTTGTTCTAACAAGAGGAATCTTAGGGGCAAAAATTAGGGTACAACAGCTGCTCTTATTTTAGTGTCTTCTATCCGGAGATACGAAGTTTAAAATCTTCGTGTCGACGCGATTGAAGATGCTTAAATATAAAACAAGCCCTATTTTTGGCCCTATGATACCATGTAATGCTTATGATTATGAACACAAATGAACAAATCTAAAAAAAAGCATGATGCAAGACCCCACTGGGGATGTAGAAAATAAAAACAGGGATCAAAAGAAAAACCCGACCAAAAAAATAAATCACTGGTGAACAAGAGACCCAACTCTATTGGGTTAAAGCCCAAAGAGGAGATAAGGCATTATCAAATCAAAGATTAAGGAGAGAAAGTAAAGGATAACCATGATCGACAGATGGCTGCAAACTATCCACTCACTGAGGAGATAGCAAAAAAGCAACGTCGACCTTCCGGGAAAGAAATGGTAAGATAATACCGGTAAATACCAATATTAGGGGTGGTAACAAACGATTAGCACCAGTATTCATGACTGGGGAACAAAATAACTTCTTCAGAGTAATGTGAATCTGAACGACAAACTATCTCCCATAATGACGAGACTACCATCCATCGGAAAAATATCTCAACAATGAACTATCTCTCATAATGACGAGACTACCATCCATTAGAGTAATAAAATCTCAACAACAAACTACCTTCCTTAATGACAAGCCTACCATTCATTGGAGTAATAAACCTAAACAACGAATTACCTTCCATAATGACAAGGCTACCATTCCTTGGAGTAACAAATATCAGCAATGAACTACCTTCCATAATGACAAGGCTACCATTCATTGGAGTAAAAAATCTCAGCAACGAACTACCTTCCATAATGACAAGGCTACCATTCATTGGAGTAACAAATCTCAGAAATGAACTACCTTCCATAATGACTAGGCTACCATTATTTGGAGTAACAAATCTCAGAAACGAACTACCTTCCATAATGACAAGGATACCATTCGTTGGAGTAACAAATCTCATCAATGAACTACCTTCCATAATGACAAGGCTACCATTCATTGGAGTAACAAATCTCAGCAACGAACTACCTTCCATAATGACAAGGCTATCATTCATTGGAGTAAAAAATCTCAACAACAAACTACCTTCCATTATGAGAAGGCTACCATTCATTGGAGTAATAAATCTGAATCTTCTCTGGGAACTGATAGACTTACTGGGGAGGTACATGTTGCTCAAACAAAGAGACCTGCCACTTGCTGTTACGATAAGGAATTGCAATAATGATTTCCCGGGGAAAGAAATAGTACTTCTTGGGGAAATGTCAATATATTCTTGCTGAGGAGATAAAGTATTCTCGTGGACAAATAAATGCACATTCTCAAACTTGGGCTCAAAGCTTGCAGAAATCAAAATAATAATATTTCTGGGGACCATAGATTCAATCCAAAAATAAACTGAAATGAATCAGTCAACCAGAATAACACCTCATGAGAAATAAACTCAAGAGGGAACCACTTTCTAACCAGAGAAAGAGCTGTACAGGAACGCTAAAGCAGAATTCTTCCATGAGGGATAGCTCGGTGGGAAAATTGAAAGGATATACACTTTCTGCCTAAGGTCGACAACCTATTGGAGAGAGGATAACATAACTCTACAAAACAGGGTAATATGCCAACAAAGTATTAATGAATGCAAATGAGAAATGATTTTCTAAATTCAACTATGTATGATGTATGTATGAATGTGTGAATGTTATCATGTATATGCTGATAAAACAAACATATAACACTGGGAATAACCAGACAAAACCAACTTGGGTAAAGTCAAATACTCGGCTAAATCACATCCAAGATAAAAATTTCAAAAGAGAGTAAGCACCAACTGAGGAAATAAATTCCTATTTCACGGCTTAACTTCACTAGAAAGGAACATAATCCTAAAATAATCAAATCATAGCAATAAATTAGTACAGTTACAGGGATATAACATCCTCCTCCGGGCTTCACCGAGGAATATCACACAGACTTCAATGGGGAAAGAAATGTTTCTAAGTCTGTATTTCTACTTGGGATTGCAATATTGATTTCAATAGGGTAGATGAAAACCACATAGTCAAGATGTCAACTAAAGATTTTGTATTGACTCCATTGGGGAGGGCAACACTACATCGTTGAGATATTAACTAAAGATTTCGTACTGACTTCATTGGAGAGGGAAACACTACATCGTCGAGGGGAAGCCCAAAATACATTTTTCAATACTGGGAGTGAGGATTGCACCAGCTTCTCTGGGGAAAAATTATGAAACCTCATGGGAATAACAAATTTCAGAGAGACACATTATCCCAACTTTACCCGGGGATTCAAGAAGTCAAACATTATAGCGAGGAATCGAACTTATGGGGAATTTAAATCAAATCCAGCACTTGGCGGGAGAAAACCCAAAAAGTTGACAATTGTTTCAATACTTATTAGAAAAAATGTTGCCTTTGTCCGGTTTCCTGGGAAACTAACAACAACAATAATGCTAACACTACAAAGGGCGATGTTTCGCAAATGATTCCATTTCAGAACACAAAGGGGAAGAGACTTTCTTCATGTGAGTGTAGACCTTATTGGAGATCTGGGATAGAGACTTCATACCCTGCAAACCCGAAATTAAAATGAACCAATACCTGACTGGGTAAAATAGGATCATAAACCCAACACCGCACCATACATCAATTGTTATCATCTTCAATTATCTGAGGAACACAAGAAATTCATACTCATACCAGCAAAACTGACATGGGAGAGCCTTCCTGGGGAATATATACTTCCAAAATTTCAAAGTTTGTCCATCCTTGGAGTCACTATTTTTGTTCTCCTTAAGTCACAAAATCTAAAGCAAGAAGTAATTTGTAAATTCTTTTAAATAAAAATTGTTATTTAATCTGTTTGCTTTGAAAATTACTATCAATAATAAATGAAGTCTTTCTAAGCTGAATAAAATAAGAATTGCAAAGAATTGGATAAAAGCTCAAACTTTATTAATAGGATGGTAGTCCATGATTGACGAGACTCCATAGATGATTACAAAGTTTAGAAAATGGTAATATATTGGAAAAGATACATTGAAATACAATGACCACCATTCCCCATAACAACTTTTAATTCCTGAGCAGAGACTTCGGTTGAAGAGTGGTGAGGATCCAAGAAGATTATTGCTTCAATGACCAAGTCTTGTCTGATGCAACTACTTGCCAAGAAATCCATGACTTTTGCCTAAGTTTCCCTTGCGGGTTTTCAACCTAGAGGGAGAATTTATTCTATTTATGTCTCTTACTTTTTCCTAGACCTCCCTTTCGGGTTTTCATCCTATCGAGATGCTCCTTTTTGCCTAAGCCTCCCTTTTGGGTTTTCGACTTAGTGAGCTGCTCTTTTATTTCTTTAGGAGAAGTATTTCTTGACTCCATCAACATTCAAAGGACGTGGGAATTCCTCTCCATCCATTGTTTCAAGAATCAATACACCTCCAGAGAACGCTTTCTTGACAACATATGGGCCTTTAAAATTGGGAGTCCACTTGCCCCTAGAATAAACATTAAAAGACATGATCTTCCTGAGCACAGGGTCACCTTCTCTGAATTCATGAGGTTTGACCTTCTTATCAAAAGCTTTCTTCATTCTCTTCTGGTATAACTGGCCATGACACAAAGCCGTCATTCTTTTCTCTTCAATCAAATTCAACTGGTAAAACCTATTCTGGACCCATTCAGCCTCTGACAACTTAGTTTCCATTATCACGCGTAGAGAGGGAATTTCGACCTGAACGGGGAGCACTGCTTCCATGCCATACACAAGAGAGAATGGGGTTGCCCCTGTTGAAGTGCGGACAGATGTTCGATACCCATGCAGATCAAAAAGGATCATCTCATGCCAATCTTTATAAGTAATAACCATTTGCTGGACGATCTTCTTGATGTTCTTATTAGCACCTTCAACATCCCCATTAATCTTTGGCATGTAGGGAGATGAATTATGGTGGACAATCTTGAATTCTTCACAAAGTTCTGTCATCATTTTATTATTCAGATTTGATCCGTTGTCGGTGATAATCCTGCTTGGCACACCATACCGACATATGAGATTGTTCTTAATAAAGCGTACTACCACCTGCTTAGTAACATTAGCATATGAAGCTGCTTTCACCCATTTTGTGAAGTATAAAATTGCCACTAATATGAAACGATGTCCATTCCACGCCTTTGGTTCAATCATTCCAATCATGTCAATACCCCACATAGAGAAAGGCCATGGGGAAGAAATAATGTAGATAAGTGTTGGAGGCACATGAATTTTTTTCAGCATAAATCTGACACTTATGGCACTTCTTTGCAAATTTATATCAATCATATTCCATTGTCAGCCAATAGTAACCTTCCCGAAGCATCTTTTTTTCCATTTAATGTCCATTGGCATGAGTACCAAAGGAACCTTAATGGATCTCATGCATCCATATGTCTGCTTCGTGTCTATCCACACATTTGAGCAAGACCATGTCATAATTTCTTTTGTATAACACATCTTCGTTAAGGAAAAAGCTTCCTGCCAACCTTCACAATGTCTTTCTATCTTTATTTGATGCACCAGCCAGGTATTCTTGAGTCTGGAGAAAATGCTTGATATCATAATACCAAGGATTTTCATCTGTTGTAAACACATGAGCCGGTCTATCCAAACATCACATTGTAATATGAGGCACATCGTTCCAAGTATTCACTTGATACATAGAAGCCATAGTCGCCAAAGCATCCACCATATGATTTTCATCTCTGGGAATATGATGGAATTCAACTTTGGTAAAGAAGGGTAATAATCTTCTAGCATAGTCTTTGTAAGGGATCAAGCTAGGGTGACCAGTATCCCATTCTCCTTTAATATGATTTACTACCAAAGCTAAATCTCCATACACATCTAGAACTTTGATTTTGAGATCAATGGCCTCCTCGAGACCCATGATTCAAGCCTCATACTCTGCCATATTATTGGTATAATTAAATGTCAACTTTGTCGTAAAAGGAATGTGTGATCCATGAGGAGTGATAATCACAACACCGATTCCATTCCCATAAGCATTCACATCTCCACCAAATACCATACCCCACCAGGATTCAGGATCGGGACCTTCCCCAAGAAAAGGTTCATCATAATCTTTTGTTTTCAAGAACATCACATCCTCATCAGGGAAATCATATTTAGCTGACTGATAATCATCAACCGGTTGGTGAGCAAGATAATATTCTAACACACTACTTTTTATAGCCTTCTGAGTACGGTATTCTATATCATATTCAAACAACAACATCTGCCAGCGGGCAATTCTTCCAGTAAGAGCAGGATTTTCAAAAATATACTTAATTGGATCCATTTTGGAAATCAACCAAGTAGTATGATTCAAGATATATTGTCGCAACCGCTTTGCCGCCCAGACCAGAGCACAACATGTCTTTTCCAAAGTAGAATACCACGACTCACAGTAAGTAAACTTATTGCTGAGATAATAAATGAAATATTCTTTCTTCCCTGTTTCATCTTGTTGTCCCAAAATACAACCCATAGAATTATCTAACATTGTCAGATACATGATCAATGGTCTTCCTTCAACGGGAGGGATCAAGATACAAGGTTAAAGTAGATACTCTTTAATACTTTCAAATTATCTTTGGAAATCATCAGTCTATACACAACCTTGATCTTTCTTTAACAACTTAAAGATTAGTTCACAAGTTGCATTCATATAGGAAATAAACCTGGATATGTAATTCAACCTTTCGAGGAAGCCTCTAACTTGCTTTTCAGTTCTTGGCGCTGTCATTTCTTGAATTGATTTGACTTTATCAGGATCAACTTTAATTCCTTTTTGGCTAACAATGAAACCTAATAACTTCCCTAATCGAACACCGAAGGTGCATTTATTTGGATTCAGGCAAAGGCGATACTTCCTCAAACGCTGAAACAATTTCAACAAATCTTATATATGCCCTTCTTCAGTCTGGGATTTGGAAATCATATCATCAACATATACCTCAATTTCTTTGTGCATCGGATCATGGAATAGGGTTGTCATAGCCCTCTGGTACGTTGCACCAACGTTCTTCAACCCAAAGGGCATCACTCTGTAACAGAATGTTCCCCAGGGTGTGATAAACGTTGTTTTTTCCATGTCCTTAAGAGCCATTCTAATTTGATTATATTTGGAAAATCCGTCCATGAACGAGAATACTTTGAATTTTGTTGTACTATCAACCAACATATTAATATGTGGCAATGGAAAATCATCTTTTGGACTAGCTTTATTTAAATCTCTATAATCAACGCACATGCAAACTTTTCCGTCTTTCTTTGGTATTGGGACAATATTGGAAATCCATTGAGGGTACACTGACGTCACAAGAAAATCGACATTAATCTTCTTTAATACTTCTTCTTTAGTTTTTACTACCATATCTGGGTGAGTTCTTTGCAATTTCTGCTTGACTGGCGGGCACTCTGGCTTTAGCGGCAAATGATGCTCCACAATATCCGTATCCAAACCTGGAATATCTTGGTATGACCAAGCAAAGACGTCCACATACTCTTTCAACAATTCAATCAACTAGCTCTTTACATCGGGATGCAGCAATGCTCCAATCTTGACTTCCTTTGGATCTTCCTCTGAACCCAAATTAATTGTCTCCAACGACTCTTTATACGACTGAATGGCATTTTCCTCACGCTCGAGCAACCGTGAAACCTCTTCATGAATTTCAACATATTCTTCTTCTTCAACCTTATACACATGATATTCAAAGTTAGGAGAGAGTGCAGGGTCATTGTATTCAACAAGTTTTTTAATTAATCTGCACATATGATTTATGATTGCTTTTAAAAACTAACACATATATCAAGTGATTTTGCATATTTATTTACAATCATTATTTATTTAAAAAGGTTTTTTATGATTACCATTTTCCAAGAAAAAGAAAAAAAAAGACATAATTGGGAATCAAAGACAACTTTTATTAATGATTTTAATGATCAAAGCAAATAGATAAGCCCATACAATATCAACTTTCACCTTGGGCAGAGTGAAAGCCTTTTGCAAATATTTAACAAAAACAAATTACTTTGAGACAAGGATGCAAGAGGGAACATCAATAGTGACCCATTTCTGACTCTAACTCCATGCATCACGTAGTTCGACATCCCTTGATCTTCTTCATCCTCCACAATAACGTTGATCCTAGAAACAGTTGGATGAAGGTAACCTTCATTATGGAAAATATCCGGATACTTGCCCAAAGCAGTCTTTGGCTTCATGTTCTCACCTTTATAATTCTTTGTAGAAAATCCCAACCCAACCCTATTCTTGTTCACCGACGGATCAAAAATCTGTCCCCATACTTTACTAGGGCCATTACGCACAACCTGTTGAGCATCTTTGAATGAAGCTATAGAATTCTCATTTCCTCTTACATTACCAATGGATAAATCTTGGAACTAGGTTCCAACAACAGCTTCATATGCTTCCACAACACTGAAATAGGAGAAATGAGATATTAACAATGCTTGCTCTCCATTTATAATGACCACTTTTCCTTCACGCACAAACTTCAACGTCTGGTGTAAAGTTGAAGTGACAGCCTCTGCCTCGTGAATCCACGGTCGTCCCAGTAAACAACTGTAAGCGGGAACAATATCCATAACTTAGAACGTAATCTAAAACAAGTGCGGGCCTATGTGAATAGGCAGATCCACTTTCCCAATAACATACTTCCTTGATCCATCAAAAGCTTTCACAATTATACGACTCGGGTGCATGGGAGTTCCTTGATATTTCAACTTCATGAGCGTGCTATAACATTTAAGGCAGACCCATTATCAATCAGCACATTTGACAATGAATCATTCTTACAGTTCATGGATATATGGAGAGCCAGATTATGATTCCTTCCTTCATCAGAAAATTCGTTATCACAAGCTTAGGTTATTATAGGACGTAATATTCCCTACCACACTGCTGAATTGGTCCAACGGAATATCACTTCCCACGAAGGCTTGATCCAACACTCTCATTAAATATTCTCTATGGGCAGAAGAATTCATCAGCAAGGCCAGAATAGATATCTTTAAGGGAGTCTGCAACAACTGATCTACAATCTTGTAGTCGCTCATTTTGATAATCTTCAATATGTCATCCACCTCTTTTTCCAGGGTAGCGCCATTGGATTCTCCTACTGCTTTCTTAGCTTTAACACTTTCGACAACCTTATTATCGGAACTGACATTCCCTAGAATAACAGGTGCGAACACATGACCACTGCGGGTCACTCTACTAGCCTCAGCAATCTTCTCGACATTAGACAAAGGTTGGATAGGAACTTCCACACCATCCTCTAGAATTTTAGCATTGTATTTATACGGTACAACTTTTTCTGATTTGTAAGGAACAAGACCCGGCAAGAAAATCACTACTGGAGCAACAACTGGCTTGCTACAGTATTCACTATCGACAGGAGTGGGATCACTGAAGCAAGGCACAATTACATTCACCCCTTTTTCGGAATATTTGGTCATCACAGAACCATTGCTAGAGATCATATCTTTATCTGAGGAAAAGAATTCATCTGCAGAAGCGTAATCATCATCCGACTTAGTCTCAGCCAAGAAATCTTGAATCACATTAATCAGAGTGTAATCATCTCTATGGCCTGAAACTTGGATAGTACCATTATCCAATAACAACTAAATACCTCTTTTCACAATGGAACAACCACAAGAATCTCTGCAGCAAACCCGACAAGATCCATAATGGTGTTCTACTTAACCAACCATGTGGCAGAAGATAGTATGCAATTGCACCAAATCATCATCCATATGGTTCACGTCAAAGATCCGGAATTCCCCAGGACATCCAAAGATCATATTCACTTCTTCCTCATATTCTGCCCTAGGCCTGATTCTATGAATGAGGCCTTCTTCCATTATTTCCTGCAAATCAGCCTTTATCTTATCACACCCCTGTATATCAGTACTGTAGCTACCACAACCAATATGGTCATGCGTATAATAACTAAACTCGCAAAGGTCGGCATGCATCTTTACTAAATCTCCTCTAACCAAGTTGATATCAAAAATCTGGAATTCCCCTGGACAACCAGCAACCATGTTGACAACATTTGCTCCTCAATGCTTTGGCAAAGGATTATCTTTTACATTAGGGCCGACATATTTAAAGGACAAAAGGCCATATCTCTCCATTTTTTGTACCTCCAATTTCAGAGGATAACAATTTTCCACATTGTGACCTGGTGCACCCTGATGAAAAGTGCATGTCTGATCTTCCATATAATATCAAGGCAAAGGTGATGGTATAGTAGGGGGCGTCCTGGTCTGAACCAACTTTTTCTGAATCAATGATGGGAGTAACTCTGCATAACTCATGGGGATAGAATCAAAATCCTCTCTCCTCTGATTCTGCCCTTGATTTCCCTGAGGGGCTGGTCTTTGATAAGCCACTGTGGTCGGAGTCGTATTGACAAGTGGAGTTACCGAAGCAACTTGTCGGTGGCGCTGATTATTTCTTCTAGGAGAATTAACCCTTCTCTCTTGAATAACAACATTTGTCTCTCCTTCTTTCTTTTTAGAAAACCCGTATGATGGTTTCTTCGTACTGCCAGAATTTTCACTTCTTGTCAAGCAACCCTCTCTTACAGCTTCTTCCAAACTGACACCCATGCCCACCATCTCGGTAAAATCACTGGGCACACTCTCCACCATCTTTCATATAGAAATAACCTAGATTCTTTAGAAAAATCTTCGTCATCTCTTTCTATTCCATTGGAGGGATCACTTAGGCGGCTACTTCACGCTATCTTTGTGCATATTCCTTAAATGACTCTTTGTCCTTCTGGACTATTGCCCTGAGTTGATCACAGTCAGGTGTCATGTCCACATTATATTTGTATTGTCTAATAAATGATTCACCAAGGTCGTTGAAAGTATAACCATTGACACTATGCAGGCCCATGCACCATTTGAAGGTTGCACCAGTCAAACTGTCTTAGAAGAAATGAATTAACAGGCATTGATCATCAGTGTGAGTAGACATCCTTCTCACATACATCACTAAGTGAGCACGAGGACAAGTATTTCCCTTGTACTTATCAAATTCTGATACTTTTAATTTTGCAGGTATTTTCACATTTGGAACCAAACACAGATCATTCACATTCTGCCTAAACAATTCTTTTCCTCTTAGGGCCTTCAACTCTTTCTGCATCTTATCAAGCTGATCCTGAAAATCATCCATTCGATCATAGACACCTAATATTTCTCTTGGTGGAGGAATAGGGCGATAAACTTCATGATTAGTAAATGGTGCATCATTCACCAAAGGAGTTGCATCATAGTGAATCTTATTTCTAGCAGCATGAGTAATATGCACTACAGGAGGTGCAGAAACAACAACAGTCTGAGAAAATGGAGCAACATGAGCATCTTAATTATAACCTTATATCATGAAGTTCTCTGGCATTCCCCACGGATAACCCTGAGGCATATGATTCTGAACAATAGTAACTGGAGTAACAGAAACAGAACTGTCAGAGCTTCAGAAGTAACCGTTGTCTGTTAAGGTTGAGCAAGTGGTGGCTGATTCTGAGAAGCCACCAACGATTCCATCAAAGCAGTGAGATTGTCCATACCAGCCTTCAGACCGGTAACTTCTTTGTGTAACAAGAGATTCTCTTGTTCTAGATTATCCATCTTCCTTCTGAAATTGGCCCGAGAATTGTACTGGTGAGTCAGCTTGTTGAATGAAGTAAAGAAGCACAGTAAGACACCTTGGTATGAACAGAAATGCAAGAAGTATGTACAATATGATGCATGATATGTAATGCGCATGCTTAATTTTATTATTAATATTTCAAGGAACTCAAAGATTTATAGACAATTTACAAATATTAAAGTACTAACACATTTGAAATAATGAAAATCTCATTATAATAACTTCAAAACGGATTACAACTTTTTAGTACAAGTTTCAACAATCCCAAGGACGAGATAAGATAAGAATCTAAGATCCTCAAAGAGCAAATATGATGAATATCACTCCACACACTGATGTTTACCTGTGAGTCTCGTAATCTAAGCCTTAAACTGCTTGTTTTCTTCTACATACCTGTTGGCGACCTCTTTCCAATCATCAGAGTCGGGAAGTGAGTAACTAGGTCCTGACTGAGCTCTAGAGGAAAATAGATCCTCTTGCCTCTTTATCGTCTCTACAACACGACTCTCATGAATCTCGATCAGGTCATCTTTACCTTTCAAGTCTGCTCGGTAGGACACCTCTAAAGTCTGACATTTATTCTTCCAAGTTTCCTTTTCCTATTGCATCCTGACTAGGGCAAGCTGAAGCTCTTTGTGATACGGCAGCAAAATTGACTGTTATACTGGTTTTGCGTTTGTCTTTTCAAATGTTGTGGTAAGCAAGAGTCGCCACCGACATTTCTTTCATCCAACAAAGGAAAGGGTGAAAAGAACAGAAAAAGACCTTTCAAGATGTTTTTGAGTAAGGGGGTAGATTATGGAAAGGGAAGGTGTTAGAACCCTTTCCATTCGTAGTTATCTACGGGCTCTTAGATGCTTAGCTCATTTTGAAAATACCTTATGCTTTGTGTATTTTTGAAAAGTATTTTTGAAATGCCAATAGTAAGGCGACTCGCTTTATGATAACTCTTGTATCAGTCCTCAAGAGTGTTTATAAAGCATTTTTGAAAATGTTTTTTGAAAGTTGTTTTGTGTAAGTGTGAAATTTTTTTTTGAGCGTAGCATCTAGGAACTATCTAGTTTTACTCAAAAGGTTGTTCTTTTCCTCTTTTCCTTTAGACAATGTTATCCTACTATTAGTGAGTAGGTATCCCTAGTCGTTGGATGTTTAAGGGACAATAAAAGGGACGTTTATAGTCACAAAGGAAACTGGGCAAGAAACCTTAGTAACTACCCTAGAGTTTAAGATCATTTTTATCGAGGCAACGTCGAGAGGGTCATCAAGGGTAGCCACTAAAATCTCTCACGTTTCGAGAGTTGTGACTGTTTTTTCCGAAGGAAACCAAAGTGGGATACCCTAGAGGTGTACATGTGCAATTGTATTGTATTCAGTTATTTTTGTCTTTTCATTAGGTTTGCTAGCGTTTTGTTTGCCATACAATCCTAATTAACATGCATCTAAATAGTTAATAATTTGCGGTAATTAAAAGTGCGTAAATGTAAATCTAACTATTATAAGGATTCGGGGAGGGGGATTATTACATGTCCAAACTTTGGGGAAAATAAAGAAAAAATAGTAAAGTAAAGGTCCTAATTATAGTCTATTACACCCAATGAGAAGATACAATAATATGATCATATTAGTAATGCTAAAATATAAACACGCACCCTTTAAAAGACAAACATGTCTTGTATTTATAGGGGTGTGGTGGTGGACTAAAATGGCATGAATTAGCCATTAACCATGGCTTTGAAAGAAAAATCGAAAGTTTTAAGAAGTTTCCATTTTGAGATATTTTCTACCATTTTGGACTTTGAGTGAACCTGGACAGTATTCGTTTCAATCTTCCATATCTTGATTCTTTCGAATTCTCCAAAACTTTGTTCGTTTCGATGGCTCTTAGTCCCAGTTCGAATGGTTCAAGGCCTCATCATCATGGCCTCTTCGATTGGGTCGCTATCTGCCTTAGTTGCTTGATCTGAAAACTATCCAATCAGCCCAATCGAACTCAGCTCTTATTCCTTTCGATCTCCTTTCCTTCAATCAGACCAATCAAAGCATCACCTTTTCATCCTAGCCTGTCGAACCATCATTTTTCTCTTTTAGATTTCCTTCCACTCAATTCAAACACCTCTTCAATTTGGCCTATCGAAGCTTCATTTTTACTCCTTTCGAACATAGTTGTATATGTGGTTCTTCGATTCCAACTCCCACCCTTTGCTTTTGCCTATAAGAAAATCTTTATTGCTCCCTAGTTCACCTTCGATTGGTGAATACAGCTTGTATGCGCCAATCAAAGGATAACCTATGAGCATTCAAGACTTTTACTTTGATCATCCAACCTCTTCCTCACCTGTTCAGGTGCATGCCTGGACCACATCGACCCAAGAACTCTAATATGACTTATATTGGGATGATTCATCTCTAACTGTCCTTCAATCATGCCATGTTCGAAGGTTGTATGTCCTTCGAACCATAAGATCAAAGCTTTCGAATTCAACATCTTCTTCTTTTCTAAGCGTCAATTCAACCAACATGGAAATCGAAGTGTTCCTTCCTGGTAATGCTTCGAATAGCTCATAGTTCCATGGTTCAAATACGAACCCTTCGATGACACTCTTTACTAGCTCTTCCAATCGAAGACTTTATAAAAAGCCTCCTCACGCTTCCTTTCGAACCATCCTTCCTTCGATCCTAATGCTTCGATTCTGACATCAAATTAGGCTACATACTGCTGTCGAAGCCGCTTCGACCCAAAATCTCTTAGGCATATTTTCAACTTTTAACCTACACCTTTTTATGTACACTTGATTTCTTTCTCTCAGCAGAACCATTATGCTGAGGCATATAGGGTGCCCTGGAAATCATTTGAAGCTTCTTGAGAAATTGAGGATCCCAATGAACATGTCTTGAGTAAAAATGGGAGGGGAAATTTTGGGGTACAACAGCTTCCCCAGTTCAATCTTTTTAGACCTGAAGATTTAGATTGTCTTGTATGACTTTCGTGATCTGAAGGTAGAAGATGATTGAACACTAGAGTGCCTAGAAATTTGCACTCGTATGAAGTAACACTGTTGGTGGATGATATCAGGAATGGGCTTACAGATGCCACTTGGATAAGATGACTGAGAGTTGTCGGAGATGGGCTTAAAGATGCCATCTAAAGTAGATGCTGACTTCATAAGAGGCCTCTTTGTGGGGATTCCTGTTCCTGTTGTCTGAGGAGGAATCCACTGTAGAATGTTGATTTCTGTTCTTTTGCTTGAGGAAAACTCTGTGGGGAATAGAGTCTAGGAGCTTTAGTTGTCCATGGCTCTACTGAGGCGTTATCTCTGGACTGGAAATATATTAGAAGGAGCATGTGTAAGGCTGCTTCAGAATGAGTCTGTGTTAAACTTCATCTGGAGATATATGAGAGGGAGCCTGTGTAGGGCTGCTTCAGGATGAGTCTGTGTTAAACTTCATCTGGAGATATATGAGAAGGAGCCTGTGTATGGCTACTTCAAGATGAGTCAGTGTAAAGCTGTATTTGGAGATCATGAGAAGGAACCCGTGTAAGATTTCTTAAGGTCAAATCCGTGTAAAGCTGCATTTGGAGATCGTTAGAAGGAACCCATGTAAGATTGCTTCGTCTGGTCGTGTAGATAGTCACCCCGTCTTGTTTAGGGTATTGATCCATAATCAGTTGTTCACAGATAGTTGCCCTATCTGGTTTTCAGAATTAATCTAGAACTTCCTTTTGTTGGCCGTTGAGATAGTTTCCCTGTCTGGTTTCAGGAATTAATCTCTGACCTAAGAGAAAGAAAGATAGTTTCCCCGTCTTGTTTCAGAAGTTAATCTTCAATATGTTCATGTAGATAGTTGTCCTGTCTTACTTTAGGTATTAATCTACAATCGGTTGTTCACAGATAGTTGTCATGTCTTGTTTCAGGTATTAATCTAGAACTCGCCTTTTGCTGGTCGTAGAGATAGTTACCCTGGCTTGTTTCAGGAATAAATCTCTAACCTTAAAGAAAGAAAGATAGTTTCCCCATCTTTTTTCGAGAGTTAATCTTCATTCTGCTCATGTAGATAGTTGTCCTGTCTTGTTTCAGGTATTAATCTACAATCAGTTGTTCACATATAGTTGTCCTGTCTTGATTCAAGTATTAATCTTGAACTTGTTTTTATGTTGGTCGTAGAGATAGTTGCCCTGGATTGTTTCAGGAATTAATCTCAGACCTGGTCTTGTAGATAGTCGCCACGTCTTGTTTCGGGAATTGATCTACAATCAGTCGTTCTCAAATAGTTTCCCTGTCTGGTTTCAGGAATTAATCTAGAACTGTCGAAAATTGATGATGGTATTTGTCTGCTTGCGAACTTTCCAAAAATATGTAAAGAGTCAGTTGTATGCAGTGTCATGATGCATGAAATGCATTGGGTAATAATGTTCTCAAAAATAAATGAGATTATGATATATGCATTTGTGCTGCATATGCTATGACACTCGTAAAATGATGTATGAATGCAATGTATGAACGTATCAGTTGTTCTATTGCAGTGTTGTTGAACTAGGGAAAATAAATCCCTGATTGTTGTTGGGGATGAAGAATGTAAATTCTCAAATTTTAAAGTTAAAATGCTGGGAGACGGATTTCCGTTGTTAGAGAAATAAACTCTGTTGGGGAAGGGAAACTCTGTAATCTCCTTGGGGATTTTCATGAGACCCTGTTGAGAAACCCAAGAAGCTTGTGAACCAGCCTAGATAATTCTTTAAGATGCCAAGGAAATAATTGGAGATTCTTGCTCTGCCGGGGATATCAGAAACTTTGACATCACTAGACTGTAAACTGAGGATATGGTAGTGACTTTGTAGTAGGGTGTCTCTGCCTATGTACCTGTTGCAGAAAGTACCTGCGAGGATTTGCAGATGGCCTTTTGATATTGTCTTGTTTCTTAAAGCCATTAGTAATTGTCTCTCTGCGTGTATTTGTAAACGGTAATCACATTCAAATGCATATGTTCAAAAGTAATCACTGGACGTTTTTGCAAACAAAACAGAAAAATAAAAAACCAAAAGTTTTGCACTTTTAAAGAAAAAAGCTTTGTATTAATTTGAAGAAGCTTTGCCTATAATAGGCATTTTTTATACAAGGAGACAGACACCCTAGTAAGAGAATTTCGCCGTAAGAATGAAAACTATACAAAAATAGTATACAAAGAAAAACAACTATGTGAAACGATCCCATTGGGTTCCTATCCTGCTATTGCCTTCATGTCTTTGAGCGTCTCATCTCTTTGCTACTTGTCCGAAGCTGACTGGATTAATTAGTACCATTTGAACTTGACACTTGTTACCGAAGTCTGTTTGTGAGGTGATCCAACGGGACATAGTTGTACGCTTTTAATCCCTAACTTTTGCCTGGACCGCCTTTCGGGTTTTCAGTCCACCAGGATACCCTTTTTTGCCCAAGCCTCCTTTTCAGGTTTTCGACTTGCCGGGTGTACATATTTTTCCATATGTATATCCCTAATTTTTTCCCGAACCCTTTTGGTTCGCCGGGATGCCCTTATTTTTTCCTAGGCCAGTCGACCTAGCGGGTCTTTTCTCATGCGTAATATATTTTAACTATGTCTATGCTTACAGGGTGCAGAAGGTCGTCACCGTCCATAATGGTTAAGATCATGGCTCCACCAGAAAATATGTTCTTGATCATAAATGGCCCTTTGTATGTGGGGGTCCATTTGCCCCTGTGATCACCTTGCGGCAGGATAATGCGCTTGATTACTAGGTCACCAGCCTGATATACCTGATGTTTGACCTTCTTGTTAAAAGATTTAATCATATGTTTTTGGTACATCTGACCATGGCAGACAGTCACGAGCCTCTTCTCATCAATCAAGTTTAATTTGTCAAGTCGAGTCTGAACCCATTCGTCTTTGTTCAACCCTGCATCTTTAATGATTCTCAAGGAAGGGATCTGGACCTCGATGGCTAGGACAACTTCCATACTGTATACTAGAGAGAAATAAGTTGCCCCTATTGACGTACGTACCGAGGTACGGTAAACATGAAGAGAAAATGGTACCATCTCATGCCAGTATTTGTATGTCACTGTCATCTTCTGTATGATCTTCTTGATGTTTTTATTAGCCGCCTCTATAGTGCTGTTCATCTTCAGTCGGTAAGGAGAAGAGTTATGATGCTGAATCTTGAATTGTATGCAGAGATCGGTGATCATAGTATTATTAATATTGGTACCATTCTTTATAATGATTCTTTCTGGAATACCATACTGACATATAAGGTTATGTCTGATGAACCGAGCCAAAACGTTCTTCGTAACAGAAGCAAAAGAGGTCGCTTTTACCCATTTTGTGAAGTAATAAATGGAAAATAGGATGAAGCGATGCCCATTAGAAGTTGTAGGTCTAATCTCTCCAATCATGTCGATGCCCCACATTTCAAAAGGCCAGGGAGCATTCAAGACGTTCAAGGGAACCGAAGGTACATGTACTTTATCAGCGTAGATCTGGCATTTGTGATAAGTCCGTGAATGCCGATAACAGTCTGCTTCCATAGTGGACCAGTAGTATCCTACCCGTAGGATATTTTTAGCAATTGTGTGCCTGCTAGAATGGGTGCCAAAGGTGCCTTCATGCAAATTTTCCATAATCTTCTCTGCTTCACTTTTGTCTACACACCGAAGCAAAGTAGAATCGTGGTTGCGCTTGTAGAGGATTCTATTACTGAGGAAAAAATTCACAGAGAACCTTCTTAGGAACTTCTTATCATTGATGGAAGCTCCCTCGGAATACTCTTAGGCTTTGAGGTATCTTTTGACTTCATGGAACCAAGGTTTGTCCACTACTTCTTCAGTATCAACCTCGTAACAGTATGCTGGTTCATCCATTCTCTCAATAGTGATATGAGGAGCTTCATTATCCCACCTGACCTTGAACATGGATGAAATAGTAGCTAGCGCGTCCGCTAATTGATTTTCTTTTCGGGGAATATGTTCAAAGGTAACTTCTTCAAAATATGGAATCAGTGTCAACACATGCTCCCAGTAAGGGATGCGATTAGGATGCTTCGTGTCCCATTCTCCTTTGATTTGACTGATTACCAGAGCCGAGTCTCCATGTACACTTAGGAATCTGATTCTCAAATTGATAGCAACTTTGAGACCCATAATACATGCTTCATATTCAGCCATGTTATTGGTACATTTGAAGCATAGCCTGACAGTGAAAGGAGTATGAAAATCTCCGGGAGATATGATCACAACACCGATGCCATTGCCGAGTGCGTTAGAAGCTCAGTCAAAAAGCATAGTCCATCGGGATCCTTTTTCAGGTGCTTCATCCGGTCCAGGTTCTTCATAATCGGTCACTAACATGATGTTCTCATTCGGGAACTCAAAATTCGTGGATTGGTAGTCGTCCACAGCCTGTTGAGCTAAATGATCAGCTAGTACACTTCTCTTAATTGCTTTCTGGGTTGTGTACTGAATATCATATTCGGTCAGGATCATTTGCCATCTTGCTATTCTTCCGGAGAGAGCGGGCTTCTCAAAGATGTATTTGATAGGATCCATTTTAGCTATCAATAATGTAGTGTGAGTCCACATATATTGTCTTAGTCAGCGAGTAGCCCATGCCAAAGCACATCAAGTTTTCTCGAGCAGTGAGTATCTGGTTTCACTGTCGGTAAACTTTTTGCTAAGGTAGTATATTGTATGCTCTCTTTGACCAAACTCATCATGCTTCCCCAACACACACCCCATTGAGTTCTCTAACACTGTTAAGTACATGATCAAAGGTCTTCCTTCAACCGGCAGCATCAAAATTGGAGGCTCTTGAACATATTCTTTGATTTTGTCAAAGGCGGTCTGGAAATCGTCATTCCACTTCACTGCTTGATATTTCTTCAGTAATTTGAAGATTGGATCACAAGTAGCGGTTAGATGGGAAATGAATCTGGCAATGTAGTTTAGACGTCCCAAGAATCCCCTAACCTCTTTCTCAGTGCAGGGGGTTGGCATTTCTTGTATAGGTTTAACCATTGTGGGGTCTACTTCAATACCTTTTCCGCTGACAACGAAGCCTAAGAGCTTACCAGATCTTACTCCAAAGGTGCACTTATTCGGGTTCAGTCTCAGTTTGTACTTTTTTAGTCTTTCAAACAGCTTCTGCAGGTGATCAAGGTGCTCCTCTTCTGTCTGAGACCTGGATATCATATCATCGATGTAGACCTCTATCTCGTGATGGATCGTGTCGTGAAAGAAAGCTACCATGGCATGCTGATAGGTTGCCCCAACGTTCTTTAACCCAAATGGCATAACCTTGTAGCAAAAAGTGCCCCACTGTGTGACGAAGGTTGTTTTCTCCATATCTTCAGGCACCATTTTGATATGATTGTACCCGGAGAAACCATCTATGAAGGAGAATACCTTATGTTGTGCGGTGTTGTCAACCAGAACATCAATATGTGGAAGCGGAGAGTCATCCTTGGGGCTTTCCCTATTCAGGTCTTTGTATTCCACACACATACATACTTTACCGTCCTTCTTAGGTACCAGAACAACATTAGCAACCCATTATGGATAAGAGATAATAGCTAAGAAACCTACGTTAAACTGTTTAATAACTCCAGCCTTGATCTTTTTTGACATCTATGGCCGCATACGACGGACCTTTTGCTTCACAGGAGGGTAGTCTTCTTTTGTCGGCAGGCGATGAACCACAATATCAGTGTCAAGCCCTGACATGTCTTCATATGACCAGGAAAAGACATCAACATAGTCATATAACATATGAATTAACCTCTTTTTGAAACTAAGCTCCAGATCGACACCTATCTTGACTTCCTTCTTATCCTCCTCAGTACCCAAGTTTATTGTCTCAACTGACTCTTCATGAGTCTGTATTGTCCTTTCCTCCTATTGTAATAGTCTGGCAAGCTCTCCTGGTACTTCACAATCTTCCTCACCTTCGTCTTCGGCTTAGTAGATCGGATTTTCAAAGTCATAATTAGCAATAGCAGAACTGTTACCAATGGGATCCAGAGTGGATGTGGATATGCCGTTTGATATTTGGGTATGTGTAAGAGAGCATAGTTATTTTGATAAAGTAAAAGTAGAAAAGAAAGACATAGAGCGTAAAATTTGCCTGCAAAAAATCCAATGATTATTAATGACATATGAAGATGAAGTAATAACCCTCACAAAATAGACCATTGTGCCTCGGGTAAAGCACAAGGCTTTAGAGTTTATATTGTTTAAATATTACATATTCCAAAAACAAAAAGACAATTACTCCTAGATAAAAGTAATGGGAACAAAATCCTTGGCCTCCCAATTGTTGAGTCCACCATTGATGGATGGGAAGATCCACTTGTCCATGTCGCAGTCACTGTCACTGTCCTCCAAAGCATTGATTCCATGGTTGCTGATACGTAGTGGCGGTCCTCCGGTGCGAGCACGACGAACAGCTCTTTGGGATCCTGAAGTAAAACCCAAACCAAACTTGTCAGATTTGTAGGGGATGTCAAGAAGTTGGCCCCAAATGGTACACCAACCTTCTTCGACTATTTCTTTGGAATCCTTCAGAGAGGCCATCTTCAACGGAGGTCTAGTAATATTTGGAGCATTGATAGTAGTGTTGGTTGCAAAAATTGTCTGAGGAACCTCCTCAAAGTTCGGTCAGGGGGTCTCAATGAACTCGCCGTCCATATCAACATACCTGAAAGAGTTCAGGTGGCTCACCATATATTCTTCCTCGCCATAGACTGTAAAGATCTTTCCGCTAACTGGGTATTTCACCATTCGGTGCAGAGTAGAAGTAACAGCACCGGCCCATGGATCCAAGGGAGACCCAATAAATAGGAGTAAGACGGGCGGATGTCTATCACATAGAAAGTGGAGTCAAAAGTCTGAGTACCAACTTTAATAGGGATGTTCACCTCCCCGTGCACCGTTCTCTTGGAACCATCGAAGGCCCTCACCACAATATTACTGCGTTTCAGTGTGAGTCCTTCATAATCCAATCTGTCCACAACATTCTTAGGTAAGACATTCAATGATGAACCTGTATCCACAAGAACATGAGCTAGGGTAGTGCCCATGCACTCAATAGAGACATGCAGGGCATCATTATGCTTTCTTCCTTTAGACGTTAAATCGGCATCTGAGAAACCAAGTCCATTGTTAGTTGTCAAACTAGCAATGTAGTTCTCGAATTGGTCGGCAAAATTCTCTTGAGGCATATGAGAACACTTCAGGAACTTTACCAAAGCCTTAACATAGGCTTCAGAGCATAACGGTAAGGCCATCATTGAAATTTTTGAAGGGGTTTTCCCCAATTGCTCCACAACATTGTAATCGCTCTTTCGTATAATCTCTAGAATCGCTTCCATTTCTTTTTTAGAAGCTTCAGAAATGGATCCTTTATGTGCCTCTGTCCGGGAAGGCTCAACCAGTACCTCTTTGTCCTGAGTCTCAGCTGACTCAGTAACAGGAATAACAATAGGGATGACAGTAGGAGTAGCAACAGGAGTAGCAGCAGGAGTGGAAATAAGAATAACCAAAGGAGTAGCAACAATCTTTGGAGAGATTTCAGGAGAGAAAATCCTTCTTCTTCTGGTAATTTTACTGGTCCCAACAATGTTGTCGATATCAGGATCAGTATCTTCAACAACTTCATATTTAATAGCCAATAGATCTTGCTTAACGCCATGGTAGTAAACGTCAGCCCCATAATTATAAGGAACAACTTTATTGGAGGAATATGGTATTGGTCCAGGAAAAGTGATAATCAAAGGAGAAACCTTAGGAACAAATGTAATCCTGACAAGTCTTTTGGAGGAGACCCTGGGAGGATTGTCGGAAATGGTAATTATTGAAATGTTTTCACACAGAACTTTTGTAGAGGGAAATTCTCAAACATAATTTCTTTGTTGTTCATCATGCACTGGACACCTATCTTTAATAATAAGCAACCATTAGGTAGAGACATACACAAGTGGAAACCTTCACCACAACCCAGAAATAAACTGGCTCACAATATGTTCTTTTTAACAATTATAAGAGGAGTAGCTAGTTGATCAACAGAAGAAACAAACAGGTCCTCATCAACAAAATTAACATCCTGGCCATGCTTGGGCATTGGTGAAGTTATTACGTTAGGGGTCTCTTGAGGGTCAAACTCAATCTCTTTTTCCTTAATGAGATCTTGCACTTTGTTCTTCAGAGTCCAATAGTCATTTGTATCATGCCCTGGACTGTCAGAGTGGTAGTCACATCGAGCATTTGGGTTGTAGCGCAGGGATGAAATATTTGGATTTTTAGGAGCCTCCTTTAGAGTGACTAGGTTAGAATTCAACAAATGTGGCAAAACCTGAGATAAGGACATTTTAATTTGGGTGAACTGTCTTCTGGGCGCATCCTGTCTACACTGATTGTTTTGTTGTTAATTTGATGCATGGTTAGAAATCATCACAACTTCTACCTTCAGACGATGTTTCGTTTTGCTTTGATTTCTATGGCCATAAGTAGCACGGACCTCTTTCGTTCCAGTGAAGGGTTTCTTCATTGTACTTGAAGATGCATCCCTTTGAATCTTACCACTCTTGTTACCCACTTCTACTTGTTCCCTAGTCAATATCAACTCAGTAAACCCGATTGAAGAGCTTCCAATTAAATGGTTGAAAAATGGACCAGACAAAGTAACCAGGAACATGTCTACCAGCTCTCTATCAGACAGAGGAGGCTGGACCCTTCCAGCAAGATCCCTCCACCTTTGGGCATAATCTTTGAAACCCTCACTAGAACCCATAAACATGCTTTGAAGTTGTGTACGAGCGAGGTCAGCATTGTATTGTTACTAGTTGTAAAAAGCAGCAGCCAAGTCTTCCCAATTGCAGATGTTGGTTCCTTTCAGCTGATAGAACCATTCCAACTACGTCTCTGACAAACTTTCCTAGAGGATATGAATCCATAAATTCCCGTCAGCGGTGTGAGGTTGGATCTTCCGACATATGACCTTAAGTGCAGCTTAGGACAGGAGACACCGTCATACTTAGCAAATGTGGGGACTTTGAACTTCCGGGGAATGACCACTCTAGAGACCAGCCCTAACTCTTCAAAATCCAGACCAGGTACCCTCTGAATATCCATAGCATTGAGATGATCCTCCAGCTGTTTGTATTTATCATCAGCAGGAGGATATTGTTCCTCAGAGTAATCAACTTCTTCTTCATCAGTTCATGGATTGTTGTTTTCTTCTATTGGCTCCTCTTCTTGATTGTCCCCCAAATTTCAAGGGGTTGCGAAATCTAGAGCTCAGTTGGCTGGTCCTCTAAACCTTCTTCCCATATTCAAGATTCCATCCGGTTTCTTTGCCTTCTTCTTCTTCTCTTTGATGATGAGAGCTTTCAGATCTTCTTGCCCCTTAGCCTAAGCTGGGAACATTTGTTGGAATATAGCGTTTTGTGCTTGAAGATCCTTAACTGTTTGTTTAAGAGCCATTTCTTTTTGCTGAAATAAACAGAGAAAAGATAAGAAACCTGTCTTGAAATACCTGTTTAATGTAATGATATGCATGATAATGTTTATGCAATATTTTCAAGGACTTCAGGAAATTTAAATTTGCGAACCAAAATGAAACAAATATTTTATTGATAAGATTCAAATTACAACTGCCTTTTAGGTTTACAATTGAAAATTAAAAACTCTTAAAATCTAACAATCAAATCTCCCTTGGGCGCTTCCTTTTCGTGTCGAGGTAGACATTAAGACTTTCTTCTTTGTGGAGTTGCTTTGTGAGCTCCAACACTTTCTTCTCACTGGTGTATAATTGATCTCTAAAGGTATCTCTTTCTTCCTTGAATTGAATCCAGGACCTCTGCAACTCTTCAAGATCAGTGGGCATGTCAGGATGGAGAACTGTATCAGGAGCATCTTCTTTGGTGACAGGTTCCACAATCACCGGTAAGATGGCTATATATGGCATCATAAGGTTTTGGGAGCGAGCTTGTACTCATCTGAGATAGGGTTCCATAGAGATGGAATTCTTGTTCCCCAAAGCCTTACTATCAACCTTCTTTACCATGCCCCAAGCTCGTACGAACCTTTGACGATACCCTTGAACATCATCCTCGTAGTTGAACATAATGCCTCAGATAAGCATATCATGGGGACCATCCCTCAGAGCATAACCGAATTGTCGTATAGCTAGAGAAGGATTATAAGTAATACCTCCCCTAATGCCGAGGAGTGGGAAATTAGGAAATTCCCCATAATGTACAATGATAGAAATATCTCCCATAGACCGGGAGTACCAAAGAATATCTGAGTGAGAAAGTGACATTATCCTTTGCGACCAACCCAAACTTTGTTCGTTCTTCAATATTGATTGGGGAAGGTGCAAAATAAAACACCTAGACAACAATTGTATGCAACACATAAGAACCCCTCTTCTCTTCATGGTACGAGTGTAAAGGGAATGCAAGATATCTCAGAGAAAAGTAGGCATATGGTTACGGGAGAGAAAAACCTTGACAACATTCACATCTATGAGTAAGTATGGATTAGGGAACAATACTAACTGTGATACGGTGGGAAAGAACTGACTGTTTTTGGAATGCTGGTTCGCGTTTTACGTTTGTTATCGCAAAATGTCGCGGTAAGCAAGATTCGCCACCGTCTTTTATTTTATCCAACAAGGAAAGGAAAAAAGCACAGAAAAATTCCTTTTTCGAGATGTTTCTCGGGTCCGAGGGGTAGATTATAGAAAGGGAAGGTGTTAGCACCCTTTCTATCCGTGGTTATCCACGGGTTCTTAGGTACTTGCTCAAAGTGTTTTCAAAATTTGCTTTTCTTTGTGTTTGTGGGTTTGAAAGGAGTTTTTGTTTTGAAGAGAGTGTAAGTGCGAAAAGTTTTTTGTTTTTGAAAGAGCGAGTACTTAAGAACCATCTACCTACTCGAAAAAGGGAATTAATCTGTGCTAATGTCCTTTAGACAATGCTATCCCACTATTGATGAGTAGGTAGCATCGTCGTTGGAGTTTTAAGGGTCAATTCGATTAAGGGACATGTGGTCACTAAAGCAATGTTAGGATGCCTTAGTGGTAACCCTAATGTCTTAGATCCTTTTCCGAGGCAACCGTTTCGAGGCAACTATGATCTTTGGACAAGAGGGCGACCTCTAAAACTTCCTATACTCCATGACCATGTTCGAAGGCAACCAAGTGAGGTGTACCCTAAGAGTGCGCATGTGCGAGTCTGTTGTTTCGGTTAATTTTATCTTTGTACATGTTATGGGTGAGCTATGTTGATGTTAAGTTCATACATTCGATCTTGTCATGCATTCCCTATTATCCAAACATCTAACAGTTTATAGATTGCGGATATTAAATTTTGGAATTTAAATCTAACTATTACAAGGCGTCGGGTGTTTACATCGCCAAAAGCAACCCTTGAAATTAAAATGCGAAAAGTAAATAAAGCGATAAAATAATTAAAGTCCTAATTAAGCTATTACATTCCGGGAAACAATTACATCAATATGGTAAAATAGATCGCGTGCAAGAAATTAAATCGAATGCGAGTTTTTTAGGGTTTTGACCCTTTTTTGAAAGAAAGTATTTTTTTATATTTTTGGATTAAAAGGAATTAAATTAAGTTAATAATTAAATTAATTAATTAATTAATTAAAAAAGATATTTTTTGGATATTTAAAGAAATAAAATAAATTCGGTTAAAGTTAGTAAAAACCTAATTATCTACATTAATTTTAATTATTGCAAAAATATTAAAAGTTATACCCTAATTAAACTAAATTAATTAAATTAGTTTATTTACAAAAATAAAATGATGAATTTAATTTTAATAAATAAAATATATTTTGGTTTTGATTTTATGAGAAAAAGATTTTAATTGGTTAGTGATTTAAATAATAAAAATAAATAATACAAAATAAATAAATAAATAAAATGAAAAGAAAAAGAAATAACCAAAAGAGGGGGTTTGGGCCCAGATCAGGGGTGAAAGTGGCAATTTCAAGGCCCATTTGCTGCAAGCCTGGTTGACATTCCATGATTCCATGTACGCCTTTGACTTGGTCTTATGATGGTCATCACCTCTGGGCCATCAGATTTGGCCTAGAGGCCATCTGGCGCTTTGAGATCTGAGGGCATATGATAGATCTTATGCTTTGGCTTGTACTGGATAACCTGGAAAAAATTAACACAAATGCATGGGGGACCTGGGATTCGAACCTAGGTCCTTTTGGTACTTGAACACATGCCTTAGCCACTCAGCCAACACACTTTTATTGTTAACATAGTGGATAATGAATATAATATGGAAAACAAACTAATTATGCCAGAATTATAAAAAAGAAGCGCGAATTTATGAATGGACGAATAGGGAAGGGGCACGTAGTCATCTTCTTCGCCCAACCCTGGTTATTTACCTGCGGATTTTTATCCGCAGCTAAATCCATGGGTTCATCCTAAAATCTTCTCTAGGCCATGGAAATTAATTCCAAACACATGGTTGTGTTCGTCTCCTTCCACTGATCATGTCCATGTCCATTATTATCATCAATTTTGCCTGCAATTAAAATACCCAAAAACAAGAACCAAGAACCCTAGAATCGGCTAGGGGGTTACAGGCCATGAAAATGCAATTCAATAATGCAAAAAGCTTCTAAATGGAACGATAAGCATGATTGTGTAACGATTTTTCCAAAAAAACGCAGGAATATGAGTATGTGATTTCGAGTGCAGGATGATTTTCAAGGAGACTTACAGCGCGATTGAGGATGTGAATGGCCTTGCTTTTGATTGCCATGGACTCAGTGGATGTCGAGCAAGAGAGTAGTGTTGAGATTTTGCTTTGAATCGGCCTCTAAAACAGATTTCAGTTTCAAGCTTCTTCAAGTTTTTTCTCAAGTTTGGTTTTGGTGATTATCCATCCTCTAGGTCTTGAAACTCGTGCCTCTCACTTGTATAAGTAACATGGAATGAATTAGGTCAAGTTTTGGGCTTTGAATACTTATGCATTGATGATTTAGGATTTGATTTGATCCTCCATGAAAAATCTTCCAAATTTGTCCAAAAAATAATATTTTGTTCATAACATGGCTTGATACGGATTTGATCATGTCCATAATGATATTTAAGGCATGTATCAATCAAAAAGATACCAAGTTATCAATATTTAGATTTTATTTGGATTTAAATTGATTTAAAATGAATTAATTCAATAAAAATCAAATAAAATAGAAAAATCAATGAATGGACATAAGATTGATGATAGGACACGTGTGTGGTGTGACAAGATCAAATCAAGTGGAAAAAAGTGGGCCCATTTGACAAAATTTGAAGTTTTGGGGATAGTTGACTTTTGGCAATTTTGGAAAAATGCCCAACTTCAACAATGCATATCATTTTGGTCTCATATGTTTGTAAACCTTGAGATGTCCTCTAACCAACCCTTTTGGTCTCATATCATTTTGATATTCCATGCTCAAGTTATAAGCTTTGGAAAAAAGGTGTTTTTGTTGACTTTCAAAAATGACCTATAATGTCCAAATTTGTAACTTTTTGTGAGTGCATTTATTGATCTTGGGTTGTGAAGATGGATTATATTAAATTGCATCCTCTTAAAAATGAGCTTTGGATGGGTAATTTCTCATAAAGTATGAGAAAGTTATTCTTGGTCAAAGTTGAGTTGACTTTTCCTGCAAAACCCTAATTTAGCAACTTTTGAATCTTGATGAATTTTGAGCAATCCTTGATGAATCATGATAAACCCTTGATAAAATGATGAAATACCCTTCAAAATGATAATGTTGACAAAAAATCTTGAAGTTTGACTATTCATAGGTCACAGTTGACTTTTGCCCTAGCACAGTCGATTTTGGACCTCTTGAGCAATTGACTGACCAAACTTCCTCTGCAAGGCTTGAAATTTGACATGGATGACCTTGTGAACATATTAGGACATATGGGAGCACTTTAGGTCATTTGGATGCAAGGACCTTGGTGCAACACAAAACCCTAATTTGAGGTTGACTGCCTTAGGAGATAGCTTGACTGTCCAATTCTTGAGCAATCTTGAGCCACTTGGGGATTCTTCTTGCAATGTCTTGAGAAATATGGGAGGACAAATTTTGGGGTACAACAGCTGCCCCTGTTCAATTTTCTTAAACCTGAGGATATAGATTGGCTTTCGGGCCTTTCGTGATCCGAAGGTGGAAGATGATTGAACACTAGAGTGCCCAGAAATTTGCACTCGCATGAAGTGGTATCAGCCTTGTGATGTCGGGAATGGGCTTACATATGCCATTTGGAGACTGTTGGTAGGTGGTCTGAACTTCAACTAGAATACGAATCAAGGAGATCTTATCGGCGATCTGACTGAGCCAGAGGAGGTCTTGGATATGACTTTAACTGGATCGGCATCAGAAAAATCTTTAGGAATCAATTTAACTGGACCAGAGAAGGTTTTGGAGTAACTCTGACTGGATCAGGAAAATCTTTAGGAATCAATTTAACTGGACCAGAGTAGGTCTTGTCTTCTTTGACTGGATTGGCATCAGAAAAATCTTTAGGAATCGATTTAACTGGACCAGAGGAGGTCTTGTCTTCTTTGACTGGATTGGCATCAGAAAAAATCTTTAGGAATCGATTTAACTGGACCAGAGGAGGTCTTGTCTTCTTTGACTGGATTGGCATCAGAAAAATCTTTAGGAATCGATTTAACTGGACCAGAGGAGGTCTTGTCTTCTTTGACTGGATTGGTATTAGAAAAATCTTTAGGAATCGATTTAACTGGACCAGAGGAGGTCTTGTCTTCTTTGACTGGATTGGTATCAGAAAAATCTTTAGGAATCGATTTAACTGGACCAGAGGAGGTCTTGGAATAACTTCAACTGGATCGGCATCAGGAAAATCTTTAGGAATCGATTTAACTGGACCAGACAAGGCCTTTGACTGGATCGGCATCAGAAAAATCTTTAGGAATCAATTTAACTAGACCAGACAAGGTTTTGGGATAACTTGAACTGGATCGACATCAGAAAAATCTTTAGGAATCGATTTAACTGGACCAGAGGAGGTCTTGTCTTCTTTGACTGGATTGGCATCAGAAAAATCTTTAGGAATCGATTTAACTGGACCAGAGGAGGTCTTGTCTTCTTTGACTGGATTGGCATCAGAATAATCTTTAGGAATCGATTTAACTGGACTAGAGGAGGTCTTGTCTTCTTTGACTGGATTGGCATCAAAAAAATCTTTAGGAATCGATTTAACTGGACCAGAGGAGGTCTTGTCTTCTTTGACTGGATTGGCATCAGAAAAATCTTTAGGAATCGATTTAACTGGACCAGAGGAGGTCCTGTCTTCTATGACTGGATTGGCATCAGAAAAATCTTTAGGAATCGATTTAACTGGACCATAGGAGGTCTTGTCTTCTTTGACTGGATTGGCATCAGAAAAATCTTTAGGAATCGATTTAACTGGACCAGAGAAGGCCTTTGACTAGATCGGCATCAGAAAAATCTTTAGGAATCGATTTAACTGGACCAGACAAGGTCTTTGAATAACTTCAACTGGATCGGCATCAGTAAAATCTTTAGGAATCGATTTAACTGGACCAGAGGAGGTCTTCCACATAGTTGAGAATTTAACTGCATCTTTCCTGAAAGGTAAAGGTCAGTCATATGCAATGCATGATATGGATCAAGCAATGATGCTCTCAACATAAATGAGATTGTATGGTATGATGCATTTATGCATGTATCATGATGTATGGAAATGTAATGTTTTAGCTGGGGAAAATAAATCCTAGATAGCTGCTGGAGAGTAGAGTTGAATTCTTCGTTTCCGCTGGGGATGATGAACGAAGGTAATAAAATTGCAGGAGAAGAGAACTCCGTTGGGGAATAAACTGATGAAGAGATTACTCCGTGGGGAAGAGATGCTCTACTGAGGATTCCACTGATAAACTCTACTGGGGATGGATTACCGTTGCTTGTGATATTGGATCTGTTGAGGATTGAATATCCGTTTGTGAAAGGAAAGAACTTCGCTGGGGATGATCTTTCAGTTGCAACTTGCTGGGGATAATCTTTTTAGGCTTGTTGTGGGGATAATCTTTTGAACTCAACTAGGGAGATTTATTTTTGTACTCCGCTGGGGATAAACTTCCAGAGTCTACTGGGGATGATGATTCAACTCCATTGGGGAAGCTTCTTCAGACCGCGGTGGGAAAATATTGACTCCACTGGGGTATCTTGTATTCTGCCGGGGAACATTCTTAGACTCCGTTGGGGAATATTAAGACTTCCTGGGATATCAAGCCTCTTTAGTGCTGATGGTAGATCAACTCTGCTTAGGGAGATTATTGCTGATTCGTTCATTCATAGTTGCAAGTCTCAGCTGAGGAGAGCTATCTTTACTGTCTTACTCTGCGGGGACTGAAGGCATCTTAGTCATATTCTTCAGCTGAATATACCTTGGTACCTGGTGGACAAAGCAACTATACGGCTCGGACAATTCTTACTTCCCCTATTTCTGATATTACCAGTAATTCATCTTTCGTTTCGCATATAAATATTTATGATCAGCAATTAATGTCAAATGCATATATCAAAAATGAACTTTGGACATTCTTTGCAAAACAAAACAGATAAAGAAAAAAACAATTTGAAATTTGTTTGAAAATGAATTTGTATTGATTTTTAAGTTTGTCCTGTAAATAGGCGTTTTTGTACAAGAGGCTGGTGTCCTAGTAGGAGAACGCCGTCGAATAATAGAATTTATACAATTTGTGAAAAACTAAACAAAACAGCTATGTGAATGATCCCACTGGGTTCCAACTCTGCTATTGCCTTTATATCCTTGAGCATCTCATCACTTTGCTTCCGGTTGAAGGTAGATCAGATTGATTAGTGTCGTCCGAGCTTGATAGTCGATACTGAATTCTGGATGCAAGGTGATCCAATGAGACATAGTGTTACGCTTTGATCCCTAATTTTTGCCTGGACCGCCCTCTCGGGTTTTCAGTCCACCGGGATACCCATTTTTGCCCAAGCCGCCTTTTTAGGTTTTCGACTTGCCGGGTGTACAATTTTTTTCATTTTCATCCCTTATTTTTGCCTAGGCCAGTCATCCTAGCGGGTCTTTGATTATGTGTAATATCTTTTCACTATGTCTGCATTGACGGGGTGAGGAAGGTCGTCACCATCCATGGTGGTTAGAATCGTAGCTCCTCCTGAGAAAATATTCTTAACCACAAATGGCCCTTCGTAAGTAGGGGTCCATTTGCCCCTGGGATCACCTTGAGGTAGAATGATGCGCTTGATTACCAGGTCCCCAACTTGATACTCTTGTCGTCTGACTTTCTTGTTAAATGCCTTGATCATCCATTTTTGGTACGTCTGACCATGACAAATAGCAGTAAGTCTCTTTTCGTCGATTAAGTTCAGTTGATCAAGTCGGGTCTGAATCCAATCATCTTCACTCAAACCCGCATCCTTCATGATCCGAAGAGAGGGTATCTGAACTTCAATGGGCAAGACTACCTCCATGCCATATACCAAGGAATAGGGTGTTGCTCTTGTTGAAGTCCGTTCTGAGGTAAGGTACCCATGAAGAGCAAATGGTAACATCTCGTGCCAATCTTTGTAGGTCACTGTCATCTTCTGCACAATCTTCTTAATGTTCTTATTAGCCGCTTCGATAGCCTCATTCATCTTCGGCCGGTAGGGAGAAGAGTTATGATGTTGTATCTTGAATTCCTCGCAGAGCTCAGTGATCATTTTGTTGTTGAGATTGGTACCATTGTCCGTAATGATCCTCTCTGGTACATCGTATCGACAGATCAGATTATGTCGAATGAACCGTGCCACAACGTTCTTGGTCACAGTAGCAAAGGAAGCTGCTTCAACCCACTTTGTAAAATAATCAATTGCTACCAGGATGAAACGATGCCCGTTGGATGCTGTAGGTCTGATCTCGTCGATCATATCAATGCCCCACATTGCAAAAGGCTAAGGTGTCGTCAAGACGTTTAGAGGAACTGGAGGTATGTGCACCTTATCAGCATAGACCTGGCACTTGTGACATGTCTGAGAATGCTGATAACAGTCGGCTTCCATTGTGGACCAATAATATCCTGCCCGAAGGATTTTCTTTGCCATGGTGTGTCCACTGGAATGAGTTCCGAAAGTACCCTCATGTAACTCCGCCATGATCCTTTCTGCTTCATTCGTATCCACACATCGCAGCAAGGTCGAATCATGGTTGCACTTGTAAAGGATGCCATTGCTGATGAAGAACTTTGCCGCGAACCTCCTCAGAAATTTCTTGTCATTAACAGATGCACCCTCGGGGTACTCCTGAGTTTCAAGATACCTTTTTACTTTGTGAAACCAGGGCTTTTCTGTTACCTCTTCAGTCTCAATGTCACAGCAATGTGCAGGTTCGTCCAGTCTTTCAATGATAATCCGGGGAGCTTCGTTGTCCCAATTGACTTTGAACATAGAAGACATCATATCCAGCGCGTCCGCCAACTGATTCTCCTCTCTAGGGAAGTGTTCAAAGGTTATCTCCTCGAAATGGGGAAGCAATGTCAATACATGCTCCTTATAAGGAATAAGGTTTGGGTGTTTCGTATCCCACTCGCCTTTGATCTGACTGATCACGAGAGCGGAATCTCCGAAGACACTTAGAAACTTAATCCTTAGATCAATTGTTGCTCGAAGACCCATGATGCATGCTTCATACTCCGCCATGTTGTTGGTGCAGTTGAAACATAGTCGGGCGATAAATGGAGTATGAGAGCCTTTATGAGATATGATCACGGCGCCAATGCCATTACCCAAAGCGTTCGAAGCTCCATCAAAATACATAGACCATCGGGTTCCTTCCTCAGGTCCTTCATTCGGTCCAGGTGTCTCACAATCAGTTACCAACATGATATTCTCGTCTGGGAATTCAAAGTTCATAGACTGGTAATCATCCACTGCCTGATGTGCTAAATGGTCTGCCAAAACACTTCCCTTGATTGCCTTTTGAGTCGTGTATTGGATGTCATACTCAGTCAATATCATCTGCCATCTTGCTATTCTTCCGGACAAGGCAGGCTTCTCGAAGATATACTTGATTGGATCCATCTTTGATATCAATAGAGTAGTGTGAGTCAGCATATACTGTCTCAGCCGGCGAGCAGCCCATGCCAAAGCGCATCAATTTTTCTCGAGAAGTGAGTATCGGGTCTCACAGTCGGTAAACTTTTTGCTAAGGTAGTAAATAGCATGCTCTTTTCGGCCAGACTCATCATGCTGACCCAACACACACCCTATTGAGTTGTCGAGTACTGTCAAGTATAAGATCAGAGGTTTCCCTTCAACTGGTGGCATCAGAATAGGTGGCTCTTGGAGATACTCTTTGATCTTTTCGAAAGCGGCCTAACATTCATCGTTCCAACGTACTACTTGATCTTTCTTCAGTAACTTGAAGATTGGCTCGCAAGTAGCAGTTAAGTGCGAGATGAATCGGGAAATGTAGTTCAAACGTCCTAGAAAGCCTCTGACTTCTTTCTCTTTTCTGGGAGCTGGCATCTCCTGTATAGCTTTCACTTTTGCAGGATCCACTTGAATACCTTTGTCGCTCACGATGAAACCCAGTAGCTTACCATATCTCACCCTGAAGGTGCACTTGTTCGGGTTTAACCTCAGCTTGTACAACTTCATCCTGTCAAACAGCTTCTGCAGATGGTCAAGGTGTTCCTCCTCAGTCTGGTACCTTGCAATCATATCGTCGACGTAAACTTCAATCTCATGGTGGATCATGTCATGAAATAAAGCAACCATGGCACGCTGATACGTTTCCCCAGCATTTTTAAGTCCAAAGGGCATGACCTTGTAGCAAAAGGTACCCCAATGAGTAACAAAGGTTGTCTTCTCCATGTCTTCGGGAGCCATCTTAATCTGATTATAACCGGAGAAACCGTCCATGAAGGAGAAGACTTTATGCTAGGCGGTGTTGTCAACCAGAACGTCGATATGAGGTAGAAGGAAATCATCCTTGGGGCTCGCCCTATCCAAATCCCTGTAGTCAACACACATTCGAACCTTACCATCCTTCTTCGGCACAGGAACCACATTAGCCACCCACTGAGGGTAAGAAGTAACTGCTAGAAAACCGACGTCGAACTGTTTCATAACTTCAGCCTTGATTTTATCGGACATCTCCGGGCGTATTCGGCGAACCTTCTGTTTTACTGGAGGACAGTCTTCCTTGGTAGGCAAGCGATGAACCACAATATCAGTGTCCAACCCAGGCATATCTTCGTAAGACCAGGCAAAGATCTCAACATAGTCATGCAGCATCTGAATCAACCATTGCTTCACACTAAGCTCTAGATTTGCACCAATTTTGACCTCTTTCTTATCTGTCTCTGTACCCAGATTCACTGATTCTACCGGCTCTTCATATAGCTGAATAGCCCTCTCTTCTTGGAGTAACAGTCTTGCAAGTTCACCAGGCACTTCGCAATCATCTTCACCTTCGTCTTCGGCTAAGTTGATCGGATTTTCGAAGTCATAACTGGTAGTAGCAGAGTCGTTACCAGTGAGATCCAGAGTGGATGTAGTCCTGTATACGTGAGTGTGTATAAAATAGTTGTTTTGCAATATATAATAAAGAAAAACAAGGAGCGCAAGATTTGAAATGCAAGAAACGTCCAATGCTTTTATTAATGATATATGAAAATGACACACATAAAGCCCTCTCAAATGAAGCCACGGTGCCCCAGGTAAGACATCGGGCCATAAAGTTTTAAAACATTGTCTGTTACAGATCAAAACAAAAAGTTTCATTACTAGGTAACAAAAGTAATAGGGATGAAGTCATTTTCTGTCCAGTTGCATTGTCCACCGTCGGTCGTAGGATAGATCCAGCTGTCGAATTTAGACTCTTCTACATCGTCTTCAATGGCATTCACTCCCGAGTTGCTGATGAACACGGGAGGTCTTCCGATTCGTGCATTCCGAACAACCCTTTGAGCTTCTGCAGTGAAACCCAAACCAAACTTGTTAGTCTTCTTTGTAAAATCAGGGAGTCGGCCCCAATTTGCACACCCACCTTTCTCGATAACAGCCCGAGCATCCTTTAAGGAAGCCATCTTCATAGGAGAATCTTCAATAACAGCCTCAGCGGACGCCAGCGTCTGGGGAACCTCTTCAAAATGCTGGAATGGGGTCTCAATGAACTCCCCATCCATCTCTACGTATCGGAACGAGTTGAGGTGGCTAACCATGTACTCTTCCTCTCCTTGTACTGTCACAATCTTCCCTTTGATCGGGTACTTCAGTTTCTGGTGGAGCGTCAAGGTTACGGCCCCAGCTTTGTGGATCCATGGGCGATCCAGCAAACAAGAATAGGATGGCCGAATGTCCATCACATAGAATGTAGAGTTGAAAACCTGAGAACCAACCTTAATCAGGATATCAACCTCTCCGTTCACCATCCTCTTAGACCCATCGAAGTCCCTGGAGACAATGTTACTTGGCTTCAGCTCCAACCCTTCACAGTCCAACCGATCTAGAGCTTTTTTAGGCAAGACGTTCAATGTGGAACCAGTATCCACTAATACATGAGAAAGAGTAGTGCCCCTGCATTCAATGGAGACATGCATGGCATCATTGTGATTCTTCCCCTTAGCAGTTAAGTCGGTGTCAGAGAAACCCAACCCATTATCAGCAGTTAAATTGGCCATGCAATCTGTGAACTGATAAGCTGACGTCTCTTGCGGTACGTGGGCAGTTTTCAAGAAGGTAATCAGAGCCTTGGCATGGGCCTCCGAGCATAGAAATAGTGACAACATAGAAATATTGGACGGGGTTTGCCCCAGCTGTTCAACTACATTGTAATCACTCTTTTTGATAATTTTCAGAATCTCTTCCATCTCTTGTTTAGAAGCTTCAACGGTAGTCGTTTTCGGCGCCTCCGTCCGGGCAGGCTCTTCAGTGGTCCCTTTGCCCCGAGTGTCAGATGACTCGGCGACAGGAGTAAGAATAGGAACTTGTACAGGAATAGTAGCGGGTACACTGGCAGGTGTAATAATAACAGGTCTTCGGGCAGTTGGTGGAGAGATATCAGGCGAGAATAGTCTTTCATTGCGGGTGACTTTAGCAGGACCAACAATGTTGCTGACGTTAGTATCATCATCCAACTCTTGCTTAACTCCATGAAAATAAACATCAGCCCCGTAGTGCCAAGGGACAGCTTTATCAGAGGTATATGGGATGGGCCCCGGAACAGTGATGATCACATGTGCGATTCTTGGAGCGGATGTAATTCTAACAGGCTTCCTCGAGGGAGCCTTGGAAGAATTGTCGAAAATGGTAATGATGGCAACTTCTTCAGTATGAACTAGAAGAACAACAGTATTCTCGAACAGAATCTCTTTACTATCCATCAGGCGTTGGACACCTGACTTCAAGAGATGGCAACCGGTAGGTAGAACAAAACACATACGACAACCTTCGTCACAACCCAGAAATAAACCGGCTAGCAAAAGGTTCTTCTTTACAATTATCAAAGGGGTAGCAATATCATTTACAGAAACCACAAACGAGTCTTCATCTATAGCATATGAGCAGTCACAATATTAGGTCTTTTGGGTGCCTCAAACTCAATCTCCCTGGCATCAATTAAGTCCTGTATCTTATTCTTCAAAGTCCAACAATCATCTGTATTATGCCCCGGGCTATCAGAGTGATAAGCACAAAGCGGGCGTTAGGGTTATACCTTGGTGATGTTGTATTTGGATTCTTCGGGGCTTCCCTTGGAATCAATAGATTGGTCTTCAGCAGCTGTGGCAGAATCTGGGATAAGGTCATGCTGAGACGGGTGAATTGCCTTCGAGGTCTCTCCTCCTTTTGTTGATTGTTGTGCTGAGGAGCACCAGCAAGTTTTGAAATAACAACCGCGTTAACAGCTTGGCGGTGTTCAGGTCTATTCTGTCTTCTTGGACTGTAGACAACACTGTATGCTTTCTTAAATGGCTTCTTCTCGGTGCTTGATGAGGCACCCTTCTATATCTTACCAGCCTTAATACCAACCTCAATCCTCTCACCAGTCAAAATAAGCTCTGTAAACCCAGATGAAGAGCTTCCAATCAGATGGTTGAAAAATGGACCAGACAGGGTCCCCAGAAACATATCCACAAGCTCGCGATCAGCCAAGGGTGGTTGTACTCTTCTGGCGAGGTCCCTCCACTTCTAAGCATAATCTTTGAAACCTTCACCCGTTCCCATTGACATACCCTGGAGTTGGGTATGCGTAGGAGCGAGGTCGGAATTGTATTGGTACTGCCTGTAGAAAGCAGTAGCCAAATCTTCCCAACTGCGGATATTGGCTCCGTCCAACTGGTAGAACCATTCAAGCTGAGTCCCTGAGAGACTGTCTTGAAAGAAATGGATCCATAGGTTTTTATCAGCGGTGTACGGCTGAATCTTCCTCACATATGACCAGAGGTGCAGCTTCGGATAAGAAACTCTGTCATACTTAGCAAAGGCTGGTGCCTTGAATTTATGGGGAATCACCACCCCAGATGATAGACCCAGATCACGAAAGTCCAGACCAGGCACTTTCTGAACTTCCATCGCACTCAATCGGTCTTCCAGTTGTTTGTATCTATCCTCAGCAGGAGGATACTGGTCTTCGTCGAAATCCGTCTCATTGTCGGAGACCATAGGGCTAGGAGCCCTCCTTTCTTCTTTACTATATTTCCCTCCAGATGAGGTGGTCAAATCAACTTCATTCTGTAGCCTGTTTCCAAACCTGTGCCCTGTGTTAAACAGGATTGTCCTCTTCTTCTTCTTCTTCTTCTTCTCTTTCAGAATCAGGGTCTTCAAATCTTGCTGACCCTTAGCTAGATTCATGAACAGCTCTTGAAATTGGGCATTCTGGGCCTGGAGGGCCTTGATGGCTTGCTCAGTTGAAGGTTCAGCAGACATGGTGAGTGCTGAAATAAACAACGAAGAAGGTAAGAGCCCTGTAATGGGTACCTGTTTATGAAGTGCATGGGATGAAATGCGTATGATTATGATTTCAAAGACAATCGGGAGATTCAAATTTGTAAACAAGAAAGGAAACACACTTTATTAGATAAACTTCAAAATTCAAATTGTTCAACTGATGCCATTAAGGCATTTACAAGAATGGAAATACTGAAAAGTAAATAAAAACTGGAAAGGAAATCATCAAAGGTCAATCAATGCTCCCATGGTCTCTTCTTGTCGGTGCGGACATAGTCATTGAGAATCCGCTCGTTCTCCAACTGCCTAGTCAACCTCTGGATCTTCTGCTCTTGCTCGTTGAACTTCTCTCGGTAAGCATCCCATTCTTCCCTCAGCTGCATCCAAGACCTTTTCAGTTCCCCAATGTCAGTGGGCATGTAAGGATGGAGGATGGTTGGGAGAACCCCTTCTTCATTAGCAACTTCAACAATGATAGGTCGGACAACTTCATATGGCATACCCAGCTTTTGGGCACGAATACGAACCCATCTGAGATATGGCTCCATTGGCAGGGAAGTATTTGGACCCAACTCGTGTGGATCAGATCTGTGAACTCTATCCCAAGCCCTTATGAATCTGCGACGTTGCTCGTCACTATCCCCTTGAAAATAAAAAATGATACTAGGCATTAACAGCTCATGAGGTCCTTCTCTTCTGGCTCTCCCAAACTGACGTAAGGCCAAGCACGGGTTATAAAAAATTCCTCCATGGGTTCCTAACAGTGTAACATTGGGATACTCCCCACAGTGATCAATGATAGCCTCCTCATCCATACCCTTGAGAGTCCAGATAATGTCATTATGAGAAAGAGACATAACCCTATAAGCCCAGCTCATGCCTTCTTTGTTCTTCAGCACTGACTTGGGGAGGTGCGAAATAAACCACCTCGCCAATAAAGGAGCACAGCACATCAAGGTTCCCTGCTTTCGGGCCGTACGAGCATAAAGCTGATGAAGAATGTCACCCAAGAGAGTGGGTACAGGATTGCGAGAGATGAAGATTTTTACCGCATTTACATCAACAAAGGAGTCAGAGTTTGGAAACAATACCAAGCCGTATATCAGAAGAGTCAGAATATCTTCGAATGCCTTAAAGTCTAGACTATCCCAGAAATAGTTAGCTTTACCAACCAAAAACTTAGTCAGAAAACCCTTTGCTCCACTTCTAGTCTCCCAATTAGCCATTACCTCCTCTTTTGTCAAATGAAGGGCTGCAGCAATCTCTTCGGGCCTAAGAATCTTCTCCCAACCAGTAAATGGGGTCTGCTCCAGAATAGAGATGCCGAGCAGATTAGAGAATTCTTCTAAGGTGGGAACCAGCTGGTAGTCCTGGAAAGTAAAACAATGGTACAATGGATCATAGAACTGTACCAGGACACTCATCATCTGCTCGTCTAATTTGGAGGTGACCAAACTGAGAAGATAACCATGTCTCCTGAGGAAGGAAGTAGTATCAGGCATCTTTGCAATCAAATCCTTAAGCACATTGGGAACCTGGACAAAGTTGATTCGGATGGTATTCCTACGCATAGGCATCATGACCTACAAAACAGAACAAAGATGAATCCCTCCTGTCTTTGAAATAGGTTAGTCCAATACAAGATGTATGCAATGTTATGATTTCATGATGTCATGATAGTAAGCACACCACAAGTATCCACAAACAGCAAACATGGTAAAGGCACACAAGTCACACAGAGAGCCCTTAGATTTCAGGCTGGCAAGGAGCTTAGGTACTACCCTCTTTCAGTTCAGTTGGTTTAAACATGTCCTAAAAATAGTAATCGGGTTTTAGAGGATCTCAATATCACTGACTACCCTCAATCGGTCATAATTCCAGTTTAGCAACCTTTTCTTGCGGCCAGAATCATCGCGAGAGTTTAGTCTCAATGAGTGTAGCATACTGCTACTGTTCTATGGCCAAGTTGGTCAATTTAAAGGTTCTAAGGTCATTTGGTGCTTAATGACCCCTTAGCAGACCCATATTCTCCTCGTTGCGCCACAAGGGATATCGGTACATACTAAAGTGCCACACCAAAGTAGCTACTGCTTCAACCGTATCGGTCTATGCCGTACAGTTCCCTCACAGTTTATTGCTACTTACCTAAAGGGTATCCCCCAGATCTGGGTTAGGATCTATAGAAACTCCGAGACAAGCCCACAAATATAAATCATACAAAGCAAGAAATTGAAAACACAATGATTTAATCCTAAGGTACACCCCACTTATTAAGATTCCCCAGCAGAGTCTCCAGTTTTGTGATACGGTGGGAAAGAACTGACTATTTTTGGAATGTTGGTTCACGTTTTACGTTTGTTTTCGCAAAATGTCGCGGTAAGCAAGAGTCGCCACCGTCTTTTATTTTATCCAACAAGGAAAGGAAAAAAGCACAGAAAAATTCCTTTTTCGAGATGTTTCTCGGGTCTGGGGGGTAGATTATAGAAAGGGAAGGTGTTAGCACCCTTTCTATCTGCGGTTATCCACGGGCTCTTAGGTACTTGCTCAAAGTGTTTTCAAAATTTGCTTTTCTATGTGTTTGTGGGTTTGAAAGGAGTTTTTGTTTTGAAGAGAGTGTAAGTGCGAAAAGTTTTTTGTTTTTGAAAGAGCAAGTACTTAAGAACCATATACCTACTCGAAAAAGGGAATTAATTTGTGCTAATGTCCTTTAGACAATGCTATCCCACTATTGATGAGTAGGTAGCATCGTCGTTGGAGTTTTAAGGGTCAATTCGATTAAGGGACATATGGTCACTAAAGCAATGTTAGGATGCCTTAGTGGTAACCCTAATGTCTTAGATCATTTTCTGAGGCAACCGTTTCGAGGCAACTATGATCTTTGGACAAGAGGGCAACCTCTAAAACTTCCTATACTCCATGACCACGTTCGAAGGCAACCAAGTGAGGTGTACCCTAAGAGTGCGCATGTGCGAGTGTGTTGTTTCGGTTAATTTTATCTTTGTACATGTTATGGGTGAGCTATGTTGATTTTAAGTTCATACATTCGATCTTGTCATGCATTCCCTATTATCCAAACATCTAACAGTTTATAGATTGCGGATATTAAATTGCGGAATTTAAATCTAACTATTACAAGGCGTCGGGTATTTACATCGCCAAAAGCAACCCTTGAAATTAAAATGCGAAAAGTAAATAAAGCGATAAAATAATTAAAGTCCTAATTAAGCTATTACATTCCGGGAAACAATTACATCAATATGGTAAAATAGATCGCGTGCAAGAAATTAAATCGAATGCGAGTTTTTTAGGGTTTTGACCCTTTTTTGAAAGAAAGTATTTTTTTTAAAATTTATTTTTGGATTAAAAGGAATTAAATTAAGTTAATAATTAAATAAATTAACTAATTAATTAAAAAATATATTTTTTGGATTTTTTGGATATTTAAAGAAATAAAATAAATTCGATTAAAGTTAGTAAAAACCTAATTATCTACATTAATTTTAATTATTGCAAAAATATTAAAAGTTATACCCTAATTAAACTAAATTAATTAAATTAGTTTATTTACAAAAATAAAATGATGAATTTAATTTTAATAAATAAAATATATTTCGGTTTTAATTTTATGAGAAAAAGATTTTAATTGGTTACTGATTTAAATAATAAAAATAAATAATACCAAATAAATAAATAAATAAAATGAAAAGAAAAAGAAATAACCAAAAGAGGGGGTTTGGGCCCAGATCAGGGGTGAAAGTGGCAATTTCAAGGCCCATTTGCTGCAAGCCTGGTTGACATTCCATGATTCCCTGTACACCTTTGACTTGGTCTTATGATGGTCATCACCTTTGAGGATGTGAATGGCCTTGCTTTTGATTGCTATAGACTCAATGGATGTCCAGCAAGAGAGTAGTGTTGAGATTTTGCTTTGAATCGGCCTCTAAAACAGATTTCAGTTTCAAGCTTTTTCAAGTTTTTTCTCAAGTTTGGTTTTGGTGATTATCCAGCCTCTAGGTCTTGAAACTTGTGCCTCTCACTTGTATAAGTAACATGGAATGAATTAGGTCAAGTTTTGGGCTTTGAATCCTTATGCATTGATGATTTAGGATTTGATTTGATCCTCCATGAAAAAGCTTCCAAATTTGTCAAAAAATCAATATTTTGTTCATAACATGGCTTGATACGGATTTGATCATGTCCATAATGACATTTAAGGCCTGTATCAATCAAAAAGATACCAAGTTATCAATATTTGGATTTTATTTGGATTTAAATTGATTTAAAATGAATTAATTCAATAAAAATCAAATAAAATAGAAAAATCAATGAATGGACATAAGACTGAAGATAGGACATGTGTGTGGTGTGACAAGATCAAATCAAGTGGAAAAAAGTGGGGTCATTTGACAATATTTGAAGTTTTGGGGATAGTTGACTTTTGGCAATTTTGGAAAAATGCCCAACTTCAACAATTCATAACTTCTTCAATTTTGAACTTTTGGAGGTGTTCTTGGACTTTTTGGAAACCTTGATATGTCCTCTAACCAACCCTTTTGGTCTAATCTCATTTTGATATTCCATGCTCAAGTTATAAGCTTTGGCAAAAAAGGTGTTTTTGTTGACTTTCAAAAATGACCAATAATGTCCAAATTTGTAACTTTTTGTGAGTAAATTTCTTGATCTTGGGTTATGAAGATGGATTGTAGGGAATTGCATCCTATTCAAAATGAGCTTTTTATGGGTCATTTATCATAAAGTATGAGAAAGTTATGCTTGGTCAAATTTGAGTTGACTTTTCCTACAAAACCCTAATTTAGCAACTTTTGAATCTTGATGAATTTTGAGCAATCCTTGATGAACCATGATCAACCCTTGATAAAATGATGAAATAACCTTAAAAATGAGAATGTTGACAAAAAATCTTGAAGTTTGACTGTTCATAGGTCACAGTTGACTTTTGCCCTAGCACAGTCGATTTTTGGACCTCTTGAGCAATTGACTGACCGAACTTCCTCTGCAAGGCTTGAAATTTGACATGGATGACCTTGTGAACATATTAGGACATAGGGGATAACTTGAGGTAATTTGGATGCAAGGAACTTGGTGCAACACAAAACCCTAATTTGAGGTTGACTGCCTTAGGAGATAGCTTGACTGTCCAATTCTTGAGCAATCTTGAGCCACTTGGGGATTCTTCTTGCAATGTCTTGAGAAATATGGGAGGGCAAATTTTGGGGTACAACACTAACCCATAGATTTGAAGAGATAGGACTTCTTCGAAAGCTTGGAAATCTAAATCATCCCAAAACAATTGAGCCTTTTCTAAAAGGAACTTGACTAGGAAACCCTTGACTCCTCTTCTTGTTTCCCAGTTGGATATAATGTCAGACCGTTTCAGATGCAAGGATGCTGAAATGAACTCTGGCTTTGGTGCCTCCTCTAAACTGGTGAAGGGAATTTGATCCAGAATGGGTACACCCAATAATTAAGAGAAATATTCCATGGTGGGTACCAACTGATAATCGGGAAATGTGAAGCAATGGTGTTTGGGGTCAAAGAACTGAAAGAGTACCCCCATCATCTTCTCATCAAAGCATAAGGTAACCAGGTTGAGGACTCGACCATATTTCTTGGTGAACGAAGAAGTCTCAGGAACCCTTGATAATAGTTCTTTGAGTTGGAGAGGTATTCTCACAAAGCTGATTTGGATGGTATTTCTATGAACGGAAGCCATGATCTGCAAAACAGAACAAAGATAAATTGCCTTGGTCCTTGAAATGGTTAGTGAAATGCAAATTGATGTCATGATGCATGATGTTATGCTTGAACAATTTAATCGCACGCAAGCAAATCACACAAGACCTTAGGTTTAGGCTTGCATGGGGTTTATAGGTAAGTACCCTCTTGAAGTTTAGTTGGTTCAAATTGTCTTAGAAAAAGTAACAGGGTTCTAAGGAGTCTCAATATACTGGTTTTTTGTTTGTGTTTGCAAATGTTGCGGTAAGCAAGATTCGCCGCCGACTTTTCTTTTATCCAACAAAGGAAAGGGTTAAAAGAACAGAACAGACCTTTCGAGATGTTTCTTAGTAAGGGGTAGATTATGGAAAGGGAAGGTGTTAGCACCCTTTCCATCCGTAGTTATCTACGGGCTCTTAGATGCTTAGCTCATTTTGAAAATACCTTGTACTTTGTATATTTTTGAAAAGTATTTTTCAAATGCCAATGGTAAGGCGCCTGGCTTTATGATAACTCTTGTATCAGTCCTCAAGAGTGTTGATAAAGTGTTTTTGAAAATGTTTTTTGATAGTTGTTTTGTGTAAGTGTAAAAATTTGTTTTGAGCGTAACATCTAGGAACTATCTACTTTTACTCGAAAGGTTTTTCTTTTCCTCTTTTCCTTTAGACAGTGTTGTCCTACTATTAGTGAGTAGGTAGCCCTAGTCGTTGGATATTTGAGGAACAATCAAAGGGACGTTTATAGTCATAAAGGCAAACGGGCGAGAAACCTTAGTAACTACCCTAGAGTTTTAAGATCATTTTTACCTAGGAAACGTCGAGAGGGTCATCGTGGGACATATGATCCTTAAACCAGAGGATAGCCACTAAATTCTCTCACATTTTGAGATTTGTGACTGTTTTTTCTGAAGGAAACCAAAGCGGGATATCCTAGAGGTGTACATGTGCAATTGTATTGTATTCAATTATTTTTGTCTTTGCATTAGGTTTGCTAGCGTTTTGTTTGCCATACAATACTAATTAACATACATCTAAACAGTTAATAATTTACGGTAATTAAAAGTGAGGAAATGTAAATCTAACTATTACAAGGCTTTAGGGAGGGGGATTATTACATGTCCAAACTTTGGGGAAAATAAAGAAAAAAACAGTAAAGTAAATGTCCTAATTATAGTCTATTACACCCAATGAGCAGATACAATAATATGATCATAATAGTAATGCTAAAATATAAACACGCGCGAATTAGAAGAAAAAAGTCTAAAACCCTAAAGTTATTCTAAGTTAAAAAGGAATCTTTTTGTTATTTTTGTTTTTATGTAAAGAATTGAATTCATATAAATCATAAGTCTATTGATTTTAAAAGCAAGAAGATGGTTTGAATAATTATTAATTAATTTATAGAATTAATTTAATTAAGAAAAATGCTAACCTAATATTTTTATGATTTTTATTATTTTGCTGATTAAATAAAAAAACAAAAGAAATATGTAATAAAAAAAGACAAAAAATGTAAAGCGGCCTAGTGTTAATTAGTGAGCAGGGGGTATGGTTTGAAATTTTGTATAGGCCCAAATTTGAGAGACTAATACTACGCCTGATCCCATGTTATTGGTTCTTGAGGATCCACCATGGGGAAGCATTCCAGGGGCGTTGGATTTGGTACTATGATGATCTGGTGGTGGAGATCTGGTGGCATATCATATGCGCATTTGTCCTGAATGTATGGGATCTGCAAGGAAATAAACAAAAAAATTATTGCAAGAGGCAGGGATCGAATCCCGGCCCCTGCACACATGCAACACTTTAACCTTCTCTCCTATGTCGTTTGAACGACTTTACTTCCATTCATATAAACGTATTACTAAATATAACTATGAAACAAGTTCATGTACCGGTGAGAAGAAAATGTTTCCTTCAAAATAAACAAGCGTTAGAGATCCAGGGGGACCTTACCCCCTAGTTCGAACCCCCTGATTCCAAATCTGAGGTTTGTTTGGCCTCAAATGTCCTAAGTCATTAGATTCGAAGGAAAATTCAGATCGTGCGATAACAATGGCATAATCTCATTCTTGCGCTTTAGCTTGCATATAACATATTCATTCAAACACAAATATCATTAGTAACACGAATATATGCACAACATGTATTTAAATGGCATGAATGTGCAATTTCAGTTTTTTGCAAACCCTTACTGAATGGCGTGAATTTGTGGCTTTGGGGGTGGAAATGCTTGTTGAAGGGCCTGAATGCCTTCATGGGAATCTCAGGAGAAAGATAGGATGTTTGGTTTAGAGTGATAGTGGTTGTAACTTGCTGTTTGAATTTTGACATCTTAGAGACTTTTTGAAATTTTTTGGGAGCTTTTGTGAAGCAATTTCTACGTGTTTAGGCAATGCGTTTTTTTCTCTCTGGGAAATGCGTGTGTGTGCCCCCTGATAGATAATCCTGTCTTGAATTTATAAGTGTGTGGTGGTGGATGAAAATGGCATGAATCAACCATTAACCATGGCTTTGAAAGCAAAATCAAAAGTTTTAAGAAGTTGCCATTTTGAGATATTTTCTACCATTTTGGACTTTGAGTGAACCTGGATAGTATCCGTTTCAACCTTCCACATCTTGATTCTTTCGAATGCTACCAAACTTTGTTATTTTAGATGGCTCTTAGTCCCAATTTGAATGGTTCAAGGCCTCATCATCATGGCCTCTTCGATTGGGTCACTATCTGCCTTAGTTGCTTGATTTGAAAACTATCCAATCAGCCCAATCGAACTCAGCTCTTGTTCCTTTCGATCTCCTTTCCTTCAATCTGACCAATCGAAGCATCACCTTTTCATCCTAGCCTGTCAAAGCTTCATTTTGCTCCTTTTGATTTCCTTCCACTCAATTCGAACACATCTTCAATTTGGCCTGTCGAAGCTTCCTTTTTACTCCTTTCGAACACAGTTGTATAGGTGATTCTTCGATTCTAACTCCCACCCTTTTCTTTTGTCTACAAGAAAATATTTATTGCTCCCTAGTCCACCTTCGGTTGGTGAATATAGCTAGTATGCGCCAATCGAAGGATAACTTATGAGCATTCAATACTTTTACTTTGATCATCCAACCTCTTCATCACCTGTTCAGGTACATGCCTGGAACACATTGACCCAAGAACTCTAATATGACTTCTATTCGGCTGATTGGTCTCTAACTGTCCTTTGATCATTCCATGTTTGAATGTTGTATGTCCTTCGAACCATAAGATCAAAGCTTTTAAATTCAACATCTTCTTCTTTTCGAAGCGTCAATTCAACCAACATGGCACTCGAAGTGTGCCTTCCTGGTAATGCTTCGAATAACTCATAGTTCCATGGTTCGAAGATGAACCCTTGATGACACTCTTTACTATCTCTTCCAATCGAAGACTTTATAAAAAGCCTCCTCACTCTTTCTTTCGAACCATCCTTCCTTCGATCCTAATGCTTCGATTCTGATATCAAATTAGGCTACATACTGCTGTCGAAGCCGCTTCTACCCAAAATCTCTTAGGCATATTTTCAGCTTTCAACTTACACCTTGTTATGTACACTTCTTTTCTTTATCTCAGCAGCGCCATTATGCTGAGGCATATAGGGTGCTCTGGAAATCATTTGAAGCTTCTTGAGAAATTGAAGATCCCAATGAACATGTATTGAATAAAAATGGGAGGGAAAATTTTGGGGTACAACACTCTTCCACATCATCTAATAGGGGAGGAGTGGTCTTCACAAACATATCAGTCATGGGTGCTTCACAAGAATACGACATCTTCAACTGGATGGCTCTTTCTTGTACCCATTGAAGATAAGGCTCCAAAGAAACAGTCCCTCTAGGTCCCAAGTCCTTCATGCTCTTCCTATGAATGTGACGCCAAGCCTTCAAAATCTCCTATTTAGCTTCCTTTTGAACCTCTCCCTCTTTAAGGAAGAAACCACTCAGATGAATACTATTTAGCACCCTAAACATCTATGGTACTCCGCAGGAACCTCTTTGAAAATTTGTGTATTTTTGCTATAAATGTTGTATAAAAATAGGTTGTGGAGATGAGAAAAGAATATATTTTTTATAATTTTTGCACCCACCGTGGTTGCGAACCTTTAGTGCCTACGTACCATCTTCCGTGCAACAGAGGATCAGGGTACTAGTAGTTCACCTTAAAAATTTTTAAAACACAAGTGTGTTGGTTAATCTTAAGAGACAAGACATCATCATCTTATCTGAGTTGAAGAACATACTTACTACCCACGATTATGAGAAAGGAGAATTTGTGTCATCTCAAAGTGGAGGATATAGCTTGTATTTTAAAATAAAAAAAGCCTCACTCAACACACAAGTTGAAAATATCTCACTTCACTACATATCATAGAAGTAGAGTTGTTCGAATCACTACAAGGATTGACAAGAGTCTAATCTTTTGATAAGGTTTTAAAGTAAAAGGCCAAAATGGAAAAATGGTTTGAATGAGATTGATTGACTTTTAGTCTTCTCACAAAAATGTCAAAGTATTATTAAGTTGGTTAATGTTTGATTAAGAAAATATTTTTGAAAATGCATGGACCTAAGTCCAAGTTTATTATGAAAGTGGTTTAAGTTAGAAAACAAGAATAATTTTTGAAATTAGGAAGAATATTTTTGAAATTAAAGAAGATGGGAAGAGATGAAGGGACTATCCTAGAGCATAAGGTAAAAGCTAGGGAAAATAATCGTCTAACCAACAAGAAGCCAACACTTGACACAATGAGTCAATGTAGAATTCCCATCCTTTGGATTGAAACCAAACAAGGAAAGATAATAAACCTCTAAAGAAAACCAAGCTTCAATTGCAATAAGTCTTCACAAAAATTGGGCAGAGTAACAACTGTATACATATGAATTCCCGATCATAGATAAAGCATGTAATCACAATAACCTGCACACAAAGCAAACAAACAACCCAATATCTTGGGGTAAACCCCAAGAACTCTAGACAAAATAATAGTTAAGGTCACAAGGTCTCTAGGTAGGTCAAGGTCTCTAGGTAGGTCAAGGTCTCTAATCCTAAGTCAAAGAAGTCCATCACTCCATAATGCCAAGGATAGTAACCAAGTAGTCCAAGTAAAATTAAAGTTTTTTATTGTTCAAGTTGGTTATTAAGTGTCTTCAAAAAGAAATGAAGAGCTTAAGGGAGCAGAATAAAAATGACATAAAAGTAAATGCTCAAGCGAGCAAAGATGAAAATAACATGAAATGTAAATGCTAAAATAAATGTGCTTAAAGTAAAGAGCATAAAGTAAAATGCATAAAATAAAGTCAATTGTTAGAAATTAGAGGTTAGTTGAATGACCATCTTGAAACTTGCATTTGAAACTTATTAGAGGATTGATAAAACCAAAGCCTCTCAAGAACAAGTTTCATTTCCTTTTTGTCAAGCATATCATTCATTTAAAATTCTCAAGGCAACAATGAATGATCAATGATGTTTAAGTGATTCACTTTGACCAAAGCTTATGAAGATTCATTAGAGGATTGATAAGACCAAATCCTCCTAACAATAAATCTCAAGGTTATTGGATCAAAGGATTCAAATTAACATACTTGGGCTTACAAACATGGGATTGGGCCACAGACGATCATTTCTTGAATAAGGACAAAATTCAGCGCTATGTTAAGCAATTGTAAGTGGACTTATATAGAAGTCACACCTATTTTGAGACCAGTCAATAGCAATCTATGTACCATATGTTTTGAGAAATGATATATAAATTATTCTCCAATAACATTTAGCACAAGTGAGAAGAGGATGAGATGAAGAGGGATGGGATAAGAATCAAACCACATTTGAACCAAAAATTTAATCAAGCTATCATTAAAATCAATCCTCCATTTTGGAGGAGTTAAACTCAACACCCAAGATCCAATTATATTAATGAAACTCATGATCAAAATCTCATAGTCCAAGATCAGCCATAATATATACAAAAATAAAATTGTATTTAAAAATAAAGAAAAGGTTTTTTAAAATGGTTTTAAATTAAAATAAAGGAAAAAAATAGCAACTATATTCAATGAGACCATAGAAAAATCAGAAATGAGCTCAAATATTTTTATTAAAATTTTGGTAATTTTTTAAAATAAAAAACAATTTTTAAACTAATTAAAACTACTCAAATAAGTGAAAAAATATCAAAAATAGTAAAAGTCAGGATAAAATTCTAAATTTTTTTTTGAAAGTCAGAAACAATGAAAATGATTTTTATAAAAAGTTTCAGAATTTAAAAATGTCAGAAAGTATTTTTTAAATAATTAAAATAAAGCAAACAAAGAAATTTTTTTGAAAAATATCAAACCTTAAAATAAAAATATGAAAAAATATTCACAAAGTCAACATATTTCAAAGTATTTTTGTATATTTTTTTATAATTTTTGGATAAAAAATAAAAGAGTTATGAATTTTTGAAATTAAAACAGATTTTAAACAACTTTATAAAAATAAATAAATCAAAAATAATGTGAGGCATTGGATCCAATTCACTAAAACATGTTGGCACATCAAGTGGCTCAGAAACGAAGATGTATGGTGATCCCTGGTCAACAAACGCGCATTGAAGTCACGAAAGTCAGGCCAATCACAACATTTCAATTGTCACGCTTTCATTGGTTAAAGAGGCCACGTAAGTCATCTTCAACCTCCAGCTACCCTGCAACTAGGGATAAATCATAATCCTTAATTCTATAAATTTAGACGCTCATAGTGGTATCATTAGACACATCTCTTCAAGACGATAACAACCATATCATCGCATTAAATTTATATAAAACACAACTTACTTGATTTGAAAAAGATCAGAGAAGTTTTGAAAATTTTGAAATCAAAAACAGAAGTATCAAACACATTGATTCACCAAAATTGAGTTAATAGCAAGCATCAGTGAACATCATAGACTATTCCAGTAATTTGAGTTAGAAGATTTGATGCCTTAAACTACCTGAACGAAGTCAGATGAAGTTTCTCTGTAAATGGACTTGGCTAGCACGAATCTAGGCACCTCAACACTTGATTCTTATTCTGTTAGCTTCAGGGAAGTTCAAGGATGAAAGATCAATGAAGAAATTGAATTGAGAAGTGGAGAAAATAGGAATTCAAAATCTCAGAAAAAGGTGTTATAGAGGGAGTTTGACAAAGTGATTTTGGCTCTTCAAGCTTGAGAAATTGAATGAGGTATGATTCTCTATTTATTGGGAAGCTAATGAAATTCTTAAGCGTGTGAAATGATGAAGTTTGGAGAGAAATCGTGTGAAATTGCAAACATGAAAAGTGTGACTTTTATTTTGCTCAAAACTCAACCAAAATTGTGTTTCAATGTGTTAATCCCTTATGGAAGTTCATTAAACATGATTAGAAGTAAAAACACACAGAAATTTTGTGTTTAGACGCCAAATCAAGGATTTCAAATTCTGAATTTGGAGAAAACTTCAGCTTTAAGGTACCATCTTTGAATCAATGGTGTGCATGATTTAGGGAACCTTAGGACATGATTCTTGATGCATTGGAAAGATAAGATCACAAACTTTACAATGTGAAAATAATGGAATCAAATGGATGCTTGAGTTGAAAGTTGTGATGAGTCAAAGTTGAGAAAAAGATGTTGACTTTTTATACTTAGAAAAATTCTAAGTTTTTCATCAAAAGGACCTACAATATCTTGCATCCAAACATGGCCTTCCATTTAAAAGTTTCTCTTGACCAAAAAAGATGGAATGAAGTAGACCTCTTAAATGACATTTTGAGACTTGAACCATTTAAAAACTCGAAGAATTGAGAAAATTATGACTTGATGAAGTTGGTGAAAATTCATGAGATGACCTATAATCTTTTGCATCCTTAGGGCATCTTCCATCCATTTACAAGCTTAACACATAAAAGAAGAGTTGAAGTTCACATATTTAAGATCATTATTGAAAAAGAATAGGCTCAATAAGATAAAAATTGACCAAGTTATGATCTTTTGAAGTCACATAAGGGAATTTGATGGCATATCTAGAGGACTTGTAATCTTTCTTCATCATTAGGTATCTTCCACACAAAATTTTCTTTAAACTTTTGAAGTGATTTGTTGATAACCCTTCTAAGAGAAGAATGTTTTTGCAATCACTCAAAAATACCAAAATATGAGCAAGATATAGCCTTTAGAAGTTCAAAACTCGAGCTCCTAGAGCAACAAAATGCCTTGGAAAACCTTTTCAATTTTTAGAAACCTTCTTGCACAAATACTTTTGTCATGTAAATGGAAGTTGTTGAGGATGATATTTATAAATCATAGCATCCATAACCACTTCCAAGTATTAAAAATTGATGGAAATATGCACTTGTGATCAAGAAATCAGGAACTTGTCCAATTAGGTCAAACTTCTTCCATCAACCCTTACATATTTGAACTATCTTTGACAACTTGCAGCATGATGAATCATAATAGAATTTGTTATGATATTACTTCAAAGCATGTTCAAGGATGAAGCTTAAATCTTAATGAAGTTTTGTTGAAGAAGGCATGGAAATAAACTCATGAACCTATAGATCAACTTAATGGAATGTGTTGTGCTTTCACCTATAATATCATCAATTAGGGAAAACATTCATTGTATTTATTAATTAAAAGTTAATCAATATAAAACATAGATGATCACAAAAATACAAGTCAAGGTGCTTGGTGATTCCCCATGAGTAAAGCTAAAGATAAGGAGAAGAACCAAACCCTAGTGTGACCTTTTTATGATTGAGTTGATATGATATGATAGAGGAATCTTAGGGGAACAAACTGGGGTATAACACATCCATCGAGTAAAATCTCAACAACAAACTATCTTCCTTAATGAAGAGACTACCATCCTTTGGAGTAAAACCTCAACAACTAACTATCTCCCATAATAAAGAGACTACCATTCATCGGAGTAAAATCTCAACAACGAACTATCTCCATTAATGAAGAGACTATCATCCATCATATTACAAATCTCAAAAATGAACTATCTCCCTTAAAGAGACTACCATTCATTAGAGTACAAATCTCAATAACGAACTATCTCCCTTAAAGAAGAGACTACCATTCATCGGAGTAAAACTTCAACAAGGAACTATCTCCATTAATGAATAGACTACCATTCATAGGAGTATAAATCTCAACAATGAACTACCCCCCTTAATGAAGAGACTAACATTCATCAGAGTATAAATATAAATAATGAACTATCTCCCTTAAAGACGATACTACCATCCATCAGAGTAAAACCTAACAATGAACTATCTCCCTTAATGAAGAGACTACCATCCATCAGAGTAAAACCTCAACAAAAAACTATCTCCCTTAATGAAGATACTACCATTCATCGAAGTACAAATCTCAACAACGAACTATTTCTCTTAATGAAGAGACTACCATCCATCAGAGTAAAACCTCAACAACGAACTATCTCCCTTAATGAAGAGAATACCATTCATTGGAGTAAAACATCTTCTCTGGAATTAACATACTTACTGGGGAAGAACAGGTTGCTCAAATAAAGAGACATGTCACTTGCTGTTCACAAAGAGGATTTTGATAACGTTGCTGGGAAATGAATCTTGACTTTTTAAGGAAGTGCCAATACATTCCTGCTGAGGTGATAAAGTCTTCACGTGTAAAATAAATGCATATTCTCAATCCATAGATCACATCCTAGAGGGGTAAAAATACTATTGTTGTCGGGGACCACAAATTCATACCAGGAACATGCCGGAGTGAAACAGTCGACCAACACATTACACAATGAGGAATACGATCAAATGGGGATCACATTCCATCCATATAATGAGCTGAATAGGAAGGCTAAAGCAAAATTCTTCCACGAGGGATAACTCAGTGGAGAAATTTAAAGGATATACACTTTCTGCTTAAGGTTGACAATCTGTTGGAGAGAGAGTAACACAACTCCATAAAGAGGAAAATATGCATACAAAACCATCAATGAATGAAAATGAGAAATGAATTTTAATTCAGCTATGCATGATGCATGTATGAATGTATAAATGTTAGCATGTATATGCTGACAAAAGAAACACACTTCACTGGGGATAACCAGACAACACCAACTTGGATAAGGTCAACACTCAGCTAAATGACATTTGTGATGAATATTCCATAAGAGAGTAATCACCAACTGAGGAAACAAATTCCTACTTAACAATTTAACTCCACTGGGAAGAAACATGGCTTGAAAATAATCACAACATAATCTGATAGTAGTAAACCAATACCGTTGCAAGGGTATAACCCCTCCCTCCGAGTTTCACTGAGGAATATGATACAAACGTTGCTAGGAAAGTCAATGTCATATCGTTTAGACTTCAACTAGGGATTCCAAACTGACTTCACTCGGGAAAACAACACCACATCGTCGAGGGGAGCTCAAATACAATCTTCGATATCAACAATAATGGTTGGGCAAACTTCTTTGGGGAGAAATTATGAAACTTCATTGGGATAACAACTTTTAGATAGAAACATCATCTTTGCTTCATTTGGGGATCTAAGAAGTTAGCAACGTAGAAGGAAGTCAAAATTATGGGGATTTTAAATCAAACTCAACACTTGGTGAGAGAAAACCCAAAAATTTGATAGCTGTCTCAACACTTCTTAAAAAAGATACTGCCCTTATCTGGATACTCAGCTGGAAAAATCCACGTCAAGTCCTGATTGGAGAATCTGGGATAAAGGCATTAAAATGTGCAAACCCAAAACCAAATAATCAACCATGGAGAAAAACCTGAACCAAAATTTAACTGGGAAAATGGGGTTACAAACCCAATATCGCACCATATATCAATTGGCATGAAATCCAACTATTTGAAGAATGAAATACAAGTGGGTCATGTGCATATCAACAAGAGTAATCCTGAGACACCTTCTTGGGGAATCTTTTCAAAACTTCAAAGTTCATATATCCTTGGAATCACTACTTTTGTTCCACTTGTATCACAAAGCTGAAGTAAAAAGTAATTTGCGAATTCTTTTCAAAAACATTTTTATTATTAAGTCTTTTTGTTTTGAAAATTACCATAAATAATAAATGAAATTTTTGTAAACATAATAAAATAAGAACTACAAAGAATTGGATAAAGTCTAAAACTTTATTAATAGAGTGGTAGTCCACAAATGACGAGACTCCATGGATGATTACAAAGCTTAGAAAATGGTAAATATATGAAAAAGATACATTGACATACAATGACCACTATTCTCCATAACAATTTTTGAACTCATGAGCAGAGGCTTCAGTTGAAGTGTGATGAGAGTCTGAGAAGACTGTTGCTTCAATGATCAAGTCTTGTCAAACACAATTACTTGCCAGGAAATCCCTACCTACCTAGTTTTCCTCACAGGTTTTTAACCTATCAGGAAGATTTTATTTTGTTTGTGTCTCTAATTTTTTCCTAGACCACCCTTTCGGGTTTTCAGTCTACCGAGACACTCTTTTTTGACTAAGCCGCCCTTTTGGGTTTTCGACTTAGCAAGCTGTTCTTTTATTTATTTAGGTGAAGTATTTCTTGACTGCGCCAACATTCATGGGACGTGGGAACTCCTCACCATCCATAGTTTCAAGAATCAATGCACCTCCAAAGAAGGCTTTCTTGACAACATATGGGCCTTCATAATTGGAAGTCCATTTCCCCCTAGAATCAGTGCTAAAAGACACGATCTTTCAGAGCACAAGGTCGCCTTCTATAAATTCATGAGGCTCGACCTTCTTATCAAAAGCTTTCTTCATTATTTTATGATATAACTGACCATGGCACAAAGTCGCCATTCTCTTTTCTTCAATTAAATTCAACTGGTCAAACCTGTTCTGGACCCATTCAACCTCTTACAATTTGGTTTCCATTATTACATGCAAAGAGGGAATCTCAACCTCAACAGGGAGAACTGCTTCCATACCATACACAAGAGAGAATGGGGTTGCCCCTGTTGAAGTGCAGACGGATGTACGATACCCATGCAAAGAAAAAGGGAGCATCTCATGCCAATCCTTATAGGTAACAACCGTCTTTTGGATAATATTATTAATGTTTTTATTAGCAGATTTAACAGTCCCATTCATCTTAGGCCTGTAAGGAGACAAGTTGTGATGAATAATCTTGAATTCTTCACAAAGTTCTGTCATCTATTTGTTATTCAAATTTGAGTCGTTGTCCGTAATAATCATGCTTGGCACAACATACCGACATATAAGATTGTTCTTGATAAAGTGCACTACCACCTGCTTGGTGACATTAGCATAAGAAGCTACTTCAACCCACTTAGTGAAGTAGTCAATTGCCATTAAGATGAAATGATGTCCATTCGACGCCTTGGGTTCAATCATTCCAATCATATCAATACCCCACATAGAAAAAGGCCATGAGGAAGAAATAACATTGAGAAGTGTTGGAGGCACATGAATCTTGTCGGCATAAATATGACATTTATGGAACTTCTTTGCAAATTTATAACAGTCAGATTCAATTGTCCGCTAGTAGTAACCTCCCCTAAGCATCTTCTTTTCCATCAAATGTCCATTGGCATGGTTACCAAAGGAACCTTCATGGATCTCATGATCAACATGTCTGCTTCGTGTCTATCCATAAATATGAGCAAGACCATGTCATAATTTCTTTTGTATAACACATCTTCATTGAGGAAAAGCTACCTTCCAACCTTCTCAATGTATTTCTATCTTTATTCGATGTACAAATTGGGCATTCCTGAGATTGGAGAAAGTGCTTGATATCATAATATCGAGGTTTTTCATCTGACGCCCCGTCTATAGCAAACACATGGGTTGGTCTATAAAGACATCGAACTGTAATCTGAGGTACATTATTCCAAGCATTTACTTGGTACATGGAAGCCAAAGTGGCTAAAGCATATGCCATCCGATTCTCATCTCTGGGAATATGATGGAATTCAACTTTATTGAAGAAAGGTAATAATCGTCTTGCATAATATTTGTAGGGAATCAAACAAATGTGACGAGTCTCTCATTCTCCTTTGATCTGATTTATTACCAAAGCTGAATCACCATATACATCAAGAATTTTGATTTTGAGATCTATGGCCTCTTCAAGACCCATAATACAAGCTTCATATTCCGCCATGTTATTGGTACAATTAAAAGTCAACCTTGCAGCAAAAGCGATATGAGACCCATGGGCAGTGATAATCACAACACCGATTCATTTTCCATAAGTATTTACAGCTCCATCAAACACCATACACCACTGGGATTATGGATCAAGAGCTTTCTTAAACAAAGGTTTATTACAATTTTTAACTTTGAAATACATCAAATCCTCATCAGGGAAATCATATATAATATACTGATGTGATACAATGGGAGAACTGACTTGAAAGTTTTGCGTTTGATTACAAATGTTGCGGTTAGCAAGAGTCGCCACCAACTTTTCTTTTATCTAAAAGGAAAGGTGAAAAAGCACAGGAATGACCTTTGAGATTTTTTTCTTGAGTTCGGGGGGTAGATTATGAAAAGGGAAGGTATTAGCATCCTTTTCATCCATGGTTTTCCATGGGCTCTTAGTTACTTGCTAGATCACTTGCTTTTGTTTGAAGTTGTGCTTTGTGTGGTTTTTGAAAGTATTTTGTAAAGAGGCCATTGTTTAGGCAAACTTTGTAATGATTCTCGTTCGTAATAATGTATACAAAGTGTTTAATTTTTGAAAATATTTTCAAGTTTGAAAGATGTTTTTTGAAAGTGTTGGTGTTTGTTTTGAAAAATAGCAAGGATGTTTTGTTTTGAAATTGAGCAAGTAATTAGGAGCATTCTACCTACTCAACAATATTTCTTGTTCATTTTCTTTTCTTTTGACATTGTTATCTTACCATTGATTTGGTAAGTAACCCTATCTTTGGATGTAAACGGGACGGGCGTGGGTCATCGTATAACCATGATTGGCAATGTTTGCAAGGTATCTTAGCATTCTTTTTTAGGGACTAAGATCATTTGAAAGGCAACACAGATAGCGTCATCGAGGGACTATGATCTTGTATTTTTGCTTGTTTTTGCTAAGATGCCTCACATGCGTAATATGGCCATTTTGTAAGGCAACCAAGTGGATTTACCCTAGGGGTGCTTGTGTGCAAATGTATTGTTTTCATGCTTGATTTTGTCTTTGATTAGGGTTTTCTAAGTATTGGTTTTAGTCTTTCCATACAAACCCTAATTACTAGTATTTGTATATAAAGCGATAAATTGTGGAATTTAAAGTTACTACACTATTACAATACTTGTGGGAGGGGGTGTACAAATTATAAATGGGGATTGCAAGAAAATAAACCTACCTAATCTATTACAACCATATTGAATTGGTATAAATGTACAAGGAATTAAATGAATATAATGTACAAAATGAATAAGTATACAAGAATGCAAGTGTGAAGAAAATAGATATTTTGTTTGGATTTTTTATGAGAAAAGGGGTTTTGGTTTTAACCTAATTAACTAGAAGAAAATAATTAATTAAAAGTAAAACCTAAATTTACTAAGAAAAGATTTTAAATAAAACCCTAAATCTATTAATTGATTAAAAAGAAATTAAGTTTATAAGAAAAGTATTTTTGGTATTTTTTGTTTTAAAATAAATTATAGCATTATAAAATATTTTTGGTCTTTTTATATTTTAAGATAAAATATTAAAAATGGTGTAAAAGGAAATAACTAAAACCATAATTTTAATATAATTTACAAGAATAATTAGTAAAATAAATAAAGTAGTGATTAAATAAAATAATATTTTGTGAGAAAAAATAAATAAACTAAGTCGAAGTGTAAATCTATTATTTTTGTATTTTTTATGATTTTTTAGTATTAGAAAAATAATTAAGAAAACAAATAAACAAGAAAATAAGAAAAAAGAAATAAAACTGGGCCAGGGGTGTTGATAGCCTGCAAGGGGGTTAGAGAAAAGAAAAAAACAAAAGGCACAAAGGAGGCCCAACGCTGCCAAAAAATGAAGTCAGAAATGCAAAAAAAAAAATCAAAAGGGTACCACTGGGGCTCGAACCCAGGTCCTTCTGGTTACATGCGCGCGCTTCTACCACTGGGGTGGCTATACACCCGTTTATATAAATCAAATAATAAGTACATAAGGCAAACACGTTCCTGAGGCCAACTTCATCTTCAACCTCACGCCCAGCCAGACCCTCTGTAACTTGTTCAAATCTCAACAAAAATGAAAACTGTAAACATGAAACTTATAGCAAATTTCCTCACGGTTTCAGAAATGTAAAGCATTAAAACTATATCTCAAAGATAAACATGAATTTTAATGGCCCTATTCTGAACCCTAAAAATCTCAAAAAATTCAAACTTAAAATTCTCTAAGCTCAGGAAAAATTAATGGAAACTATGGACATGGTTAGCTTTAGGGAAATGATATCTACATGTTTCATTCACAAATCATTGATGATGCCTGTATGAAAAGTTCCAAAGTTAGAAAACTTACCTTGCAAGAGGGTATCGGGTTTGAAGTTTGAGAAGCTTTCAAGGAGTTCCAATGATTGGGTTAGCTTCCTCAAGTTCCCAAGAAGCTAATGGGATGCTTAGCTTGAGCTGAAAGTACCTGAAGAGTTCTGGAGAAGTCCAAGTGCAAAGCTCTGTTTTTGAAAATGGAGGATGGTGTTAATGGTGTTACAGTTCTGTAACAGGGTGTGGGATCAGTTCTAAATGATTTTTAGAAGCTTTAGGAACCAAAAGGCTTGAAAACGCACGAGGGAGTTATGAGTTTTAAGTTTTTGATCAGTTTATGTGAAAATGGAGATATGAGATGTGATTTTGAGATCTTGGTGTTTTTAAGGGTCAAGCCTTCGTGTGTTTTATGGAAAATGGTTTGTATATCTATAAGAAAAGGGATTAGAGTGGTTTGCACAATCAGAAGTACAAGTTTTCAGCTAATTGCTAGGTTACTTGATTTTGAAGAAAAGTGGGAAACCAAGTTTCATTGTGAGGTACGAGCATGGGCTAAGTGATTGTAAGTGTATAATAAGTTTCTTATGGGTTATGGGACTTTTATGATCATAAGAGAATAAGTGCAAGGCTCAAGAACAAGTTTTATGTAAAAAAGAACTTTATCAAAATGGCAATGTACACTTTGTTCCCAAAATAGATATAAAGCATGGCCTTGCATTGAATGCTTGAAATGAGACCTCTAACAGCTACGTAAGCCATTAATTATGGAGTGTCTAACAAGTTTGAGGCCTGAAAAGTAGAGGTTATGCATCATACTTTGAATTTTGAATTTGGTTTATCACAAAATGACTTGTAATTCAAGTGATAAAACCCTAACTTCATCTCTTCGATTCTCTCTACTCAAGAATGATCTCAAGGAGTTCTTTGACATTTTGGAAATCTTGTAAAGTGATATACAACACATATTTGAATTGCTTGTGAAGATTCCCCTTGGAACTATATGAAAAAGTGCCATGAATTTGGGTCAAAATCCTGACCAAATTAGGGCAAAAATTTCACTAAGTGTTTTGTTTCATGACCATGTTATCTTAAAACTATAACTTGAGATCCAAGTACTTTTGGAAGAAGTTGTGTGAAGCAAAGTTGTAGATTTCATTGAGATCTACAACTTTCATGTTGGAAGTTTCTTTTTAATCAACTTGCATCATGGTGAAAATTTCTCTCAAAGTTATGAAAATATAAGAAATTTCCAACACTTAGAAAAATTTCTAAGTTTAGAAATTTTAACTTTTCAAAATGAAATTTAGAATTTTGGATTTATTGATGAATAAGTTTCATATTTTGACATGTTTTGATGAATTGTGATCTTTGACATTTGAATTTGATCAAAAAGTCAAAGTTTGACTTTTCAGTATACAGTTGACTTTTGATCAGTTGACTGAAAATTCATCTGTCAATCCATTGGACTTGAGAAATGTTTTGAGTCATGTCATTAGGTAAATATGATGCAATTGGACTCTTGAGGTCATGCCTTAAACTAATTGATCATTTGCTAGGTCAAAAATCAGAAATTGCCCTTTCCTAGTCAAAACCCTAATTTTGACCATTTTGGCCTTTTGGAGATTTGATCAAATATCTTGAGGAATTGTGGTCCAGACTTCATCAAATGATACATATGAGTATAAAACGTTGATGTGGGTCAAAAACTATGAATTTTTACTATAAATTAGCCATTATTGACTTTTTCCCCAATACAACTGATTTTTAGGTCAACTGCTCAATTGATTGAGCAAAAGTGTGATTCAAAGCTTGAAACTTGACATGAGTAATCTTGAGGGTCCATAATGATCCATGAAAGTCATATTAGGCATTGGAAGTTCAAAAATCCTTGTGCAAACTCAAACTCTAATTTTGGTCATTAGTGCTTAAGAAGGTGTCTTGAGCTGATCAAACCCTAGTGCAGTCTTGAGTCCAAAGGAGATCTTGTGAGCAAATTCTTGATAAGTGAGAGGGCAAATTTTGGGGTACAACAACTGATAATCATCAACTGGTTGATGAGCCATGTACTCTGCTAACACACTGCCTTTTATATCCTTTTGAGTATGGTCTTCAATATCATATTCAGACAACATCTGCCAACGGGAAATTCTTCCAGTAAGAACAGGATTTTCAAAAATAAACTTAATTGAGTCCATTTTGGAAATCAGCCAAGTAGTGTGATTCAACATACATTGTCATAATCGCTTTGTCGCCTAGGCCAAAGCACAACATATTTTTTCTAGCATAGAAATTCATGACTCATAGTCAGTAAACTTCTTGCTGAGATAATAAATGGTGTATTCCTTTATTCCTGTTTCATGTTGTTGTCCCAAAATATAACCCATGGAATTATCCAACATAGTCAGATACATATGAAGGTGTGAAAAACACAAGAAAGGGGGGGGGGGGTTGAATTGGGTTTTTAAGACAAAAATATTCTTTTAAAAATATTCCCTTTTAAGTTAAAATTATTTTTCTTTCACTCTTGATAATAACAATACGTAAGAAAAGGAAGTAAAGAACAATGTATGTTTATACTAGTTCACTTGAAAATTATCAATCTAGTCTAGTCCACCCGCCAAGGTGATTTCGCCTCACTCAATCGAGGACTTAATTCACTATAACCAAACTGATTAAAATTTGCACAAGCTACCAGCAAGTGACTAACAACCTCTAAGACTCGCAAGCCCTAGACTTCTTAAGGATTCAGACCTACCCGGTCCCTTAAGGAATATCAAATAATAATCAACTTGATTATTACAATGCACAAGCTACCCGCAAGTGATTAACAACTTCTAAAGGGTACAGACCTACCCGGTCCCTGAAGGAATATCAAACAAATGTTTGAATAAAGGTTTTGTTTACAAGAATGTTGCTTCTAAAAAGCTAAGTATGCAAACTATTTCATGAAAATTGACTTAAGAATGTGAAAGCTATGAACAGCGTTTGCGCGTGAATATTCAGGAAATTGGCCGTGTTATTTCTTAGTCTTCAAGTTTTTATATATCCATTAACATAATGTATCCGTTGAGGGATACTCTTGGAATTTCCAGAAACATTGGCAGCTTGAACAGTAACGTGGGGGACAAGATCGTGCGACGCGTCCGTCCTTTCATGGTAGTGGAATGAAACGTTGATTGTACCATGTACTATTGTACCAAGTTAATGTTATCTTCTTTCCTTCTACACTTCATAGGCTTCTGCGAGCATGAGTTTAGAAGCGAGAACATAACATCAGGTCATCAGAACTTCAAGTCTTCAGAGTCTTCAGAACTGCGTCTTTAGAGTCTTAAACATTTGGTTATGAGAACCTTTTCTTGGAACCTTTGGCCTTTAGAACTTCAAATCTTTAGAATCTTTAAACCTTCTATCTTTTAGAGTCTTCAGCACTTGGTCTTCAGAAACCTTATCTTTGGAACTTCACTAATAAGAACACAAGCTTTCAGCATCTGGAGTTCAGTAGAAACTTTGTTTTCAGATCTTCTAACTTTGTTTCTTTGGAACACGTTATCTTTAGTAGCTTGAGTATTTAGCATCTGGACGTAAGTAGAAATTTGAGTCTTTAGATTTTCTGACTGGTTTCTTTAGAACAACATCAAAGCTTACACTTCAGAGTCTTCTGGAGTGTCTTGTTATTGTTCAATAAAACTTGTATAAAGTAGAAGCAGAATTAATTCTCTTCTAATGTCTTGGTCACGCCATCCATCAGAAGCAGAACTTGTTTGTTAAGTACTCAACAATAACAAACATTAGTGCAACAAATGTGTTCATACAATCATACTCATTTGTTATCATCAAAACTCAGATAATATTGTAGAACCAAATCTTGTTCTTACAATATCCCCCTTTTTGATGATGACAAAACTATGTATTTTAATGACACAATTTTTTATATATAATCATAATCAGTGAAATTAGAAGGGTAAGAAATACTTATCCTTTTTGTAATACCCCCCCTGAGTCAATGACTTGATTAAGATCGAATATCCATACTTTGAACCATTTGAGTAAAAACTCCCCTGGTTCCAATAGATCAGATATCGAGATCTTGAGAGTCTTGACTTTGGATGCCAACGAGAATGAAATCAAGTTGAAATGTTAGAAATTTTACTGTCACTATTATAACTTTCTAGATTCTCAATATAGGAGTCTGGTTCCAGATTTGACATCTTGAAGTATGATTATGAGTTAAAAACAAATTTTTAGAATTTGAAGCCAATAGTCGTCTGAAGCCAATAGGTTAGACAATATCTTTAAATAGTACTTTCAGATCTTTGTCTTTTAATCAGAGTTCAAATTAACTGAAAAAGAAAAAATAATTCTAACAGAAACAAAAGTTTAACTGCGTTAGAATATAAGCATCTCTTTCCAAAGAAATTTTTTCAGAACTTGATTATTGAAATCAAAATTATGTTCATTTAAATTACTCCCCCATTTTTTCATAATCAAAAAGGCAATCATGTGTTAGAAACATGAAAACCAGAAGAAACAATCAAGAAAAGATAAGAAATTTCATTGATATTTGATGGGGGTTACAATAGAGTGAACATAGATATGGAAATCTATTTAAACGTCAAACACATCACAACTCTCATCAAATATAGCATTGCCTCTGATGAACAGATTTCATTGAACAATTTCAATTATACCTGCTAACTCAAACAATTCATACAATACACGTCCATATGGAATGAATGATCTTTTAGAGTTCCTGGATGCTTGGATTGATAGCTTCAGATGATTGACTACTATTTCCAAAAGATTAATTGGAATATTCTTACAAAGGAAATAAAGAAGGCATATATCCCTAGGAAAAACTATATCAAGATCTTCTCCTCTGGGATGAAGATTTTTCAACTGAAACTGAAACCACACTTTTGGAAGTGGTTTCAAGTGATCTGAACTAAGGGGCTCAGATATGAATGAAGAGTTAGGAACATTTGGAAACATGTCAACATTCATGCAGGAGTTAGGTAAAAGTGGACTCTAGATGGCTTTATCATTGAAGGAGCGAGTGATGCTAATCAGAACACTGAAGATGTGAGAATGAATGGTGTTTCCATCAGGACTAACAAAAGCATGGAGCTAGAAATTCTTTAAGAAGTTAGGATAAACAGAACCTCTTAGTATTGTTGCATACCCAAACCATACTTGATTTTCAATGACCCTATTGATGAAACCATCATCAGACACATAATTGGGTCTTTTCTCTTTGATTACTTCAAGAAGATTTTCATCTCTTTGAAAAGTTCTAATAGCCATGATATGTAGACAGGTTTGAGAAGAAGAGACAATTGAAGGTGATACAAGAATAATGAATTGATGAATGAATATAAATGAAAAGATATATAGATCTCTCCATTTCTACGCATAATCCTTGAAACCCTCATTTGAAGCCATGGCCATACTCTGAAGTTGAGTACGGGTAGGCGCCAAATCTGCATTATACTGGTATTGCTTATAGAAAGTTGCGGCAAGATCTTCCCAGTTGTGGACGTCGGCCCTTTCCAATTGGTAAAACCAATCGAGTTGTGTTACAAATAGGCTATCTTGGAAAAAATGCACCCATAGGTCCTTATCAGCGGAGTGCGGCTAGATATTTCTTACATATGATCGGAGGTGCATCTTAGGACATAACACCCCATCATATTTTGCAAACAACGGCACTTTGAACTTTGGTGGGATCACAATTCCCGACACTAGTCCCAATTCTTTAAAGTCTAGACCTGGTACTCTTTGTATTTCCATAGCGTTCAAACGCTCTTCAAGATGTCTGTATTTATCATCTGCTAGAGGATACTGTTCCTCAGAATAGTCTTCCTCTTCTTCCTCCTCTTCAGATTCTGACGGAACCGTTGTTTCCTTTCCTTTTCCTTCTCTTTCGTCAGATGTTGCTGCGAAATTCAAGGTTCTTCTAGTTTGTCCTTGAAACCTTCTCCCCATGATTACAACACCGGTTGGTTTCTTATCTTTCTTCTTCTTCTCTTTGGCCAACAGAGTCTTCAACTCCTCTTGCCCTTTGGCCAAGGTTGTGAGTAACTGTTGAAACTTCGTGTTTTGAACTTGAAGATCTTTGACTGTCTGTTCGAGATCCATCTTACTAAAATAAACAGTAGAGAGATGAGGAAACTCGTTGCAAAATACTTGTTTATGTTATGATGAATGATATGTACACATGCAATGCTTTCAAGGATTTTAAAAATATTCAAGTTTGTTTTAGACAAAAATAAACACACGTTATATTGATAAAATAGAGTTTGAGTACATCAATGCCCCTTGGGCTAAATAATACAAAACTCTAAGATAAAAAAGTAGTGTGCATCCTCTTTGGTGCTATGTAGGCATTTAGAGTCTGCTCCTCATGAAGTAGCCTAGTGAGTTCCAAAACCTTCTTCTCGCTTGCGTAGAATTGGGCTTCAAAAGTATCTCGCTCTCCTTTGAGCTGTATCCAATCCCTTTGCAGGTCTTCAAGAGATGTGGGCATGTCAGGATGTAGGATAGTGTATGGAACTTCTCCTTCCTTAACAGGCTCAATGATCACCGAGAGAATGGAAGGATAAGGCATCATAAGACTTTGAGCAAGGGTTCATACCCACTTGAGGTAAGGCTCAAGAGGGATGGAGTTCTTGTGTCCCAAAGTCTTGCTATCCACCTTATTTAGCATCCTCCATGCTCCGATGAATCTCTGGCGAAGACCTTGATTATCATTATCATAGTCGAATACCAGGCCTTGAATCAGCATCTCATGTGGGCCATCCCTTCGGGCATAACCAAACTGTCTTAGAGCTAAGCATGGGTTGTAGGTGATGCCTCCCCTAATTCCAAGTAGAGGAACATTAGGGAATTCCACACAACGGTCAACAATGATAACATTCTCTTTGGATCGAGAACACCAATGAATATCTAAAGGTTTGAGCGTCATTAACCTTTGTGACCACCTTAATCCTTGCTCATTCTTTAAGACTGATTGGGGAAGATGAGAAATAAACCATCTTGTCAGGAGGGGAGTGCAACACATAAGGACACCTCTTTTCCTCATTGTACGAGTGTGAAAAGAGTGTAGGATGTCCCCTAGCAATGTAGGCACCGAATTGCGTGACATGAAGATTTTGACGACACTCACATCTATGAGTTGATCAGGATTGGGGAACAAAACCATCCCATAGATGAGGAGAGCCACAATTTCCTCAAAAGCTTGCAGGTCTAAGGAATTCCAACAGCTTTGGGCCTTCTCAAATAGAAACTTTTCTAAGAAGCCTTTGACACCACTTCTAGTTTCCCAATGGGTTGTGACATCAGATGAGTGCAAGTGCAGAGCTTGAGCAATCTCTTATGGCTTTGGGTCTCTTTCCATACCGTTGAATGGTAGTTGATTGAGAATGGGAATCCTCAAGAGTTGAGATAATTCTTCCAAAGTAGGTAGAAGTTGATAGTTGGGGAATGTGAAGCAATGATGCAAAGGATCAAATAACTGGAAGAGCACCTTCATCATGTCCTCCTATGTGTTGGAGGTGACCAAGTTAAGTAGACAACCATGCCTCTCGGTGAATGAATAGTTCTCAGGGATCCTTGAAGCTAGCTCCTTGAGTTGCGGAGGAATTATTACAAGGTTGACTTGGATAGTTTTCCTGCGAAGTGAATCCATATCCTACAAAACAAGAACAAAGATGAATCTCCAAAATCCTTGAAATGGTCAGTGGATGTATATGATGCTCATGATGTCCATGATGTTATGCACAAGTATGTATATACAAGCAAAACAAATAAGTTCTTAGTTTAGGCTTGCATGGGGTTTTATAGGTAAGTACCCTCTTGAAGTTTAGTTGGCTCAACCTGTCCTAATAATAGTAAACGGGTTCTAAGGAGCTCAATATCACTGGATTATTTCCTTGGTCATTGTTTCAGCTCAAGCCTCTTTAATGGCGACCAAAATATCCCAAGAAACCAACCCTCAATGAGTGTAGTATCGAGTATCTACCAACTTCGGACTGCACCAAAGCCGTTCATCTCACTACATCCTAAAGGCCAAGTTGGTCAAGTAAAGCGTTCTAGAAGTTCATTAGTGCTTCATGACATCACTCAGCGGCCCCATATTCTCTTTGATTGACTCAAAGGCTACCGGTACCCATAAATATGTCACACTAACATAGCTATTTCTTAGACCATGTCGGTATACCCCACACAGTTTCCATAACGTATTGCTATTTACCTATAATGTTTCCCAAATCCGGGTGGAGGATTCAAACCCAAACAAAGAACCAAAATGTAAATCAAACAAATCAAACAATGTAAGCAAATAAATGTGATCTAGCCTTAAGGTAACCCCACTTTTATAAAATTCCCCAGCAGAGTCGTCAGTTCTATGATACGGTGGGAGAACTGACTTGAGGGTTTTGCAATTGATTGCAAATGTTACGGTTATCAAGAGTCGCCACTGAATTTTGTTTTATCCAAAAAGGAAATGTGAAAAAGCACAGGAAAGACCTTTGAGATGTTTTCTTAAGTTCGGGGGGTAGATTATGAAAAAGGAAGGTATTAACACCCTTTTCATCCATGGTTTTTCATGGGCTCTTAGTTACTTTCTAGATCACTTGCTTTTGTTGTTTGAAAATGTGTTTGGTGTGGTTTTGAAAGTATTTTGTAAAAAGAGGCCATTTGTTTAGCCAATCTTTGTAATGATTCTCGTTCGTAAGAATGTATACAAAGATGTTTGTCTTTTGAAAATGTTTTCAATGTTTGTAAGATATTTTGAAATGTGTGTGTTCGTTTTGAAAATATCAAGTATAGTTGTTTAGAAATAGAGCAAGTAACTAGAAGTAATGTACCTACTCAAATGTCTTTCTTGCGCATTTTCTATTCCTTTGACATTGTTTTCTTACCATTGATTTGGTAAGCAACCCTATCTTTGGATGTAAATGGGACGGGCGTGGGTCATTATATAACCATGATTAGCAATGTTCGTAAAGTATCTTAGCATTTTGAGGGACCAAGATCATTTTGTAAGGCAACCTTGAATAGCGTCATCGAGGGACTATGATCTTATATTTGGTTGTTTTGCCAAGATACTTCGCATGTGTAATATGTATATTTTTATATAAGGCAACCAAGAGGAGAAACCCTAAGGATGCTTGTGTGCAAGTGTGTTATTTTCATGCCTTGATTTTGTCTTGTATTGGGGTTTTCTATTTGTTTTGTTTTTTGTCTTGCCATACAAACCATAATTACTAACATGGCATGTAAAGCGGTAAATTGCGTAATGTAAAACTTACTAGACTATTACAACAATCTATAGGACGGGGGGATACAAATTTGAATGGGGATTTGCAAGAATGTTAATCTAAATAAATTATTACAACCAAATCGAATTTGTACGAATATTAGAGTAAACAATATAATATTTAAATATGCAATAATATGTACATGCAAGAAAATTTTTTGTTTTATATTCATGAAAAGGGAATTTAACCTAATCTTAAAAATATAAGAAAAAGAAATTAATTTATAAAAAAAAGGGTTAACCCTAATTTCTAGCTTAAAAAGAAAATAAAGTTCTTTTGTATTTTTGTATTAAAAATAATAAATAATATTTTATAAAAATATTTAGTTTTTTATATATGCCAAAATAAATATTTTACAAGTATGAAATGAAAAGGAAATAAAACAAATTAAACTAAACCTATTTTATTTAAGTTTACAAGTTTATTTAAGAGAAAGAATTAATATATAGTTTAATAAAAATATATATTTTTAATGTGAAAGTAAAAATAAAATAAACAAATGCAAAATTATCATATTTCATATTTTTTATGATTTTAGGTATTAAAGAAATATTTTTAAAATAAAAATGAAAATGAAAATAAATAAATAAATATATGAAAATAGTTTGGGCCAGGGGTGCTATAAGGAAATTGGGAGCAGTATGTTAGTAAAAAAGGCTAGGCCCAAAGAATCAAGCCCATCCTGCAAAAACAGGCAAAAAATGAAAACTGAAAAAATTTGAAAAAGCAAAAGGTAGCGCCAAGGTTCGAACCCAGGACATGGGTCTCACCAGCGCGCTACCTTGCCACTGGGGTGGCTATACATCTGTTGATTAATGTGAAACAAGAATAACATACCACAAACAAAGCCCTTGCCCTGTACTTCGTCTTCTTCCTCTAGCCAGCCAGATGCTCTGTAACTTCCTCATCTCTCAATGAAAATGAAAAATCATAACATGAATGTTGTAGCATTTTGTCTCACGATTCTAACCATATAAATCATGTAAGCTAACAATCAAAGATCAAGATGAATTTTAAAATCCCTAAATCTAAACCTAATTTTTACAGGAATTTGAACTTCAAAATTCTCTCAACTTAAGCCAAATAAATGCAAGATATATACATGTAAAACTTTGTAGCAATGAGGAATACATTGTTTATTCACAAATCGTGGCCAATGGATGCCTGTATGAAAAGATAGAAGTTGAGATTTTTACCTCTTTCAGTTGAAATCATGGATGGAGTTAGAGTGAGTTTTATGAAGGCCTGATGATTGCTTGAGCTTGCTTGAACCTCCCTGAGTGTGCTCCAATCCTTGCCTTGCTCTGGAAGTTCCTGAAACTCTCTATCCAAGTCAACCTGCAAGCTTTGAAGACAAAAATGGAAGATGATAGAGAAGGGGCTACAGTACAGGGATGAGGGTCTGGATCAGTTAGATATCAAGTAGGTAAGGTGTTTTGATGGTTAATACTTGAAACGCACGAGCCAAATAAGAGATTGCTATGCTTATGCAGAAATTGCAAGTTTGGACAGTTTTTTGGTGATATGGAGTGTTCTTGTGTTTCAGGCCTCTAGCAAACGTGTTTTCTGTTGTATTGTGTTTGTATATTAGTATGGAGAAGGTTCTAAGTCAGCTCTTCCACAGGTTTGTGAGTTATTGGCTTTTGGCACACTTTCTTGCTTTTGAAGCAAAGTGAAGGGACAAGGCCTTACCTGCTTGTACTGGCTTGTTTAGGGTTGGTGTGAGTTCTATACAAGTTGCCTTAGGTCTGTGGTACTTGTATGTGCAAAGGGGACATGTTCAATGCTCAAGATTTGTAAAGTTTTCAAAAGTGGAGCTTTTCCAAAATTGCAATGGCCACTTTATGCCATTTATGGAATTACAACTTAGGTAAAGATTCTAGGGCTTGGATTAAAGCTTTGTTAACTGAGTAAGCATTAAAAAATGGAGTAAGAAACAAGTTTGGAACCTGTAAAGCATGGATTAGGCAGCATAGGTACTGATTGGAACTTTGTTCTTCATGAAATGGTTTGAATCAAAAGTGAGAAATTGCCAACTTCATCTCTTCGATTCTCCCTACTCAAAAATGGTCTTGAGGAGTTCTTGGACATTTTGGAAATCTTGAAATGTGCTTTATAACTCCTCTTTGAAATGAATTTCAAGATACCTCTTGGAACTAGGTGAAAAATTGTCATGAAGATAGGTCAAAAACCTGCCTAAATTAGGGCAAAATTTCACTAAGTTATTTGGTTCATGAGCATGTATTCATAAAATTATATCTTGAGATCAAAGAATCTTTAGGGAAAAGTGTGTGAAGAAAAGTTGTAGATTTCATGGAGGTTTACAACTTTCATGTTGGGAACTTCCTTTGAATCATCTTGTATCATGGTGAAAAAATGGCCTAAAGTTGATAAAAAATAAGAAATTTTCTATAAGAAAAATTTCTAGGTTAAGAAAATTTTCAATTTTAAACCCTAATATTCATTCCTTGATTTCTTGATGAACAAGTTTCACATTTTGACATGTTTTGATGAATTGTGACCCTTGGCACTTAATTTTGACCAAAAAGTCAAAGTTTGACTTTTCAGTGTACAATTGACTTTTGATCAATTGACTGCAAATTTCATCTATCTATCAATGAAATTGAAATGTTTTGAACCAAGTAATTAGATCAAGATGATGCCATTGAATCCTTGGAATCATGATTTGACTCAATTGGTCATTTCCTAGGTCAAAAATCAGAAATTGCCCTTCCTTAGTCAAAACCCTAATTTTGACAATTTTGCCCTTTTGATGATTTAATCTAATTTCTTGAGGAATTTTAATCCAAACTTGATAAAATGATACATATAAGTCTATAATGTTGATGTGGATAAAAAATTATGAAGTTTGACTGTAAATTAGCCATGGTTGACTTTTTCCCAATACAGTTGATTTTTAGGTCAACTGTCCAATTGACTGACCAAAAATGTGGCTCAAGGTTTCAAACTTGTCATGAGTGATCTTAGGGGTCCATAATAATGTTTGAAAGTCATATGAAGCATTGATAGTCCAAAAATCCTTGTGCAAACTCAAACCCTAATTTTGGGTTACCAGTGCAAGATGAGATGTCTTGAGCTGACCAAACCCTAATCCAGTCTTGAATCAAAGAAATGTTGTGAGAATAATTTTGATAAATGAGAGGGCAAATTTTGGGGTACAACAATAGGCATAGAGGAATGACATGAAACTAATGTTCCCAAGGAGTAGTTAAATGAATGTAATCATGATTAATCAATTTCAAGAAAAATAATTGCTCGTGCATGACCTAGGTAAAGTGTGATAGACACTAAGTCTATTTAGGTGATATGTTTGATATTCTCAGAGTCTGGAGAACCAAAAGGTTTCCATCTGATTAGGGACATTTTTTATCGAAACATCTTCTGATGACTGAGATAAACAGATTATAAGTCTTTTGATTAAGTCATAATCACATTCCTTCAGACTACGACTAAAACACAGTTGATTCTAATGACATCTTACTCTGGACAGAAATCCATTTTCAATTTTTTAGAATAAACAGAAATTTATCTTCATCCAAGGGTTTTGTTAAATTATCAGCCCATTGATGATCTATATCTATAAATTTTAAAGATAGAATCCCTTTCTGAACATAATCTCTAATAAAATGATGTTTGATTTCTATGTGTTTAGCCTTAGAGTGTAGAATATGATTTTTACTTAAGCAAATGGCGACAATGTTATCGCAGAAGATAGGGATGTTAATTTCATATATCTGGTAATCTTCCAGGGAATTCTTCATCTATAACATCTGAGTGTTGCATAGTTCTACTGATATGTACTCTGCTTCTGCTGTTGAAAAGAAATTGTTGATTGCCTCTTGCTTGACCATGAGATTAGATTCTTCCCTAGAAATTGACAATTTCCATAAGTGATTTTCTTCTCTAGTCGATCTCCAGCGTATTATTTTAGCAAGGAAGTGTTGAAAAGCTCTATCATATCTGATTACTTCATCATTAACAAATGTGTTAGAGAGAATCTCTTCTTCTAATCTAGACACTTTACTTTTCAGAGTAATGTTTGATTTTTGTAAAACAAATAATTTTTCATTTAAGACGGAAATACTTTGCTTATCTATAGTAATGTTCTTTGAAGTATCCACAACACTCTTTTTCAAGATTTTATGTTTAATTAGAAGAGATTAATACCTTTTCATTAATTAATTTCAAGTTCAGAACGAGATAAAGAAGAAAGTACCTCTTTGTCGTCATCAGATTCAGACGCATAATTAATTGCTAGTTTTTCTTCTAATGATATTTCTCCCTTGTTGGTCCTAGCCATGAATGCCATGTTTTCCTGTTCTTCATCAGAATCATCATCTTATGATTCTGAATCATTCCATGTTGCCATGAGACCCTTCTTGGCTTTGTAAGCCTTTTAGGCTTTTTGTCTTTCTTAAGCTTTAGACAATCATTTTTGTAATGTCTAGGCTCGTTGCATTCAAAACAAGTGACTTCTTTTCCAGAAGCATTTCTCTGACTAGAAGTGGATTCACATTTTCCATATTTCCTTCTTTGACCTCTGAACTTGCTTTGTATGTGCCTCCAGATTTGGCTTTTCTTCTGGATATTAAGGAGAGTTCATCATCATTTGAATCTTCTTCAAATTATTCTGATTCTTCCTTATCTTGATAAGCCTTTATTTTCCCAGAAGTAGACTTTAGAGCAACTGGTTTTACCCTCTTCTGAGGTTCATCTTGTTCCAACTCTATTTCTTGACTTCTTAAAGAGCTAATCAGCTCCTCAAGAGAGGTGTTGTTCAGATCCTTTGCCAATTTTAAGGAAGCTACCATTGATCTCCATTTAATAGGAAGACTTCTGATAATATTTTTAACATGATCTGCGGTGGAGTAACCTTTGTTCAGAACCTTAAGTCCTGCCACAAGAGTCTGAAATCTTGAAAACATTGTTTCCAAAGATTCGTCATCTTCCATCTTGAAGGCTTCATACTTTTGAATTAAGCCTAGAGCCTTTGTTTCTTTTACTTGTTTGTTGCCATCACGTGTCATATGAGATATCACTTAGAATAATGGTTCTTGCTTTATAGTGATTTTTGCATACTTTCTTCTATGCTTCCGTCATTGACCTTCTTGCAATCTTATGACCTTTATCATCTACTAGGTGAGTGAAGCCATCAACTACCAAGTCCCATAGAACCAACTCATATGCTAGAAATGAACTTTCTATTCTATCCTTCTAATAGTCAAATTTCTCCCCATCAAACATAGGAGGTTTTGAACTATAGTTATCTCTATCGTTATCCCTATTATCAATAGTGGAAGTAGACGTGGCCATTGGTTTTTCACACACATTAGATTGGTACTGGAGACTGTTAAGTTTTGATAAAAATTCAAACTTTTCATCTTCTCAGAACCTAAGCTCTGATACCAATTGAAGGTGTGAAAAACACAAGAAAGGAGGGGGGGGGGGGGGTTGAATTGGGTTTTTAAAACAAAACTATTCTTTTGAAAATATTCCCCTTTAAGTTAAAATGCTTTTTCTTTTACTCTTGATAATAACAATAAGTAAGAACAAGAAGTAAAGAACAATGTATGTTTATAGTAGTTCACTTGAAAATTATCAAGCTACTCTAGTCCACCCGCCAAGATGATTTCACCTCACTCAATCGAGGACTTAATTCACTTTAACCAAATCGATTAAAATTTGCATAAGCTACCCACAAGTGACTAACAACCTCTAAGACTCGCAAGCCCTAGACTTCTTAAGGATTCATACCTACCCGGTCCCTTAAGGAATATCAACTAATAATCAACCTGATTATTACAATGCACAAGCTACCCGTAAGTGACTAACAACTTCTAAAACTCGCAAGCTCTAGACTTCTTAAGGCTACAGACCTACCTGGTCGATTAAGTAATAGCAAACAACTATTTAAATACAAGTTTTGTTTACAAGAATGTTGCTTCTAAAAAGTTGAGTATGTAAACTATTTTACGAACAGTGACTTAACAATGTGAAACATATGAACAACATTTGCGTGTGAATATTCAGTAAATTAGCCATGTTCTTTCTTAGTCTTCAAGACTTTATATAGCCATTAACATGATGTATCCATTGAGGGATAATCTTGTAATTTCCAGAAATATTGGCAGCTTGAACAGTAACGTGGGGGACAAGATCGTGTGACGCGTCCGTCCTTTCATGGTAGTGGAATGAAATGTTGATTGTACCATGTACTATTTGTACCACATTAACATTATCTTATTTCCTTCTACACTTCAGCGGCTTTTGCGAGCATGAGTTTATAAGCGAGAACATAACATCAGGTCATCATAACTTTAAGTCTTCATAACCGCGTCTTTAGAGTCTTTAGCACTTGGTTATGAGAACCTTTTCTTGGAACCTTGGGTCTTTAGAACTTCAAGTCTTTAAAATCTTTAGACCTTCTGTCTTTTAGATTCTTCATCACTTGGTCTTCAAAATCCTTACCTTTAGAACTTCATTAATAGAAACACAAGCTTTCATCATCTGGACTTCAGTAGAAACTTTGTCTTTAGATCTTCTAACTTTGTTTCTTTGGAACATGTTATCTTTAGAAGCTTGAGTCTTTAGCATCTGGACATAAGTAGAAACTTGAGTCTTCAGATCTTTTAACTGGTTTCTTTGGAACAACATCAGAGCTTACACTTCAGAGCCTTCTAGAGTGTCTTTCTATTGTTCAACAGAACTTGTGTAGCATAGAAGCGGAATTAATTCTCTTCTAATGTCTTGGCAATTCCATCCATCCAAAGTAGAACCTGTTTGTTAAGTACTCAACAATAACAAACATTAGTACAACAAAATTGTTCATACAATCATACTCATTTGTTATCATCAAAACTCAGAGATAATATTGCAGAACCAAATCTTGTTCTTACAACATAATCAATGGTCTTCCTTCAACAAGAGGGAACAAGATATGGAGCTCAAGAAGATACTCTTTAATGCTTTCAAATGACCTTTGGCAATCATCCGTCCATACACAACCTTGATCCTTCTTCAACAGCTTAAAGATCAGTTCACATGTTGCAGTCATATGGGAAATAAATCTGGAAATGCAATTCAAACATCCAAGGAATCCTCTAATTTGATTTTCAGTTCTTGGTGTAAGCCTTTCTTGAATCGCCTTAAATTTATCAGGATCAACTTCAATTCCTTTCTGGCTGACAATGAAACCTAGCAACTTTCCCGAACGAACACCAAAAGTACACTTATTTGGATTCAAGCCGAGAAAATACTTCCTCAGTCACTGAAACAAGTTCAACAAATCTTCTATATGCCCTTCTTCAGTCTGATATTTGGCGATCATATCATCAACATATACCTCAATTTCTTTATGCATCGGATCATGGAATAGGGTTGTCATAGCCCCTGGTACATTGCACCAGGATTCTTCAACCCAAAGGGCATCACTCTGTAACAGAATGTTCCCCATGGTGTGATAAACGTTGTTTTTTCCATGTCCTCCGGAGCCATCCTAATTTGATTGTATTAGAAAAATCTATCCATGAACGAGAACACTTTGAATTTTGTTGTACTATCCACCAACATATCAATATGCGGCAATGGAAAGTCATCTTTTTGATTGGATTTGTTTAAATCTCTATAATCAATGCACACGCAGACTTTTCCATCTTTCTTTGGTATTGGAACTATATTGGAAATCCACTGAGGGTACACTGATATCAACCGATTATGCTCACTGTTCACAATGACTACCTTTCCTTCACGGACAAATTTCAGCTTCTAATGCAAGGTTCAAGTAATAGCTCTTGCTTCATGGATCCATTGTCGTCCCAATAAACAACTATAGGCCGGGAAAATATCCATAACCTAAAAGGTGATTTGGAATAGATGTGGATCTATGTGAATAGGTAAATCCACTTCTCCGATGATAGACTTTCTTGATCCATCAAAAGCTTTCACTATAATGCCACTAAGGCGCATATGAGTTCCTTGGTACTTAAGCTTCATGAGAGTATTTATCAACATGACATTCAAAGCAGATCCATTGTCAATCAGCACATTAGACAAAGATTCATTCTTACAATTCATGGAAATATGGAGAGTCGGGTTATGGTTTCTTTCTTCATTAGGCAACTCGTCATCACAAAAGCTTAGATTGTTACAAGATGTAATACTCCCCCCAACACCGTTGAACTGATCCAGAGACATATCACTTTCAACAAAAGCCTGATCCAACACCCTCATCAAAGATTCTCGATGAGAATACGAGTTCATCAACAAGGCTAAAATGGAAATATTAGATGGAGTTTGCAATAATTGATCCACAATCTTGTAATCACTCATCTTGATGATTTTCAATAGATCGTCAACATATCTTTCCAAGGCGGCGCCACTAGATTCTCCTAGCACTTTCTTAGGATCAACATAAGTCTCATCAACCTTTTTTCCATGATTAACATCTCCTCAAAAGGTAGGGGCAAAGACACGACCACTGCAAGTTACCTGACTAGCTTCAATAATATTCTCAACATGGGATAAATGTTGGATAGGAATTTCCATACCATCTTCAAGGATAGTCGCATTGTACTTATAAGGCACAACTTTATTTGATTCATATGGGATAAGACTTGGCAGACAAATAACCACGGGAGCAATAACAGGCTTGTTATGGTACTCAACTTCTATAGGAGAGGTATCACCAAAACATGGTACAATAACATTCACCCCTACTTTTCGGAATACTCAGGCATCACAGAATCATTCTTAGAAAACATACATTCACCAGAAGAAAAGAACTCATCAGCAGAAATGTACCCATCATCAGACATGGCCTCAACCGAGTAATCTTAAATCATATTAATTCTATTATAATCATCTTTGTTACCCGTGACTCTGATGCTATCATTATCTAGCAGCAATTTAACACCTCTTCTTACAGCAGAACAACCACGGGAATCCCTACAGCAGATCTGACAAGATCCATAATGATGTTCCTCCTAGCCATCCACATGACAAAATGTGGCATGCAACTGCACCAGATCATCATTCATGTAATTCATATCAAAAATCCAGAATTCACCAAGACATCCATAAACCATATTTACACCTTCTTCATATTCAGCCGTTGGTCTGATTATGTGGATAAGCCCTTCATCCATCATCTCTTGAAGATCAGCTCTCACTTTATTGCATCCATGGATATCTGAACTATAAATACTATAACCCGTATGATCATGTACATAATAGCCGAATTCACAAAGATCGGCATGCATCTTCACTAAATCACCTCTAACCAGGTTGATATCAAAAATCCGAAAATGTCCAGGACAACCAACAACCATATTTACAAAACTTCCACCTCCATGTTTGGGTAGTGGATTATCCTTCACATTGAGACCAACATATTTAAAATACATGAAACTATATCTTACCATCTTCTGCACCTCAGACTTCAGTGGATAGCAGTTTTCAATGTTGTATCCAGGGGCTCCTTGATAAAAAGAAAAAGTCTAGTCTGCCTTGTAATTCCATGGTAAAGGTGAAGGTATAGCAGGGGGAGGCCTAGTCTGCCCTAATTTATATTGAATCAAATTCGAAAACAACTATGTATAACTCATCAGAATAGGATCAAAAGCTTCTCTCTTCTGACCTTGCCATTGATTATCTTGAGGATGTGCTCTCTAATAGGCCACAACAGTCGGAGCTACATTGACGATTGGTTTCACAGAAGCAACCTGTTGTTGGTACTGATGACATCTTCTCTGAGGTCTAACGTTTCTTTCTTCAACAACAACACTTGTTTCGATTTCTTTCTTTCTAGAAAACACATATGATGATTTCCTTGTTCCACTAGAACCTTCATCCTTTGTAAATCTTCCTTCCTTGACAGCTTCTTCTAGACGAACAACCATTCTCACCATTTCAGTGAAATCACTTGGTACACTTGCAACCATCCTTTCATAGTAAAATGAACCAAGTGTTTTTAGGAAGACCTTAGTCATTTCTTGCTCTCCCATCGGTGGTATCACTTGGGAAGCAACTTCGCGCCAACACTGCATATACTCTTTAAACGACTCTTTATCCTTCTGAGCCATCATCCTCAATTGATCGCGGTAAGGCGCCGTATACATGTTATACTTATACTGCTTGACAAAAGCTTCACCCAAGTCATTGAATGTGCGGATGTTGCTACTGTCCAATCCCATATACCATTTCAAAGCAGTACCGATTAAACTATCCTGGAAGAAATGAATAAGCAAGCGTTGGTCATCAGTATAAGTGGACATCCTTCTGAAATACATCACCAGATGGTCACAGGGGAAAGAGTTACCCTTGTACTTCTCAAATTCTGGCACCTTAAACTTTGTTGGCACTTTCATATTAGGAACTAAGCAGAGATCACTGACATTTTGTCCGAATTACTCTTTCCCTCGGAGAGCCATGACTTCTTTCTTCATTTCATTGAATTGATCCTGAAAATCATTAAATCGGTCATAGAAGCCCAAACATTCACTTGGTGGAGGAGAAGGATGATAAACATCATCATTAACAACAAGCATAACATTCACCGTAGGAGGCACAACATAACGAATCTCATTATTAGCAACAGGAGTAGCATGCACCACAGGAGGTGAAGAAGCAGTAGTGGTTTGAGAAAATGGAGAAACTTAAGCAGCATGATTATATCTTTCTGGCATGAAGTTCTCGGGCATTCCCCATGGATAACCGTGAGGCATACAGTATTGAGCAGAAGTAATTGGAGTAATAGAAATGGGAACTGACAGAACCTTGGTGTTGTACCCCAAAATTTACCCTCTTCATTTCGACCTTTTTGGCTTATATTTTGTCATCATATGCATGCATATCATTGGTTCTATGGTTATGGAATCAAGGTGTTCTTCCAAGTCTCATCAAGTTACAATAGACTTTTATTTCGTCAGTAGACGTGCTCAGAGCATTCACCATGCTACTTGTTAATTAACAGACGATTTCCCTTCTTGACAAGATGTTATGTGTTCCACAACATGTTTGAAACTGCAGAAAAAATCAAGTGTTTCAGTCGCTGCGGAACTGTATCGAATGAAAATCAGTATTTTTGTTATTTCGGGTCAGAAATTCACAACTTGAAGTCAGAATATGGTTCGGTATTGATTCTCCAATTATCGGAGTTGGCTTGGTATTTTCTATGTTTCATCTCATTTGGCTCGATAGCCAATTTTATGAGGAAGTCTTCCGAACGTACTTATTACCAGATTTTCGGTTCTCCATTTTGCAATGGTTCGGGTATTCAAAAATTCACAAGTCCAATCTGGTTCGTCATATTCAGTTTTTCTTTCGCCAAGATATCTGTGGTGATGTATTCTCAATTTAAGGTTCAGCTCGAGAGCCAAATCTTTGAATAAGAGCTTCGAATGTACGAGTTTTCTCGAAGAAATACAGTAAAAAAGTGTGCTGAAAGTGCAGTTTTTGCGCACTAAAAATTCATAGCTCGAAGCCCGTTGCTTGTTTTGAGCCTATTATGGTGCCCAAAATTCCGCCTCGATGTCCTCTACATTTTCATCTGTCATGGCCGTAAGTTAATTCTGCTCAGAAGGTCTCTAAAATTGTGGATTTATCAAGTGTGTTCGCACATGAAATTTATGGAAAATCTTTATCTGCACCACATTCAAAAAATCATAACTCGATTAATTTTTATCGTATTGAGCTCGTTCCCATGGAATTGTCTCACAAATTGAGTTAGCTAAATTTTTGTTTCTATTTCCATGAGAAAACGGTACCCCTAAGGATTTCATTTTGGCCCGAAGTACACACAACTCGCTGATAACCCTGTGCTGGAAGTTAATTTTTGTTTGAGGCGAAACTTCAAAAATTCATAACTAATGCACCTTTTATCCGATTGAGCCCATTTTCGGACACAAGTTATTTCTCTACACCAGCTACATTTTGGTTTCAAATGGAAATTTGGAAAATCACACCGAGGTTCCTGCGAATTTGACCTGAGCATGTCAGATGCTGATGAATAAAAATTCTACACTATTGTTTTGGTCATTGGAGGCCCATTTACCAAATCCACTCAAAAAAGGCCCATACTATATATTTCTTTTCACTCCAATTTTCAGGGGAGGCTCTCATAATTCATAAGTTCGCACAAACCCAAGTTTCAAATCCTCTCAAGTTGCTTAAAGATCAAATCAAGGTTTTACACATTTTTCATCAAGAACACAACAACAACTTCATCAATATCCAAAAGTCAAGATCAAGAGAAATTCTTATATGATTGTTGATCTGTTCGTTGAAATCTCTATACCTAAGCCTCCTCTTCACTTCTATCGGTATACTGTCTGTGATGCAGATGCTTCCGAGGCACACATTACTCATGTGATTTATTTTCATATTATCTATTTCTGGTTATTCTCTTGGTATTAGTGAAGCTCACTCGAAGTTTTTCGGGTTTCTATGCTTTGCTTGTTGTGCCACAAACTTTTTTTTGTTTGGTATTTTCTATGGTTTATCTCATTTAAGCACTTTACTGTTTTCTAGATATCATGAGAAGTAGAAAAAAAAGAGTGTGTGCTCGAAGTCACTATTTAAAGTCCTATAACACCTCTTTCTGTATTCTAATTGTGGTTGTTTAAATCCCTATCTTTCAATAGGAAATTTCGCACGTGTGTTTATTTTCTTGCACTTTTCGTTTCATTATCGATATGAGTTCGACATTTGGATACTTGGTCTTGGATTCATTCTCGATATGAGTATGTTCCAAGTAGATTCAGTTTTGGTTCATACTCGGATGGTTATGTTACCTTTACTGTACTGTTTATAATTATGTCAAAATTACAAAAAAGAAAATGAATATTGTTGTGTGCCTGGTTCATACCCGGATGGGATGTTCCTCAGAGGTTGTGGTTTGGTTCACTCTCGATATGAGTTTGTTCAATTTTTACTTTACATCCTGCTAAATTACAAAGAAATATTGATTGCTATGCGCCAGGTTCACACCCAGATGGGGTGTTCCTTGAGGCTTTGTTGGGTTCACTCTCGAGATGAGTTTGTTCACTCTTTATTTTACTTGTTGCACAAGCATAAAAAGAAATATTCAGATGTTACTTTCTTGGTTCATAGCCGAATGGGATGTTCCTCGAAGGCCATGTTTTGGTTCGTTCTCGGGATGAGTTCGTTCCTTGGTTTGTTTTTCTATGCGAAATTTGTATACTTCCCTTAGGATTACTAAATTAGAGTATCTTTCGAGCTAGACATTAGGATAGTTATCCATGTATGCTAACATAGGGTAGAGATTTCCCTTTCATCCTCAATCTTAGGATCAATCATTGTTTGATAACATTAGGGATAAAACTAGATAGTCTCCTTAAGATGTTTTCTTTCTTTTGCACCCTTGCATTAAGACTAAAACTTTTTCTTGGAAAATCCCTAAAACATGTAAAAAACTTTCAAATCCTTCTTTAAGGTAAAAAACACCAACCAATTCAAATCTCTTTCTCGCCTGTGGGCATTTCATTGACTTTAAAAAGGACATGTTACTTCCACTCTATGCAATACGATGCGTAATTCCCCAAGGGTCGGGTTGCACCATGTCTACTTGCTAAGAGTCGCGAACGTAACATCATTCGTCTTCGGGCACTTTTTCTTTTGAAAGCACTTGGTTAGGTGATAGCATGTTATTTCCTTTTCACTACAGATGCGTGAGTCTCCAAGGGTCGAGCAGTAGGTGGAATGGGAATTAATATTGTTCATTAAAAAATACAAAATAAATCAAAACATGTGAGCCAGACTATGGCTGATCTGATTCCTTAAAAGGGATGCATAGGCATTGGTGTAGGGCCCTAACGAGCACAACTTTATTTTCCCTACATTATTTTCTCTTCTCTTTTGCATGCATTCCCTCTTTGCATTTTCTTGTAGCTCTTAAGCTTAGATTCGAACACACCCATTAGATAAACAACAAGAGTGGATACCATAGAGTACTACGAGCGTGTGGGGTGCTAATATCTTCCCTTCATGTAACTGACTCTCTTACCTGATCTCTCGGCCGTTTGATCGTGATTTCACCCTTCCAAGTTTTACTCGATGTTTACCTTTCTCTTCCTGTGGGATAAAAAACATTCGATGGCGACTTCATTGATTTCATCTCGATGATTTTTTCAGCCGGTTGTTTCAGCTGGCGACTTCACTAGGGAATATACCAATAGTACCACCAGCTTATTTACTTTCAATTATTTACAACATTATATACAATGTTTGCATATGTTTGTGCATGCATTTTATCGCTTTCCATATGCTGGTGGTACTATTGTTTTTTGTCTCTCTGTGGGTGGGTGTTACAAGAGGTAAAAATCCCAATACCCAAGTGCCCCTATTCAATCTTCTTAAGCCTGAAGTGTTAGATTGGCGGATCCTCCATTCGTGACTTGAAGGTGAAAGATGATTGAACACTAGAGTGCCCAGAAATTTGCACTTGATAATGCGGTTGATTGTATCGGGAATGGGCTTAATGATGCCATTTGAGATGTCTGTTGGTGGAGACTGGAAGAAGTATCAGAATAAATTTTTGATCAATTTATGCTGAAACTGTAGATGTCTTTTCCCTGTTTTTAACTGGGAGAGATAAATTTGATCCAGAAGAGGACTTGCCTGATGATTCATTTCTTTCTGCAAGGAAGGGGGATTAGTTGCATGCAGATGTATGCATGGTGTAATGATGTTCTCAAAATAAATGAGATTATGATATATGCATTTGTTATGTATGTGATGTGGTGTATGGATGTGAAACATCAAAGTCCATCTTTGTCTGAAAACGAGTCCCTGACAAATTTCTTGGGAGTTTTGGGAAATTAAATCTCGGACTGCTGTTAGAGATGGAGAGTATGTGTATCTTCGAACTTTGTTTAGAGTGCTTCCTGTTGGGAATTTTTGATTTTGAGGAGAACTCCGCTGGGGAATAATGACTTTGGCTCTTTGCTTTGAGGAAACTCTGCGGGAAATTTTGATTTTCTGTTGGGGAATAGAGTTCAGGAGTTATTGCTCTACTGGGCAGCCATCTAAAGGAAGAAAGTTTGGTTGTTATCTGGTCGGATTCCAGGCTTCACAGCAACTTGAGGGAGGTAATAAAGTCAATTGTTATCTAGTCGTACTCCAGGCTTTGCAGCGACTTACTGGGAAATATGAAATTAATTGTTATCTGGTCGAATTCCAGGTTTAAGAAATTTTGGGGTTAACTGTTATCTGGTTGGGCCCCAGGTTTAAGCAACTTGAACTGTTATCTGGTCGGGTCCAGGTTTCAGCAATTTGATCTTGAGGTTAACTGGTATCTGGTCGGGTCTAGGTTTTAGCAACTCGAACTTTTATCTGGATGGGTCCAGGTTTCAGCAACTCAAACTGTTTTCTGGTCGGGTCCAGGCTTTGCAGTAACTGAAGGACTTAAAATAATATCTGGTCGGGTCCAGACTTTAGTAACTTTATCTGGTCAGGTCTAGACTTTATAGTAAATTGGATCAACTGTTATCTGGTCGGGTCTAGGGTTTGCAGTAATTGGTTTGGATGGGATGAAGTTGAAGTAGTATCCGATCGGGTCCAAGCTTCATAGTAACTTAGGTGAAGTTAAGCTGTTATCTGGTCGGATTCCAGGCTTCACAGTAACTTACTAGGATAGTAATGACTCCATTGGGGATTGGAATGACTCTAACGGGGATTAAGAGGTTTTATTCGTTGATTTGTAACAGTCTGAGAGGCAAACTCAAACTGAGAAATTTGCAGTTTGTTGGGGAAATAAACCCTGTTGAAAAGACAATTTCATGACCTACTTGGTGGAATGAATTCTTTAGGAAGAACTCCAACAATCTTCTTCTTTTAAGACCAAACTCAACTGGGGAGAGGTCTTTCCGGAGATTGAAACTCTGGCTGGAGATTGCAGGAATCCAAGTTTATGGGGATGATTAAAATAACTCTATGGGGATAATTCCAATCCTTAAGGAAATGCTTGTTACTATTTTTATGTATACATTTGTTAACAGTTTAATCATGTTCATACGCTTTTGCACTCAAAACAGAAAAACAAAAAGTTTGCACTTCAAAGTATATTTGTATTGATGTTTGCCTATAAACAGGCGTTTTTGTACAAGGAGACAGATATCCTACTAAGAGGAAATCATTGAAAGAAATTAAAAGAGTACAAAGTGAAAGCAAAAATAATAGCCATGTGGAAGTGATCTCATTGTGTTCCAACTCCACTATTGCCCATATGTCTTCGAACATCATCCCTCGTCGTTGAAAGAAATTAATTGAATTGATCTTGTACCATTGAACTTGGACCTTGGTAATAAACTAGTTGTAGGGATACAACAGAACATAGTCATATGCTTTAATCCTCAATTTTTGCCTGGACCTCCCTCTCGGGTTTTCAGACCACCAGGATACCCATTTTTGCTCAAGCCGCCCTTTCAGGTTTTTGACTTGCCGGGTGTACAATCTTTTACATATATCCCTAATTTTTTCCTGAACCTCTTTGGTTCCCCAGGATGCCCTTATTTTTTCCTAGGTATGTCAACCTAGCGGGTCGTTTTATGCGTAGTATTTTTTAACTATGTTCGCATTCACAAGATGTGGGAAATCTTCACCATCCATAATAGTCAGCATCATGGCTCCACCAGAGAAAAACTTCTTTACAACAAATGGTCCTTCATAAGTAGGAGTCCATTTTCCCCTGGGGTCGCCTTGTGGGAGAATGATGCGCTTTATTACCAAGTCGCCAGTCTGATATACTCGAGGCTTGATCTTTTAGTTAAAAGCCTTGATCATACGTTTTTGATACATTTGACCATGACAAACAGCAGCCAGTCTCTTCTCATCAATCAAGTTCAAATGATCTAACCTAGTTTGAATCCACTCGTCTTCACCTAAGTCTACTTCCTTCATAATCCTTAGAGAAGGAATCTGAACTTTGACAGGTAGGACAACTTCCATGTCATAGACCAAGGAGAACGGGGTTGCCCCAATTGATGTTCTAGATGAAGTACGGTAGCCATGGAGAGCAAACAGTAACATCTCGTGCCAGTCTTTATATGTTACCACCATCTTTTGTACAATCTTCTTGATATTTTTATTGGAAGCTTCCACTGCGCCATTCATCCTGGGTCTGTACAGAGAGGAATTATGATGCTTGATTTTGAATTGAGTACAAAGTTCCATAATCATAACATTGTTAAGGTTGGTTCCATTGTTAGTGATGATCCTTTCGGGGATATCGTAATGGCAGATGAGGTTATTTTTGATAAACCTGGCTACAACATTCTTGGTAACTGAGGCATATGAGGCAGCTTCGACCCACTTGGTAAAATAATCAATGGCAACAAGGATGAAACGGTGTCCGTTGGAAGCGGTAGGTTTGATCTCTCCAATCATGACAATCCCCCACATTGAAAACGGCCACGGAGCAGTCATGAAATTTATAGGAATTGGGGGTACACAGACCTTGTCAGCATAGATCTGACACTTGTGACAAATCCTTAAGTGATGGTTACAATCAGTTTCCATTATGGACCAATAGTAACCAGCCCTTAGGATTTTCTTGGCCATAGTGTGCCCACTAGAATTAGTCCCAAAGATTCTATCATGCATGTCTTCCATAATTTTCTCTGCCTCCTTCTTGTCCACACACCGGAGTAGAGTAGAATCATGATTTTTCTTATACAAGATTCCATTGCTTAGGAAAAATTTGGCTGAGAATCTTCGCAAGAATTTCTTATCATTGATGGAAGCTCCTTCAGGATACTATTGTGCTTCAAGATATCTCCTTACTTCAAGGTACCATTGTTTCTATTCGTCAGTGTCAAGCTCATAGCAGTGTGCAGGTTCGTCAAATCTTTTGATTGTAATCATATGAGCTTCATTGTCTCATTTGACCTTGAACATGGAAGACATTGTTGCCAAGGCGGAAGCCAACTGATTTTCTTCTCTAGGGAATTTTTCAAAGGTGATCTCCTCGAATTATAGTATCAGGGTTAACACAAGCTCCTTGTAAGGAATAAGGTTAGGATGCTTAGTGTCCCATTATCCTTTGACTTGACTGATCAATAGAGCATAATCTCCGAATATGTTCAAGAACTTGATCCTTAAATCAATGAAGTCCTTTAGACCCGGGATGTATGCTTTGTACTCCGCCATGTTGTTCATACAATCGAAACACAATCTAGCAGTGAAAGGAGTATGGCAACCCTCAAGAGAAATAATAACAGCACCAATTCCATTTCCTAAAGTGTTGGAAGCCCCATCAAAAACCATAGTCCATCGGGATCCTTGTTCAGGTCCGTCGTAAAGTCCAGGTACTTCAGTCAGTTACTAGCATAATCTTCTCATCGGGGAAGTCGAAATTCATGGACTAGTAATCATTAACAGCTTGATGGGCCAAATGATCTGCCAATACACTTCCTTTGATGGCCTTTTTTATGGTATACTGGATGTCATATCCGGTCAGAATCATTTGCCATCTAGCTATTAGTCTGGAGAGAGTTGGCTTCTCGAAGATGTACTTGATAGAGTCCATCTTAGAAATCAATAAAGTGGTGTGAGTTAACATAAATTGTCTTAGTCGACGAGCAGCCCATGCCAAAGCATTGTAAGTTTTCTCGAGCAGTGAATATATGGTTTCACAGCAGGTAAACTTTTTGCTCATGTAGTATATTGCATGCTCATTTCGGCCACAATCGTCATGTTGGCCCAACAAACACCCCATGGAATTCTCTAATACAGTCAAGTACACGATCAAGGGTCTTCCTTCAACTGGAGGCATCAAGATAGGAGGTTCTTGTAAATATTCTTTGATCTTGTCAAACGCAGCTTGGCAGTCATCGTTCCATTTGATTACTTGATTTTCTTCAAGAGTTTGAATATTGGCTCACAAGTATCAGTTAAGTGAGATATGAAGCGAGAAATGTAGTTAATTCGACCAAAGAAGCCTCTAACTTCCTTCTCAGAATGGGGAACTGGCATTTCTTGAATGGCTTTGACCTTTATAAGATCCACTTCAATACCTCTTCCACTGACAACTAAACCTAGGAGCTTTCCAGATCTTACCTTTTATGTGCACTTGTTAGGATTTAGCCTTAGCTTGTAATTCTTCAACCTCTCAAACAACTTACATAGGTGATCGAGGTGATCTTCTTCAGTTTGCGACCTTGCAATCATATCATTAACATAGACATATATTTCATGATGGATCATATCATGAAATAAAGCTACCATAGCTCTTTGATATGTTTCCCCTGCATTCTTCAATCTGAACGGCATGACTTTGTAACAAAAGGTGCCCCATTGTGTAACAAAGGTGGTCTTCTCCATGTCTTCGGGAGCCATATTGATTTGGTTGTAGCCAGAAAATCCATCCATGAAGGAGAAGACTTTATGTTGGGTGGTGTTGTCAACCAGGACGTCGATATGAGGTAAAGGTAAATCATCTTTGGGGCTTGCCCTATTTAAATCCCTATAGTCTACACACATACGAACCTTCCCGTATTTCTTCGGTACGGGAACCACGTTTGCAACCCATTGAAGATAAGATGTCACAACCAAGAATCCTGCATCGAATTGCTTCATCACTTCTGCTTTTATGTTTTCGGACATGACAAGCCGCATCCGACGAACCTTTTATTTGACAGGAGGGCAATCTTCCTTTGTCGGTAGATCATGAACCACAATGTCAGTATCCAACCATGGCATATCTTCATACAACCAAGCAAACACTTCAACATAGTCATGTAGCATCTGAACCAACCTACTCTTGATACCGTCTTCTAAGTTAGCGCCGATCTTGACCTCTTTCTTGTCTGTATCAATACCTAAGTTGATAACTTCGACTGGATTTTCATGAGGTTAAATAGATTTATCCTCTTGCATTATAAGTCTGGTTAGTTCCCCCGGTATTTCACAATCTTCCTCGCCTTCGTCTTCGGCTGGGTTAATTGGATGTTTGAAGTCATAACTGGCAATAGTAGAGTCGTTAGTAATGAGATCCAGAGTGGATGAGAATCTACAAGTGTGTGTGTGCGCATGTAAGATACATGGCTATTTGAAAAATGCAATAAAGAAAAAGAAAGACAATGAGCACAAAATTTAAATGCAAAGGTCCAATGTTTTTCCATTAAATGATCATATGATAAATGAACATGAACAAAACCCTTAACAAATGGACCATGGTGCCTCGGGCAAGGCACATGCCTTTACAGTCAATGTTTGGAATTAAACTTACAAACAAAAGTTCTTGAATTGAAAGAAAATAGTAAATAGTAATTACTCTTCAATGAAGGAGATGGGAGTGAAATCCTTTGCGTGCCAGTTGTTGAGCTTTCCATCGTCAGAGTCTTCCACATCGTTTACTTCATGATTTCCGATGCGAAGATGTGGCTTTCCCACGCGAGCGCTCCTGACCTCTTTTTGAGCTTTGATGGTGAAACCCAACCCAAATTTATCTGCTTTAAATGGAATGTCGTGGAGTTGTCCCCAGATAGTACAACTTCCATCTTCAACCAAAGCACGAGCATCTTTAAGTGAGACCATTCTTGGAACAACTTCATCAGCTTTAGATATATCAGAGGAGATTTTGGTGGTGGAAACCATAGGAGAAACAACTTCAAAGGCCTGGCAAGGAGTTTCTATGAACTCCCCATCCATTTCCAAATACTTAAAGGAATTGAGGTGACTCACCATGAATTCTTCTTTGTTGCAAACAGTAACGATCTTCCCTTTGACTGGATATTTTAATTTTTGATGAAGGGTGGATGTTACTTCCCCTTCCCCATGGATCCAAGGGCGCCCAAGAAAACAAGAGTAGGCGGGACGTATGTTCATTATATAAAAGGTGGAGTTGAAAAATTGTGATCACACTTTAATGGGGAGATCCACCTCTCCATGCACCGTCCTTCTATACCCATCAAAAGCCCTTACAACTATATCACTTGGTTTCAACACCAAGCCTTCACAATCTAGTCGGTCCAAAGCACCTTTAGGTAGAACATTTAGGGAGGAAGCATTATCAATCAGGACATGAGCCAGGGTAGTTCCCTTGCATTTAATAGAGACATGCATGGCCTTGTTATGATTCTTTCCAACTGGTGTCAAGTTAGCGTCATAGAAACCTAATCTGTTGTCAGCCTTTAAACTCGCCACACAATTTTTGAACTGGTCAGTTGTAGTCTCTTGTGGCACATGAGATTTCTTCAAGAACTTGATTAAAGCCTGGGCATGAGCATCAGAACAGAGAAGTAATGACAGCATGGAGATTTTGGAGGGGGTTTGTCTCAGTTGTTCGAATATTTTGAAATCACTCTTCTTTATAATTTTTAGGATTTCCTCTATCTCTCGAGTGGAGGGCTCTTCAGCATCAACATCTTTGGCTGGTGCCTCTATCTCAACAGGCTCACTTACTTTTTCTTTGCCTCTAGTGTTGGTAATAGGCTTGTTACTGGTTATGTGAACATGAGTTGTTGTAGTAGTTGGAGGTGAGATGTCAGAGGAGAAGATCCTCCCCGTTCTTGTTACTTTACTAGAACCTGCAATATTTGTAACGTTGTTGGTCTTATCTTAATTGATCCATGAATCTTTCTTTATCCCATGATAGTAAAATTCGGCACCATAGTTCCATGGAACCGCTTTGTCGGAGGAGTAAGGAATCGGCCCAGGGGTAGTGATTATTAAAGGAGAAACTATTGATTCATATGAAATCCTAATAGGGCCCTTTGAGGAGATCCTAAGAGGCTTGTTAGAGATTTTTATTATGGAAAGGTCTTCAGCTTTATCGGTCCAACTCTTGATGGTAGGAACTTTTTCAAACAGGATCTCATGACTATCTATCAGGCGTTTAACACCTTCTTTCAGCCACTTGCATCCATTTATTTTTTCAGCACATCAATCACAGTTTTTTAAATAGCCAGAGAACACCCCAGCTCTCAGCAAATTTTCTTTTGCAGTAGTTTATGAGGTAGTCAAATCCTCAACGGAGGAAACAAAAGTAGTGTCATCAATCGCATTGACACCTTTGCCATGGTTCGACATTGGTGCAGTTATCATATTTGGAGTTGTAGGTGGATCAAACTCAATAGTTTTGTTGTTTATCAGATCTTGAATCTTATTCTTCAGAGCCCAACATTGATCAGTTTCGTGTCCAGGGCTATTGGAATGATACACACACCTGGCATTTGGATTGTACTTCGGAGATGTAATATTTGGATTTGATGGAGGATCACACAATGTCACTAAGTTGGCCTTCAATAGATGTTGCAAGGCTTGGGACAGTGACATGATAATCCTCGTGAACTGTCTTCGAGGAATTTCAAATTTGATGTTGGATGGTTGTCTTTGAGTAGATGGAGGGTTGGAGATCAAAACAGCATTAACAGATGGATGGTGATCCTTCTTGGTATGGGTCCTTGATCCATAAACAACATTGGCTTCTTTCTTGCCAGTAAAGGGGTTCTTTATAGTGCTTTATGTAGAATCAGATGCCATGGGAATTTTTCCACTCTTGATTCCACTCTCGACCCTTTCACCATCAGAATTAACTCAGTGAAACCAGAAGATGAGCTACCAATTAGCAAGTTAAAATATTGTCCCGTTAGTGTTCCCATGAACATGTCCATCAGCTCCCTATCAGTCAATGGTGGTTGAACTCTACCAGTAAGATCCCTCCATTTTTGTGCGTACTCTTTAAACCCTTTATTAGTATCCATTGTCATTCCTTGAAGTTGAACTCTTGTTGGTGCTAAATCGGTGTTGTACTGAAATTGATGATAAAAAGCAGTGGCCATATATTCCCATGTGTAAATGCGGGAACCCTCCAATTGGTAAAACCATTCTAACTGAGTCCCAGCCAGACTCTCTTGGAAGAAATGGACCTCGAGCTTCTTGTCAATAGTATGTGGTTGTATCTTGAGGACGTAGAACCTCAGATGAAGTTTTGGGCACGAAATTTCATCATACTTAGAAAACACTGGTATCTTGAACTTATGGGAAATGACGACCCCAAGTAATAAGCCCAAATCACCAAAATCCAAACCTGGTACGGCTTGAATTTCAACAGCTTCCAGTCTATCCTTTAACTACTTGTATTTATCCTCAGCTGGTGGATAATGTTCATCAAAGTAGTCTTTATCCTCGGAAGCTTGATCATTTGCACCCCCAGCACGGGTGCTCCTTGCCTCTTTCACCTGGTTCTCGTCTTCCTCGGATGACTCTTTAACTATATGCACCTGGCGGACTAGGCCTTTAAACCTTTTCCTCATGTTAATGAGGGCCTTCTTCTTAGTCTTCTTTTTGGTTTCTAGCAGTGTCATCAGCTCTTGTTGTCCCTTGGCCAGGTTCAGCAAGGTTTCTTGGAACTGGGAATTCTGTGCTTGCAAATCTTTCACGGTCTGCTCGATATCCATCTTACTAAAATAAACAGTAGAAAGATGAGGAAACATGTTGTGGAAAGCATGCTTATGTTATGATGCATGAAATGCGTATGGAAATGATTTCAAGGACTTAGAAGATTTAAATTTGTTTAGACAAAAAAGGAACAAACATTAATTGCATTAACAAATTCATATTGGTTACAATCATACCTCTTGGGATTTCAATGGAGGAAGCAAATACAAATAAACTCCTAAAACAAAAAAAAAGAATCAGGCTTCCTATGAGGGCATCCTCTTTGGTGCAATGTAGGCGTTCAAATTTCGTTCTTCATGAAGTTGTCTTGTAAGCTCCAAAACCTTATTCTTGCTTGCGTAGAACTGAGTTTCAAAGGTGTCTCGCTCCTCTTTGAGCTGAATCCAAGTTCTTTGCAAATCTTCAAGAGAAGTAGGCATATCAGGATGAAGGGCAGTATATGGAACATCTCCCTCGGTAACAGGCTCCATGATGATAGGTAGGATGGCTTCATAAGACATCATAAGGTTTTGAGCGTGAGCTCGCACCCACTTGGGATAAGGCTCCAAAGGAATGGAGTTCTTATTCCCCAATGTCTTGCTATCAACTTTTTTCAACATGCTCCAAGCCCGTACGAATCTCTGGCGATAACCTTTGACATCGCTCTCATAGTTAAATGCAATTCCTTGGACGAGTGCATCATGAAGGCCATCCCTCCTAGCATACCCAAACTGTCATAAATCCAAACAAGGATTGTAGGTAATACCTCCACTAATGCCAAGTAGGGGGACATTAGGGAGTTCCCCATAACTGCCAATAATAGTAATATCCTCCAAGGATCAGGAACACCAGTAAATATCAGAATGCGTAAGTGACATCAACCTTTTAGACCATCCCATGCCTTGCTCATTCTTCAAAACAGATCGAGGTAAGTGCAAAATAAACCACTTATCCAACAAAGGAGTTCAACACATAAGAACTCCTCTTCTCTTGATGGTGCGAGTGTGAAGAGAATGCAAGATATCTCAAAGCAAGGTAGGAACCGGGTTACAAAATAGAAATTTTTTGACTGCGTTCACATCTATGAGTTGGTAAGGATTGGGAAACAGTACCATCACATAGATGAGAAGAGCCAACACTTCTTCAAAGGCTTGTAAATCTAGAGTATCCAAAAAATCCCGAGCCTTCTCCAACAAAAACTTGGCTAAAAACCCTTTGACACCACTTCTTGTTTCCCAATTTGCCACAATGTCGGATCGTTGCAAATGTAGAGCTCGAGAAATCTCCTCAGGTCTTGGGTCTCATTCAATACTGTTGAAGGGTAGTTGATCAAGAATAGGAATTCCCAATAGTTGAGAGAATTCTTCCATAGTGGGCATAAGTTGGTAATCAGGAAAGGTAAAGAAATGGTGTAAAGGGTCAAATAATTGAAAGAGCACCTTCATCATCTCTTCATCAAGGTTTGAGGTGACCATATTAAGAAGTCGACCATGTCTCTTGGTGAACGGAGAATTTTCAGGAACCCTTGACACTAACTCTTTGAGTTGAAGAGGCACTCTTACGAGGTTGATTTGGATAGTATTCCTGCGAGTGGAAGCCATGTCCTACAAAACAAAACAAATATAAATCTCTAGGTCCTTGAAATGGTTAGTGAAAATGCCATGGTATGATGTCATGATGTTATGTAAAAGTATACACACAAATCAAACAAGTCCTTAGGTTTAGGCTTGTATGAGGTTTCATTGGTAAATACCCTCTTGAAGTTTAGTTGGTTCAATCTGTCCTAGAAAGTAATAGGGTTCTAGGGAATCTCAATATCACTGATCTTTCTTCATCGGGCATTGCTTTAGCGCAAGCCTCTTTATTGGCGACCGAAATATCCCAAAAGTCCAATCTCAATGAGCGTAGTATCGAGTATCAACCAACTTTGGACTACACCAAAGCCGACTATCTCACTACTTCCTAATAGACAAGTTGTTCAATTAAAAGTTCCAAGGTTAGTTAGTGCTTCATGATACCACACAGCGGCCCTGTATTCTCCTTGACTAGACTCAAGGGCTACCGGTACCAACAAATGTGTCACACTAACGTAGCCATCGTTTCAACCATGTTGGTATAGCCCGCACAGTCTCCACGATCTATTGCGACTTACCTAATAATGTTCCAAGATTCGGGTAGAGGATCAATTCAAACCCAAACAAGGACCCATAAATGTAAAACAAACAAATCAAACAATGAAAGCAATTTAAATGTGATCTAGCTCTAAGGTAACCCCACTTTTAAGTATTCCCTAGCAGAGTTGCCAGTTCTATAATACGGTGGGAGAACTGACTTCGGTGTTTTTGCGTTTGATCGTAATTGTTGCAGATAGCAAGAGTCGCCACCGACTTTTCTTTTATCCAATAAGGAAAGGGTGAAAAGAACAGGAAAAACCCTTGAGATATTTTCTTGAGTTCGGGGGGTAGGTTATGAAAAGGGAAGGTGTTAGTACCCTTTTCATCCATAGTTATCTATGGGATCTTAGTTGCTTGCTAGCTCACTTTTGATATTGCTTTGTTTGAAATGTGTTTGTGCTGGGTTTTGAAAGTTTTTTTTTTGAAAAGTGCCTTCGTTTAGGCAAACTTTGGAATCATTTTTGCCTCTTTAAGAATGCGTACAAAGTGTTGGACTTTTGAAAAATATTTCATGTTTTTGAAAGTGTTTGGTGTGTTTGAAAAGATATTTATTTTTGAAGATGGATTGTGACCAAGCAACTAAGAACGTTCTACCTACTCAAAAATCTTTTGTTCATTTCTCTCTTCCTTTGATATTGTTATCTCACCATTGATTGGTAAATAACCGTATCTTTGGATGTGAAGGGACTGGCGTGGATCATCGTATAATTACAAGATGCAATGTTGTGAGATACCTTAGCATTTTTCTTAAGGTACTAAGATCATTTGTAAGGCAACATTCGAAGCGTCATCGAGGGACTATGATCTTGTATTTTTGTTGTTTTTTCTAAGGTGTCTCACATGCATAACATGACCATTTTCTCAAGGTAACAAGTGGAGTTAACCCTAGAGGTGCAAGTGTGAAAGTGTTTTATATTACAATCTTGATTTATCTTGGATTAGGGTTTTCTAAATATTGATTTTATCTTTCCATACAAACCCTAATTTACTAGCATTTATATGAAAGTAATAAATTGCGGAAAGTAAATTTCTACGCTATTATATCATTAGGGGTTGGGGTATACAAATTTAAAAATGGGGATTGTAAGAAATTAAATCCTAATTATCTATTACAACCATATTGAATTTGTACAAGAAATAAAATGAATATAATGTACAAGTATAAATGGATAAAGAATGGATTTTTGTTTGGATTTTTGTTAAGAAAGATAGTTTTTACCTAATTAACTTAAAAGGAAATAATTAACTAAAATAAGAAAATTAAAATTAAGTTAGTAAAAGAAATTAATTTATTAAAGAAAACAAGTTTTTTAGGGTTTTGTTTGTGAAAAAAGTTTTAATTAAATTAAGTTAGTATAAAAATTAATTAAAAGATAAACCTAAATTCTAAGTTAATTTTTTAATTAAAGAAAATAAATTAAACCTAGATCTAATTACTAAATTTTTTAAGAAAAGAATTAAATTTGTTTAAGAAAATATTTTTGTCTCTTTTAGTCTAAAAGAAATAAGATAAGAATTGTTAAATACCTAAATAAATAAATAAATGAAAATATTTTTTGGTATTTTTAGTTAGTAAAAATAATACTAATAGTAATATTAATAATAATAAAATAAAGAAAAGGAAAATAAAATTAGAGTTATAAAAAATAAAGCCAGGGGTGAAATTTGAATTAGGAATGTTTTGTAGCAAAAAACATTTTTTTATATTAGGCCTGGCCCATTAAGGGTTTTTATTAGCCAGCAAAAGAAATAAAATAAAATAAACAATGGGCCTGCGTGGTTATGAGTGAATAGGGGGGTTAGCAAAATAAAAAGTGACAAAGCCCAGCACAAGAAGTCCAAACGCGCTGCAGCCCAAACAAAAAAAAGAAAGAAATGTTAAGGAAATAAACAAAATGGCATCGCTAGGGCTCGAACCCACGCCCTCAACAATATATGCGCGCTGCCTTACCACTGGGGTGGATATACATCCAGTTTCTTATACAAAACCATAAATATATATTAGAAAATTCTTCCATGGCTTGAACTTCATCTTCAACCTCACGCCAGTCAAACCAACTGTAACTTGCTCATTTCTCAACCAAAATAGAAAATGTAAAGATGAAAGTCATGGCAAATTTCATCATAATTCTAGAAATATAACCCACTAAAACTATAAGTCAAAGATGAATGAGAATTTTGCTGGCCTTAATCTTAACCCTAATTTTCCAAAAAATTTAATCTCAAAATTCTCTAAGTTCATGCAATATAAATGAAAACTATGAACATGGTTAGTTTCAGGGCAATGATGTCTACATTTTTTCTTTGAAAATGCAAGTCTAATAATGCCTAAATGAAGAGATGAAAGTTCGGAAAAATACCTCAAAAACTGGAAATCGTAAAATGAGTTTGACCTTGTTTCAAGTGAGGGTGATGATCAGGTTAGCTTCCTTGAACTTCTAGGAAGCTAATGTAATAGTTTCCTTGAGCTGAGGATGGCTGAATCGTGCTGGAGAAGTCCAAGTGCAAAGCTCTGTTTTTGAAAATGGAGGTTGATGAAGATGGTGTTACAGTTGGGTAACATGTATTGAGATTGTTTAAGTATGATGTTTAGAAGCTTTTGAAAGCAAAAGGCCAAGAAACGCACGAGTAGATTTTAAGATTGAATTCAAAACTCAGAAATGACAAGTTTTGAGGTATTCTTGGTGATTCCGTGTTTTAGGATGTTTGAGGGAGTTTCAAGGGCTTGTATCTCGTGTCCTAAGTTTCAAATGATGCCTCTATTTATATGCAAGAGGTCTCGTGTGTTACAACAAACCAGAATTTGAAATCTCAAGTTATGGCATCTTTACTTGTTTTTGAAGCAATGTTGAAACATCTTATTCCAAGACATGGTACAGAGCTGTATAGAGTGGTTATAATTTGAAACATGCTAGCTTTTGGTTTATAGGGGTCGTGTGTGCAAAAATAACAAGTTCAGGGCTCAATACAAGTTAACTTTGCATAAAGCTTGCTTTTCTAAAATGGCAATGGTAACTTTGTGCCGTTAATGGAAAATTGGTTTGGACAATGCTTCAAATACTTGGATAAGAGCTTAATCAATTGTGTAAACCATTAATTATGGATTTAACCACAAGTTTTAGGCCTTCAAAGTGAAGATTGTGCAGCATGGCTATGGATTTGGTTCATGTTCATCACAAAATCTGCCTTGTAAATCAAGTTTGAAACCCTAACTTCTTACCTTCGATTCTCTCAGCTCAAGTATAGTCTCAATTAGTTCCTTGACATTTTGCAAAGCTTGTAACATACTATACAACCTTTATGTTTGAAATTTTAAAAAAAATCACCTTGGAACTTATATGAAAAGTTGCCATGAAGTTAGTACCAAAAATCTGCTTAACAAAGGTAAAATTTCACAAGTGTTTTAATTTAATGTACATGTCTTCATGAATTTATAACTTAAAATCCATGAATTTCTAGAAAAGTTATGTCATACAATGTTTAATATTTCATTGATATCTACAACTTTCATGTTGGGAGTTTTCCTTGAATCCTCTTGCATCTTGGTGAAAAATTGAGATGAAGTTATGAAATAAACATGTTTTTAAACACTTAGAAAAATTTCTCTGTTTTAGAAATTTTTACTTTTCAAGATAAAATTTAACTTTTTGATTTCTTGATGATCAATTCTCAACTTTTGACATGTCTTGATGAAATGTGATCTTTGAAACTTAATTTTGATCAAAAAGTCAAAGTTTGACTTTTCAGTGTACAGTTGACTTTTTCATCAGTTGACCAAATTTCAATTATCAATCAATTTATCTTGAGAAATGTTTTGAACCATACAATTAGGTAAATATGATGCATTTGAATCCTTGATATCATGTCTCAAACCAATAATTCATGTATTAGGTCAAAAGTCAAAAATCAAGCCTTCTCAGTCAAAACACTAATTTTGACCATTTCCCCATTTGGTGATCTGATCAAATTTCTTGAGGAATTGTAATCAAATCTTGAACAAATTATTCATATGAGCTCAAAATATTGATATGGATCATTTTATATTGATATGGACCATTTTTACCCAATACAGTTGATTTTAGGTCATTTGAGCAATTGACTGGGCAAACTTGAACTGCAAGACTTGAAGTTTGTCATGAGAATTCTTGAAGGTCGAAAATGATCCATGAAAGTCATATGGGGCATTAAAAGTCCATTTAACCTTGTTCAAACTCGAACCCTAATTTGTGTCATCAGTGTTGAGGAAGTTTCTTGAGCTGATCAGTCCTTGTGCAATTTTGAGCAATTGAAAATCTTGTGAGAAATTTCTTTAGAAATGAGAGGGAAAACTTTGGGGTATAACACTAGGACAAAGTTGTATACCACTAGGAACACTAGGAATAGAGTGGAGAGTCATGACGGGTGATAGGTATATGCCCTGTCATCATCCAATCATGAAGCCACAATCAGTTGAGGTTCAAGTGACGTATTGTCAGCATCACAGATGTGCTTGATGATAATACTTTCAGCTGACATATGATTCTAATTATCCATGAACTTACCTTGACCTAGTTTACACCCGTGAGTGGGGTAGGGTGACTGATTATTACAAGTACAAATGGTGACTATGTTCTGATGGTGACCACTTTGTTTTGTTGGTGACTATGGTTCTTTGGTTATGTTCTCGACTTTTGATCCTGGTATATTCAACTTGTTCAGAGATTATACAATGATTATCCGTGGTAATTGGTTTCGTTGTGTTTTGAAATTGATGTCGAACCTTTGATCCTATGATATTCAGATTATTCAGCAAATTTATACAGCAGCTATCCAGAGGATTGTATAGTTGATATGATGAACTTTTGAACCTATGGTATTGCACTTGCATCATAGAATATTTATTTTCACAAAAAAAGAAATGTGTAAAAAATGTATGCATGAAAAAAAAGGTTCAGATACATGTTCTTTCTATTTCCAAGAGATCGTGCTTGTGAACATTACGTTGTGTTTGTCCATCTCTTATTGGATCAAAATTAAAATTAAAAGCATGTGGGTTCCTCGAAAATGATTGAACATGGCATTGCATCCATTCATTCACCTCATGTATTTTCATGCATCCATAATAGGTACTCAGAGTGGGAAAGTTCTTATTCTTATTCTGACTCGGTATTTTCTTCTTAGAATTGTTAATCGTGACTTCTCACTGCACTGCGATCCGAGAAAGCCATGGAATGACTTCGTGGGGAATCGAGTGAGATGAAAAATCATATGGGTTGTTTATCATGGACATGCATGTCTTGGCTCGTAGTCAGAAATCCTTAAGGGAGAAATAACCAATTGAAGACTCAGTTAAGTCGTGTATGGAAGTTCTGAAGATAGTGTCAGTAAAGGAAAGTGGTCATGTATACGCTGTTGCAATAGGAGCTGTCATTCATCCCCATTATATCAGACCTTTTTTGAGATACTTTGTGGGCCTCACCTAGAACTCCATGTTCCCTGATTTTTCTCGTCATCAGCTAGTTTCTGGTCCCCATGTGAACCCATGTGGCAAAGCTTATCCACAAAGACAGAAGAGACCTAAGAAGCATGTTGATACAATCTTTATACCTTGCATCTGGTTACTTCCTCGTGTGTTGGAAGCTCAGTTGATTAAGCTTCATGCTTTGGGTCATCCTTCCATAAATCTCTCTCCTGATTTTGATGAAAATTCTAGATGTGTCTCCCATTCTAGGGCACCTGGTCGTGATATTGAAGACTACAAGAGGTTGAAGTATGAAGTCTGACACTTGTCTGGCTTCTTTTCCAAGGTTCAATCCATGTTTGGCAAACCGTTTCAGACTCTTTTCCCTCAGCTGAATGCTTATGCGTAGTAGAATATGGGGCGATGCTTCTGTGATGAAGAAGTATAAGATATCGAGATCTTGGACATCTGCTGCTGTGTAGAAGAAAAATACTTCAAAGGTTGAGTTATACATACGAAGTTTAATTTCTTCTGTGAAATAAAAGATGGTTGACATTTCTTCTCTGTGGTAGAAGATATTTTATGATGTAGTTTATGAAAATTCGCTTGATAAAGCATTCATCACGTCTGTCGAGGGAATCCGGTATGATTACCATGATGGGGCACCTGGCCATTCAACTAAATATTGTAAACCATTCAGAGATGAAGTGCAAGACTTGCTTGATGAAAAAGTCATCAATTTCGTACCATTCGGTCAGATTTGAAGTCTCCCTTGACTCAGTGAATGTCAAGACTGCCAGATCATCGTTTGAAGCAACAAGTCCATACGGAGACTAGTCTCCTAAACATGGAAATTTCAAATTAAATTTGCATTCTCATGTGTAATCTTGCTTATTTGGTTCAGTACTTTCTTATATGCAAAACTTGCTTAGTGTTAAATATTAATCATAATGCATTAAATATGTTTGTCTTGAATTAATTCATTTGTATTCACTCATTAATTCTTTTCTTTGCTTTTTGATACTCAACTCTTGTTAAATAAAGCAAAAAAAAACCTCTGGAGGGAGGATGGTGAGTAATATACCAAAATTTTCAATCGGTATGCTTTTGAGTAAAACCCTGCTGGACGATGTACAAACCTTGTTTCAATTCCTAAACACCAGAGATATAAGGGAGATATACCCTTGTTAACCCCTCTGAGACTTGAAGTATGATTTTATTTTCTTATTAGAAAAAACCCTTACATTTAACTAGGGGCAGGGTAGATTTCAGTTAATCCCATCGAGCGCTCAAAACTCATTAGGAGTGTGCACCTAAGGATACAAAAATGGTTATCCATCAAAAGGCTAAGGAAAGTCAAAACTGCAATGGTTAACCCTCGTCTATCAGTAGCGTGCATAAAAAAAATAATATCCCAATGGTATCCCTCGCTCGTCAGTAGGATCAAATATGATGATACAACAACGGTTCTCCCTTATCTACCAAGGACTCGGGAAATCACAATCACTTCCAACAAATCGAACGAATCGGAGTCACACGACATGTTCGAAAGGAAAGAAAAGGAAATGATGAAAGAAAGAGATGAAAAAGAACCTCTAAGTAGAAACTTGAAAAAACAAGTCACTTTGGAAAAAGTAAGAGCATCCTGCTGGACATCAGAGTCAAATTTAAAAGGAACTTGTCTAGGAAAAATTTAGGGAAAGAGAAAAGCGCGAAAAGTGAAATGGAGAACATTGTAAACTCCTCTTAAGAGACGAGTGCTCGTATTGGTTTAACTGAACGTAGGAATGAAGAACATCCTGGAGAATGGGTGGGCACCAAATATTTTGAGCCTTAAATCCTTTTTTCTTAAAAACCGTGAACCGGGCCATGTTACAACCCTTAAAAGTTCTAACTGGAGTGTGGGTTAATTCGAAAGCGCACTGTAATGAGAATATGGTAATCTGACACCTAGAAGGCTTGCTAAAACTTTTGAGTTGGTATAACTCCATATTTTTACTTTCTTTTGTACAAGAAAAACTCGATGTTTCAACATCTTTTCAATAAGTTTTTTTAAACTTCAAGACAAACATGAGCTTTGCATTAGAATTATCATTCTTTGAATAGACATTCTTTGCATATGAACAAGTGCTTAAACATCAAGTGAGCTTGCATAATGAGCATCAGTTGGAAGTTTGATTATCTCGAGGGACAAATTGCTTCAGGATATCATTTAAGGGTAAATCGTTTTGAAAAATGATCTTAATCCGGGGCAGACCTTCTATTGACTCTGTTGAGTAAAAGAAGACCAATTTGAGAAATGATCTGAGGTAGATTGCAAAATTTGATTGCCTAGAGTCTCTATCGAGCAGTGATGCACTAGTTTTAGTTGGTCCCAAGGGGTAGTATTTCTTCGAGTGTCCAATATGAGAACAAAGCAGTTCAAGTTGAGAAATATGGTTGTGTACTAAGCTACTTTCAAGACGTAAGTCAATTACCCTTAGGAGGTGTTATCACCAAAACTCTGAGTTTCTCATTTCTCCGTGAGCATGAGATGAAGAAATGGTTTTTCAAGACTCTGTTGAGCAGGGGCAAGCATGTTGAATACTCCATTGAGTAAGTGTTCAACCAATCTTAGGCATTCAAGTCGGGATTTGATCCCTCAAAGTACAGTCAAACTGGGGAAGTTATGTCGAGATTTGACAAATTTACACGAGAATCCGTTGATTAGAGGAGAATCTTTTCAGAATCTGAAGATGCATGGTGTGATACAGTGGGAGAACTGACTTGAAGGTTTTGTGTTGATCGCAAATGTTGCGGTTAGCAAGAGTCGCCACCGACTTTTCTTTTATCCAAAAGGAAAGGTGAAAAAGCACAGGAAAGACCTTTGAGATTTTTTCTTGAGATCGGGGGGTAGATTATGAAAAGGGAAGGTATTAGAACCCTTTTCATCCATGGTTTTCCATAGGATCTTAGTTACTTTCTAGATCACTTGATTTTTGTTTGAAATTGTGCTTCGTGTGGTTTTTGAAAGTATTTTGTAAAGAGGCCATTGTTTAGGCAATCTTTGTAATGATTCTTGTTTGTAAGAATGTATACAAAGATGTTTGATCTTTTGAAAATGTTTTCAAGTTTGTAAG